>CM060934.1:883185206-884435206 GCA_030765085.1 Allium cepa
GTGCTAGGGGCATCAGAGGAGGTCATGGCCCGATGTTTCCCCTTGTACTTGACCGATATAGCTGCTATGTGGTTCAAATAGCTGGAGGATGGATCCATTGGAACATAGATAGAACTGGTGGACAAGTTCTTAAGTCAGTTTCGAGTTCACATAAAAAGGCCAAATAACATGATGACGCTGACTTCAGTTAAACAAGTGGTGGATGAATCGCTCAGGATGTTCTTAACTCGGTTTAATGCGACAGTTGCTTTGGTGGATCGGCCGAATCCATCAATGGTTCTGATGGTTGCGGTATCCGGAGTCAGGGATAATTCGGATTCAAAGTATCATTGATACGGTACCCACAGATGGATCTCGGGAAATTCTTTAATGAAGATGAAATATTTCTTCGACAAGAGGATGCTTGTCTGGATATGAAATCGAAGGAAGTAAACATGGTTAAGGATGGATGACCACCCGGTGAAAGCTCGGGTAAAGACAAGGATAAAGAGGAAAGGAAGCGTTTGGGAGAACCAAAATTCTCCACTTACACAAGATTGAATGCAACACCAGAATGGATATTCTTAGATACTCGGGGTCGACTACCGTATCGAAGGCCGGCAAGGAGGGAGACCTCAGAACACGAAAGGGCATCAAGAAGGCACTGTCTTTTTGATGACCTGGATGTGCATGATACTAACAACTACATGCATCTAAAGGTTATAATCGAGGAACATGTAAAGAATGGTCGGTTGCAACCATATGTCAGAACTCGAAATGCGGGAACAGGAGCAGCCACCGCCTACCTTGAATGACAAAGCCATGAGGGCCAAGAATGGTGGCCGGCTAGTCATCAACTAATCATGATGGTTTGGAATAAGTAACAAACTCTGGGCAAACTGCTAAATCACTTGCTCATGTACAGGGTAGAAGATAACCCTTAGGCATGCTCTGAGATGACGGTCAACGAGACAATATGGTTTGTGAAATTTTTTTTCCTTTTGACTTGGACATTTTCTTTTTCTGCTTTGGTCTTGGAGTTTGGATTGAACTCCCATTTATGTTGGTTTTTTTGGATTTCGGTTTGGATACCTGACTTTTGATTTGGATTTTGATTTGGACTTTTAATATGAATTTTTGGTTTTCTGGTTGGATTTGGATTTCGGATTGGATTTTCTCTGGATTTGGCTAAAAGGTCGTTGAGCATGGATTATGCATGGCAAGGGTTGTGAGAGACAGAAATTTGGCCTAGGACTTAGGCCACATATTGTCTACTATACAGGTCGACAATTATGGGCTATGTTCGGCAAAGGTCCGTAACGACTAGGATTTGGCTTAGGATTTAATCCATGACATTATTCGACGTTCAGGGAAACTGAACCAGGAACATCATGAGATTACTTAACACAAGTCGTCGAGTGTGGATTGCACTTGGCAAGAACCCGAAGAGGTTACAAATTTGGATATTGGCTATGAACAGCTAAGGATTTGGGCATGGACCCGAAATGGTCTAGGATTTGGACATCGATCCGGAGAGGTCACGGACGTGGTTATTAGTTATTGGATATGGTTGGGTTAGAACTCGGTTGTCGAGTTCAGATGGATATGGATTTGGCTATTGGATTTAGAATTGGATTTCTACTCAAAGAAGTCGTAGATTCGGATAAGGATATGGTGATGGCGCTTGGATAAAATGGATTAGATTATGAATCGGAAAAGTATGGATGTGGATAACATACAGATTTCTGATATCGGACTTGGGGCTATTCAAAACACACCTTTCGATAGCAAGGCATGTTTTGGGGAGAAAATGTTAACCCTCCTTTTTGCAAACCAAATCGACCGTTCATTTGTCGAGACTAGAATACGATTGGTTGGAGCCAGCTGGATAGATAGACAGTCAGCCAAGGATGGTTCAATATGCATGGTTCGGCGTAGGTGGGTCGGCAGATGCCGCTCGGCCAAGGGCGAAGGACACGGATGGTTTGGCTTGATGGGGTCGTTCGGCCTAGGTGATGTCGCTCGACCTGGGAAGTAATGCGTCGCTCGGCATTGTGGCTCGATCTAGAAGTCAAGGGTCAGTGGCGCTGATGATGTCGTTAGGTTTAGAAGTCATGGCCTGCTCGGCATAGGTCGTTTACTCTGGAAGTCATGGGTCGCTCGGCATCGTGGTTCGGCCTAAGTGGTTCGGCAATAGTGGTCGTTCAGCACTTAGAGGTGGCTCGACATTGTAGCTCGGTATAGGTGGTTCGGGACTGGAGGTCGTTCGGCTTGAGGGTGTGGTTCAGCATCGGACATCGCTCGGCATCAGACATCGCTCGGCATTGTGGTTCGGTCAGAGTCACTCAGCATTGAAGTTCGGCTTTGGTTGCCGTTCGGCATGTGTGGGTCGGCATGTACAGAACTCGAGGTCAGTTACAATGATAACTCTGGTTCGGCCATGGCCTTAATGGGCTCGGGTCACTCAGAAAGCCCAACAATTCAAGATTTGCCTATAAATACGACTTAAGGGGGTTCAGAAAGGGGATCTTCTTCCTGCTCTCTTTCTTTCTATTTCCTAAGGCTAAATTTACTCTACCAGTTTGTAACTGTAATTGGTTCTAGCATCAATAAAAAGGAAACTTCTGAAGTGGACATAGGTCGGAGTTAACTGAGCCACTAAAAAATTTGTTGTTCTTTACTGCTTTCATTTTTAATTTTGACTGTTCTTCATATTTACACTCTCTACATACATTCTATCTGTGATCTGTGACTGTTATTTGGTGCTTTCATCTGGACTTGAGTGTTTGACCAATTTCGGCGCTAACATTAACCTAGTACCATCAATGGTATTAGAGCCCAATAACCTATACAGTTTAAATTAGAAGAATTATTGCTACCTTATCAAGCCTACCCTTTTTATTAGGTTGTCTAGAAAGGTAGTGTTTAAGGTCATGGCTAGGTAATCAAGTTCTCCGTCATACGTGGCTACTAGCCTAGCCCAAAGAATGAAGTAAATCCACAGGTTATCCCTAATATAAATACACAAATCAATTTTGGGCTTGGGCTAATTTTTAAAATATACTTTGAAAATATTAATATTATTTTGAAATTTAAAATGCTAGGTTTTAAATATGTATAAGAAACTGTATAAATGTTACAAAATATTTTTCAATTTTTTTTTCAAATTTAATTAATTATTTTTTAAACCTACCAATCCCAAGAAATTCCCGACCTCTATTACATTTTTAGGTCTCTTCCAATCTTGAACCACAACTACTTTAGCTGGGTCCGGTAATATGCCTTCTCCTAAAACTATGTGCTCTAGAAATCTAACTTTGGATTTCCGAAAATGGAACTTAGAAAACTTTGACTTTACAACATGACTTCTTAAAGTACTTAGAACAACTTAAAGATGGTACTTATGCTCTTCCTCTATTTTAGAATAAACAAGGATGTCATTAATAAAGATGAGAACAAACTTGTTAAGAAAATCCTAAAACATTATATTCATCATATCCACAAAATAAGCGGGTGTGTTAGTCAATCTGAACAGCATTACTAACCACTCGTAAAAACTATCAAGGGTTTGAAAAGCTGTTAAGGGTACACTCTCCTCTACTATTCTTTATTGGTGAAAACTAGTGGCAAGATCCAATTGAGAAAATATCCAAGCTTTGTAGAGCTAGTCAAACGTGTCATTAATCCTAGGTAAAGGATACTTATTATTGATAGTCCTCTTATTTAACTCTCAGTAATCTACACATAAATCTAAGAAACCATCAGCCTTGGTAACAAACACCACTGGCAATCCCCAACTCGATGTGCTATGTTTGATCAAACTCTTCTACAATAAATCAAGTGTATGCTTCTCTAACTCTCTTCTTTACTTTAGAGGCAACCTTCAAGGAGGTTGAACAATCGGTCTGGTTCCTAGAATCAAATCAATGTAGAATTCCAGTTCTTGGTGAGGTGGTAAACCTTTCACTATTTAAAAATATCCTTGAAGTCCCGGATAATTGGTATATTCCTTATCTCCTCTTTGGATACTTCGAGGGAATTAAATAAATTTATCATTAATTCGTTTGGCCTACCATAATTTATTTCTAACCTAATATTTCAAGCATCACTAACTCTGATAATCCTTTTATCACAATGTACAATTTCCCTAACTTAGAAACTAGTCCATCTCCAATAATACCCCAAAACCCATGAACTTGAGAGCAAACAAGTCAGAAAAGAAAATCTGATCACGATAAGAAATAGGCACATTCAAACAAATGTTTGAAGATTGATTGAACCCCAAATTAGGTTCGACACACAAAGGTAATTACAGAGAATAACATATTTAAGACTCAACTAGTTCATTAGGTCATATAAGATAAAACTATGGGATACACCGATGTTGAACAACACTCTAACAGAAATATCAGAAACGGATAATGTTCCTTGCAACACCTGATTTCCTTTTGAGTCTGTAGAAGTAGATGGTATTTCCTTAATAGTAAAAGCTTGTCCATGTGATCCCTTCTTTGGAAAAGGGCACCGGTTCTTCATATGTCCATGTTTGTGAAAATTGTAGCATAACGTTAAATTAATCTCTAGGCAACTATTTGCAAAATGGCCCTTTATGTTGCACTTAAAAAAAGAATCTTAGTTAAGTCTAACTGCTTGTTCTAAGTGGGAGCTCCACTTTCAGGCTTCTTTCTCGACCACTTCTTCTTTCCTTTGTGCTTGAAAAACAGCTTACGAGCAACTAGTTCATACTACGCCACTATCATCTCATGTTGCTTTAAATCCGAGAAACTATTAAACAACCGTGTCCTTCCTACCATTGGGTTAAACTGAGCTTCAAAACCTTAAACTATGCCCAAGAGAAATCTTCTTCTGGTGTATTCATGGTGACTAAATCCCACCAATCCATTGCCGCTTTCTTAAGCTGACGCAATGCCAACAATCCCTTTGTAGCATCTCCTAACCGAAAATCCCCGAATATCCTTTCACAAGAGTGGAGCCATGTCTGAACTCCTAAAATATCTTCAGTTCCATATAAAGACTTACCACCTAAAGTAGTGTAATTCTTGCACAAGGTCATAAAGTTCTAAGGCAGTTGAACTTGCATTGCTGCTTCTACTACTGACTCTACAACTGGCTCATTTCTAAGGAGCTCTACTATTTATGGCCATGCTGGTTCAAGATCCCCTCACTCTTATTCCTTTGGTACTCATTTTCAGTAACCTGAATAAGGGAAGAGTATTGTTAGAATACAAATATAGGGTCAAAGATGAAAAAAGGTAAACTGCAATAAGGGATCTAAAAAACTAGAATTTCAAGGGAGAAAAGGAAATGCTCTCTCTAGATTAACTCATTTTAGGGCTCTACTCGCCCTATCTGTAATAAGTTTCCAAATAGCTCTTAGGTGTTTTCTCAACCTGGCCCTGATATCAACTATGACGACCCGCCTTTTTGACCCTTGGGAATGATACATAACACATCCTCGGTGTTCGTACGCCTTTTCCCAAGCATTAAAAAGATGAATTGTTGTGGGGTGAAATAAAGAATAGAAAAGAAATCCCCACATTGAAATTGCTAAATAAAATATAACAGTCAATAGTGCATCAAGTTACTCCTTAATAAGGAGTTATCAAAGTTACACAAAAGTAATACAAGTTAGCTTAGACAGTTATAACATCATGCCTTTACAAATGCTAAAACAAAATACATACACAAACTAGATAAACGACGGAATAGATAGCTAAGAAGATAAAAGCCTCCTATTTGGATGCCTCTTTAAAAGACCTTGCAAAGATCTGCTACTCTTGGGCAACTCAAATAAAATGAGTACCTAATAGTTTAGGAAAAACAAACAACATGGGTCAAATGATATATTTGGTATGAGTAATACTTTAAGCAATAAGTGTGAAATTAAACACAAACATGTAAGACCAAACCCCTAAACGCAAAATGGGTTTACTCTCACATAAATCAACATCTGAACATAAAGAATGGATAAATAATTAAACTCCACATCGGGTAGTTAACTCTTCTTGATGCAAATTATAAGGAAATAAATTTAAAGGTTCGAATCATATTAGAAAAGGAAAATCCCAAGTGACTAGGAGGGTGCACCCCCATGAAGTATACCTCTAGTAATATACATTTGAGAAGCTCATTTACTCTGTGACACTTCTCGAAAACCTCCAAGCCTGACTCCACGAAACCTTACTAGGTATCTGAATACTTCACATCTAATAATGCTATAGAATCCAATCTAGATGAGATGTGAGGGTATCCTGATGGGTGCAACCCCACATAACTTGGCCTCCTCTCGTGCTTTGGTTTTAGTCATTTTCTACAAAGGATAACAAAGCTCAACAGTGCAATGCATCATCTTCGAATGATGATAACAAAGAAGGTAAAGTAACTAATATTTAAGGAACCAACTATTGAGGATATAAAACGATCGATATGGAAATTAGTCTTGTATACTTATCACCACTCATTGAATTCAAACTTGTACTATTTCTTGGTTAACAATAATACCGGACAAGTCAACGTAGTGTTACCTCAAAGCTATGTCTCACGATTATTTTAATTTTCGAAATAGTGACAAGTCTATGTTAGGAACAGGAGATAGTGGTTTAATGACAACAACCTTTGTAACTTGTTTTATTATTACTTATATACTAACACTATTGTCTAGATAGATATGTATATGCATGATACATACATACATACATACATACATATATATGCATACACACATACATACATATATATATGCAGGTACTAATTATTGAAGACTGTATAGTATAAAAATCAGGAATGAAGAAATCAAGTTTGAAGGCTCATGAGTATCAAACTAAGATTCCAAGATATGTGTCTAGTTTTCGTTAAAAATTGATAATAGCATGGAAATCTTCATTCAAATTTCATTTGGGATGGAACCCATTTTTACCTTCTTAGTGGCTTACAAACTCACGACAAGTAGCTTACAAACCTATGACAAGTGGCATACAAACCCATGAACATCCTGGTTTTGTACAAGTTCTTGAGTCTTGACATGATGAGATATTCTGCAGGAAGAAGCTTGTAGAGCTATTTCAAAATGGTTTTCAAGATGATTTTAAAAACTATTTTTCAAAATATTTTAACCTTAAAATTATCTTTTCAAATAATTTTCAAAAAGATGTTTGTCACGACCCGAACTCCAGCGTGCAAAAATCAACATCAAATACCTCACTTGTATTCGACTACCGGAAGTATGAACGTTGAATTCCAGTTCGGTGGAGCTTATAACAACATTAGATGAATACAGCACAGCGGAAACAAAAGATGATTTCATTTATCACAACACAGATACAACATTTATACAATATTCATTACAACAACGACCACCAACATCATAATAGAATGTGTATGGTACACAACAAAACAATAACACCACAGAGGAGAAACGACAGAGTCTTCAAAAAGTTTCTAACATACTTTCACTTTGGCAAGGTCTTCCAAAACTCCAAACACCTTTAGATTCAAAAGGCTTCAAACACCAAAAGCTTTCAAAATCCGACAGCTTTCAAAAGACTTCTAAATCCAAGCTAGCTCCAAAACACAGATAACCTGCTTCAAAGCTGCCCGTATGGAAAATTTTAAACACTTAGAGTTTAGAAAGGGAACAATAAACTCCGGGTCAGTCATGAGACTGGTATGAGTAAACAAAAACAGTTGTTTGTACAAAACAATTTATAAAAGAAAATCCGTTCATGCTTTTGGAAAATGAAACTGCCATAAGGCCTCCCCCCACACACACACACACAATGCAATCACGCAATTGGAGAAGATTTCTTCTTATGATAGTCAAACATGCTTGATATAAGAAAATTCTTTTGATATTATTGTTAATGCATAGTGTGAAAAACATTTCGAAAGTATAATATTAATCTTAGCCAGCATACCACCTTTATGGTATACCTACTATAGCTACCATGTCTTATGGCAGGTTACCGCCACGCTTCACGGCAGATTATACAAATAAAACCATACAGGGCTAGTATTGTTTTGTTTGGATTTCCAATAAATGGTCAGACTAAGGAACTTCCTACACCGAATGGGTACGCCTCTAGAGGGATGCCCCGAGAACCTAACCGGATCTCTGCCAACACAAGGCCGGATTGCCTCTGTAACTTGGTAACTAACTGTCACAAGTATGCCATCCTTAGGTCGTAACCGGCCTTTATCAAGTGCCCTCAACACCAACAACCACAAAGAAAATTATCCGGGCTCCATATCAGAATGCCACTTATTATCCAGAAGGAAATGCACATACCCTTTTAGGGCGCGACCCTCGTAACCTTGCCGTATCTATTCATGTTTCAACCATTTCCGGGGTGTGAGGTTCGATGAAGTCTCGTCCTACAAAGCTACTCTTTCCACAAAAGTCAAGCTTTGATCAACAAATGATCAACACTCAGCATGACACACTACCAAATTGGAAGTATATCACTAATAACCATCAGCTACATAACCTCTGAGCTTGTACGTCTCAGAGAAGGGTGCTAAGCTAAGTGAATGAATTCTCCGCCACCAAACAGAAATATATTTGATAGAGATCAGCTTTATATCTCAAAGTGTAATGTCAGACATACAACCATACAAGTCCATCCTAGGTTTGAATGGAACCGAAGGCACTTCTTCCAATAAAGGAAGAAGCCCTTGAAATCAGGGAATCCACAATCCCGATCGAACTCCCCATCACATATGGAGATCTCTATATGGGAGCAACTTAGTGCAGAGGCAATCAACAGGTAATCCTTTCGTTCTCGAAAATACTCGGTCTTCACCACCATCTTCAAATGCACTCCAATTCGTCGTATCATTAATTCGAAATGGGTTTTATAACATAAAGTCCGCTCCCGGCTAATCCGAATAATGAGCGTTTACTTTAAAAACATGTGGATACACAAGTCATAAAGATTCGCTATTAAGATTCGATGTGGTTTTCGGATAACCATTTGGAATCCGACTCCCTGTCGCATTGAAATTCAAGTGTCGTTTAAAGGCCAACAGTTTTCACATTCATACAGAAATACATCACAGATATCACAGTTCAATTCACAGCAATTCACATCACAAGGTATCACAAACACATATCAGAGGTATCAACCAATTCAAAGCATTCAATAATAATCAATCAATTAATCATGTGATTATAATTAATAAATCACATAATTATTTTCATTTATTATCCTTAATTAATGATTAATTATGATTAGTTATAAATTAATTAGTCCTTAATTACTAATTAATTAATCTTAATCACTTTCATTAATTAAATATTTCTTAATTAATTACATTAATTAATTAATCCTTAAATATAAATTAACTAACGTAAATTAATAATTAGTTAACCTTTAATTGATTATTCTTTAATTATTGAGTAATTATAAATCATTTATCTTAATTAATCATTTAATTATTGTTAAAATCTTTAATTAATTAACTTCATAATTAATCATCATTAACACATAAATTAATTTAAGGGATTAAGGTTAATTAAAAAATTAAAACAAACATTTTATCTTGATTAACTTTTTAATAAATTAAGAATTTATTTATAAATAATGATTACATAATTAAAATAAAATTAAATGTTTCAAAATAATTAACTTAAACCTTTACTAATCCCCTCTTTAAATGAAACAGTTATTTTTTAAAGAATAAGTTAAAATTATTCAAACTTGAATTTGTTTTTAAATTTTGAAAACTGTTTTTAAGCCAACTTGAGGCATCCTCGAGTCCACCCCCGAGTGCAGACCTATCTCCTTCGAGTCGTTCCCATGCAATCCTATTTTTTCTTTTAAAACTTGATTTTTTTGTTTAAGTTTTAAAACCCGATGTATACACACAAATACCCGAACCGAGACTCGAGCCAGCACTCAAACTTCCCGAAGACCACTTCGAGTCACCAGCCTTTCTTCCTCAATCCTACTTAATGGCACAACCTAGAACTCGTGCACATTGCACACCGCTTCGATCACCTCTGGTCGATGTTATGACCATTGTCAAGTCAACGACAACCACCACGAATCACCGGACCACCCAGAACACCTGTACGACGACGAATTCACGATTGAGCTATACGACCCAAACTGGAATGAAAGCGGATCATCAAAAATTGCCTCGTCCTGCCGCCACAGGCCACTAGAGGCCATGCAATTCCGACCAAATATTCGCATAAACCCTATGCTTCAATTCCTACGGGTGCGAACAGCTCCAATCCACTGACGACGATATAGCAATACCTATTCCGACCTCGACCAAATATGGGTTTTAAACCATATGTCACCATTGTCTCGATGCTATGATGAATTATAAATTCATCTAATATTTTTTTGATGATCCCCGACCACCATGCGAGCTCCAACCTCGATCACGAGACCCATCATGTCGCCGATCACCAGAATTTACCCAAAATGCAATTTTCGTTCACCCACGAATTTCTCACTCGATACACAATTTAAAATCTTGATTTCAATTTAAAAAATCAACGTTTTCAAAGACGTTTTAGATTATATACTCAAATCAAATAATTAAGGAAATCAAATTTTTATCATGAATTGAGTTTGCTGTGTTTTCTTGTTCTAGATCACATCCACTTGTTATTTATCTTTAAAAGTATTTTTAAAATTAAGTTTTAGTGAATTCGAACACATTTTGTTTTAACATCCCAATCTAACAAGAGTTAGAAGCAGAGATTTTGGGGTTTTGAATAGGTTTTTGAAACCTAGAAACAAACAGAGGTGAATATGCCTATATGTCAGACATGCACAGACAATATATACACATATACACATATTTTTACACATGCAAACAATTTTCAACCTTACTTCAAGCACGAACTCAAACAATAGGTTAAATTCTAGAATTTCAAAAGGTTTACTCACCTGTAGTTATGAAACAAAAAGTTTTTTTGGTAACCTCGAAGTTGTTTTAAAGTTGAAAATCTGGAAAATGTTTTTGATTGCTGAATTTTGATCTTGAAAAATGGAAAGTGCTTTGCAACTTGTTCATGTTTGAGTTTTAGTTGATCTTGAATTTGCATAGACTTAAAAGAAGTTGAACTGGTGTTGTTTTAGTTTTTTTTAAACCTGATTTGCTTTTGATTTTTTTATTTGAATTTGCTTTACTGGTTTTGAAAATTGAAGAGATATCTTGTTTTGATTTTTTTTCTTTATGATTTGAATTCTTACAGGCTTTTGATCTTGGAAGTGAAGATAAAAGAAATGAGAGAGAGAAGTTAGAGTGGTTTATATATCTTATTTCTATTATATTTTTACAATAAAATAAAAAATAATTTGACACTTGTTCATCTTAACGATTTAAAACTTAACACTTGTTAATTTTCACACTATCTCTCTTACATTTGTAATTTGCATGTTAATAATGTATTTATAAACTTAACACTTGTCTTTTTATATTTTATATTGATTTTAAATTACATTTTCTATTTTATAAATATACTCTCCTTTATTTAAATATATACAATTTAAAAGAAAATTCTTTAAAACTAATTATACATTAAATAAATCAAATATATATTATTCTAAATCCAAATTATTTTACTAAGATATTTATTTAAATTTTAAATTCAAATTTAAATTCAAATTTAAATTACAATCTATTCATGTATATAAATCAATACTTATCTTATTTGTTTTGAAAAAATCAAATTAATCCTAAAATTTAATTCCAATATTTAATATTAATTACTAATTCAAATTTGATAAAAATTGGGATGTTATGGTTTCCCCCTTTAAGAAAATTTCATCCTCGAAATTTGAATGAGGGAGAGAGAGAGAGAGACAAACAAAGAACATAAGAACACAGAAAAATATAGAGAAAGGCTTACCAGATTAAGCCAAAATATCCACTCTGCAATTGGGATAGAACTTCTACATGTTATCCTATGTTTCCCAAGTACAGTCATTTGGTCACCACTCCATTGCACTTTAACCAGTTTCACAACCTTATTCCTTAGCTGCTTTTCATCTCGATCTATTTTCTTCAACGGTTCTCTCTTCACTGCTAAGTTTAGAGTGATCTACAAATCCCGCTGAGCGGGTTCTTTAATGATACAGTCTGGATCGTGTACACATTTCCAAAGGTGAGAAACATGAAACACATTGTGTACGCCAGATAACCAATTGGGTAGCTGCACTTGATAAGCCAAAGGAGCGGTCCTCTCCGGTATAGAAAAAGGACCAATATATCATGGTGCCAGCTTATCAGTCTTTCCAAACCTCAACACTCCACGCATTGGAGAAACCTTTAGGAAAACGAAATCTACAACTTGGAATTCTAAATCTCTTCTTCTGAGATCAGCATAACTTTTCTGATGACTATGAGCCATTTTCAACTTTTTTCAAATAAAATCAACTTTTCAGTAGCTTCCTTTATCATATCTGGTCCAAGAACGAATCTATCACCTGACTCAATCCAACAAGAAGGTGATCTACATGGACGACCATATAATGCCTTGAAAGGAGCCATTTCAATACTGGCCTGTTAACTATTATTATATGAAAATTCAACCAGATGCAAATGGTCTTCCCATGAACCGCCAAAGTCAAGGATACAAGCACGCAAAAGGCCTCCTAAGATTCTATTTATCCTTTCAATCTGCCCATCAAACTGCGGGTGGTAAGAAGTACTGAAATTCTGCTTGGTTCCTAGTGCGGCTTGAAGTGCCCCCAATATCTATTAGTGAAGATCGGGTCATGATCACTCACTATACTGCTCGGTATACCATGTAGACGAATAATTTCTTTCACATACAACTTTGCCAAATTTGCCGCCGTTCGAGTAGATTTTACTGGGATAAAATGGGCAGTCTTACTTAGACAATCCACGATAACCCAAATTGCCTCATTACCTTTCTGAGTTTTTTGCAAACTGTCTATGAAATCCATGGACACTTGATCCCATTTCCACTTAGGCACTTCTAATGGTTGGAGCAAACCTGCCATCTTCATCTGATCACTTTTGATTTGCTGACAAGTTGCACTACGACGGATATAAATAGAGATATCCCTTTTCATTGTTTTCCACCAGAAAGTCCTTTTAATATCTCGATACATCTTATTAACTCCTGGATGGATACTAAGCTTGGACTTGTGACACTCATCCAAAACTTCCCATTTAAGATTTGGAATATCTGGGACACACAACCTGCCTTTTAGTCTTATAATTCCTCTATTATCCATCTCAAAACTAGAATCTTCACCTTGACATATTCTTCTATAAATTTCTCGAAGAAACTTGTCTACTTTCTACTTACTGGTGATTTTCTCAAGAAGAGTAGGAGTGACAATAAGATAAGTAAGGACAACATGTCTTCTACTCAAAGCATCGGCCACCACTTTTTGGTTTTTCTGGGTGTATATTGAATATCTAGGCCGTATGACGCTAGAAATTCCAACCAACGTTGCTGCCTTAGATTCAAATCTTTCTAGGTAAAGAGATATTTCAGAGATTTATGGTCGGTAAACAATTCGAATTTTTCACCCAGAAGATAATGATGCCATATTTTTAACGCAAAAATAACATCCAAGAGCTCAAGATCGTGGGTTGGGGAGTTTTTCTCATGTGGATGCAATTGTCTACTTGCATAGGCAATCACTCTACCTTCCTGCTTAGAACAGCACCCACATCATCACCACATGTGTCTGTATAAACAGATAAACCTTGGTTCCCGTTAATAATAGCCAGAACAGGCGCAGTAGTCAATCTCCTCTTCAACTCCTGGAAAGCTTCTTCGCACTTCGGAGTCCAATCAAACTTAGCATTCTTCATAGTTAGCTTAGTCAATGGACTGGCTATCTTGGAGAAATCTTGGACAAATTTCCGGTAAAATTCGGCTAAACCCAGAAAACTACGAACTTCTTTTGGAGTTGTGGGTTGCTTCCAGTCTAGAATAGCGGAAACCTTGCCTGGGTCTATAGAAATTCCCTCTTCGGTAACAATATGGCCAAGAAATCTAACTTCCTTGACCCAAAAATGAAACTTAGAAAATTTGGAAAATAGAATGTTCTCCTCAATATTTCCAAAACAATTCTCAAGTGCTTAGCGTGCTCCTCTTTGGTTTTAGAGTAGATCAGAATATCGTCGATAAACACAAGAACGAATTTATTCAATACCTCTTGGAAGACACGGGTCATCAAGACCATGAAATATGCGGGGGCATTGGTTAGTCTGAACGACAAAACTAACCATTCATAGAATGTGTCAGGACCCCTGAAAGCAGTTAAGTGAATACAGTCTTCAGCAATTCGCAATCGATGGAATCCTTGGGCTAGATCCATCTTAGAAAAGAATCGAGCTCCATGCAACTGATCGAACAAGTCGTCGATTCCGGGCAAAGGAAATTTATTTTTGAGAGTTAGTTTATTGAGATCGCAGTGGACCATGCACAATCTCGAGGATCCATCAGACTTGGCTACGAAGACAACAGCCGAACCCCAACTGGAAACGCTGGGACGTGCTAATCCTTTCTCCAGCAAATCTCGAGTTTGCTTAACCATCTCTATTCTTTCCCTTGGTGCCATCCTGCGGCTTGCATGAGCAACATGACAAGCATTAGTAACCAAGTCGATTCTGAATTCAATTTCCTTGTGTGGAGGTAAAAATTATCTTCTTAGAATACGTCTAGAAATTTCCGGACAATAGGTATAGATTCCAAACTAGGTTCGGGATAACCTAAAGTATACATCAACTTATCCCTTTTTGGGCTTGGGTCCTCATAAGAAATCACAATGAAATTTCCAAGTTTTGTTTTAACCGAAATCGTTCGATTATTATAATCTAATTTGGCTTCGAATTTCGTTATCCAATTCATTCCAAGTAAGATTTCAAATTCATTAAAATGGAGGACAAAAAGGCTGACAGGAACTTCTCTACATCGTAGACAAAGGTTCGTAGGGCCACCAACCGGATTTTTCGCATAAATGGGCTTGTCGACAAATTCAGATTCAAGTTTTAATTCTTTTACGGTTTGTTGCGAAATAAAGCTATGTGTGGCTCCAGTATCGAACAAAACTCTAACAACTTTATCATAAATGAGAAGGTTACCTTCTAGAACTTCTTTTCCTTTGTCCGTTCTGGATGTTGAGGGTTTATCTTTGATCGCATACACTTTCGCTACTTGAGCTTGCTTCATTTTCGGTCAATCTTCAACTACGTGACCTGGCTTGCAACGGTAATATCATTCCCTTGCTTGTTGACTTGTCTTCATGGGCCGATCCTTCTTTCCTTTTTTCTTAGGCTTCATACATCTACTTGAGTAATGGCCCTTTTCCAAACAATTAAAAAAAGTAACGTCCTTTGCCTGGCTCTCTTTATTATTCTTCTTCTCCTTGCCTTGCCACGGTTTCTTCCCTCCGAACTTCCTTTTATTCCAATCCAAATTGGTTGTACTTCTTTTCTCCACTGAAACTTCCTGCTTTTTCAGGGTAGCATATCTATAACCCATAGCGATCAGATCAGAAAAAGATTCCTTCATGTGGGCTTTCGTTCTCTCATGGAACTTCTTATCCATTCCTCGAATAAATCTTTCATTCTTCTTCAAAGGAGTGTTAACCAACTCCGAATCAAACCGAGATAACTCATTGAACTTATTCGAGTACTCTTTGAAAGATGGGCTCCCTCGCTTCAAGTCAATGAACTCCTGGTACTTCCTGGAGATCCCAGCAGACAGCATATAACGTTTCTTAAACACTTCCTTGAATCGATCCCAAGTGAACTCATCCTTCAACTCATCCACTATAACAGTCTCCCACCAGGCTAGAGCTTCCTTTTGGAGGTGCCAAGAAGCTATCAATCACATCTGGTCATCCTCCAACTTCAATCCTTTGAAAATTCTTTCACACAATCGAATCCAACCTTTTGCTTCGATAATAGACTCCTTTCCTGTGAACGGCTTTCCACCAAGTCTTACAAAATTTCGGTATAGATCAGCCAGATTTTGCTGACGTTGAGTGGGAATCACTGCTTCTGTTGTTGCAGGGCCTTGACCGGTTGTAGTGGTACTTCCTCGTCCCCTACCTCGTCCTCTTCTAGAGCTCATTCTCACTATCTATAAATAGTAAGAAAACTTGATTTAGCCATACGGACGACATATCTTAGGGCGATACTCATTTTAGGGTATTTCTAGCCCTTTCTCTAATGATTCACCTAATGTGTTATACTCCATAGCTAAATTTCTTACTCAATCTTTAGCTCTGATACCACTTGTCACGACCCGAAATCTAGCGTTCAAAAATCAACATCAAATACTCACTTGTATTCGACTGTCGAGGGTTCGAACGTTGAATTCCAGTTCGGTGGAGCTTATAACAACATTGAGTGAATACAACACAATGGAAAAAAAGATGATTTTATTTATCACAACACAGATACAACATTTATACAACATTCATTGCAACGACGATCACCAATATCAAAGTAAAATGTATATGGTACACAACAAAATAATAACACCACAGCAGAGGAATGACAGAGTCTTCAAAAAGTTTCCAACATACTTTGACTTCGATAAGTTCTTCCAAAACTCCGAACACCTTTAGATCCAAAAGGCTTCAACCCTAAAATCTTTCAAAATCCAATAGCTTTCAAAAGACTTCTAAATCCAAACTAGCTCCAAAACATAGATATCCTACTTCTAAGCTGCTCGTGTGGAAAATTTTGGGCACCCAGAGTTTAGGAAGGGAATAATAAACTCTGGGTCAGTCATGGGACTGGTATGAGTAAACAAAAACAGTTGTTTGTATAAAAAAATTTATAAAATAAAATCTATTCATGCTTTTGGAAAATGAAACTACTGTAAGGCCTCCCCGCACACACACAATGCAATCGCACAATTAGAGGAGATTTCTCCTTATGATAGTCAAACATGCTTGATACAAGAAAATTCTTTTGACATTATTGTTAGTGCATAGTGTGAAAAACATTCAGAAAGTATAATGTTAATCTTAGCCAGCATGCCACCATTACGGTATACCTACTATAGCTACTATGTTTTATGGTAGGTTACCGCAACGCTGCGTGGCAGGTTATACAACTAAAACCGTACCGGGCTCGTATTGTTTTGTTTGGATTTCCAACAAATGGTCCGGTAAGGAACTTCCTACACTGAATGGGTACGCCTCTGGAGGGACGCCCCGAGAACCTAACCGGATCTCTGCCAACATAAGGCCGAGTTACCTCTATAACTAGGTAACTAATTATCATGAGTATGTCATCCCCCGGTCGTAACCGACCTTTATCGAGGGCCCTCAACACCAACAACGACAAAGCAAATTATTTGGGCTCCATACCGGAATAGCACTTATTATCCAGAAGGAAATGCACATACCCTAAAGGGGGCGACACCCATAACCTTGTCGCATCTATTCATGTTTCGGCCATTTTTGGGGTGTGAGGTTCAACGAAGTCTCATCCCACAAAGCTAAGCTTTCCACAAAAGCCATACTTTGATAAACAAATGATCAGCATTCAGCATGTCACACTTCCAAATTGGGAGCATGTCACTAATAATCATCAATTACATAACCTCTGAGCTCGTACGTCTCAGAGAAGGGTGTTAAGTTAAGAGAATAAATTCTCCGCCACCAAAAAGAAATGTATTTGATAGAGATCAGCTTTATATCTCAAAGTGTTATGTCAGACATATAACCATACAAGTCCATCCTGGGTCTGAATGGAACCGAAGGCACTTCGTCCAATAAAGGAAGATGCCCCTACAATCTGGAAATCCACAATCCTGATCGGACTCCCCATGACATATGGAGATCTCTATACCAGAGCAACTCAGTGCAGAGACAATCGACAGGTAATCCTTTCATTCTCGAAAATACCTGGTCTTCACCACCATCTTTAAATGCACTCTAATTCATTGTATCATTAATATAGAATGGATTTCATGAAACAAAGTCCTCTCCCGGCTAATCCGAATAATGATCATTTATTTTAAAAACACATGGACATACAAGTCACAAAGATTCGCTACTAAGATTCGATGTGGGTTTCAGATAACCATTTGGAATCCGACTCCCTGTCGCATTGAAATTCAAGAACCGTTTAAAGCCAACGGTTTTCACATTCACACGGAAATATATCACTGATATCACAATTCAATTCACTGAAATTCACATCACAAGGTATCACAATCACATATTAGAGGTATCGAACAATTCAAAGCATTCAATAATAATCAATCACCTATAAGTAAGATAAATTAATCGTGTAATTATAATTAATTAATCACATAATTATTTTCATTAATTATCCTTAATTAATGATTAATTATTATTAATTATAAATTATATAGTCCTTAGTTACTAATTAATTAATTAATCTTAATCACTTTCATTAATTAAATACTTCTTAATTAATTACATTAATTAATTAATCCTTAATCATAAATTAATTAACCTTAAATTAATAATTAATTAACCTTTAATTAATTATTCTTTAATTATTAAGTAACTATAAATCATTTATCTTAATTAATCATTTAATTCTTATTAAATCTCTAATTAATAAACCTCATAATTAATCATCATTAATACATAAATTAATTCAAGGGATTAGGGTTAATTAAAAATTAAAAACAGCATTTTATCTTAATTAACTTTTTTAATGAATTAAGAATTTATTTATAAATAATGATTACATAATTAAAAAACTTAATTATTATAAAATAATTAACTTAAACCTTTACTAATCCCCTCTTTAAATAAAAAATTATTTTTAAAAGAATAAGTTAAAAATTTTCAAACTTGAATTTGTTTTAAATTTTGAAAACTGTTTTTAAGCCAACCCGAGGTGTCCTCGAGTCCACCCCCGAGTCCAGACCCATCTCCTTCGAGTCTTTCCCGTGCAATCCCATTTTTTCTTTTTAAAACATGATTTTTTTTGTTCAAGTTTTGAAATCCGATGTATAAACACAAATACCAGAACCAAGACTCGAGCCAGCACCCAAACTTCCCGAAGACCACTTCGAGTAACCAGCCTTTCTTCCTCAATCCTACATATTGGCATAACCTAAAACTCATGCATGTTGCACACCGCTCCAATCAACTCTGGTCGATGCTACGACCATCATCAAGTCAACGACAACCACCACGAATCACTAGACCACACAGAACCCCTAAACGACGATAAATTTGCGATTGAGCTATACGACCCAAACTGGAATGAAATCGGATCATCAAAAATTTCCTCATCCCACCGCCTCAGGCCACAAGAGGCCCTGCAATTCCGACCATAGCTTCGTATAAACCCTACGCTTCGATTCCCATGGGTCCGAACAGCTACAATCCATTGATGACGATACAGCAATAATTATTCCGACCTCGACCAAATATGGGTTTTAAACCTTACATCACTGCTGTCTCGACGCCACAATGAATTATAAATTCATCTAATATTTTTCTGATGATCCCCAACCACCACGCAAGTTCAAGCTCAATCACCAGACCCATCATGTTGCCGATCACAGAATTTTCCCAAAATGCAATTTTCATTCATCCACGTTTTTCTCACTCGATACACAATTTAAAATCTTGATTTCAATTTTAAAAATCAACGTTTTCAAAGACGTTTTAGGTCATATAACCAAATCAAATAATTAAGGAAATCAAATTTTTATCATGAATTGCGTTTGCTGTGTTTTCTTGTTCCAGATCACATCCACTTGTTATTTATCTTTAAAAGTATTTTTAAAATTAAGTTTTAGTGAATTCGAACACATTTTGTTTTAACTTCCTAATATAACAAGAATTAGAAGTGAAGATTGTGGGGTTTTGAACAGGTTCTTGAACCCTGGAAACAAACAGCGGTGAATATGCATGTATCTCAGACATGCACAGACAATATATATACATATACACATATTTGTACACATGCAAACATTTTTCAACCCTACTTCAAGCATGAACTCAAACAACATGTTAAATTCTAGAATTTCAAAAGGTTTACTCACCCGTAGTTTTGAAATAGACAGTTTTTTTTGTAACCCGGAGGTTGTTTTAATGTTGAAAATCTGGAAAATGTTTTTGATTGCTGAATTTTGATCTTGAAAACTGGATTCTTGAAACTGGAAAGTGCTTTACAAGTTGTTGATGTTTGAGTTCGAGTTGATCTTGAATTTGCTCATACTTGAAAGAAGTTGAACTGATGTTGTTTTAGTTTTTTTTTTAAACCTGATTTGCTTTTGATTTTTTTCTTTAAATTTGCTTAACTATTTTGAAAATTGAAGAAATATCTTGTTTAATTTTTTTTTCTTTCTGGTTTGAATTCTTACAGGCTTTTGATTTTGGAAGAGAATATAAAAGAAATGAGAGAGAGAGAAGTTAGAGTAGTTTATATATCTTATTTCTATTATTATTTTTACAATAAAAGAAATACAAAGAAATTTGACACTTGTTCATCTTCAAGATTTAAATCTTAACATTTGTTAATTTTCACACTATCTCTCTTACATTTGTAATTTGCATGTTAATAATGTATTTATAAACTTAACACTTGTCTTTTTATATTTTATATTGATTTTAAATTACATTTTCTATTTTATAAATATATTCTCCTTTATTTTAATATATACAATTTAAAAGAAAATGTTTTATGACTAATTATACATTAAATAAATCACATATATATTATTCAAAATCCAATTTATTCTACTAAGATATTTATTCAAATTTTAAATTCAAGTTGAAATTAAAATTAAAATTACAATATATTTATATATATATATATAAAGCAATAGTTATCTTATTTGTTTTGAAAAATTCAAATTAATCCTAAAATTTAATTCCAAAATTTAATATTAATTACTAATTCAAATTGATGTTACATTGTTTTAGCCTTAAAATATTTTTTTTGTTTTAAAAATAAACTGTCATTTTAAACATCATTTTTGACATAAATTTTACATTGTTTTTTAACTAGGGATGTCGACATCATGGGATACCCCATGTCGACATGGTGGCCGTTGAATTCAAAAGTTTCAATTTTCAACAGAAGTCTCTATTCGTTTAAATCTCTTCACGAATGGTTATGACCGTTGGTGCTCTATAAATAGCCTTCACAAACGAATTTTTTAACTAACTAATTTCTTATTTTCTTCACTCCTTCTTCTCCACGGATCCATATTCTAAAATTTTCATATTTATAAGATCGTGCCAAAATTCTACTGAATTCTCGAGTGAATCAAATTAGAATATCATTCTTGTTTGATTCTGTGTCCTCTCTTGAAGATTAAAGTGCTATTTCGAGCTATAGGATCAATTTGCAATCAAAAGTTTATCGAGTCTCTCTATAAGGTGTGGTTGTGCTTGGAAATCAATTGGGTGATCTTGTGTCCCGTAAATTAAGAGAGTTTGCTTTGGACTCGTAAGACAGGAGGGTACCTCAAGGCCTTAAGAAATTAAGGAATGTAATCTCGACATTGGTATAATAAAAATCTATATGAGGTGTTTGCCTTGGTACAGGAATGGATGTAGGGTAACTCCAAACCAGTATAAAATCCGGTGTGTTCTTTCATTTTACTGCTTTTTATTTACTTTCTGCATCTGTGTTTGATTCTGTGATTGTTCTATGATTAAGTTCTGCATTATTTTATATCATAAATTTTAAATTAGTCCATACAAGTCTTCAAATCAATTAAACACTATTCAACCCCCCCCCCTCTAGTGTTAAATTAGCCTTAAGATCCTTAATCAGCACTCCCTTTCAATTGGTATCAAAGCATAAATTTTATAGTTTTCATAATCTGAAACTTGAAAAGTTAAAAATAGCATTTGTAGGAAATTTTGTCAATACTAGTTTGGATTTATGCATTTCATTAAAGTATCTTAAGTCTACATATAGTTTTTATGAAAAATCAAGTTATCTACCGAATTGTTTTGTTATGAAGGAACAGACATGTTACATGACTTTTGAAGAATCAACAACCAATGGACAAACTGTGCAAATTGAGAAAGATAAATGGATACTTGATAGTGGTTGTTCAAGGCATATGACTGGAAATCCCGAGATACTCAATGATATAATATATCAAGATGGTGGATTTGTCAACTCTGGAGATAACTCAAAAGGATATGTGATTGGCATCGGCAATTTCGGTAATTCTTAAAATCCTGTTATTTCTGATGTTTTACTAATCAGGAATTTAAAACATAATTTTCATACTATAAGTCAATTATGTGATAAAGGATTTAAAATTAAATTTGGAAAATATAAGTGCCACATCGAAGATAATCAGTCAAATATTATCTTTGAAGGAATTAGGAAGAAAAACATTTACATCCTTAGTATGAAAGTTTCAAATGATAAATTATGTCTTCTGGCTAATACAAGTGACCCTTGGATTTGGCATAAAAGATTCGTCATTTAAGTTTCAAACTATTATATAGGTTATCAAAACTTGACTTAATTAGAGGTCTTCCCAAGTTAGACTTTAAAGTAGGTAGTATATGTGATGCTTGCCAATTAGGAAAACTTAAGAAAAGTTCATTTAAATTAAAAGATATGATTTCTACATTTAAACATCTAGAATTACTTCATTTAGATTTATTTGGTCCATCTAAGTTCAATCAATTAATCACAATTAATATGTTTTTGTAATTATATATGATTATTCTAGATATACTTGGACAATTTTTCTTATAGTTAAAAGTGATGCTTTTGAATTATTTAAGAATTTTGCTAAAAGAATTCAAAATCAACTTTTTTTAAATAAAAAAACTATTTGTAGTGATCACGGTGGAGAATATGAAAATGCAAATTTTGAGAATTTCTATAACTAAAAGGAATTACTCATAAAATCTCTTTTCCAAGAATTCCACAACAAAACGGAGCGGTAGAACGTAAGAATAGAACGATTCAAGAGTGTGCTGGAACAATGCTTTTTGATAGTAACTTACCTAAAAATTTTTGGGTTGAAGCAGTTACTACAGCTTGTTATATATTAAATATGATTTTAGTTAGACCATTAACTAATAAAACACCATATGAGTTACTTTACAATAAGAAACCCATAGTAGATTATTTTAAAGTTTTTGGTAGTAAGTATTTTATTCTTAATACAAAAGATAATTTAGATAAATTTGAACCTAAATCTGGCAAAAGTATCGTTATCAGATATTATAATAGAAGTAAAGCATTTAAAGCTTATAATTTAAGAACTAACACTATTGAAGAAGCAACACATGTATCTTTTGATGAAAATTTTAAAGATACTGTACAAAAAGAAGATGAAGAAGATTTTGTAACCTTAAATAATGAACCTAATGAAACTAATTGTGAAATCATTCAACCTAATAAAAGAGTTAGGCTATTAAAAGATCATCCTATAGAAATTATATTGGGAAACATTGAATCTATAGTTAAAACAAGAAATCAACTAAATAGTATGAGTAATGTAGCTTTTATATCATTTATTGAACCTAAAAATCCAAAGGAAGCATCATCTGATGATTCATGGTGTCTTGCTATGCAAGAAGAATTGAATCAGTTCACCGAAAATGATGTTTGGGAACTTGTTCCTAGACCTGAGGATAAAAGCATAATTGGAACAAAATAGGTTTATAAAAATAAAATGAATGAACTTGGTGAGGTCGTGAGAAATAAAGCTCGTTTAGTCGTGCAAGGTTATTGTCAAGAAGAAGGAATTGATTATGACGAAACCTTTGCACCGTAGCAAGATTAAAAGCTATCAGGATTCTACTTGCTTTCGGAAACTACAATAATTTCACATTATATCAAAAATTATATAGTGGAATGATTCGTTCACCACTTTATATAACAGCAAGTCATCCTGACACCATGCATAGTGTCTATCTCTGTGCAAGATACCAATCTCGACCTAAAGAAACTCACTTAAAAGCTGTTAAAAGAATTTTAAGATATGTAAAACATAATTTAAATTATGATTTATTTTACCCTAAAAATGATGTATTTGACTTAATTTCATATTGTGATGCCGATTACGCTGGTTGTAAAGCAGACCGAAAAGGTACAAGTGGAACTTGTCACTTAATTTCCAGGACATTCTCTGGTTTCCTGATTTAGTAAGAAGCAAAACACCGTATCCTTTTCAACAACTGAAGCAGAATATATATATATATATATATATATATATATATATATATGCTCCTTTGGCTTGTTCTCAAGTTATACATATGCAACAAACTTTAAAGGATTTTAGATTAACAATAATTAAATCACCAATTTATTGTGATAATACTAGTGCAATAAACCTATCTAAGAATCCAACTCATCATGCTAGAACAAAACATATTGATATTAGACATCATTTTCTTTCCTAAAATTTGTTCCAAAGAAACATCTTCGGACACAATCCATAGTCACTGCATCTCATCACGCAGCAACTACTTCCTGAGGTATCAAGATACTATTACTCACTTCCGCCAACCAACAGATCCAAACTCTACTTATCCATCTTCAAAGATAGACTCCGAACCTTAACAGGTTTCCTTCAGAGATTGATGAAATCCTTTCACCACAGCAAAGCTCACTCGAGACGGTATTGGGCCTACAGTCTCGACAGTTACACTGCCAACCTCAAACATCAAACTCCAACCAATGGTAGCAGTCGTGTTACACACACCACTACCTTATCTACCTTTATAACCTATATTGGAAAACCCAAACAGGTAACCCAACAAATAGGTAGAAATAAATAAATATATATAATTATATATAACAAAATTACAAATACGCTCTCTCAAGAAAGAAAACACTCCAAAGTCTAGGTATTCACTCAACCTAGTGCTCTGATACCAACTGTCACGACCCGTCTTCCACTATCCAGAAAGACGCATCATGAATTAAGGAAGAAAGGGATAGAAAGAGAAAAGATAGAGAAGAAAGAAGAAACATCATCAGAATCTCAATAGCGGAACGAATAAATTATATTAATAACATAAGTATTACACAGTATATAACCATTATCAGAGTTATACAGATTATACATCACATATTAGACAGTTATAAACACCTGTCTAGTTATTACAACTCAATACAATACAAGGAAATTACTTAGAGAAACCAACACAGCGGGACACTATAAGTATATATAATGCAAAAGCCTCCTGCTTCATTGCTCCTCCATAATTCGTCAAAGCTAACCTGAATCCCTTAGCTACTCGTAAAAATTTGAGCACCCAAGGGTTTAAGAAAAACAGAAATAAAATCCGGGTCAGACATAGGTCTGGTGTGAGTAACAGGTTAAAGTTGCTTAACTTTTGAAAACCTTTGAAAAGAAAGGTATCACGTAAGACTTCCTACACATAAACATGGAAAAGTTTTTACCTTACGCTAACCAAAACATTTGATAGGAAATCTGGTGATATTATTATAGGGTCTAGGGTTTTCAAGTAAAATACAGAAATAGCTGGAATGCTTACATCTCACGTTCCAACATAGTTGGGCACAACTAAAACGTACAGCACTTATTGGAGTTTGGATTCCGTACAATGGCAGGGCTATCGGGGTACCGCCTGTCACAGTACGGGGCCTAGATCACCATACCGAGGATCACTCCCAATCCCCTGCAACACAAACCGAAACCATCCCTCACTGGACAGTCCCGAACAAGACAACCCCGCAGTTGGTCGTGACCCAACTGCCCATACAGCCGAATAAAAAGGGACTTCTAGACAGGGGAAAATCTCGTCCTACTTGGGCATGACCCACTTAGCCTTGCTGCACCTCCCCTGTTTTAGCCATTCCCGGTCGATGAGGCTTGAGGCTACGATTACCTTTATAGAATACATCTATCTTAGAATGCTCAACGTCCACCTGACGATGTTCTGAAAGCATTCAATCCATACAAGTTCGTTCCGGGTTCGAACGAAACCGAAGACATTATCTCGTTACATTTATTTTGGAATCACCCTTAGAGTTAACGACGATAACCCTAGCACTCTGAATCTTCATCTTCACTTGAGATTCACGACCTATCGTTAATTTAGATCGATGTGGTTTTCGAATATCCAAATCTGGAAACCCGATCCCGGTCTCATCGAATCCAAAACGCCATCTTTTAGGTCCAAGTTGTTTTAAAGTTTAAAACAATTCAATTTAATTATCTATATACAGACAGATGGATAACTCACATCATCACAATAGATAATTAACATTACCATCATAAACAGATAATCCATATTATCATCACAAATTGATAATCTACATTATCATCACCAATAGATAATTCATATTATCATCACAATGCAACCAAGGAATCCATATCACACAACATTATTTATCTCATATATGAGATTCATACCATTCAAGGAAATCTATACCATCCATATATAAACAAGGATTAATAATCACACCATTTATAATAAATTTAAAATGAATTAAATTAATCATTTCATCACTAATTAATTTAAAGTAAATTAAATTAATTACTTCATTCTATAAATCCTGCTTATATAACCATTAATTACAAACCAATCAATCAATTAATTAACTACTAATTAATCCCTTTGATTAATTTCCCTTGATTAATTATCCTTTAATTACATTCAAGTAATTAATTTCACAAATTAATTATCCATAACCAAGTACAGTAATTAACCTTTAATTACTTCGTTAAATAATTAACTATAACTAATTACATTAATCCTTAATTAATCACATTAATTAATTACTTTAATCACTTATCATTGATTAATTAATTCTTAATTAATCAACCTTAATTACATCATTAATTATATAAATTAATGATCCCTAATTACATTTAAATTAATTAACTACATTAAGTAATTTAACCTTAATTAAACCACAATTATTAATCACTTTTGATTAATCATATTTAGTAATTAACTACCCTTAATTACTGCATTAATTCAACTAGTTACCCCTTAATTACTTCATTAAGTAGATTAATTACTCCTAAATTAATTACATTTAATAATTAATTATATTTATTGATCATCCTTGATTAATCCCATTAGTAATTAATTATCCTTATTTAATTACATTACTTAATTATTTTCAAATGTCTTAGTTAATCAATTCTTAAATTAATTACACTAAGCAATTAATTATTAATTACTTTCACTAAGTAATTACCCTTTAAAGCAATTTATCCCAAAACTCTTTCATACTTCAATAAGTTACATTCAGTAATTACTCATCTTAATTACTTCTCTAAGTAATTATCCTTCATTAATTATTTATCAATCCATCCAATGATTATTCTAAATTAATTAAACTTAATTAATTGACTTAAACTAATCAAATTAATTAATTTATTACAATGAAATTAATACCTTAAGTTACTTTCATAAAGTAATCATACTTAACCAAATTCCATAAACGATTATCTAAATTAATTAATCCAATTAATTATCAAAATTAATCACATTAATTAATTATCAAATAATCTTAAGTTAATGACTTCCATTAACTTATCATCAATTCTTTAATTACCTTTCTTAAGTAATTAACTTAAATTAATCATTATCAATTACAAATTTATTAATCTTTAATAATCATTTAACTAATCACTAATTGTTTAATTAATTAAGTTTTTAACTTAATTATCTTAATCTCTTGATAGATTAATTTCTAATCATTAATTAAAATCTTAACTTATTTAATTAATGATCTTATTTTCAAATTAATTAATCTTAATTAATTAACTTCAACCTTAATTAATTAATTCAAATCCTTAACCATTTAATAAATTAATTAATTAATAATTATCCATATTAATTTACCTTACTAATTTAATGAATCAAGAATCATTAAATCTGTATTGACTAAAAATAAAAATATTTCTTATTAATGATTAAATTATCATTAACAAAGCAATTTAAAACAATTTACTTTAAATTTGTTTCAAATTTCATTTTAAATATTGATTTAAAATGTAGTCAAACTTAACTTTAACAAAGTTTAAAAACATTTTAAAAACCTCTAAAAACTTATGCTAAAGAATTTCTTATTTTATAAAGAAGTTTAAAGGAATTTAAAACCAAATCCATTTTGAAATATAAATCATATTTAAAATACAACTTAAACCTTCAAAGTTATTTAAACACTTACATTTTAAAAACTTCCTTTATTTCTAAATTATGATTCAAATTTGGATTTTGATTCCATATTTAAACTTAGGTTTAAATCTCTACTTTTATTTTAAATCTTTACTTTTAAATTCAATCTATTTAAACCCTTTTAAAGTTGTTTAAAACATTTTAATTTATAAAATTTAAATTTAATTTTAAAACTAGGATTCAAACTTAGTTTTGAATCCGTACTTTAAATTTAGGTTTTAAATTTTGTTTTAAAACTTGCTTCGGATTTTTAAAAATGAATTGAATTTTGGAACAAAAAGGTTTTCCAGAGGAAAATGTAAACACCTATATACCCAAACCCCTCCCCCCTTCAGTTTTCTTTGAGTAAAACCCTTTACCACTTCGAGCAAAAACTCAAATTCCTCGAGAATTACCCAAGTCCCAAAATTCTGCAACCCTAAAACTTCACCCGACACACCACTGCACCGTGCATATGCACGGTGGCTCCGACCCTCTCCGGTCATCATCACTTCCATGAGCAAGTCGTCGATCATCCTTTGATCCAACATCGACCATCAGAACCACTTAAACACCACGAAATCAAAATCGAGCATGTAAACCACAACCTGGAGCTAAACTAGAACACCCCTCCAAACCAGAATCTCCTCATCCTCACTCCTTCGACCATCAGAGGCTTTGAAACTCCGTCCATTCCTTCTTCAACACCCAAGCTACCATAAACCTGAATCATATAACACTCGATCACCTGTAGAAACCATGCCGATCAAAAACTGCTGCACTACCAAAAACTAGGTTTAAAAACCTTAATCGATCGTCGCCGCCGTCGTGTTCTGACATCACTACAACCATTTTCTAGTTAAATCAGAAATGCTCTTAAATTTCATTACTAAAAATCATAATTTTTGTTTCAAAAATCAAGTTTAAGCTTTAGATTTTGACTCATATACCTGAATCTATGAAACAATTAAATTGAATTTTTACTTGTTTTGAGTTTACACTGTTGTTTTATTATTTCCAGTAAAACTGCAAAAAAAAATTTAACTTAAACAAAATTTTAAACTAAAATTTATGATAAATTAAACATACTTTGTTCAAGACTCAAGTACTAATAAAGATTGATTCAAGAGCAATTGAATTTTTACTAAATTATGAACCTGGAACCTAAAAAAAACTATAGTAGCATAAAACAACAATCTACACTCATAATCCATTCATACACAAAAGACCAACATACACAATACAATATTTATCATAGAAAACAAGCATGCAACCATAACCATACTTAAGTTTTAAATTTGTGAGGTTACTCACCTGAAACAAATGAGAATAGACCCTTTTTCTTTGAAAACTATTTTGAAAACTTGTGCTTTGGCTCAGATTTACTTCACATATACTTGCATGCAGGCTTGACTCCAGATGCATTTGAAACTTTAAATTTGAATTATTTTCTTTAAAATGCCTTAATTTAAAATCTCGTTGAGACTGCTTTTGATTTTTGAAAATGCTTGCAGGCAGGCTTGATATTTGAGAGGGTTACAGGCTTTTGAAAAATATCTACAGGTTTGGCTTAGATTTTTGGAAGATGATTACAGGGTTTTATTTAGAACCTAAAAAATGTTACAAGGCTGTGATTCTTGGAATTTTGGTTCTATATTTTTTTTGAAGATCTCAGGTTTGATTTTGAAAATAAATTATAGGATATTGATTTTGGTTAGAGAGGTGTTTGATTCACTGGTTTTGTTGAGGAATTTGTAGAGGTTTTAATTTTGTTTCAGGTTTGAGGAATGATGTATTAATTTCTGATTAACTTTGAGAAAATTTGCAGGCTTAAATTAAAATGAGGAGGATAGAAAAAGTATAGAAAGGAAGAAGCCTATGTTTATATGAATATGAAATGTGATTTATTAAAAATAAAAAGAAAAATCAAAAATTAAAATAACACTTGTTCCACATCTTAACACTTATCATTATAATAGTTTATTTATTAACACTTATCACTCAAACCACTTAATATATTAACATTTGTCTTATAAATAATTTTACTTATTTTTATTTACTTTAAAAGTAAATAAGATCTTTTTCTTTATTTGTTAAATACTTATATATATAAATTACTTTCATATGTAAATGTATATGCATTCCCTTTTTTTAAAGAAAATGAAATAAACAAATTATAGGTAAAATGAATGCTTATAAAAATGTTTATTCTTTTGAATTCAAAATTAATTCAAATTCAAATTCTACTTAAATTTAAAATCCAATTTAAAGCTAATTTATATCATATACAAATTTAAAATAGAAATTTTATTAACCTATCTTTTTTTTTTACATTTATTACTATTTGAAAATAACATATTTATCCAATTTAAATAATTTATAAAAGAAATTATAAATTACTTATCTTATTTAAATTATTTAAATGCACTAATGTTTAATATATAAATGGTATTTTAAATTTTCATATATAATTTCAAGTTATATTTATTAAGCTATATTTAAAAAGAAGCTAAAATAAATCTTTTATTAGTTTTATACTTAAGCTAAGACATAATCTAAACAAATTAATATTTACCCTAAGTATTTAAAACCATATATTTTATTTATTAGTTAGCTTTGAAAAGTTATATATTCAATTAAATCATAATCTTCCAAATTATCAAAAGGTATTTTAAAATTTAAAAACTGGATTTATTTATTAAATTCAAATCTCATCTATTCACAATATATATGTATACACACATTATAAGTAGGAAAACATTTTTTTAGTTTTTAAAAGATAACATTCACCAATTAAATATCTATTTAATTGGATTATTAAATCAAGTCAAATTTTATCAACAAAATTTATCAAATCAATTTAATTTTAAATACAGAATATTAAATTGATATTGCCAAAATTTCCGGGATACCACAGCCGGGTAGGTTCTCGGGGCGTCCCGCCAGAGGCGTTCCCATGTGGCGATAGGAAGTTCCTCGGCCTGACCATTTGTTGGAAATCCATTCACCCAATACGCGCCTTGTACGGTTTTAGTTGTAGAACCTGCCATTTAAAATGGCAGCTATAGTAGGCATAGTATAATGGTACCTATGCTGGCTAGGATTTATATTATACTTTCGAAAGGTTTTCCACTATGCACTAGTAATAATATCAAAAAGAATTTTTGCGTAGTAAGCATCTTTGACTATCATAAGGAGAAATCATCCCCATGTATGCATTTGCATTGTGTGTGTGCCGGGAGGCCTTATGGTAGTTTCATTTTCCAAAAGCATTGCGGATTTAAAATTTAAAATCTTTTGATTGTTTCTAAAGACAGACCGTTTTTGTTGCTCACACCAGTCCCATGACTGATCCGGAGTTTATTGTTCCCTTTCTAAAATCTAGATGCCCACCATTTTCCACACGGGCAGTTTAGAGTTTTGTTTTCAGATAGTCATGTAGTAGTATCGTTTGGTAGCTTTCAGCTTTCCGTTTGATACATTTTGAAGTCTTTGGAGTCCATAGACCAGACTTGCTTATCTTGGTGCAACCTTGATGGTGGATCGAGCTTGAAGTTTGGAGCTTTGTCTTTGGAGCTTTTGGATCAGGGTTGCAGTATTGGATTCTGTGAAGACTTATCTTTTATTGTATCGTGTTCCGCTGTATTTTGTGTTGCAATTATTTAAAGGAAAAAGGTACCCCTTCGAAAGCAAATACTTTAACACAACATGACAACCTTCTTCGAAAGATAATTATAAAACGTTTTCAAAAGAATATGTCTCGATTGTGTCGAAAGGTTTAGGTAAACGCATGCAAGAATGTTATCTTATGAAAACAAAGCAGGGTTTCGACCCCAACAGAAGCTATCCGTTCGACACCAAGGCTTCCGCCTTCCTTCCAATCCACTACATGCCATCTAAGTTGCGATGACCTGAAATTTCTAGATATTTGAAATTAAAATATTTAATTGATTTTAAATATTTAAAAGTTGGTTTAACTTGAATTTCAAATATCACTATTTATTTGGCAATTAAATTATTGAATTTAATTAGTAGAAATTTGGTAAAATATTGAATCTTGATTTTTAAGCTGATTGAAAATATTTCAAAGGCTTGGAAAATTTATATTTATAATACTGAAGGTAATAGAACTTTTAAAATTGAATTTAAAAGCAGTTTGTTCAGTTTTAAAAATATATCGCTTAAATTGATATTTAAAAATAGCCATCCGAGGCTTAGTCTTGGAATTCGACGAAATCAGTTCCATTGGATCCGTAATAGCGTATTATTGTAGGATTTCAGTTTTCATAGCATTTGGAGTTGTTGTGAGATCGTATGGTAGATAAACGCGCTGAATTTATATCGAAAAATTAATATAATAACTGGGCTCAAAAAGATATCTGCTCCATACAATCGAATTAGGACTCAAAACCTTTTCCATTGCGTTCGGAATAGGGGTCTAACATTATGAACGCCTAGCGGCATGCCTCGATAGGAGATCGAGATTGTGAGTTATGAAAATCGAGATGATTTGAATTTGAATTATATATATATATAATATATATATTCACAAATTGAACATGTTTACTCCCTTTCAACACATGTCCTACCGCATTAACACGCAGCATCTAAAAATATAGATTTCTCCTTCTTCCCCGTTTTTATTTGAATTTCCTAGCCGAACTCTCAAAAAAAAGATAAATTAAGTAGATTCAATTTTAAGATCTAAAGTCTCAATATTTCCCACCTCTGATCTTGCCATGAGATTCGCCTCTGTGTTCCTTGATGGCGCTTCCCAAGGCTTTTTCTTACCGTGGAGTCATTGTTCTTTTTGCTGTAGCTAGTAGTGGAGGTCTTATGGCTTATGCTGATGCAAGTACCTTCCCAAAAGAATGTTGTGGTTCTTGGAACTGTTTGGCTAGCACATGTTTTCTAAGGAATTTAGATGCTTCTTTTATGATGTAGAAATTGCATCACCTCGAAACTACTTCATATTTACTCCATTGCTGCCAAGTGTTACATGTGGCTCAGTTGAAGCACGTAAGTATAGTTGTGCCAATTCGTAGAATTATCAAGAAGAAAGGGGGTGATATGAAATTTGAGGAGGCTGAGTGTTATAAGATTGATCCAGTTAACAATAAAATTCAATGTAGATCTGAAAATGGAACAAGTTTGGATGGAACCGGTGAATTTCAGCTTAATGATGACTACTTGGTGATAGCTGCTGGAGCTAAGTCAAACACATTTAATACACCTGGTGTAGAGGAGAACTGTCATTTTTTTGAAGGAAGTAGAGGTTGCTCAGCGAATTCGAAGGTGTGTTATGGATTGTTTTGAAAGAGCCAGCCTTCCAAATTTAAATGATGAGGAGAGGAATAAAAACCTCCATTTTGTTATAGTTGGTGGTGGTCCAACCGATGTCGAGTTTGCTGCACAGTTACATGATTTTTTATCTAAAGATTTAGCTAAGCTCTATCCCACAATCCGAGACTTGGTGAAGATCTCAGTTTGTTGAGGCATCAGAAATATTTTAACCATGTTTGACAAAAGGATCACACAGTTTGCTGTAGAAAAATTTCGAAGAGATGGTATTATGTCAAAACAGGATTTAAAGTCATGGTCAAAAGTCATGAAGAAATAGTCGAGAAGGATCGGATTGCAAAACAAAACGCAAAGGTGAGTTAATCTCACTCATCTGGATTTTTATTTAAATTTAAATAGTTAATTTAAACTATTGGTTGAATGATTGAATTGACTGGATGGGATATTATATATGATAGTATATATTTATATATAATATATTGGAGTGATTGATTTCCCACATTATATAGCGGATGAGACCCTATGCGGCCCACATAATAGCGGATGACCCTATATACCACGATATCCCGCCTTGAAGCGGGATTGGTATTTTAAATTATTGTGCTAACTTCTATGGATGCAGGGAAACAGGTTAGAGGGATCCAACTGGATTCCTCAAAATATTTAGATTGTTTTAATATTCTGTAATCTGATTGATTTAATAATCTGAGATAGATTATATTGGTAATTGAAATATTGGATGCTATGGCTTGATTTAATTTGGGTATACTAAATTATCAAAAAAAAATATTGGATATTTGAAAGGAGAGAATTTTTAAGTAAAATAATATAGTAAATTTGGATAATTAAAGATTGAATTTGAAAAATATATAAAGATTTGTTTTTTTAATTCTATTAATTAAATTTAAGTATGGAAATAAAGATAAAGATTTAAATAAATGAAATATGAGTTTTGGAACTTAAGTGATATTGTTTAAAAATTTAAAGGGATCTCATTTTCAAAATTTAATATTTAAATGTTTCGAAAGAAATCAAAAGGGGTAGAATTTTGAATGAAATGGATATTTCAGTTTTAAATAAGATTTTAAACCATAAATAAGAAATGAATATGGAGTTAATGGGTTTTGGAAATAAATTTGGGGAAGTAAAAGGAATTTATTTTACAATGGAGTTGATTTAGAAATCGATTTGAAAATGGATTAAGTGTTTGAAACTGTGATTTAAAAGAAGGATGAGATTATGGAATTTATAAACGGGGTTTACAAAAAAGTGAAATAAGATATCAGTGGATATTTAAAAGTATAAATTAAGGAAGGGAATTTATAAAGGAATGGGTAAATTGTTTTAAAAATAAATAGTAGTTTATTTTTAAAGGTGTGAAAGGATATTATATTTTCTTGAAAACATTGGTACGTTTTCGATGCAGATTTTTTAGGTATAAGTTAAAAGTTTTAAAGTTGTTTTTAAAGAATGTTTTTAAGAATTATTATTTAAGTTGTTTAAAATTTTCAAAAAGTAAATATTTATTAAATTAGCTATTGTAGTAATTATTTTAAAAGGTTTAATTGGTATTATGATTTAAAAGATAATTATTAATATTCATATTTTATAAAGTAGTTTTATTTTTAAAGATAGTTGGCTTAAGTTTTTATTTGGAAAACTTATATAGAATTTCATAACTTTTATTTTAAGATTTTTTTTAGCTTAAAGTTTTACATGAGAAATTATTATAAAATTCATAACTTGTATTTTAAATAAAGTGTTTAAATAGTTTTTATGTTAAAGTGTTTAAAGTATATATATTTGAATAAAGTGTTTAAGTTGTTTTAATTTAAATGTTTTAAAAGTATATTTTTAGAATAAAATGTTTAATTTTAAAATCTAAATATTTGGACTGGGTGATTTTCAGTTGAAATAAATAATATTTAGGAAATTTATTCCGCAAGAGAAAGGTGATTTGAAACTGTTTTCAAAGGATTGAAAGATGGAAAATAGCTTGCGAAGTTATTTTGAAATGAATAATTTGGAAAATTATTTAAAGTCTGATGGTTTTTTGTGAATGTTATTCGATAGTTAGATAACCGACTATCAACATTGGCCAATGCGCTAATCGTTTCGAAGAGATTGGGATCGAAATTAATTTTTCGAAAACCACTTCGATCCGATTTGAACGTTTTCGTGAAGTAGACATGAGCTTGGAGTCGAAGATGGAGCAGTGAAGTGCAAGGGCTAATCGCTACTAATCCTGACAGTGATTCTAAAATGGATGTAGTAGGAGCAGTGCCTTCGGTTCCGTTCGAACCCGGGATGGACTTGTATGGATGAATGCTTTCAGAACATCGTCAAGAGGACGATGAGCATTCTAAGTGAATGTGTGCTAATAAGCTAACGCATAGCCTTGAACCTCATCAACCAGGAATGGCTATAACAAGGGAGGTGCACACAAGGCTAAGTGGCTAGCAACCAATTTGGGTAAGGCCACCCCTGTCTATATGTCCCTTTATTTCGGCTGGGTAGACGGTTGCTGATCCCAACCGTGGGGTGAACTTATTCAGACTATCCAGTAAGCGGTAGCTCCAGTCTTGTGATGCAGGGGATCAGGGTGGATCCTCGGTACGGTAATCTAGTCCATGTACGATGACGGGCGATACCCCAGTAGCCCTGCCATTGATGGAAATCCATTCTCCTTATGTGACTTTACGGTTTTGTTTATAGAACCCACTTTGTGGCTAGTAGCTGGAATTTAATAATGTACAATTTCGGCTATTTGAATAAGTATTTGTAAATAGACGCTACTATAATATCAGAGGATTTTATAAGAAATGTTTTGGTTATCGTAAGGTAAAAACCCGGCATGGTTATGTATGGCGTAGTCTTACGAGGTACCTTTGACTTCAAATGATTTTAAAACTTTAATAATCCAACTGAGTGTGTTTTCTTACGCTGGTTTCAGACTGACTCGGGTGTTATTTAACTATAATGCTTGGGTCAGACCGAGTATTATAGAGTACAGATTCTGGATGGACTGCTGTGGAGCTCAGGAGACGAGCAGGATGGCGAGATGTATCACTCGTATCTGATGAATATTTCGCTGTGTATGATTAACTGCATAGCCAGTTTGTGAGGATAGGTTATGATAACTGTCCAATCGTGTGTTATGAATTTTGTTGAGCTCGGGTGATGTAATGTATAAAACAGATATAGTTTCTTTTGTGTAAAGATTAGCCATTATCTATTATATTTTATTCCGCTATAATGGTAAGGTTCTGTTGTTGTTTTGTTTTCTCTTCTTCTACCTCCTTCTTCTTTAACCATAATGGTTTGGTTTTCCGACATTCGATTATTTGGCATTTGATACGGTGGGCTTATTGATGTCGATTTTCAGGCATCGAAAAATCGGGTCGTTACACTTGGTATCAAAGCTAAAGGTTAAGCGAGAACATTGGCTCTGGTGAGGATTACTCATTAGGAATAGAGTCCATAAGTACTCTAGAATGAGTTTGAGTGTAATAATAGATATGAGCGAGTATTTGTAAGTGGTTATAAAAATTGTTTTTATATTTGTTGACTTATCGGTTGAGTGTTTATGGATTCTGGTCGATTTGTGGGATGCCATGTCATCAATAGGGGTTTCTAAACTCCTAAACAAGATAAACCGACAGAGTGTTATTTAAAATAGGGTAAATGAAATAATTTTATCCAAATTATTTTTTGTATATAAAAGAAATAATTTTTCGCAAATTATTATAGTTATATATGGTTGCTTGATTGCTAGGAAGTGATAATATTAAATTATTATCATTATTGTGTGGAAATTGAACTAGGAATTAAAATAATAACCAAAGGTTAAGGAATAAATTGATATAAAAAAAGGAGATTTGTAAATGTAAATTAAATGTGGTTTATAATTGGAAATGAAAAAAAATTCCAAAGTAATTTTCGAATATGGATTGAAAGGATTTGGTATTTGAAATTTTGAGAAATTTAATTCCTTTTGAGTTGGAAATGATTTTCAAAGACTTTTGAGAAATAATGGTGATATTATTTCGGAAATATTTTTGAATTGGATTTGAAATCTGGTGAGATTTGGAATTTAAAATTATTTAGAAAATGTTTTTTGAAGGGATAAAAGAACTAAAATCTTTTTGGTCGCTGAAAAATAATTCTGATGATGATCGCGACACCATCGGTGTTCATTTTTGAGTTTTCAAGAGAGGAATTGCTGCCAAATTGTTTCAAATTGGAGTAGTTTGAGAAATTGGGCTTGGTTTTGAGATTCAAAGAATAGTTGAATTAGATATATATTTTTTCGAATTTGATTTTGAATGGTTTAAACTCTAGAAGCTCATTTAAAATGCTATGGAAATATAAATGAGTTTGGTAACTAGTAAAATTTGAGATTTTCCAGAATAGAAAATTTAACTTGAAGAAGAGTTTAATTAAAATAAGTATACTAGTGAAGTAAACTAAATAAATAAAGTAAAAAAGATTAGTAAATGAGATGTAATTAAATTTGGAGAACTTATAGAAGTTTAATGTTTTGAATTAAATCAGAGTGTAATTAAATCTAGATAAGTAAAGATGAATGTAAAGAAAAGTCTTGGTGGGCTAAGTGAAATGGTTACTTAAATAAAATTTATTAGGGAGGAAAAAAATAATTTGTGAATAAATGAATTCACATTTCAAGTAAATGTGACAATAAAGTAAGTTGGTAAAGCAAGTCAATTAAATAAAGTAAATTCAAGAGATTGTGAATGGAATGTAAATAAGTTGAAAAACTTATCGAAACTTAAAATTTGGATTGAAACTGAATATTTGAATTGTGTTAAATAAAGTGAAATGGAAAACTTGTCAAGTTGGACTAAATAAAGCAAAGTATTGAAACAAAATAGTAAGTAAACTAATTAAATTAAATGGGTAAGCAAATATATCAAATGAATATTGAGATGATATTTAAACCAAATTGTGTAAGTAAAGTTGTGAAAGTAAGTCATAGTAGACTAAAAATAATTAAGGTTTGGAAATAATATCCATTGTGATTTAAAAATAATTAGTAAGTGGAACTAATTAAAGAAATGACAAATTAAATATGATTTGAAATGAACCGAATTCAATATCTAAAAGTGAAAGGTGAATTGAATTCAGAATGGAAACTGGAAATTTAAATTAAATGAAAATAGATGTGAAAGCTTAAGTGAGGAGAGAAAATAAATATTAAAGTGTATAGAATATTTATAATAAACTTAAGAAAAATAAAGGGAAATCCGTAAGTAAAATTGGTATTGAAAGAGATACTATGTTAATATTTGAATGAAGGTTTAATAAGGTGTGTGAAATGATAAGTGAATAGAAATAAAAACAAATGTGAATAAAAGAAAAGAGAATTGACGTAGCTAATAATCAATTAAGATAAATACATAGGATGTACGTGTATTATTTTATTCGCATAGGGATTTGATTTAGATTCGAGCACAGAATTTCGAGATAGTTATATCAATCCGAATTGGGATTTTTCACTCGAGGCTTGAGGCTTGAGGCTTGAGGCTACGATTACCTTTCGAGAACGCATCTCTTTGAATTCTCATCGTCCACCTGATGATGTTCTGAAAGCATCAATCCATATAAGTTCGTTCCGGGTTCGAACGAAACCGAAGGCATTATCTCGTTACACTCATTTTGGAATCACCCTCAGAGTTAACGATTAATCCTTGCACTCTGAATCTTCCTCTCGAAACTATAAGCACTAGTTCCGTCAAACTCATCAGGGAATCACCCCCAGGGTTATACTGACGTATAGTCATTACACCTCGAGTCTTCATTCTTCACATAAGATTCACGACCTATCGTTAATTTGGATCGATGTGGTTTTCGGATATCCATATATGGAAACCCGATCCCGGTCTCATCGAAATCCAAAGCGTGTCTTTTAGGTCTAAGTTGTTTTAAATTTTAAAATAATTTGATTCAATATTATCTATATACACACAGATAGATAATACACAACATCACTATAGATAATCAATATTATCATCATAACAGATAATCTATATCATCAACTCAATGCAACCATAGCATCCAAATCACACAACATCATATATCCCATATCTGAGATTTCAACCATTCAAGGTAATAAATATCAATCATCATTCATAAGCAATGACTTATTAATTCATTCTATAATTAATTTAAAATGAATTAAATTAATTACTTCTTCCTTAATTAATTTAAATTAATTAAATTAATTACTCATTCATATAAATCTTGCTTACATATTCCTTAACTAATTACAAATCAAATAATTAATTACCCTTAAATAAATTACCCTAATTAATCATCTTGATTAATTATCTTTAAATTACATTCAAATAATTAACCTCTAATTAATTTCACAAGTTAATTATCCCCAACCAAATTTAGTAATTAACCTGTAATTACTTCATTTATTAATTAATAATAATTAATTACATTAATCCTTAATTAATTACATTAATTAATTCCTTCATTGATTAATTGTTCTTAATTAATCAATCCTTAATTATATCATTAATTGTTTAAATTAATGATCCCAAATTATTTTATTTATAATTATCATATTTGATAAATCATTCTTGATTAATCACATTAAGTAATTAATCATTATTACATCCTTTTATTATCTCCAAATAACTCAATATCAATACCTAAATTAATTACGCTATGTAATTAATTATTAATTACTTACTTAAGTAATTATCCACATATTGATTTTCAATCCGAAAAATAGTAAATGGCGTCCCTTTCCTCCTCACAGCCTCCTCCTTCGTTCTCACCCTCTCTTTCGTTCTCTGGAATTTCTTTCGTCCCTCCTAAGTACTTGCCTGATCCCCTCCATCCACTTCCAGTGCCGCCTTCATACTCCAAAGACCAATATCTAGTAGAACCGTCTCGAATAGTTGAAACTGCTCTCCCTACATCCGCTTTTAAACCCACCCCGTCGGTCAACCTCTCCAACCGGAAAACATATGCTCAGGTTGCTGCGGCTCCCCGTCACACTCCTTTATCCAAACAACAGCTGCTCCTCCCGACCCCCCCCAAATTAAACCTTCGGTGCCCGTTCCCTTTTTTCGATTCATACCGCCAAACTTTCGAATTTTTGAAATCGAAAAAAAGATGTTTCAAATGTGCAGGTTTAGGCCACGTGGCATCCAATTGTAGGGACCCCAGGATCTGCTATTATTGTGGCTTTTTTGGCCATTATTATGCTCTCTGTCCATCTAAGCCTAATGCATTGGGACCCTCGAAAAACCCCTCGGTTTCTCTGAATAATCATCTCACTGCACACAAGTCTCGATTACCGAAACATACTTCTAACGTTCCCACTACCAAGCATCCACGCGTCCAGAAGTCAAATCGACTCACAGCTGGACCTACACTAAACTTCTCAATCTCTAAAACATCCAATCAACTCGGTTCCCTCTCTCCTCTTGAAAACAAAAATTTTTCTTCTCCCCCTCATCCTTATCCATCCTATCTCAATTTCCCCATAGCTGACTTCTCGCACTACATCACTGCAACCATCATCGACGGTATTTGGAGCGTGGAGAGCCTCAACATCGTCCTGACCTCAACCTTCAATCACGAGGAATGGGCAATTTGGCTGCTTGATAACAACAGATTTCTGATTTGCTGCCCCTCTATTCAGATAAAAAATAGTGCGCTTAATTCCAAGATTCTCACCAAAGCGGGTGGCTCGATTTACCTTTAAGGCATGGCCAGACTATGAACTGCCGTCATCCATTGAGCTTGAACCGCCTAGCTGGGCAATCATCAAGGGCTTTCCGGAACTTCTTAGAAACAATCAGGATGTTGTCCAGTCCGCTCTACATCCTATAGGGCGACTCACCGATTTTGACATATGCGAATGGTCAGAGTTTGATCGATGTCAAATTCATGTTAAGATGCAATTCCTGGTGGGAATACCCGCTTCCTCTTCTTATCTGGTTCGCCTCAACAACGCTGATTACCTCATCACGGTTTCACGTTGGGACCACTCTCACCCCCGCTATAGACCAGAGACCTACCCACTTAGCGTTGACATCGAAAGGGAGTTCAAGTGCCTCGATGATCCGCTAGACATTCCTTTCGAAGAGCTAGACTCTGATGATCGTTTTGATGCCATGAACTACGAGCCAGCAATACCCTCTCCTTCTTTGAATTTTAATGAGGATGCTAACCACATAATGATCCATAATAATGAGCCAGCTCCACCAAGATGGGACCCCCTCCTTGATCTTAACCTTTATGTGCCCTACTTCCTTCAAGTCCCACCCTCGGACCCAAACCCAGCATCGGATCTTCCTCCAGCTCCCATCCCTCCTTCGGCTTCTGTCCAACACAGTTTGCATGGCCTTTCCCCAGCGATAGTTCGATGAAGTTCGAGGACTGCCATAGCATCGTCCCTGCCGGGTACTACAGGTAGCTATTACAAACCTGTAGTTTTTTCTTCTGCTAACTCTAGATTAAATAAGAAATTAGCATGTTGCATGGGAGTTTCTATACTTGAGGAACATTATTCTGTCATGCAAACCCTAGAACAAGAGCATCTTTCCTTTTCCCAATGAAAATTGTCTCTTGGAATATTCGTGGGCTAGGGGACCCCTCAAAAAGACACTTTGTTCTTCTGTCCTTGTCTCTCCTTCATACAGACATCCTTCTTCTCCAAGAATCTAAACTTTCTGATCGAGCTCCCGCACTTTTTCGTCAAATTGGTGGTACACGACTATCGGGGTGGACCCACACAAACTCTATTGGCTCCAGGGGGGTCTAATTACCATGTGGAATGAATCAATATGGTCTCTTAACCAAATCATTCATCATCCATCTGTCCTTCATGTAGCTCTTAGACACCTGCAGACTAACACCGTCATTTTCTTTTCAAACATCTATGGTCCCCAAACTATTAAAGAATGGGCGGATCTCTGGAAAAACTACATGGAATTTGCAACACACATATACGGCCCATGGGTGCTTGGGGGCGATTTCAATACAACCAGATACTCCGTAGAAAGAAACTCAGGAAATTCTTCACCTGACTCAGATGCTTTCAACGCTTTCATCAGCTGTTGTGCTTTGATCGAACCCCCTATCAACAACCGCCTCTTCACATGGTCCAATAGACGTCGAGCCCCCGCCTTGGCTAAACTTGACCGCTTTCTTTTCAATTCTGCATGGGATGATATCCACCCCCTATCTACTTGCCTTGGACTTGCATCTGTCCTCTCTGATCATTGTCCTCTAGTACTCGATTCAGGCTCCCTCATCAATCGCAATCGACCCTTCAAATTTGAAAGACTCTGGCTCCTTGAACCATCCTTCGAAGATTTTATCAGAATGGCATGGACCCAGCCCATTAGTTCCAACTCTGCCTCTGCCCGGATAGTAGGAAAACTAAGATCATTGAGAAGACTTCTTAAACCTTGGGCCAAATCTATCTGGGGTTCACTCAGGAATCGTATCTCCTCCACTCAAGACGAAATCCTTAAACTGAACATCCTTGAAGAGTCTCGCCCACTTGACGACTTCGAGACACACAATCTTAGAAGTTTGGAAATAGAGCTGGAAAGGTTGATGAAACAAGAGGAGATTGGTTGGAAACAACGCTCTAAGGCTAAGTGGTTAGCTGAGGGAGATAAAAACACGGCCTACTTCCATAGATTTGCTAACGGTCGTCGCAGATCCTTGTTCATCCCCGAAATTATTCACAATGAAGTGCCAGTCACCGATCAGGCTGAAATTTTAAATCTCTTCACCAACTTTTACCGCTCCGTCCTTGGCCAACCCTCCTCCTCCCTCCCCCCATAGGCTGGAATCTCCTCTACCCCAATCCACCAACCATCCCAATTGATGCCCCATTTTTCGAAGAGGAAATCCTGGCTTCCCTTAAAGATATGGACGACAACAAATCACCAGGTCCGGATGGCTTTGGGCCTTTTTTCTTTAAACATTTCTGGAACGTTATCAGAAAAGATATCCTAGACCTGTGCTCTGAATTCCAATCCAACCATATGGTTATTTCCCGACTCAACTACGCCAATATCGTCCTCATCCCAAAATCTGAGGGTGCTAACTCTCTTGCTGCCTTCCGTCCCATCAGCCTCCTTAGCACCACTTTCAAACTCATCACTAAAGTCCTTGCCAAACGTCTCCAATCCCATATGAAACAATTGATTGGCAAGGAACAATCTGCCTTTATCCAGGATCGCAATATCCTTGATTGTGTGGCGGCAACACAGGAAGTTATCTCTTTTTGCCATACAAACAACCTGCCAGGTGTCCTCCTCAAATTAGATTTCTCGAAGGATTTTGACTCTGTCAATTGGAACTTCATCCTGGAACTTCTGCCATACAGAGGCTTCCCTGTGAAATGGTGTGAATGGATAAAATGCATTCTAACTTCCAGTCTCTCCTCTATTCAAATTAATGGTTCGTCGGGGGGTCTTATCAAATCTTCCCGTGGTCTAAGACAGGGAGACCCCCTTTCACCGCTCCTTTTTGTGCTAGTGGCCGACGTCTTTAACCGCATGTCTAAACTAGCAGTCTCAAACAACTGTCTCGTTGGTATTGGTCCCCCAAACTCAAACTTATCTGTATCTAATCTCCAATTTGCAGACGATACTATTCTCTTCGTCTCCCCCTCGCCTGACCACATCCATTGTCTTAAGATCCTTCTTTACGTCTTTGAACTCATTTCTGGTCTTTCCATCAACTTTCACAAAAGTTCTATCATTATGCTTGGTAACACAGATCACCTTGGTCCCTCAATCGCTTCTATCCTCAACTGTAACATCGCTCACTTCCCGATCTCCTACCTTGGTATCCCTTTACAGCCAACTAAACTCCATCGTGCTGATTGGATCCCCCTTATCCCCAAAATTGAATCCAAAAACTCGGGCTGGAAAGCGGACGCTCTCTCGACTGCGAGCCAATTGGTTCTAATCAAATCAGTACTCTCCTCCATTCCCCTTTACTGGCTCTCATTTTATAATACCTACCTGGGTATCCAAGAAAATTGACACCATTAGAAGAAATTTCCTCTGGAATGGGGGAAAAGCCAAACATCTTGTCAGCTGGAAGATAGCTTGCCTTCACAAAGACCATGGTGGCCTCGGTATTGTCAACCTTCGAACATTCAACCTTGCTTTTTTGGCTAAATGGATTTGGTATACTCTGACACATGGACACTTTGTCTGGAAAGACTGGATTCTCTCAGTCCATTACCAAGACAATCCATCCTACGTCCTCCACCACGCTCTCCTTAATAAACCCTTCCCATTCTGGTCTGGAGTATTATCCTCCATCAACCATATTAAGCTTTTCTTCCAAATGATCCTAGGCAATGGCTCCAATTGTCTCTTCTGGTTTGATTCCTGGTTATATCAACCCCCTTTAAATCGCAGATTCCCCTCCCTCTTCTCCTCAGTCTCTCAGAAATTTCTCTCGGTTGCTGACGCAGTCTCCATTGGTCCTCAGTCGCTCTGTCCTGCTTCTCTCTTTGGCGATAACCTGCTCAGAGAATTCCTTGCCGCCGCCATTCTTCTTCTTTCCATTAACCTGTCTCCTACCTCCTCTGATCTTTATGTATGCTCTTTATCCCTCTATAAACACTTCTCTGTGTCCCTGTGCTACTCATTCCTGAACCACCCTGGCAGACTATTCTCCTTCGCACGTCTCTGGAAATGCCACCTTCCTCCCCGAATCCTCTTTTTCAATAGTGTCTGATCCATGGCCATATCAACACCAAAGACCGTCTTGCCCGACTTAACATCTTATCTGATCAATCTTGTCCCCTCTGCAATCTTGAAACTGAATCCATTAGTCACCTTTTTTTTACTGTGACTTTGCTACTTACATTTGGGCATCAACTTGCGCTCATATTTTTGGTTCCATTCCATCTGTTTCGAATTTCTTTGAATATTGGCAGTACGATACTCTAGACCATAAACTTGACTCGTTTCTAGCCATCTTTTGTTGGGTGATATGGAAAGAGAGAAACGCCCGTGTTTTTAACAAACCCGAGAGTTCGAGAGCACATATTTGCAATAGAATAATTAACATCTTTGTTGTTTGGTCAGGCTCCAGCTTTTATGCTCCAGTCAGGCTCCGTCTCCGGGCTCCCAGTTCTCCCCCAACGGAGTCGGTGGGTAGTTCTTCTTCAGCTACAGTGCCAACGGGACCGCATTCCCAGGGTTGATGCTTTTCCCTCATCTCTTCAATGATCGGTTTACTGGACTTTATCTGTGTTAATTGAATGTACCCCTTTTATTCCCCCATCTGAATTAGACTTATGTATAAATTAGTTAGGGCTGGTTCTATGTTTCTATATTTGGCTACCTTCTACTGAAGACTTTTGTTTCAAACCTTTTTTCAGCCAATGATCGGGCTTGTTGATCATAATATTACTATATTAATAAATAACTCTAATCGGCTCTGTAGCTCTCCGCTACACATCCGTTCCACTCAAAAGTAATTATCCACATACAAATTACATACTAATTACACAAAGAAATTGAATTCCAAAACTCCTTCAATTAAATTACATCCAGTAATTTATTTTCTTAATTACTTCACTAAGTAATTTTCCATTTTTAATTACATTTGTAATTACTCTCAAATCAACCAGTGATTAATTTAAATTAATTAAACTAAATTAATTTACTTAATTAATCAAAATAAAATTAATTAATTACAATTAGTAATTAATTTCCTTAATTACTTTCATTAAGTAATTATACTTATATAATTCTCAAATGATTATCTTTAAATTAATTAATACAATTAATCATTAAGATTAATTACTTTAATTAATTATTAAATAATACTAAGTTAATGACCTTCATTAATCAATAACAAAATTTTAATTATTTTTCCAAAGTAATTAGCTGAAATTAATCAAGATTAATTACAAATTTAATTATCTATAAAACTCATTAATTAATCTCTAATTATCAAATAAATCAAGTGATAATCAAAACTTAATTGATTATTGATTACTTGATTAATGTAATTCAAATCATTAATTAAATTAAATCAAATATTATATAATTAATTGATTTCTTAATTACTATTTAATCAAATTTAATTAACTTACTAATCCTTTTAATTAATTAAATAAAATCCTTAATTATTTAATTAATTAACCTAATTATTAATTAATTAAATTAATTAAATTAATTAATTATAAACTTAATTACGTTGATCAGATAATAAATTATTAAGTTCAAAACAATTTAATGAAAATCATTAACCTCATTAATGATTTAATTATCATTATCAAAAGTAATTTAAAAACAAATTGCTTTTAAATTTTCTAGATTCCATTTCAAATTAAAATTAAATGAAATCAAACTTAACAGGTTTTCAGTATTTAAAAACTCTTTTGTTTTCATTTTAAAGGATCACTTATCTCTTAAAGCAATTTTAGAAGAATAGTTTAACTTTAGCCCATATTCAATTTAAAGAAATTTAAAATACCTTAAATATTTCAAGTGAAATTGAAACATATAAATTCAAATCTTATTTATATTACCACAAAAATTCAAAATATGCTTTCAGATTTTGATTCAAAAATTTAAATTTAAACCCTGTTTTAAATTTCATTACATATGTTATAAAATTCTAAAAATATTCAACTTGATTATAACATTTGAATTTATAACTTGTTTTTATTTGAAACTTTCAAATTCAACTTCAAATTTGGATTCAGGTTTAAAATTCAGATTTGACTTAGAAATTTAAATATTGTTTTAAAATCTTATTTTCAGATTTAAAAATCACTTTATATTAAAACTGTAAAGGTTTCAGTTTTTTTTTTAAATATTTCATTTCTGCAAATCTGTTTATTTAAATCTGGAATTCAAACCTATTTGAATTCATAGTTTAATCTTGCTTTAAGTTTAGATTTGAACTTGCTTTGATTCTTTTTTTAATTTAGTTTTAAAATTTAAAAACTTGAAACAGATCAAGTTACAGAAAACAAAACACTGCAACTAAAAACTATCCGAGTTCAACCCCATCTTACTTCGAGTCACCCTTGCCTTAACTTCGAGCAAAAACTGAAATGGCCCGAGCACCTAATCTTCACCATATTCCAGAAACCAAATCTCCTCCATATGACCACTGTGCAGATGCACATAGCCATGGGCAACTTCCGATCATCAACGATGATCATCTTCATCCACCAACCCCCTCTTGAATCCAACTTGATCACCCAAAACATCAGAAATCTCCAATTATCCAAAATCAAACAGAACAGCCCCCTTTTCAATACCTGGAACACAGTGCACCCAGAACCCCACAACCTGTCAACGACGAATTCACCTCCCTCCGACCATCGTTCAAGCTACAATTCCGGCTAGTTCCTCCTCTTAAACCCAGCAACTATCCTTCAAAAGCCCTAAACACTCGATCAACCCTAGAGAGAGGAAAGATCGAATTTTCTAACTGATCACAAGACTAGGGTTACAGATCAGTTTTCCATTTCTCTGCTAGTCCAAAGATTAAATCATCAGGTTGATAATTTTAATGAAATTCCTGATCACTCATCTTCACCCACAAGAAACTTCAAACTCCCAGATTTCCAAGATCAACAAAATTTTACAAATTCATATTTTCAGATAAAAGTGAACTGCCCCTATAATCTTAAACTATAAATTGTATTTCCTGAGTTAAAAAACATGTTTTCAAGAATGTTTTCATGTCACAATCTAAATTCAATAAATTAAGGAATTTATGTTTTAAACAATTTCATGTTTACCGAACATTTTGGATTTCAAAGAAGGTTTGGGTTTAATTTACCTTATTAAAAAATTTATGCTTCAGATTTATGTTTAACAACCCAATATGTTTGTAACTTAAAACATAACCATGCCATGATCCAGAGATAGGGTATAATTTAAAAATAAAACTAATTTTTAAACTAGAAGCAGAGGGTCAAAGATAAACATGCATACATCTCATCCCAAAATCTACAAATTATTCTTAGCTATATATATATATATATACACACACACACAGATCTTACTTATCAACATTCATGCTCAACACAGGAATAAATCATAATACCATGTTAAACTTAAATTATTAATCAAAAATTGTTACTCGCCTTAAATCTGAAGAACAGAGCCATCATGGTTCTCTGATTTTTGTTAATCATTCGTGTATGCAGGCTTGCAAATTTTAAAATTTGAAAGAGAAGCAGACTTCAACCCAGGTTACTTGCATTTGTAACTTTAACCCAAAATTACATGCATGTAGATCATTTTTAAAGTTGATTCCAGAGATGAATTGCAATGATCTTCAGGTTGCAAAAAAATGCAAACTTCATTATGAATTTGCTGGTTGATATTCTGGTTGATTGATTTTGAAAATGCAGTTGATCTTCCAGTGACGCAAATGTAGTTGCATGCAGATTTGATTATGAATTTGCAGATTTTGTTTTTGAGGGGTTTTGAGAGTTTTAGATTTTAAGTGAAATGTTTCTTTGATTCAACTAGCATTTGATTTTTAAAAGATAATAAAGGAAAGTGAAAAATGTTTTAAAAGACTGAAAATACTTTAATAAAAATAAAGAAAAGATTAAAATCAAATGACACTTGTCATTTTGTTTGTTTTATAACTAACACATGTAGCTTAGATTTGTTAAATACTTAACACTTGTCTTTATTTAATTAAGTTATATTTTTAAATGTTTAAAAAGAGTTTTCTTTAATTTATTTTATGTTTGAATGAATATATATGATTTCTTATTTTAAGAAAATGTAAATAAACAATTTATAAATTAGAACTTATTCAAATATTTTGAAGAATCAATTAATTTGAATTTCAAAAACAATTTCAATTCAAATTAAATTTTTGAATTCCAAATTAAAATCAATTTGTTCAAATTAAAAATGAAGATTCTATTTTCTTATTTTAGTTCTTCTTTATATTTATAGGAAAAATAGTACATTTATTAATATGGCTTAAAATAACAATTTAACAAATTTTATATGATTTATAAAGAAATTATAAATCACTTTTATTATTAAATGATTTTAAATCATATGCTATTTTATATTTAGACTTATATAGAATATACTCAAATCATATTACTCTAATAATATTTAAAAAGAAATAAAATCGACCTTTATTTAAATTTAAAACAAAAATTAAGCTAAGACAAATTTAATCAATTTCATTTATTTTAAATATTATCAAACCATATAATTACTACTTTTAAATAGATTTTAAAAAAAAACTTAATATTAATTTAAAACATAATTTCCTAATTACTCAATATTTTATTAGAATTTAAAAACAAAACTTTATTTATTTATTAAATTCCAAAACAAAGATAAAATATAATATATATACACAAATATATATATACACATTATAACTTAAAACATTTATTTTAGGTTTTAAAAGATAAATTCACAAATTAAATATTTATTTATTTAGATTATTAGACCAAAACATATTTTATTAATCAATATTGTCAATATCAATTTAATTTTATATAAAGATTATTAAATTGATATTGTCAAAAATTCTGGGATATCACACTATTACTTGAATGGCTTTAATTTGTAATCAATTTTTCCAAAGAAAAAAAAATGAAAACTATTTGTTTTCAAATAATAAAGCTTTCATATAAGGAATGAATTCCTAATTTGTGTTAAAACGATTTCAAGTTTGAAATGGAAATGTAAATAGTTGGAAGACTATAAATTAACCTTTGTGAAGATGATTGAACTTTGTTTTGAAATCGAAGAGAATTTTGAAGGGAGAATCTTTTATATTATAAAAGATTTAAATTGTAAATTGTTTTGAAAGCTGTGTAAATGAATCTTTGTGAAATCTGGGTGGACTTTATGAATTGAATCTTTTTATTTAAAAAGATTTGAAATGGTAATTCGTTAAACCATTTAAGGAAAAAAAATTAGGTAATAAGTTGTGAGTTAATTGAAATCCCATATCCTTATGTTTTTAAATATTACGCTCACTATTCGGATTAGCCGGGAAAGGACCTTTGTGTCATATAACCCATTCCGAATGAGTGATACGACGTAATGGATATCACTTGAAGACCGGTGGTGAAGACCAGATATTTGTGAAAACGAAAGGATAACCCATTGATTGTCTCTGCATCGAGTCACGCCGGTATAGAGATTTCCTAAGTGATGGGAAGTCCAATCGGGATTGTGAATACCCGGATTTGCATGGGCTTCTTTTGAAGTGCCTTCGGTTCTGTTCGAACCCGGAGCAGACTTGTATGGTTGTATGTCTGACACTACACTTTGTGATATTAAGCAGATTTCTTTCAAATACATATCTATTGGTGGCGGAGAATTTATTCTCTTAGCTTAACACCTTCTCTGAGACGTACGAGCTCAGAGGTTATGTAGTTGAAGGTTATCAGCGATATATTCCCTAATTTGGTAGTGTGGCATGCTGAGTGCTACTGTGTGTTGATCATTTGTTGATCATTTGTGATTAGAGCATGGCTTTTGTATAAAGCGTAGCTTTGTGGACGAGACTGCATCAGAACCTCACAACCCGGAAATGGTCGAAACAGGAATGATGCGGCAAGGTTATGAGGGTCGCGCCCTTTAGGGTGTGTCATTCCCTTCTGGTAAAGGGTGGCGTCATGGTATGGAGCCCAGATATTTACCTATGTGGTGGGCTTCAATCTCATTTTCTTTGTGGTTGTTGCTTTGTGGTTTAGAGGCGCCTCGGATAAAGGTAAAAGGACCGGGGAGTGGCATGCTCGAGAAGTAGTTACCTAGTTGCAGATGTAACCCGGCCTTGTGTTGGCAGAGATCCGGTTAGGTTCTCGGGACGTCCCGCCAGAGGCGTACCCATGGACAGTGGGAAGTTCCTTAGCCCGACCATTTGTTGGAAATCCATTCATCCAATACGTGCCTTGTAGGGTTTTAGTTGTAGAACCTGCTATTTACTTATGGTGATCACCACTGTTTAGACGGTAGCTATAGTAGGCATAGTTTGAAATGTCTATGCTAGCTAAGATTTATATTGTACTTTCGAAATGTTTTCTCCACTGTGCACTTGTAATAATAATATCAGAAATTTTCTCATATCAAGCATGTTTGACTATCATAAGGAGAAATCTCCTCCAATTCTGCGTTTGCATGGTGTGTGCGGTGGGAGGCCTTATGGTAGTTTCATTTTCTAAAAAGAATTGCGAATTTATTTTAATTCTTTTGTTGTCTGTTTTAAAAGATAAACTGTTTTTGTTACTCACACCAGTCCCATGACTGAATCAGAGTTTATTGTTCCTATCCTAAACTCTGGGTGCCCATAAATTTTCCACACGGGCAGTCTAGAGTTGGGTTTTCATATAGTCAGGTTTAGTAGATTATCTAGAGTTAGTCCAATCTTTGGATGTGGACGAGACCTGCTTATCTAGGTGTCTCGTGATGTTGGTTCGAGCTAGCTTTGGATTGGAGCATTGGATCTGAGAATGCATTCTATTAAAGATCTTCTTTTCTGCTGCTGTTGTTATCTATTTTCTTTCCGTTGGGTCTTGTATCTCTGATGGTATTGATATCTATTGTATCATTCTGTTGTATCTGTTATTGTATCAATGTTGTATATATATATATATATATTGATATTTATTTTCTTCCGCTGTGTTTGTACTTAGTGGTGTTATAAACTCCGGCGAACCAGATTCGACGTTTGGATCTGCGGCATTGGAATATGAGTATCTTATTCGGTGCCGATTTTCGAAGGCCGATTCAGGATTGTTATATTTTTATTCGAATCTCCCAACCGAACTCATAAAAAAAAAGATAAATTAAGTAGATTCAATTTTAAGATCTAAAGTCTCAATTTCTCCCACCTCTGATGTGGCCATGAGATTTGCCTTTGTGTTCCTTGATGGCACTTCCCGTGGCTTTTTCTAACCATGGAGTCATTGTTCTTTTCGCCGTTGCTAGTAGTGGAGGCCTTTTGGCTTATGCTGAGCAAGTACAGGCCATGCTTTTGAGTCCACTCAAGTACCTGCTCGAAAGAAGGTGGTGGTTCTTGGAACTATTTGGGCTGGCACAAGTTTTCTAAGAAATTTAGATACTTCATTGTATGATTTAGAAATTGCATCACCTCGAAACTACTTTACATTTACTTCATTGCTGCCAAGTGTTACCTATGGCTCCGTTGAAGCACGTAGTATAGTTGTGCCAATTCGTAGAATTGTCAAAAAGAAAGGGGTGATGTGAAATTCTGGGAGGCTGAGTGTTACAAGATTGATCTTGCTAACAAGAAAATTCAATGTTGATCTGAACATGGAACAAGTTTGGATGGAACCGGTGAATTTCAGCTTAATTATGACTACATGGTGATAACTGTTGGGGCTAAGTCAAACACATTTAATACACCTGGCGTTGAGGAGAACTATCAATTTTTTGAAGGAAGTAGAGGATGCTCAGCGAATTCGAAGGAGTGTTATGGATTGTTTTCAAAGAGCCAGCCTTCCAAACTTAAACGATGAGGAGAGGAAGAAAAACCTCCATTTTGTTATAGTTGGTGGTGGTCTAACCGGTGTCGAGTTTGCTGCACAGTTGCAAGATTTTGTATCTGAAGATTTACCTAAGCTCTATTACACAGTCCGAGACTTGGTAAAGATCTTAGTTATTGAGGCATCAGAAACATTCTGACCATGTTTGACAAAAGGATCACACAGTTTTCTATAGAAAAATTTCGAAGAGACGGTATTGATTTCAAAACAGGATTTAAAGTCATGGTCAAAAGTCGTGAAAAAATAGTCAAGATGTATCGGATTGCAAAACCAAAAGCAAAGGTGAGCTAATCTCACTCATCTGTTTTTTTATTTAAATTGAAATAGTTAAATTTAAACTATTGGTTGAATGATTGAATTGACTGGATGGGATATTATATGTGATAGTGTGTGTGTGTGTGTGTCTATATACATATATACATATATATATATATATATATATATATATATATATATTGGTGTGATTGATTTTCCGCATTATATAGCGGATGAGACACTATGCGGCCTACATAATAGCGGATGACCCCATATACCACGATATCCCGCTTGAAGTGGGATTGGTATTTTAAATTGTTTTTGTGGATGCAGAGAAACCGGTTAGAGGGATCCAACTGGATTCCCCAAAATATTTAGATTGTTTTAATGTTTTGTGATCTGATTGATTTAATAATCTAAAATAGATTATATTGGTAATTGAAATATTGTATGCTATGGTTTGATTTGATATATTTGGGTATACTAAGTTATCAAAAATATATAGATTGGATTTTTAAAAAAGGAAAATGAAAAGTGAGTATTTTTAAGTAAAATAATATAGTAAATTTAGGTAATTAAAAATTGAATTTGAAAAATATATAAAGGTTTGGTTTTCTTAAATTCTACTAAATAAATCTGAGTATGGAAATAAAGATAGAGATTTAAATAAATGAAATAAGAGCTTTGGAACTTAAGTATTGTTCAAACATTTAAAGGGATTTCATTTTCAAAATTTAAGATTTGAATGTTGGGGAAGAAATCAAAAGGGGTAGATGCATGAAATGGACATTTCAGTTTAAATAAAATTTTAAACCATAAGTAAGAAATGAATATGGAGTTCATGGATTTTGGAAATAAATTTGGGGAAGTTAAAAGAATTTATTTCAAAATGGAGTTGATTTTTGAAATCTATTTGAAAATGGATTTAGTGTTTGAAATTGTGCTTTAAAAAGAGGATGAGATTATGGAATCTATAAACGGGGTTTATAAATAAAGTGAAAGAAGATATTAGTGGATATTTGAAAGTATAAATTGAGGAAGGGAATTTACAAAGGAATGGGTAAACTGCTTTAAAAATAAATAGTAATTTATTTTTAAAGGTGTGAAAGGATAGTGTATTTCCTTGAAAATCCCTGTACGTTTTCGATGCAGATTTTTTTAAGTATAAGTTAAAAGTTTTAAAATTATTTAAAGAATGTTATTGAGAATTATTATTTAAGTTGTTTAAACTTTTAAAAAGTAAATATTTATTAAATTAGTTATATTAGTAATTTCTTTAAAAGGTTTAATTTGTATTATGATTTAAAAGATAATTATTAATATTTATATTTTATAAAGTAGTTTTATTTTTAAAGATAGTTGGCTTAAGTTTTTATTGGAAAACTTGTATAGAATTTCATAACTTTTATTTTAAGATTTGTTTTGGCTTAAAGTTATACATGAGAAATTATTATAGAATTCATAACTATTATTTTAAATAAAGTGTTTAAATAGTTTTTATGTTAAAGTGTTTAAAGTGTATATATTTGAATAAAGTGTTTAAGTAGTTTTAATTTAAATGTTTTAAAAGTATATTTTTAGAATAAAGTGTTTTAAATAATTTTAAAATCTAAAGTATTTGGACTGGGTGATTTTTAGTGGAAATAAATAATATTTGGGAAATTTATTCCGTAAGGGAAAGGTGATTTGAAACTGTTTTCAAAGGGTTAAAGTATGGAAAATAGCTTGCGAAGTTATTTTGAAATAAATTATTTAGAAAATTATTTAAAGTCTGATGGTTGTTTGTGTATGTTATTTGATAGTCAAATAACCGACTATTAGGCCAATGCACCGATCGTTTCGAAGAGACCAGGATCGGAATTAATTTTTTGAAAACCACTTCGATCTGGTTTGAACGTTTTCATGAAGAAGACAAGAGCTTGGAGTCGAAGATGGAGCAGTGAAGTGTAAGGGCTAATCGCTACTAATCCTGAGGGTGATTCCAAAATGGATGTAGTAGGAGTGGTGCCTTCGGTTCCGTTTGAACCCGAAACGGACTTGTATGGATGAATGCTTTCAGAACATCGTAAGGGGACGATGAGCATTCTAAGTGAATATTGCTAAAAAGGTAACGCATAGCCTCGAGCCTCATCAACCGGGAATTTCTAAAACAAGGGAGGTGCACACATTGCTAAGTGGCTAGCAACCAACTAGGGTAAGGTCACCCCTGTCCAGATGTTCCTTTTTTTCGGCTATGTGGGCGGTTGCTGATCCCAACTGCGGGGTAAACTTATTCGAACTATCCAGTAAGAGGTAGCTCCGGTCTTGTAATGCAGGGGATCAGGGTGGATCCTCGGTACGGTGATCTAGACCAGGTACCGTGATGGGCAGTACTCTGGTAGCCCTGTCATTAATGGAAATCCATTCTCCCTAGGTGCCTTTACGGTTTTATTTGTAGATCCCAGTTTGTGGCTAGTAGTTGGAATTTAATAATGTAACAATTTTGGCTATTTGAATAAGTATTTGTATATAGACAATACTATAATATCAGCGGATTTTATAAGATATGTTTTGGTTATCGTAAGGTAAAAACCCGACATGTTTATTTCTAGCATGGTCTTACGAGATACCTTTAATTTCAAATGATTTTGAAACTTTAATAATCCAACTGAGTGTGTTTTCTCACGCTGGTTCCAGACTAACTCAGGTGTTACTTAACTATAATGCTCGGGTCAGACTGAGTAGATTCTGGATGGACTGTTGTGGAGCTTAGGAGACGAGTTGGATGGCAAGAATGTCACTCTTATTTGATGAATATTTCGTTGTGCATGATTAACTGCGTAGTCAGTTTGTGAGGACAGGTTATGATAACTGTGCAATCGTGTGTTATGAATTTTGTTGAACTCTGATGATGCAATGTATAAAACAGATATAGCTTCTTTTGTGTAAAGATCAGTTATTATCTATTATATATTGTTCCGCTGCGATGGTAAGATTCTTTTGTTGTTTTGTTTTCTCTTCTTCTACCTCCTTCTTCTTTAACCCTAACGGTTCGGTTTTTCGGCATTCGATTATTCGGCATTTGATACGGTGGGCGTATTGATGTCGATTTTCAGGCGTTAAAAAATCAGATCATTACATAAGTGATATCATGTATATTGGTTTAAAGTATGGTGGTTTCGACTATGCGGGCTACGACTGGGACGAGTGGGAGTCATTGGAATCGAAAGGTACTTGCTAACAGAGACGGAACACTTTTTTCTGATTAAAGGCTGAATTATAGCAATTTTTAGTAATTACATTCTAATAACTTGCCTATTTGTAAACCATTGATTGGTTACCATAGAAAATTTTCATATACTTTACCTTTATAACTGCACATTTACATCAGATAAAATCATTAAAATGCAACGTTTTAGCCTTTCCATATACTAAAACCAATTACTTCATAAAGATCCTTCTTTCAAAATAATTTATTTTCCTTAGTGAATCAATTAGGAAAAATCCTCAAAAATCACAGAAATTCAATTTCATCATGTAATCAAACATATTAAAATTCTAAACCTAATTTCTTCCTGAAATTCTCGAAATAGATTTTAAACCCAATTATATCATATTTTTCATTAAAAATTCATAATAAATTTTCATAGCTTGGATAATTTGGAAAATTAAAATCCATCTCTAAAATCATGTTTTTCTTAACATAAAAATTTTCCATGGCAATCTGAAATCATATATTCTTGGTTTCATGTCAAAACCATGCAAATTCATGTGCTTATGAATTAAAACAAATCATAATATAACTTAAGCATATCATCATCCATTTTTATCATAAAAACGAACTTAAATCATAAATCCCAAACAATATAATCATAGAACAAAAATAGAGATGGTAAAAGATTATTATTCACCTTAAACTTGATGAGGAATTTAAGATTTGTTGTTGATTAATCCTCCCTAGCTTTTGATCCTTAGCTTTAGATTAAAATTTCTTCCTTTCTTCCATGGTAATGGCCGGCTTTGGTTTAGGTTTTAGAATTGTATTTGTGATCGTGAGAGATGAAACGTGAATGGACAATGAGAAGTAATAGTCGTATACAATAAACTGGCTAATTTACTAATATGCCCATGTGCAGTCTAATTAACTAATAAACCAATTTAAAGACCTTTATCTAGTTAACAAGCACAACCCTAATATAAATATAATTTATTCAAATCTTAATCTCCTTATCATCATTCTATTTAATTCATCTAATTAAATTTCCTGAATAATGTTATCAAAAATTAGGGATGTTGCATTTTCCAATCTAAACTTATCATAAAATCTATATGAAACAATACAAATCATCAACAACCTTTAATATCCATTTAAACAAACACAACATGGCATGTAACTTTCAGATTTTAATTTGGATCTAACATGAAACCAAAATCAATATCAAAAGTGAGATGTAAGTTAATTATTCAACTTGGTTTGGTGTTAAGAAGGTTGGGATTTGCCCTTTGATTAATTTCTTCAAACTTTCTACTTGATTCCTAGATTATCTTCTTTTTGGTTCCTCTTAATGGTGGTCGGCCAAGCTCTTAGGGTTTTAATTTTGTTTGTGAATGTTAGAGTGAATAAGGAACGAAGAATATGAGGGTCTATGGTCTAAAAACAAAGGCTATTCCTATTTTACCTTTACCTTATTCCTCCTACTTACTTATTTTGGATTTTCTTTTGCTAATACATTCATTAAGGCACTACTCCTTCTTAGCTAACAAATCTCAATCCCTTAACCATCTACATTATTTTATTTGGTTTGTCTAATTAAATATTCTAAATAATGTTAGTCAAAATTAGGGTCATCACATGTGTGTTATTTATGTGATACTCGGGTATGTCCAAGACATTTCAAGTACATGGACAATATGACCATTATATGTTTTGGTGGGCTTAGAGAAGACTTATATTAGGATTGTTGTATGTTATTTGTACGATATTGATTCATTATGTATATACATACTATTGAGTTGTATACTGATTGTTTATTACTTTACATTGAGATAGTTTACATTTGATATGATTTGTATCCTTACAGTAGCATATATATGTGTTATTGTTGTGATTCTGACTCTATGTTTTATGTTATTTACTGCATATTATATATTATTCTATCATGGAGGTACACATGCTTATTGTTTTATACCAGTTCTATGTACGTATAGGTCATATTTTTATTTGATGTTTTAATACGTAGTTCAAGGGAACATTTACATATGTACCCTATATAGCCTCATTCTTCATATTATCTGATAATATTACTTAGTAATACTCTCGGGTAGCATGGATATAGTGATGAAGTATTTCATAATGGTACCAAAGCAAGGTTTAAAACTATACAATGATATTAGAGACATAAGCCGAGACCTTAAATGAGACTTAGAGTCTCTTTCCCCTTAGGTGTTTTAGGTAGTAGGTAGATATATAGGATAATTACAAGACTAATCAACAAGGGATGTGTTTGATATTTAAAAATTATATAATTTTACTTATTTATTTTGATTAAGTGATATTAAGGGTTGGAGTGGCAAGGGCATAAGGAGTTAGTCCAATCGGTAGTATTTACATTTAAGTTGAGTGTTACATTTTGGGTGGTTTAGTATTGTATAGTTACGTTTTGGTATGGCATTATGTTGTTGCGTATTGATTGATTTTAAGCAGAGTGTGTAGCAGGAAACTGATAAATATTTTCGCTGAGTGCATTGATTGTAGTTTCTTTTATTTGTCTGTTATCAAAATTTTGGTATTGAATTTAATTTTGAATATCTGTACGTATTTAACAAAGCTGTGAAATGAATTCAACTATTGATTTATATTTATTATAAATAAAATGGTGTTAGTTCAATGTTATAAAATATTTATTGAAAATGCGTTATTGAGTAGTATATTTATACTTACTAACGTGTAACCCAAGCATTGCAAATGCTATTGTAAAATATAGTACTTATTATTTTTAGTGTTAAAATTAGAACTTTCTTATGTAAGGTATATTAAATTTAGTGAAATAAACAAAACTAAAAAATAGATTTATTATTATTTACGTATAATTTATGTTATATAGTTTATATATATTTATACTTGAGTAAAAAAACAATGACTTTATTTTTTCGTATCAATATGGTAAACATACTAAAATCGATATATTTTAATGAATTATTAAATGAATTGAGAAATATTATTTTTAAATATGTTAAATTTAAAATACGTAATTAGTTTATATATAGACTTAAAAATAAATAATATGAAAGAATTAAAAAAGGATTTTTGTATAAAAAATTGCAGAAACCTAAATGTGGATATTTGAAGTTAAAAAAAATCGCAACGCGATCTATGTCAAAATTTTGAGATAAAATATTATAGTTTATTATCAATAACTTTATTATTATTGTTTAGGTACATAATCTAATGTAGCTATACATACATACATATATATATAACTGTGTGTGTCTATATGTGTGTGTGTGTATTTGAATGGAAAAAATTACTACATGTGACGATCCAGAATTTTCGGACATTTGAAATTGGAATATTTATTGTTTTTAAATATCCAAAAGTTAATTTTTAAGTTGAATTTCAAATATCAAAATTTATTGGATAAATTAAATATTGAATTAAATAATTGGAAGTTGGGTAAAATATGAAATATTTGTTTTTAATCTTGTTAAAAATATTTTAATGGCTTATAAAATATTATATTGCTGATACTGAAGATAATAGAAGGGTTAAAATTAAATTCGAAAGTGATTTGTTCAGTTTGAATTTATATCGTTTAAATTGACACTTAAAAATAGCCTTCCGACGCACAGTCTCGGAATTCTACGAAACTAGTTGCATTAGATCCGTAATAGTGTATTATTATGGGATTTCGAATTTCGTAGTATTTGAAGTTGTCGTGTGATCGTACGACTTGTAAATGTGTTGAAATTTATATCGAAAAATTAATTTAATAATTGGGTTCAAAAAGCTATCTTCTTCATACGATCGAATTAGGACTCGAAACTTTTTCCATTACGTTCGAAATAGGGGTATAACATTATGAACGCCTAGCGGCATGCCTAGATAGGAGGTCAAGATTTTGAGTTACATTTATCGAGACGATTTAGATTTTATATATTTATATATTTTTTATTTTCTGAATAGCTTTCAGAATAATGTTTTCACGATTTAAACACGTTTCCTCCCTTAGAATACGTGTTCCCCTACCTTTTTCAAATCACGTACAGGTGTTTCCCCTTCGATGTTTTAAGAAAAATGGACGAAAACAAATATCTTTAAAATAAAATCACGTTCCTCATTCGAAATATAGAGAATAAATCGCGGTCTTTTTTTCTCCCAAATCAAACACCTATAGCCGCCTGTTTTTTTCATATCAAACCAAAGTCAACTCGATCGATCGCGGCCCCTAAGCAAGCTCGAGCACGGTATCGTCAGGGAAGATCGAAGAGCGATGTAACAACCCGCATATTTATCGATTTTACATTTAAATATTTTGTTTAAATATTTTGTCGTTAATCGGATATTGGTCCGAAAAGCTACTTTTTGCAAACGGTCAAATTCGGACTCGAGACCACTTCCATTGAGTTCGAAATGCCGTTTACAAGTTTTTTAAGTATAAACATCGATAGGTTTGGAATTAGCGAAATTTCACTAACTTTTCCCACTTTGGACTTTGGGTTAGTTTAGCCTATTAAGCCCAAGTTCTAACCCCCTTCTCCTCACTCTTCATAAATTTCCTAACTAACTCAAGCTTGGGCATTAATGGTAAAAAGAATGGGAAATTAAAACTCCAAGCACAAATTCAATTGCAAATCCAACATTCAACTCCAAATTCAAGTAGAAGATATTGGATTCAAGCTTTGGATTGCTTCTCCTTGCTTTCAAGCTTCATCTTCATAAACTTTAGTGCAAAGGTGAGATTTTTATCTCACAATTCTAGTCTATAACTATATTGGACTGTTGGGAATGATTCCCCATCACTTTAGCATGTATATTTGCATTTGGTTTGGATTGGATTGGCGAAAAACTCCAATTTTTAGTTTTTTGGTGAACTTCCTGAGCTTAGGTCGCTCTGCCCAGGTATAGGTCGCTCGGAATCATAAGCTGGCGCGTGTGGAAAAGTCAAGGCCTGCATATTTCGTTCGCCTTGGATTTAGGTCGCCTCGGATTTAGGTCGTAGGTCGTTGGACTTTAGGTCGTTCGCGTATAGGTCGTTCGGCCTTGCCTGCCTCATTAGGTCGTGGGACCTTAGGTCGTAGGTCGTTAGGCTTAGGTCGTTAAGTCGTTCCCTCTGTTGGAAACGTCTCCTCGGTCTTAGGTCGTTAGACCTTAGGTCGCCCCCCCTAGGTCGTTAGACCCTGAGTTGTTCCGCCTTCATTTAGCTCGCGCACTTCTTTAGGTCGCATACTCCTTTAAGTCGTATGACTCCCATCCCTTTAGGTCGTTGGACCTTGTTTTCCTTAGGTCGTTGGACCCTATTTCCTTTAGGTCGTATGACCCACTAGGTCGCTTGGCCCCTTAGGTCGCGACATCTTTAGGTCGTGTTACCTATATACCCCTAGGTCGAAAGACCTTAGGTCGTGCACCTTTAGGTCGCGAACCCTATTAGGTCGCGAACACCTTTAGGTCGCGAACCACTTTAGGTCGCATGACCTCGTCTCCGTTAGGTCGTGAACCTTGTTAGGTCGCGAACCCATTTTAGGTCGCATGACCTTTACCCTTTAGGTCGCTGGACCACTAGGTCGTGCCCCTTAGACCCCTAGGTCGCAACCATTAGGTCGCTCGACTCTATCCCTCTTAGGTCGTTAGACCTCATTTTGTCTTCACTAAGTCGTACCGTTTTGGACGGGGCGCTGCCCCGCACCCCGTCGGGGGCAGTGCCCCCTGGACCCCCGGGACCTGACCGGGCAGGTCGAACACCGTAAGCGGTGGCGTTGCCCCCGCACCCCCACCTTGGGGGGTTGCCACCCCCCCTGGACCCCCCTCCGTAGGGGATCTTATCTGAAAAACATTGAGCTGATTTCCTTGGATTTTATTCACATCTCCGTATGCGATTTTTGTGAATGATTGTTTCTACAATTGCTTCTGTGTTTTGTCACTTTATAATATAAAGGTTTCAATACTAGTAGTAAATATCAAAACTCTTTCAACAAAATGATTTCAACTCTATTTTTAATAACAAAGCTCTTTTCTTAAACCGTTTTCCAATCTATTAGTATATACAAGCCTTTACCTCACTCGGATGAGAAATCTAATTAAACGACTTAGTAAAACAAGTGGTATGAAACGCTTGCGTTCACTTCGTCGGTTAATTCTTGGAATTGTTCGATTGAACCTCTTGTGACAATTTTATTAGTGAAGATTTACAGTTTGTTCGTAAATATTTAAGTTAAGCAAGTGGTTATGGGACATGAGGCTAAACTTCTATATTTACTAGCTTAGTGTAATTGACACTTCTCGTTGATCTTGATGATCGCTTTATGAATTAGACTAGCAATTGCGCGATGTCTCTTTCATTGCAAGGTTAGACTAGACACCACTTGTGTGATTCCATTCACACATACCTTTCTGCTTTTTGGTTAGTCTTGACCTCAATCTGTGTGATTCCATTCACACATGCGGGGTAGCTCCCCTTGGTCTTCAGACCGTCATGTGATAGGCCTCTTTCCCTTTTTATGATTTCTGGATTTCTTGTGTTGATTTCTGGAATTTATCTCTTTGACTTGTCATGAGTACAAGTTTAGGGTATGATGCCCTCTTTGGATCTTTGAGAAGATTCTTGTGATATTGATTTATCTCTTATCGGTTGATCTCCTGTTGATCATTATTTGCATACTTATAGTAGTATGTCAGTATGGATATTTTATGTTTGTGCCATATCTTTTATTTTATATCATGTCATCTGATATTTATAGCTAGACTGATCCGTTTATTATTTTCTTATAAATAATACTCGGGTCAGACCGAGATGTTACAGGTGCTACTGCTTGACTCCTCCCCCAGTGATTCACTACTCAGACTTTTGGCTACTTGTTTAGATTAGCAGCTTTTGTTGTTTACACTTGAGATATAGACTCATAGTTGTATTCTTTTGTATAGCACGCGTTGCTATTCTTTTGTATTATCGTGGATCTTTTTAGACTACTACTCTGATGTACACTTTTATGTGATATATATTCATATCTCTTTCCGCCTTTGTGTTATGGATATCTGTGATTGATTCGCATGTTATGCTTACTTCTATATTTGTTTCCGAAGATCATTTTATAGCCACCGTGTGATAAGAAATTACATGGATGGTCGCTCCTCAACAGCCTTATTCTCCGCGCTAGTTGACAGCACTACACCGTAGTGTTCTTGGCTAGCGTGGGTATAGAGGTGGGGCGTCACAGCTTGGTATCAGAGCCAAACTTCGGAACATTGTAGAATAATCTAACAAGGATCATGTCCTAAGTCTTTCTTAGGAGTTGTGCCTTAGGATTTAATTCGAGTCTTCATACCGATTCATCCTATTTTCTTTATGATTCCTTGTTTTATCTATCAAGATTGCTTGATATTCATTTTGTGAATAACCTCTTCTTGTTCCTTCTTTCTTTCTTAAGGAAGAGAAATGGTTAGTTCTAGCAGTCCTAGCACTGGTCAATCCAGTTGCCCTTCTCTGGATGGCGCATTCATGTCTGCCCAACAACTTTTGGATCTTGCTCAGAATCAAAGGTTTATCTGTGCTTTGGATAAGGATCCCGAAATGGTTTTACCTCTGAAACTAGAAGTTCCTTTCGACCAACTTGTAGATATCATGCTACAAGAAAAAGAGGCTGATAGAGGGATTGATAGTGATATTGGGATTTCCAAGAAGAGGCGTATTAAATTCAAAAGCCCTCATCCCGATAAGAAGGTGAAGCAACCTATTTTTGGAGCAAAGACTCCAATCCTTAATTGTGGAAAATGCTACAACTGTGGTTCTAGGGACGACTATGCGAAGGAGTGTCCGGATCCACTCTTTTGTCGTTACTGCAAAGATTCCAGTCATCATATTTCTGTCTGCCCCATACTTCTAAGTAAGAAGAAGGTGGGACCCGAAACTTCAGTAGCCAAGCCTCCTACCTCTAGTCGTAAACGATGTTACAATTGTGGTTCCACAGACCATTATGTAATCAATTGCCCAGAACCCCTCTATTGCCGCTATTGCAAGGGCTCGGGCCATTACTTGTCTACATGTCCCACACGACCTAGTAAGAGAGAAGGAAAGCTAAAAGCTTCTAACGAAACTTCTCTGGGTCAAGGTATTCCTTATTTAATCCTTGATTTCATTTGTTTGCGATTATCCGATTCGAGTTCTTTTTGATATGGGTTTCCCTCATCATTTTTATTTATCAGAAGAACTTAATGATTTTCTTTCTTTTTATGTTTTGGGCTTGATGACTTCTTTGAGGATTGCGAATCCACGTTAGTGGATCTGCAACACTCTACTTGCTTTTTATTGATATCGAAAATTATTTCATGTGATTTTTCTTTCCGAACCAATTTGCATGTTATGCATTGCTTTGGTTTCGGAATTGATTTGCGTGAAAGGATTGGCTTATTGCAAAGCCCATATCCAATTTTTCCGAATGGACAATTCCTTTTTCGATATTTTCGATCTGTTAAGCAGATTCATATTTTTCCTTTGTGATTTCGATTTCAAATCGATGGCATCATTTTTCTCTTTTAGCTCACATGTTGAGTAAAGAGATATCTCTCTCATTCTTATCGGTTGAGAATTTTTTGGTATTTTTGAGTTTGTCTTAGGATTATCACCTAAGCAGCCTTTTTGAGTGGTGTTAAGGTCTTTCCAGTTTGACCTTGCCACCGAATTTCAATCACTACGAGTTGCGGAAGTTAGCCTTCCACATACCGCATTCCGCACTCATTATGATTTATATGAATGACATATTGTGTCATTCAGTTTATCCAGTTTATTTCATCCATTTTATAAATCAAGTATTCTATGGATATCTCAATAATTCCAATCTTGTATTTATTAATTTTGGATGAAAATAGAAATTTAAAATTTTACAAATCTTTTAATAAGATATTTTAAATTCCTATAAAAAGGTAATTTTGTGTTGTATTGCCCATTTAGTGTTTTAAGATTTCTGGTCGATGCACTTGATCAACGCTATCGATAGGGATTTCCTAAACGCTTTGATGAGACAATCAGACACAATAAATTGACTTGTAAAATATAAATTTTTCTATAAAGGTAATTGTGATTCTTAAAGTTTTAGCTTTTTGGGAAAGAGGACAAAATTCCTTCTATTCAATATTCTTATTCTTGTGATTCCCGAAGAGAACGTGCAATCACTTTTGCTTCTAAATCTTTAAGGCCGATCGAGACTAGGAATGCCACTTACGATCTGGTACTCGCGGCTATTGATTTTGCTTTCAATATTTGGCATCATCGTCTTTGGTGGAGAAATTTGTTCTCTACCTCAATTATAAATCATTGGGATATCTATTTCTCATAATTAAGTTGCGTCAACCATATTCGCTCGAATTTCTTGCATCTTATGATCTTGATATTCTATATACTCCCTGAAAGGGGAAATCTTGTTGCCAATGCACTAGTCGTAAGCAACAAGTAGTTGTTTTCTATGGTGATATCCGAATGGAACGATCTCGAGACTCTATTCACTTGAGAGATTCGAGATCGCGAAATCTGATTTATATGCATCCCTTGTTTTATGTAGTCTAGAGGTTCCTTATTCTTTTTAGACTGCATTCTTGTAGCTCAAAGGGCTAGATTCTGAATTGGCTCTTCTTAGCCAATGTTGTAGGGATAAAATTATTATTGAAAGTTAGAAAGACTTCGATATTGATTTTCGTGGCGACATTTAAAAGTTTGGTAGACTTATCGTACCAAATATTTGTGATCTTCGTCAATATATTTTAGAAGATTCACATCGTTCCAAAATTACCATTCATCCTAGAAGTAGTAAAGTGTACGTAGATATGAAGAGACTTTATTACTTGGAGTGAATGAAATCTGATATCTCTAACTTTGTTAAGTGTTGTATGACTCACCATCTTGTCAAGGCCCTACACTAAAGGCCTGGTGGGTTAATGCAACCTTTAGAAATTCCAATTTGGAAGTAAGACCAAATCTCCATGGATTTTATAGATGTCTTTCCCCGTTCCCGTTCGGGTCATGATAACTTATGGGTTATAGTAGATAGACTTACTAAATCCGTCCATTTTATTCCCCGTTCGGATTAACCGAACCGTTCCTCTTTTGGCCCAAACTCTTTGTTAAAGGAGATGTTAAATTACATGGAGTTCCTACTTCTATCGATAGCGATAGTGATCCATTAATCACTAGTGGACTTTGGAAAAGTCTTCGAGATTTTATCACCGCTTATCACCCCAGTCCGATGGACAAACCGGGCGTGTGAATCAAACTCTTGAAGATCTCCTTCGAGCTTGTGTGCTTGATGTCGGTGGAAGTTGGGAAGGCCATGCTGATCTCCTTCTTGTTGGCTTGAGGCCGGTGAGAAGCTGGTTTTAGTTCCAGAATTTATTCATGTTTCATCTATGAAAGGTGTTGTACGTTTCAGTCGGCCGTGAAAGTTAGCGCCTCAATATATTGGGCCATTTCCTATCACTGAACGTATTTGTTCCATGGCTTATCGCCTTTCATTACCGGCTCAGTTTTCTGCCATGCATGATGTGTTTCACGTTTCTCAATTACGGAAATGCCTTCGAGATTCCGATTCTATTCTCGAGCCTGGTATTTTGGAAGAAATTGAAGTTTCGTTAAATTTAACTTATGAGCAGCAACCAATTCGAATTATTGCTTCGGAGGTCAAACGACTTCGAAATAAAGATGTTCCGCTTGTGTTGGTTCAATGGTCCTCAAATCCTAAGGATTGCACTTGGGAACCCATAGAATTCATCGAGCGAACACATCCGTACTTGCTTACTCCTGCTCTTTGTGGTGAACTTCCTATTTCAAATTTCTTTTGTGTTAATACGCTTTTATGGTTGTTACTTGTTATTTCCATCTTATATATTGCGAGGACGCAATTTCTTTAAGGAGGGGAGTCTGTAACAACCCGCATATTTATCGATTTTACATTTAAATATTTTGTTTAAATATTTTGTCGTTAATCGGATATTGGTCCGAAAAGCTACTTTTTGCAAACGGTCAAATTCGGACTCGAGACCACTTCCATTGAGTTCGAAATGCCGTTTACAAGTTTTTTAAGTATAAACATCGATAGGTTTGGAGTTAGCGAAATTTCACTAACTTTTCCCGCTTTGGACTTTGGGTTAGTTTAGCCTATTAAGCCCAAGTTCTAACCCCCTTCTCCTCACTCTTCATAAATTTCCTAACTAACTCAAGCTTGGGCATTAATGGTAAAAAGAATGGGAAATTAAAACTCCAAGCACAAATTCAATTGCAAATCCAACATTCAACTCCAAATTCAAGTAGAAGATATTGGATTCAAGCTTTGGATTGCTTCTCCTTGCTTTCAAGCTTCATCTTCATAAACTTTAGTGCAAAGGTGAGATTTTTATCTCACAATTCTAGTCTATAACTATATTGGACTGTTGGGAATGATTCCCCATCACTTTAGCATGTATATTTGCATTTGGTTTGGATTGGATTGGCTAAAAACTCCAATTTTTAGTTGTTTGGTGAACTTCCTGAGCTTAGGTCGCTCTGCCCAGGTATAGGTCGCTCGGAATCATAAGCTGGCGCGTGTGGAAAAGTCAAGGCCTGCATATTTCGTTCGCCTCGGATTTAGGTCGCCTCGGATTTAGGTCGTAGGTCGTTGGACTTTAGGTCGTTCGCGTATAGGTCGTTCGGCCTTGCCTGCCTCATTAGGTCGTGGGACCTTAGGTCGTAGGTCGTTAGGCTTAGGTCGTTAAGTCGTTCCCTCTGTTGGAAATGTCTCCTCGGTCTTAGGTCGTTAGACCTTAGGTCGCCCCACCCCCCTAGGTCGTTAGACCCTGAGTTGTTCCGCCTTCATTTAGCTCGCGCACTTCTTTAGGTCGCATACTCCTTTAAGTCGTATGACTCCCATCCCTTTAGGTCGTTGGACCTTGTTTTCCTTAGGTCGTTGGACCCTATTTCCTTTAGGTCGTATGACCCACTAGGTCGCTTGGCCCCTTAGGTCGCGACATCTTTAGGTCGTGTTACCTATATACCCCTAGGTCGAAAGACCTTAGGTCGTGCACCTTTAGGTCGCGAACCCTATTAGGTCGCGAACACCTTTAGGTCGCGAACCACTTTAGGTCGCATGACCTCGTCTCCGTTAGGTCGTGAACCTTGTTAGGTCGCGAACACCTTTAGATCGCGAACCACTTTAGGTCGCATGACCTCGTCTCCGTTAGGTCGCGAACCCATTTTAGGTCGCATGACCTTTACCCTTTAGGTCGCTGGACCACTAGGTCGTGCCCCTTAGATCCCTAGGTCGCAACCATTAGGTCGCTCGACTCTATCCCTCTTAGGTCGTTAGACCTCATTTTGTCTTCACTAAGTCGTACCGTTTTGGACGGGGCACTGCCCTGCACCCCGTCGGGGGCAGTGCCCCCTGGACCCCCGCGACCTGACCGGGCAGGTCGAACCCCGTAAGCGGTGGCGTTGCCCCCGCACCCCCACCTTGGGGGGTTGCCACCCCCCCTGGACCCCCCCTCCGTAGGGGATCTTATCTGAAAAACATTGAGCTGATTTTCTTGGATTTTATTCACATCTCCGTATGCGATTTTTGTGAATGATTGTTTCTACAATTGCTTCTGTGTTTTGTCACTTTATAATATAAAGGTTTCAATACTAGTAGTAAATATCAAAACTCTTTCAACAAAATGATTTCAACTCTATTTTTAATAACAAAGCTCTTTTCTTAAACCGTTTTCCAATCTATTAGTATATACAAGCCTTTACCTCACTCGGATGAGAAATCTAATTAAACGACTTAGTAAAACAAGTGGTATGAAACGCTTGCGTTCACTTCGTCGGTTAATTCTTGGACTTGTTCGATTGAACCTCTTGTGACAATTTTATTAGTGAAGATTTACAGTTTGTTCGTAAATATTTAAGTTAAGCAAGTGGTTATGGGACATGAGGCTAAACTTCTATATTTACTAGCTTAGTGTAATTGACACTTCTCGTTGATCTTGATGATCGCTTTATGAATTAGACTAGCAATTGCGCGATGTCTCTTTTATTGCAAGGTTAGACTAGACACCACTTGTGTGATTCCATTCACACATACCTTTCTGCTTTTTGGTTAGTCTTGACCTCAATCTGTGTGATTCCATTCACACATGCGGGGTAGCTCCCCTTGGTCTTCGGACCGTCATGTGATAGGCCTCTTTCCCTTTTTATGATTTCTGGATTTCTTGTGTTGATTTCTGGAATTTATCTCTTTGACTTGTCATGAGTACAAGTTTAAGGTATGATGCCCTCTTTAGATCTTTGAGAAGATTCTTGTGATATTGATTTATCTCTTATCGGTTGATCTCCTGTTGATCATTATTTACATACTTATAGTAGTATGTCAGTATGGATATTTTATGTTTATGCCATATCTTTTATTTTATATCATGTCATCTGATATTTATAGCTAGACTGATCCGTTTATTATTTTCTTATAAATAATACTCGGGTCAGACCGAGATGTTACAGGTGCTACTGCTTGACTCCTCCCCCAGTGATTCACTACTCAGGCTACTTGTTTAGATTAGCAGCTTTTGTTGTTTACACTTGAGATATAGACTCATAGTTGTATTCTTTTGTATAGCACGCGTTGCTATTCTTTTGTATTATCGTGGATCTTTTTAGACCACTACTCTGATGTACACTTTTATGTGATATATATTCATATCTCTTTCCGCCTTTGTGTTATGGATATCTGTGATTGATTCGCATGTTATGTTTACTTCTATATTTGTTTCCGAAGATCATTTTATAGCCACCGTGTGATAAGAAATTACATGGATGGTCGCTCCTCAACAGCCTTATTCTCCGCGCTAGTTGACAGCACTACACCGTAGTGTTCTTGGCTAGCGTGGGTATAGAGGTGGGGCGTCACAAGCGAGGCCTAGTTGTTCGCGTTGTTTTGGGAGCGGCATTTCTAGGGTTTCGCGATTTAGGGTTTGATGCTTGGCTCATGCGCGAGCAAATTGGAAGGAGGCGGAAGACGAGGCAAAGGCAGTGCAGCGGGGCAGTGGAAGGGGTCGGCCTGTGTGGGGTTTCACGAGCTCGAGGGCGTGATGGCTGGTGGCAAGCATGGGAGTGGGTTCAGCTATGTGGTGAGATGAGGGAGATTCTAGGAAGCTCATTTTCGACTAGGGCCGTAAGGTCACAGCCTTATTTTAATTTTCTTTAGCTAATATATATATATATATATATATATATATATATATAAAGATTAGAAAACATATAATGTATATACGTGTAGATTTTTATATATAGGAAACAGAAGAGATATTTACAGAAAAGCACATATGTTAATTATTTTTCAATTTAAGATGTGTGTATGTGTGTGTATTTGTACAGTAAGGTATAAACTAATTCTGTTTTAAAATTTAATGAATGTATACACATACATACATAATTTAATATATATATATTATATATATATGAATAACAAATATATACATATGGAAAAGGCTTTGAAGGAATTTTTAAATGTTAAAGGGAATATATAAAATTTAGATTTTTTATATAAGTAGTTTCATTAGGAATAAATATACATATATACATATTTTCAATTATTAGTTTATTTTATAATTATGGTGATTAACCTATTTAATTATTTTTAGTTACTAAAAGATTTTAAGGGAAATTAGTTTAAATCAAATGTTTAGTTAAAATTAAATAAGTAAATGACGATTAATTGTTTAATTAATTCAAATAGTAATAAAACGTGAATTTTACATACAAGGTCTGAAATAGTGGAGAGACGAGCCGGCTTGGATTGGACTGCAAATAAAATCTAAGATGAGTTAATCTCACTCATTTGGATTACCTTTTAAATTAAATAGTTAAATGGTTGTTTGCTCGAATTGATAATTTATTATTAGCTTGGATGTGATATGTTACATATATATATAAATATATATATATACACATATATATATATTGGAGTGCTTGATTTCCCACATTATATAGCAGATGAGACTCTATGCGCCCTGCCTAATAGCGGATGACCCTTTATACCGCGATATTCCACCTCGAAGTGGAATTGGTATTTTATTTGTTGACCAACATCTATGGATGTTGGGAAATTGGTTGGAGGGATCCAACTAGATTCCTCAAAATGTTTGAATTTATTTTATATTCAGTAATGTAATTTATGTGATAATCTATGACGGATTATATTGGTTATATTAGGAGTTGAAATTATTGAATGCTATGGCTTAATTGAATATATATTGGTATTTGAGAAAAATGATATATATATATATATATATAAGTTTGGATTTTTAAAGGAAGTAAAAAGGGAAATTTTAAGTAAAATAATTATAGTGAATTCATATAAACTAAAGGAATGAATATGGGAAAGGGATAAAGGTTTGATATTAAATCCTATATAATAAATTCAAGGATAGGAAAATAGGGATTTTGAATAAATGGGAAAAAGGTTTTTTTTTTTAATAATGACTTAAGCAATATTTTTTTGTAAGCACAAAGAAATATATTTTTAAAATTCAAGATTTGAATGAGTTTGGGAAAAATAAAAGGAGAATTTTGAAATAAAGTATGAAATTAGAATTTTCGATTTAAATAAGAGTTTATATCATAAATTAAGGTGTGAAAATGAATAAATTTGGATAAGTAAAGGAATTTATTTTAAAAGGAGTTGGTTTTGGAAATCGATTTGAAAACCGACCAAGTGTTGAAACTGTGATTAAAGGAGAATGATATTGTGAAACTTATAAACAGGGTTTATAAATAAAGTGTATATTTATCAGCGGATAATTTGGAAGTATAAATTCACAGTGGGCATTTATAAGGAAAAGGTCATTTGTTTAAAAAAAATAGTGGTTTATTTTCAAAAATGTGGAAAGTAAATTTACGGATTTGGGATGTAAACTAAACTGAGATAAATCGAGAAGGATTTATTAACTGAGTAAATGGACTATTTGTAAATGGAAAGTGTATTTCCTGAAAAGCTAAGTATGTTTACAAAGCAGATTCTAAGTATAAAAGTTTTAAAGTTGGTTTTAAAAAGAATGTTTTTGGAGAAATTTATTTTCTTAAATTGTTTTAAAATTTTTAAAGTAAATATTTGTTAGGTTAAATATAGAAGTAAATTATTTTAAAAGGTTTAACTAGTATTTTGATTGAGAAGATAATTATCTAATATTTATACCCTATTTAGAATAACTTTTATTTTAGAATTAGTTTTGGCTTAAGTTTTACATGAGAGATTATTATAAAATTTCATTACTAGTATTTTAAATTAAGTCTTTTAAGTAGTTCTTATTTTAAGTGTTTTAAAGTATATATTTTTGGATAAAGTGATTTAAATTATTTAAAAATCTATGTATTAAGACTTGGTGCTTTTGAGTGGAAATAAAACAATTGGGTAGAAATTTATTTCGCGAGAGAAAAAGTGATTTGAAAACTATTTTCAAATGGTTGAAGTGTAGAAATATATCTTGCGAAGATATTTTGAAATAAATAAATAACTTGGGAAATTATTAAGGCCAATGGACGGTTGTGGATGTTATATGATAAATAAATAACTGACTATCAATATTGGCCAATGCGCTAATCGTTTCGAGGAGACCGGGATCGAGATTAATTTCCCGAAAACCACTTCGATCTGGTTTGAATGTTTTCATGAGGAAGACAAGAGCTTGGAGTCGAAGATGGAGCAGTGAATTTCAAGGACTAGTCGCTACTAATCCTGAGGGTGATTCCAAAATGGATGTATTAGGAATAGTGCCTTCGGTTCCTTTCGGACCAGGAACGGACTTGTGTGGATGAATGCTATCAGAATATCGTCAGGGGGACGATGAGCATTCTAAGTGAGATGTGTTCTAAAAAGGTAACGCATAGTGTAATGGTACCGAATTTTTACTAAGTTTAAATTGATAATTAATTTAATTTTTGAATAAAAAATTGTGAAATTAATTGGTAAATTGATTTGAGTTTCTCCAAATTCGAATAAAAATATTTGTTTTATAAGTTGATTTAGAATAGAATTTTGGGGTACATCTTAATACCTCAAATTTAAATAATATGTGTTAATACAAACAAAATATACTACAAAAAAAATATATATATATATATATATATGTAGACATACAAGATAATAAATATTTAAGTAAAAAATACACTCATGTATGTAAAATATAAAGTAAACACATTAGCTAAAATCTAACAATATATTAAATATAAAACTTCATTTAGAATGTAAAGTAATATGACAAAAGAAAGAAATATATACTCAAGTATGTAAACAAATCAAATTTGATGTGAATGATAAAGTGAAACAAGACAATAAAAATATATATAAGTATGAACAAAAGAAAATGTAAATATCTATGAAGGCTTGGGAAATAAGACAATGATAATTAATGCTAGCCTCCTTAGCACACAAAATAGATTTATATCAGCCACCAAGTAACCAGATTAGTCAAAGATAAACAAAAAATCTCTGACCATTGTACAAAAATATAATCACCCTGTAAACTTTTTTCCTCATACCAACTTCCTTATTTCAGTTCGTCCATCTAAAGCTGAGAATATGAAGTAAGCATCATCTCAACCTTAAACAAAAATTCAACTTGAACAACAATTTAGCTCAACTCAAACTAGAAATCAAAAGATTTCAGCTTGCAGTTCAAAAGCCTGTTTCAAATTGAAGAACTCTGTCATTTCTAGAAACACTGTGAGTAACATCACCTTTCTAAAACTTAAGTATCTAAATTATTTGCCTATGAATATCTGGAAATGTGTATATATGTGAATGGGTGAACCTATGTATGCATGTAACATTGTGATACCTTTGTTCCTGTTTCTTTTTAAAACCCAGATTTGCAAATAAATCTTTACCTCTTAATCCAATAACTATTAGAACTTAAAATACAAACAAAGATTGTTTGTTTGTTCATGAATTAAACTTTAAAATTTATTTAAGCCAAAACAACTTAGTACTGGCTCTGGAACTCAAGGAAACTGAGAAAACTTTAACTTATTCAAATTCAAACATTTTAATTTACGATTTCAGGTATATAAACTGAATTTGTATACTTAAACATGATTTTTAAAGCTTAAATCATAATTTTTAAGTGGAGGAGGGAAGAGCAGCTTGGGGTTGTTCCAATTTCTTTGGTTTGGGAATTTCTGGTGATCCACTGATTTTTTTAGGACGGGGTTCTTTGGGGTGGTAGTGGAGTGAACAGTGGTTGTAGGAAAAATACTAGGATGGTGTGTAGTTGGTTGTGGTGGCGGCGGCGACGAGAATTTGAAGTCTGGAAACCTAGTTCAGTCGAGGCTATGTATTTTGTTGAGTTCGTCGTCGATATTCGACCGAGTGCGACGTGGCTCTGGGTGATGGTAGAGGAAGCGACGACAAGTAGATGGCTGGAATTTGAGGCTTTCTAGTGGTCGGGGTTGCGAGGATGGTGGCGTTCCAGGTTTAGAGGAGTTTCAGCTGATTTTGTTTCCAGATTTCGATTTTAGCTCGATTTTGTTTTCGAGGTGACGACGAAGTTCAGGTGGTCGGAAATGGGTCTGGGGGTGATCGTCAACTTGCTCGACGATGTGGTGTCGCCTGGAGGCGATCAACGGCAACATGCACGTGCACGAGCATTCTGGCATCTGGAAATTTAGTTGATTTGGGTGGAATCATGGATGAATTCTCGTATTTGACTCGAGTAGTTCGAGTGTTTTACTCGAAGTAGTTGATTTTTGGGTCGAGGCAGATAAGGCATTGGCTCGAGTATAAAATTTGGTTACAGGTTTTTAATAACAAAAACATGTTCTGTTTTTAAATTTAAAAATAAAGTTTCAAATGTAAATTAAAGTTTAGACTAAGTTTTAAACCTAAGTTTAAATCTAAATTCAGGTTAGTTTGAACCTTAGTTTTGAAATGATTTAAGTTTTGAAATTTACATTGGTTTTAATAACTTTTAAGTGTATAAGGTATATTTGTTTTGAATTTTACAACTGACGGTTTAAATTGTAAATGGTTTAAAATAAGTTTTAAATCTAAGTTTTAAAATCTGGAATTTGAGTTTGAATCTCAGTTTTTAAAATAAAATAAGTTTTTTTGAATTTAAATTATTTTAACTACTTTAAAATGGATAATGGTTTGAATTTATAATGAAGTTTTAAATGTAAGTAAAGTTTTAAATCTAAGATTAAATATGGATATAATTAATGATGTAATTAAAAGTTGATTGATAAAATATAATAAGTGATTTATGAGAAATTAATTAACATAAGTAATTAAGGATTAATTACTGTTTTTGGTTAAGAATAATTAATTAAATGGAAATTAATTAAGGGTTGATTAATTTATTAATGAATTAATTAAGGGAAATTAATTAAAGGATGATTTAATAATTAAAGGTTGATTAATTTAATTAATAAATGATTAATGGACAATTAATCAAATGATTTGAAATCAATTAATGTTAATTAACCATGACTGATGACTTATCTGATTTAAATTAATCAGATAGTTAACTGAGTTTACTTATAGATGTTTCAATCCTATTGAGTGTCGAACTGTTGGATATTTCTGATATGTTATGCTTTGTGCTATGAATTGTTCGATGTGATGATTGAAGAATGTAATTTATTCATCTGTGATAAATTTATACTATTTATCTGTGAATCTGTGAATGAACGATAAGCATTATATATTATACCGCTTATCAATATCGATGTGCTTAAATATGTGACGTGACGATTGATGATGTTGCACTATTGTGTAAAACCCCTGGACTACACCATGCACACACATATATGGATTGCATGAGGAAAATCGGCTAAGTCACAAATCTTTTAACAATTTTAAAGATTGGATTCTTGAATCCAAAATAGTCTTGGAATTGGAATTGAAAGCTTTTGAAAATGAGTTTCAAAAATAAAAGTTATTTTAAATAACTTAATAAAACTTGAAATTTAAATAACTTGATTTAAATTTGAATTCAATATTTGAAATTGAATTTAATGATTTGGAAATTTTGGTCTAGAAAGATTATACAAGTTATAAAGGTGTTTATATGGGTTTTTAACCAATTAAAAAGTATGGTTTTGGAAATCTAAATTTAAACCCAAGTTTATACTTGAATGGCTTTAACTTATGTGAATTGTAATCAGTTTTTCCCAAAACGAGAACTATTTGTTTCAAATAATAATAGCTTTTATAAAAAGAAAGGATTTCCAATTTGTATCGAAAGATTTCAAGTTTGAAATGAAATTGTAAATAGTTTGGAAAAACTATGAATTAACCGTTGTGAAGATGATTAAATCTTGTTTTGAAACCGAAGATAATTTTAAATGATGTATCTTTTATATAAAAGATTTGAATTGAAAAGGGTTTCAAAGTTATGAACTAAATCTTAAACTGAAAGATTGGATGAGTTAATCCAATTTGAAATGGAAATTGTTTTGAAATCCATGAATGGATCTTTATGAAACTGGGTGAACTTTGTGAAATGAATCTTTTATTTAAAAGATTTAAAATGGTAATTTGTTTAACCATTTGAGAGAAAAGTTTGGATAATAAGTTGTGACTTAACAGAAATCCCATTATCCATATGTTTTAATATTACACTCATTATTCGGTTTAGCCGGGAGAGGACCTTTGTGTCATAAAACCCATTTCGAATAATGATACGTCGATATGGATAGCATTTGAAGACCGGTGGTGAAGACTGGGTATTTTCGAAAACGAAAGGATAACCTGTCGATTGTTTCTACACTGAGTCGTGCCGGTATAGAGATTTCCTAAGTGATGGAAAGTCCGATCGGGATTGTGAATACCCGGATTGCAAGGGCTTCTTTGGAAGTGCCTTCGGTTCTGTTCGAACCTGGAACAGACTTGTAAGGATGTGTGTCTGACATTACACTTTGAGATGTAAAGCTGGTTTCTATCAAATACATTTCTGTTGGTGGCGGAGATTTATTCTCTTAGCTTAACACCCTTCTCTGAGACGTACGAGCTCTGAGGTTATGTAGTTGATGGTTACTAGTGATACATTCCAAATTTGGTAATGTGGCATGCTAAGTGCTGCTGTGCATTGATGATCATTTGTTGATCATTTGTGATCGAAGCATGGCTTTGTGAAAAAGCATAGCTTTGTGGACGTGACTTTGTCGGGCCTCACAACCCGGTAATGGTCGAAACAGAAATCATGGCAGCAAGATTATTTGGGGGTAGCTCCCCCCGAGGATATCTGTGCAGTTAAAGTGCTCGGCGGATACGAAGCGATGGAGGTGCAAAAAGTCATAGCGGGGATACAGCGAGGATATCGCGGGATATAGCGGATGGCTCTAAAATAGCATATAAAACTCGTACTTAATGTTTTTACAAATATATTAATGGTAATTAAATAAAAAATTATCGTTCAATTGAATTATAATTAATACATAAATAATTTTAAACAAAAAACATGTGCGAATATACTTTAAATAAACGTAAAACTGTTATATAACATAATTCAATTTAGTAGAATATTAGAGTATTCTCATTTCTGAAAATATATTAAAAATTATATCAAATAAAGTAGTTTCATAATTTTTATAATGTATAAATGCAAATTTTTTAATTCATTTTATTAAAGAAGATATAGCGGAAATAGCAAAATATAGCGGGAATAACAGGATATAGCGGAAATAGCGGGGATTAAAGTGGAAAGGCAATATTTTGGGGCTATATGGAAAAATCATAGCGGTAGAAATCCACAATGAGATATAGCGGGGTTATAGCGGGGTAGTAGCGGGGCAATAACTACACAGGAGGGTATGTCCATTTCCATTTGGATAATAAGTGGTATCATGGTATGGAGCCCAGATACTTACTTTGTGGTTGCTGCAAAACTTATTGCATTGTGGTTGTCGGTTGAGAAGCGCTTCGGATAAAGGTTGGTAACGACCGGGAGGTGGCATACTCGTGTCAGTTGTTACCTAGTTACAGAGGTAACCCGACCTTGTGTTGCAGAGATCTGGTTAGGTTCTCGGGGACGTCCTTCCAGAGGCGTTCCATTTTATGTGCGAAGTTCTTTTGCCTGACCATTTGTTGGAAATCCAAACAAAACAATACGAAGCCATTATGGTTTTAGTTGTATAACCTGCCATTTACTTATGGTGGTCACCACTGTTTAGATGGTAGCTATAGTAGGCATAGTACGAAATGCCTATGCTGGCTAAGATTAATATTATATTTTCGATAGGTTTTCTGCACTATGCACTAATAATAATATCAAATGGTTTTCGCATATCAAACATTTTTGACTATCATAGGGAGAAATCTCCTCCAATTCTGCGTTTGTATTGTGTGTGTGGCGGGAGGCCTTATGGTAGTTTCATTTTCCAAAAAGCATTGCGGATTTCTTTTAAAATATTTTGTTTTGCTTTTGATAAAGATAAATTGATTTTGTTTGCTCACACCAGTCCCATGACTGACCTGGAGTTTATTGTTCCTTTCTTAAACTCTGTGTACCCACAATTTTCCACACGGGCAGTCTAGAGTTGGGTTTTCAGATAGTCGAATAGTAGAAATTGATTTGATAGCCTTCGAAGCCTTTTGGATTTGTGGATCCCATTTTCTACACTTCAGCTTTCAGGACTGCACTTGCTTGTCTAGGTGAAACGTGATGGGGGGTTCTCGCTTTTTGTTTGGTGGCGAGCATGAGACTCTTACCCCCACATGTCCTCTTTAAGGGGTTGGTTAGCTTATCTTGGTGCAACTTGATGGTTGTTCGAGCTATCTTTAGTTTAGAGATGGACTTACAGTTGCATTATGGAGTTGGATTCTTTCGGGATGTATTCTATTGAAGATATTCTGTTCCGCTGCTATCTCTTGTATCTCTAATGTATGTTGATATTCAGTTGTATCATTTTATTGTATCATCATTGTATCTGAATATTGTATCAAATATTGTATATCAAATATATTATTCATTTTCTTCTGCTGTTTTGTAATTGATGTGTTATAAGCTCCGGCATGAGTCAAATTTCAACGGTTGAATCTGCGGCATTCGAGTACAAGTAAAGTACGGGTGTCGATTTTCGAACGCTGAAATTTGGAACTTGACAATTTGGTATCAGAGCTGAAGGTTGAAACTTTAGCTCAGGAGTATAACACATTAAGTAGCTCATTAGAGATAGGGTGAAGTATACCCTAGAATGAGTATCCCTAAGATATCTGTTCGAATGCCTAAGTAAATTCTCTTACTATCCACCGATAGTAAGTATGAGTGCAAGAAGAGGACGAGATAGGGGACAGGGAAATACCATTACAAATGGTCAATACCCTGCAACAACGGAAACAATCTTTCTCTATCAATCTACTTTGATTCGATTTCAATTCTTTGATTGGCTTTGTGGCAGCTCGAGAGAGAAGCTTTGATGTGATGGTGGCCCTACCAATTGTGTAGATAAGTTTATATTTCGTATTCACTTCGTTAAATTTCTATCAGCTTTCAATTTTTAACTTCAATGAATTTGAAATTCTATTTGAAATAAATTGGTAAATTTAATATAAAGTTGAATATAAAGATTTGTATCGATAAAACGATTTCGATTAAAACCGAATTTGAAATTCTGTTGTAATTTCTTGTGAATATCAAGTCCGAAGAGGGACACGTTATATATGCTTTGGGGTATTCCGACTTGAGTTTGGAATCCATATCCAGTATTTGAGAATTGTGTAAGATTAAATCCATTTATCTATTGTTTGGGGTCTTGATATATTTTATGAACGGTTAGTTGTCCTTCGGACTAACCAGTGCCTTGCATATTTCGTAAATTTAATGACCCGAGAATCTGTGTAGTATTGACTGAGTTTGTTCTCATGTTAGTGATATTCAGATATGGTAAGCCAAATACAAAATAGATATCCAGTTTGACTTGGAAAACTGTTTCTCTATCTTTGTGTATCTATCTTCGTTGTTTCTCTGCCTGCAAATTTCAAGGACGAAATTTTTTTGAGGGGGGAATCTGTAGCGATCCCGGATTTTTACTAAATTTAAATTGATAATTAATTTAATTTTTGAATAAAAAAATTATGAAATTAATTGGTAAATTGATTTGAGTTTCTCCAAATTCGAATAAAAATATGTGTTTTATAAGTTGATTTAGAATAGAATTTTGGGGTATATCTTAATACCTCAAATTTAAATAATATATGTTAATACAAACAAAATATACTACAAAAAAATAATAAAAATAATAAAAATAAATAAATATATATATATATAGACATACAAGATAATAAATATTTAAGTTAGAAATACACTCATGTATGTAAAATATAAAGTCAACACATTAGCTAAAATCTAACAACATATTAAATATAGAACTTCATTTACAATGTAAAGTAATATGACAAAAGAAGGAAATATATACTCAAGTATGTAAACAAATCAAATTTAATGCGAATGATAAAGTGAAACAAGACAACAAAAATATATATATAAGTATGAACAAAAAAACATGTAAATATCTATGAAGGCTTGGGAAATAAGACAATGATAATTAATACTAGCCTCCTTAGCACACAAAATAGATTTATATCAGTTACCAAGTAACCAGCTTAGTCAAAGATAAACAAAAAATCTCTGACCCTTGTACAAAAATATAATCACCCTGAAACTTCTTTCCTATATATCAACTTCCTCATTTCAGTTCGTCCATCCAAAGCTGAGAATCTGAAGTAAGCGTCATCTCAACCTTAAACAAAAATTCAACTTGAACAACAATTTAGCTCAACCTCAAACCAAAAATCAAAAGATTTCAGCTTGCAGTTCAAAAGCCTGTTTCAAATTGAAGAACTCTGTCATTTCTAGAAACACTGTGAGTAACATCACCTTTCTAAAACTTAAGTCTCTGAATTAGTTGCCTATGAATATCTGGAAATGTGTATATATGTGAATGGGTGAATCTGTGTATGCTTGTAACATTGTGATACCACTGTTCCTATTTCTTTTTAAAACCCAAATTTTCAAATAAATCTTTATCTCTTAATCTGATAACTATTAGAACATAAAATACAAACAAAGATTGTTTGTTTGTTCATGAATTAAGCTTTAAAAATTTATTTAAGCCAAAACAACTTAGTACTGGCTTTGGAACTCAAGGAAACTGAGAAAACTTTAACTTAGTCAAAACTTAAACATTTTAATTTACGATTTCAGGTATATAAACTGAATTTGTATACTTAAACATGATTTTTAAAGCTTAAATCATAATTTTTAAGTGGAGGAGGGAAGAGCAGTTTGGGGTTGTTCCAATTTCTTTGGTTTAGGAATTTCTGGTGATCCACTGATTTGTTGAGGATGGGTTCTTTGGGGTGGTAGTGGAGTGAACGGTGGTTGTAGGAAAAATACTAGGATGGTGTGTAGTTGGTCGTGGCGGCGGCGGCGAGCATTTGAAGTCTGGAAACCTAGTTTAGTCGAGGCTATGTATTTTGTTGAGTTCGTCGTCGATAGTCGACCGAGTGCGACGTGGCTCTAGGTGATGGTGGACGTAATGATGTCGATTTTCGGGCGTCGAAAATCCAGGTCATGACATTTGGAATCAGAGCTGAAAGTTAAACAAGAACCTTGGCTCTGGTGGGGATTACTCATTAGGAATAGAGTCTCTAGTACTCTAGAATGAGTTTGAGCGTATTAATATATATGAGCGCGTATTTGTTAGTGAAACAAAAATTGTTTTATATTGTGTTGATGGTTTGTTGAGTGGCTTATGGATTCTGGTCAATACGAGTAATTAACGTTATTATAGGGATCTCTAAACACCTGAATAGAACAATTCGACACGATATGGTTTTTAAATATGGTAAATCAAAATAATTTTACCCAAAATATTTTTATATTTAAAAGGAATAATTTTCATAAATTATTTTAGTTATATGGTCGATTTTTAGGAAATGATAATATTTAAATTATTATCGATGTTGTTAGGGAATTTGAATAGTGTTGAAATTATAACTAAAGGTTAAGAAATGAAATGAAATGAAATTCCCGAGTAATATTTGAATCTGAGTTGAAAGGATTTGAAATTTTGGAAAAAGTTTAAATTCCTTTGGATTTGAAATGGTTTTCAAAGACTTTGGAGGAACAATAGTGATACTATTCAAAAATATTTTTGAATTGGATTTGAAATTTGGCGAGATTTGGAAATAGAAATATTTGAAAATGTTTTTAAAGAGGTAAAAGCATTGAACTCTTTTCGGTCGCTGGAAAATAACTTCGGTGATTACTGCAGCATCATCGATATTCATTTTCGAGTTTTCGAGGAAGGAATTGCTGCCAAAATATTTTGAATTTGGTGTTTGTTTGCAAAAATTGGATTCGACTTTAGAATGCAAGGAATAATTTGGTTTGGGTATATATGATTTCAAAAATGTTTTGAATTTTTAAGCAATTATTTAAAACTCTGGAAGTTTAATTAAAAATGTTTATGGAATAATAAATAAGTTTGGAAACTTATAAAATTTGAAATTAGTTAGAATAGAAAATTTAACCGAAAGAAGAGTTGAATTAATATAGGTGTTAAAACGAAATTAGTCATGAAAGTAAACCAAGTACGTGAAGTAAAATTAAAAGGGTTAGTGAATAAAATGAAAATAAGTTGGAGAACTTTTAAATCTTGGAATTTAAATTGAAGTGGAATGTAACTGAACCAAGTTAAATAAAATGTGAATTTTGAGGAAAAGAATCTAAGTTGATTAAATAGAATAGGCATTGAATAAAAAATTATTAAGTGGAGAAAATTTGTGAATGAACAAACGAATTTACAGTTGTAAGTAAATGGAAATGAAACTGAATATTGAAATCCAATTTAAATTGTGTAAAGTAAAGTGAAGTGAAGAATTAATTTGAATTAGACTAAACATAATAAATGAGAGGTTTGGAAATAAAGTCCATTGAGATTTAAAATAAATTAGTAAGTGAAACTAAGTAAAGAAATGGTTAATTAAATATGGTTTGAGATAAGAGAATAGAATTCAATATTTAAAAATGAATGGTGAATTGAATTCATATGGAATAGGAGACCCAATTTGAATAAAAGTTTATGTAAACCAAAGTGGTAACGTGAAGATAAATACTTAAGTGTGTAAAATAGTTAAACTGAACTTAAAAAGTAGTGGTGAAATTCTTAAAGTAAAATTTGGTATTGGGAAATTGTGAATAAGTGGATAGAAAATCAAAATGAATGTGAGCTAATAATCATGGAGATAAATACGTAGGATGTACATATATTATTCTATTCGCATAACGATTTGATCCAGATTCGTGCACATAATTTCGAGATGGTTATATCGATCCGAGTTGGGATTTTTCACTCTATTTTCGACGGCAAACTCTGGATATGGGTTTTTGATTGATTTTTGAAATTCTTTATCATAGTAAATGGCTATGTAATGAGAATGATGGTTTATGATCAAGAAACCAGATCTGGGTCCGCACTAGGAAGTCGGGTGGACGATGTTAGTTCGAAAATGAAAATAATGTGGTCGAGGGAGCGATCAGATTTGATATTGCGTATGAATGGTATATGTACATCATATGGTTTTGAATGAAAGAGAAATTGGAAATTTTGTAAAGAAATGTATAAAATGATTTAGATTCTATGATAGGATATTATTGCTAAGTAGGATATACAGGTATTTAAAAGTAAAGGAAAAACTGGTTTAGATTTCAGAAGATAAATTTGAATTACCGACAAAGAGGTATGTATTTAAATTTTGTGTATGAAATTTGATGGTTTTCTGATATAGCCACTTGGCCTTTTGTTTTCTTTTGAAATTTGGAGGGCCTATAGAGGCATTTTGTAGTTGTTCCGAGCTAGCCGCGCAAAGGAGATGCTGGCGAAATTTTTCAAAAATTTAGGGAGTTAGAAAAAAAATTTAAGAAATTTTGATAATTTAAATTTTTGATTTAAATTACAATTTGAAATGGTTGAGTAAGTGATATTGTTTGGAACCTATGGATAAGTTTAGGAAGTTAGTAAGGGTGATAGTATGTCTTTAACAGAGAGATTGCTTTGGGAATTGTTTGAAAATTGTTTGGTTCTGGGAAACAGTTAACGCGTTATGGATCATTCTTCTTAACTAGTAATTTTGAAGACGAAATTCTTTTAAGGGGGGAGGAATGTGATGACCCGGTATTTTTGGATATTTGAAATTGGAATATTTATTGATTTTAAATATTTAAAAGTTAATTTTTAACTTGAATTTCAAATATCACTATTTATTGGATAAATTAAATATTGAATTAAATAACTGGAAGTTGGGTAAAATATGAAATCTTTGTTTTTAAGCTTGTTAAAAATATTTTAAGGGCTTTTAAAATATTATATTGATGATACTGAAGATAATAGAAGAGTTTAAATTAAATTCGAAAGTGACTTGTTCAGTTTTGAATTTATATCATTTAAATTTACACTTAAAAATAGCCTTCCGAGGCAAAATTTCGGAATACTACGAAACCAATTCCATTGGATGCGTAATAGTGTTTTATTATCAGATTTCGAATTTCGTAGTATTTGGAGTTGTCATGTGATCAAAAGAGTTGTAAACGCGTTGAAATTTATATCGAAAATTTAATTTAATAATTGGGTTCAAAAAGTTATCTTTTTCATACGATCGAACTAGGACTCGAAACCTTTTCGATTGCATTCGAAATAGGGGTATAACATTATGAATGCCTAGCGGCATGCCTCGATAAGAGGTCAAGATTTTGAGTTGCATTTATCGAGACGATTTAAATTTGATATATATATATATATATATATATATATATATATATATTCTTAATAGCTTTCAGAATAATGTTTTCATGATTTGAACATGTTTCCTTCCTTAGAACACGTGTTCCTCTACCTTTTTCAAATCGTGTACAGGTGTTTCCCCTTCGTTGTTTTAAAAGAAATGGACGAAAACAAATATCTTTAAAATAAAATCTTGTTCCTCATTCGAAATAAAGAGAATAAATCGCGTGTCTTTTTTTCTCCCAAATCCAACGCCTATGGCCGCCTATTTTTATTTTTTCAAATCAAACCGAAGTCGACTTGATCGATCGTGACCCCTAAGCAAGACACGGTGTCCTTAGGGGAGATCGGAGAGCGAGGCCTTGTTGTTCGCGTTGTTTTGGGAGCGGCATTTTCAGGGTTTCGCGATTTAGGGTTTGATGCTTAGCTCATGCACGAGCAAATTGGAAGAAGGCAGAGGACAAGGCCAGGGCAGTGCGGCGAGGCAGTGGAAGGGGTCGGCTTGTGTGGGATTTCGCGAGCTCGAGGGCGTGATGGCTGGTGGCAGGCATGGAAGTGGGTTCACTGCGTGGTGAGATGAGGGAGATTCTGGGAAGCTCGTTTTCAACTAGGGCATTACGGTGGCAGACCTTATTTTAATTTTCTTTAGCTAATATATATATATATATATATATATATATATATATATATATATTAGAAAACATATAATATATATACATGCAGATTTTATATACAGGAAATAGAAGAGATATTTACAGAAAAGCAATTAAATTATTTTTCAATTTAAGATGTGTGTGTGTGTATTTGTACAGTAAGGTATAAATTAATTCTTTTTTAAAATTTAATATATACATACATATACATACATAATTTAATATATATAGATGAATAGCAAATATATATCTATATATGGATAAGGCTTTGAAGGAATTTTTAAATGTTAAAGGGAATATATAAAACTTAGATTTTTTTTTATATATGTAGTTTCAAAGGGAATAAATATACATATATACATATTTTCAATTATTAGTTTATTTTATAATTATGGTGATTAACCTATTTAATTATTTTTGGTTACTAAAAGATTTTAAGGGAAATTAGTTTAAATCAAATGTTTAGTTAAAATTAAATAAGTAAATGATGATTGATTGTTTGATTAATTCAAATAGTAATAAATCATGAATTGTTTATACAAGGTCTGAAATAGTGGAGAGATGAGCCGGTTTGGATCAGACTGCAAGTTAAAATCTAAGGTAAGTTAATCTCACCCATTTGTATTACCTTTTAAATTTAAATAGTTAAACTTAAATTATTGGTTGTTTGCTTGAATTGATAATTTATTATCAGCTAGGATATGATATGTTATATATAGAGTGTGTGCGTGTGTGTGTGTGTGCGCATTGGAGTGATTGATTTCCCGCATTATATAGCAGATGAGACCTTATGTGCCCCGCATAATAGCGGATGACCCTTTATACCGCGATATTGCACCTCGAAGTGGAAATGGTATTTTATTTGTTGACTAACATCTGTGGATGTAGAGAAACAGGTTGGAGGGATCCAACTAGATTCCTCGAAATGTTGAATTTATTTTATATTCAGTAATGTGATTTATGTGATAATCTGTGATGAATTATATTGATTATATTGAGAATTGAAATTATTGAATGCTATGGCTAGGTTGAATATATACTGGTATTTGAGAAAAATGATATATATATATATATATATAAGTTTGGATTGTTAAAGGAAAAAAACGGGAAATTTTTAAGTAAAATAATTGTAGTGAATTCAAATAAATTAAAGGAATGAATTTGGGAAAGGAATAAAGGTTTGATTTTAAATCCTATATAATAAATTCAAGGATGGGAAAATAGGGATTTTGAATGAATGGGAAAAAGGATTTTTTTTAAATAAGGACTTAAGCAATATTGTTTTGTAAGCACGAAGAAATATATTTTTAAAATTCATGATTTGAATGAGTTAGGGAAAAATAAAAGGAGAATTTTGAAATAAAGTATGAAATTGGTATTTCCAATTTAAATAAGAATTTAAATCATAAATAAAGGTATGAATATGGGATAAATGGGTTTTGAAATAAATTTGGATAAGTAAAGGAATTTATTTTAAATGGAGATTGTTTTGGAAATCGATTTGAAAACCAACTAAGTGTTGAAACTGTGACTAAAGGAGAATGAGGTTGTGAAATTTATAAACAGGGTTTATAAACAAAATGAATATTTATCAGCGGATAATTTGGAAGTATAAATTCACGGTGGGAATTTATAAGGAAAGGGTGATTTGTTTTAAAAAAGGAAATAGTGGTTTGTTTTTAAAAATGTGGAAAGTAAATTTAAGGATTTGGGGCGTAAAATAAATTGGGATAAATTGGGAAGGATTTATTAACTGAGTAAATGGACTATTTGGAATGGAAAGTGTATTTCCTGAAAAGCTAGGTATGTTTACAAAGCAGATTTTAAGTATAAAATTTTTAAAGTTGGTTTTAAACAGGATGTTTTTGGAGAAATTTTTTTTAAAATTTTAAAGTAAATATTTATTAAGTTAAATATATAAGTAAATTATTTTAAAAGGTTTAACTAGTATTATGATTTAGAAGATAATTATTTAATATTTACGCCCTATAGAATAACTTTTATTTTAAAATTAGTTTTAGCTTAAGTTTTACATGAGAGATTATTACAAAATTTCATAACTAGTATTTTAAATAAATTTTTTAAGTAGTTTTTATTTTAAGTGTTTTAAAGTATATATTTTGGGATAAACTAATTTAAATTATTGAAAAATCTAAGTATTAAGACTCAGTGTTTTTCAGTGGAAATAAAACAATTGGGTGGAAATTTACTCCACGAGAGAAAAAGTGATTTGAAAACTATTTTTAAAGGGTTGAAGTGTCGAAATATATCTTGCTGTGATATCCCGGAAATTTTGACAATAACAGTTTAATTATCTATGTCAAAATTTAATTGATTTGACAATATTATTAATGATAAATTTGAATATTCTTGATAGATATTTAAATGGATGATTTTATCTTTTAAAAGCTAGTCAAATTACCTTCTATTTATACTATATATATATATCTGTATATATTGTAAATAGATAATCTTTGTTTTAAATTTAATAAATAAAGGCATGTTTTCCAATTCTAATATTTTTGGTAAATTGGAAATTTGATTTAATTTAATATTGGATAAATAATCATATGACTTTTAAATACTCAAGATAAAAACTTAACTGTTTAAAATTGATTTTAGCTTAAGTTTAAATTTAAATAAAAATGTTTGTTTTGTTTTAAATATAGCTTGATAAAATAAGCAATTTATTAACAAAGAGATAATTTCTTTTGTAAATTATTTTAATTTAATAATGAGTTATATTTAACAATATTACTAATGAAATGTCTTTACAAATGGATTTTTTTTTAAATACAAATAGAAATTGTTATTGTTAATTTATTATATATATATGTATGTATGTATGTATGTATGTATGTATGTATGTATGTATGTATGTTTTTTGGAACGTAATGATTTGTAAATTTAAAATAAAATCTTTCAAAAATGTTCAAAATAACATAAACTTTATAAATATTAAACTTAAGTATAAATCAAATGTATGATATTAACATAAGTATGCAAATAAAATAATAATAAGTAAATTTAGTATTTGATAAGTTTAAGTTTAAAAATAAAAGAGTGATAAAAATAAACATAGGAAACATCTACATACACAAGTGAAAATAAATATCTATATACAAGAACAAAAATATCTATGAACATAAAAGTAAAATAATAGAAAGATCTGTGTACAAACATAAAAATAAGACAAGTGTGAAAGCATAACCAGACAAAGTAAGAAATATGTATATGCCCGGAAAATAAACAGATGCAAAGCAAGAATAAATAAAATAAAATAAAAATAAGACAAAAGAAAAGATTAAGTACATAAGGTATGAAAGAAACCAGGCAAAAATAAACAAAGATCGACAAAAGACAAATCGGATAAAGAGTAAACATAAAGTACATAGGCATTTACTACTTTCATCTCAGCATACAATGAAAGTCATTTCGAATTTTTCAAAAATCATTTCAGCCCCAAAATAAGAGTCTTGCCTGATAAGTTAAACAAAAAAAAAATAAAGACAAAGAAAAAATCTGAAAAAAACTAAAATGCCTATACCGGTAAACACCTACCTTTTACAATCTTTTCATCTATATATACATCTTCTATTCAGTTCATTCTCAAAACAATTGCAAACCAGAGAAATAAGTTAGCATTTCATTTTATAAATTTAATCAACAATAAAACTTTCCATTTTCCAAAGCCTGCAAGCAAATTTAAATCAAAAACCTGATGCATTCATCTTCAACCCAAGTTTTTAAAGCAAGCAACCTGCACACCAAGGCAACTCAAGTTTAAAACAAAAAGTTTTCAAGTGCAAGGTTTTTAAAACTAAAGGGTTCAGTTTTCAAGCTGTTTTTCAAATCTGGGTGCTTGGTCTTCTGTTTAAAAAGGTGAGTAACATCACAAATTCAAATAGTTTAAGTTATAAATTCTGTTGCATACTCATCTCCGAAAATAATATGCTTGTGATGTATATGTATAAGTATGTCTCCGTGCATATATGTGTGTGCATATTGTGTTTATGTTTTGTGCTCTGCTTTGATTCCCAGGCTCAAGTTTTTGTTAAAAAATTCCTTCCACATGATCCAATTCTTGATAGGATCTGATTATCAAACAAATATTGTTTGATTTAACCCAAATTAATGTTTAAAAATCTAAGTTAATTAAAATAAGGGTTGTTTGACTCTGGAAAACCAAACAACTGAGCAAGTTCAAAGTTAATTAAGAAATTGTAAATTGTCAAGTATAATTAGTGTAATTAAGAAATTAATTACTCATTGTAATTAGTTCAGTTTAAAATGAATTGTTTAAGTTAATTAATTAAATTTAATTATGGATGATTTCATGATGAAAGTAATTTGGGTATAATTACTTTGTGAAATTAATCAAGGGATTAATTTAAAGAAAATTAATTAAGGAGTAATTAATTTATTGGATGGTGTAATTAAGAGAAGTTAATTACTGAATGGTATTAATCAGGCGTGATTAATAAATATGGTTTAGTTGAAGATTAATTACTTAAGGTAATTAATTTAAATAGGATAATTAATTAAAATATAATTAGAAATCATTAATAAATATAATTTAATGATGTAATTAAGAGTTGATCAATTAAGATTAATAAATCAATAATAAGTGATTAAAGAGTAATTAATTGGTGTAATTAAAGATTTAAGTAATTAATCAATTTATGAAGTAATTAAAGGTTAATTTCTGTGTTTAGTTAAGGATAATTAATTTGTGAAAATAATTAAAGGATAATTACTTGAATGTAATTAAAGACAATTAGTCAAGGATGATTAATTAAATTGAATAATTGGATGATGATTAATTAATTGATTGATAATTAATTAATAGTAATATAAGCAAGTTTAATAATGATGAAGTAATTAATTTAATTCATTTTAAATTAATTAGAGATAAAGTAATTAATTTAATTCATTTAAATTAATTATAGCCGAGGTGATTGCTTATGTATGGATGGATGATATTGTTTACCTTGAATGGTTTGAGATCTCTGATATGAGATAAATGATGCTGTGTGAAATGTATGCTTTGATTTAAGTATAATGATAATAGGGATTATCTGCTGTAATGATAATATGAATTATCTGTTTATGATGATAGTGTTGATTATCTATTGTGATATTGTGAATAATATATCTGTGTGTATATGGATAATTGAATTGAATTGTTTTAAACTTTAAAACAACTTGGCCTTAAAAGATGGCGTTTGGATTTCGATGAGACCGGGATTGGGGTTCCATATTTGGACATCCAAAAACCACATCGATCCAAATTAAACGTTAGGTCGTGAATTCTCAAGTGAAGATTCAAAGTGCAAGGGTTATCGTCGTTAACTCTGAGGGTGATTTCAATATGAGAGTAACGAGATAATGCCTTCGGTTTCGTTCGAACCTGGAACGAACTTGTAGGGATTGAATGCTTTCAGAACATCGTCAGGTGGGTGATGAGCACTCTAAGAAATGTGTTCTCTAAAGGAAATCGCAGCCTCAAGCCTCATCAACCGGGAATGGCTAAAATAGGGGAGGTGCAGAAAGGTTAGGTGGGTCATGCCTAAGCAGGACGAGATTTTCCCCTGTCTAGATGTCCCTTTTTATTTCGGCTGTGTGGGCAGTTTTTGAGCACCAACTGCCAGGGTTATATTGTTCGGGACTGTTCAGTAAGGAAAGGTTCCAGCCTTGTGTTGCAGGGGAGTTAGGGTGGCTCCTCGGTACAGTGATCTAGGCCACGTACTGTGACAAGCGGTACCCCAGTAGCCCTGCCATTGATGGAAACTCATTTTCCCTACGAGACCCTACGGTTTTGATTTGTATTACCCACTTTTGTGGTTAGTAGCTGGAATTTAATAATGTAACAATTTCGGCTATTTTCTATTTACTTGAAAACCCTAGACACTATTATAATATCACAGAATTTCCTATCAAATGATTTGGTTAGCGTAGGTAAAAACTTACCCGTGTTTATGTATGGGAAGTCTTACGTGATACCTTTATTTTCAAATGTTTTTTAAAGTTAAGCAACTTTAACCTGTTACTCACACTAGACCCATGTCTGACCCGAAGTTTATTTCTGTTTTTCATAAACTCTCGGATACTCAAATTTTTATGGGTAGCCAAGGGATTCAGATTAGCTTTGACGAATTCTGGAGGAGCAATGGAGCATGAGGCTTCGGCGTTGTAGATATATATAGTATTCCGCTGTGTTGATATCTCTGTGTTGTATTGCGTATTGGATTGTATAACTAGACAGGTGTTTATAACTGTCTAGTATGTGATGTATTAATCGTGTAACTCTGATTGATGTGTATATTATGTAATACTTATGTGATTAATATAATTTATTCATTCGGCTGTTGAGATTCTGATGTTGTTTCTTCTTTCTTCTCTGTCTTTTCTCTTTTCTATCCCTTTATTTCTTCAAGATGATACGACTTTCTGAGGGCTAGAAAGCCGGGTCGTCACAGTTGGTATCAGAGCACTAGGTTGAGGGAATACCTAGGCTCTTGAGTGATTTCTTTCTTGAGAGAGCGTATTTGTAATTTTTATACACACACACACACACACACACACATATATATATATATATATATTTCTACCTATTTGTTGGGTTACCTGTTCGGGTTTTCCAATATAAGTTATAAAGGTAGATAGGGTAGTGGTGTGTGTAACACGACTGCCAATGTTTGGAGTTTGAATGTTTGAGGTTGGAAGTGTATCTGTCACGACTGTAGACCTAATACCGTCTCGAATGAACTTTGGGTGGTGTAAGGATTTCATCAATCTCTGAAGGAAACCTGCTAAGGTTCGGGGTTCATCTTTGAAGCGTAAGTTTGTATGAGCTAGGGTTTGGATCTGTCGGTTGGGCAGAAGCAAGTCATGATTTCTTGATACCTCAGGATGTAGTAGCTATGTGATGAGACGCCATGACTATGGATGTCTCCGAAGATGTTTCTTTGGAACAAGTTAAGGAAGTGTGTCTGTTTCGGTATTGTGGCTAAGTTCAGTAGAGTGTTTCTGTTCGGTTTAAAGCCCGAGTTTCTCGAAGAGCTGTGGATAGGAAGTCTTTGGCATCTGAGTCAGCAGTGCTGGAGTGTATTGTGTGCCGTCAAGGAGATCTTATGGCTTAGCAGTTTTCCTTGTGGTAATTTCAGGAGCAGCAGAGTGGTTCCATTTCTTCGATGGATTGGCTAATTAAGCGTAAGCTGTTCTGATTGGTAAAGAGAGAATCGTTTTTCTTTGGAAATGGGCTGGATTGATCACAAAAGTGACTTGTGATAGCTGAGTGTTCTCTTGGGTTATTTGATTTTTTCTGGATGTCTTCAGGAGATCGGAGTTTTGTCCGCATCTGGAGATTGAGTTTGGTATTGACTGGATTCCAGGAGTAGTGCCGATGGTTCAGCTTAGTAGTAAGGATTGTTTTTGGAAAGAGAGTTTGTTGAAACGACTCAGGTTTTTGGAGGAACTTTTGAGTTTCTTTAGTGGATCTGTGGAACCATAGTTCTAAGATGTGTTGTCCAGTTTGTCCTCGTAATCATCATCAGCATTTTCATCTGCTCAGTTAGAATTGCGCAGTGGAAGCATGGTGACAGCTATTTTTATTTGGAAACAACTGGAATTTGTAGTGTTTGGATTGGAAGGTTTCTTCAGGAAAAAATTTCAGGACCTGAGGCCAGATTGGAATGCATCTGTTTTATCTTTTCCTGATGGAAGAAGTGAGATCAATCTGCTGATTTTGGAATTGAGTTGTGTTCTGATTTTTGAGTTGATCTTAGAAAGATCATTTTGTTCGATTGTTTTTGGTTCGATTTGTTTTTGGGAGCATCAGCAAGGGTTGAGCTGATCAAAAAGGATGTAGATAGCTCAGGATCGTCAGAAGAGTTTTATGGATAAGGAAGGAAGGAATTTGAATTTCCGAAAACGGAGAATTTGGAATTCGAGTTAGAGACTTCTTTGTTGTTGAGGTTTTCTCCGATCCATGGGAGCTATAAGATTGGGTAAGTTTGGGAAGCTAGCTCCGAGACATTTGGATCTTTTTCTGTTATTCTTCTTAGGATTAGTGTTTGGTCATCAGGAGTGAATTGTCAGTTTGGATAACTGGAATTCGGTGTGTTTCACGTATCCCTAAGGGAGTACGTGTGAGATCTATCTCTGGTTGTAGAACCAACAGTTCAAGAAGTTTTGGTTGTTGAGTCAGACTTGTCTATAGTCTGATATCTTGATTTGTTTTGTAGATCTAGATAAGTGGAAGTTCTGTAGCTTAGTAGTATTGATTGTTTGGATTATGTAGAGCGAGTATCCCTGTATTTATACTTGGGAAAGTCGAGACAATTTTATCCAGAATTTTGTCTGGATAATTAGATTTGTTTGATTGGATGAATTGGTTGCTATGGTTGTTAGCATATGATTGATATATACTTATGTTTTAAAATTTAATCTTTAATCAGATTATTAAATTACCTTTGTTTTAAATTTTGGGGACGAAATTCTTTTAAGGGGGGAGGAATGTGATACCCTGGAAATTTTGACAATAACAATTTAATTATCTATGCCAAAATTTAATTGATTTAACAATATTATTAATGATAAATTTGAATATTCTTGATAAATATTTAAATGGATGATTTTATCTTTTAAAGGCTAGTCAAATTGCCTTCTATTTATAATATATATATATATATATGTATGTATGTATGTATATGTATGTATGTATGCATTGTAAATAGATAATCTTTGTTTTAAATTTAATAAATAAAGGAATGTTTTCCAATTCTAATATTTTTGGAAAATTGGAAATTTGATTTAATTTAATATTGAATAAATAATCATATGACTTTTAAATACTCAAGATAAAAACATAATTGTTTAAAATTGATTTTAGCTTAAGTTTAAATTTGAATAAAAAGGTTTGTTTTGTTTTAAATATAGCTTGATAAAATAAGCAATTTATTAATAAAGAGATAATTTATTTTGTAAATTATTTTAATTTAATAATGAGTTATATTTAACAATATTAATAGTGAAATGTCTTTCAAATGGATTATTTTTAAATACAAATAGAAATTGTTATTGTAAATTTATATGTATATATATGTATTTTGGAAAGCTATGATTTGTAAATTTAAAATAAAATCTTTCAAAAATGTTCAAAATAAAATAAACTTTATAAATATTAAACTTAAATATAAATCAAATGTATGATATTAACATAAGTATACAATAAAATAATAATAAGTAAATTAAGTATTTGATAAGTTCAAGTTTAAAAAAAAAGAGTGATAAAAATAAACATAGGAAACATCTGCATACACAAGTGAAAATAAATATCTATATACAAGAACAAAAATATCTATGAACATAAAAGTAAAGTAATAGAAAGATCTGTGTACAAATATAAAAACAAGACAAGCGTGAAAGCATAACCAGACAAAGTAAGAAATATGTATATACCTGGAAAATAAATAGCTGCAAGGCAAGAATAATAAATAAATAAAAATAAATAAGACAAAAGAAAAGATTAAGTACATAAGGTATGAAAGCAACCAGCCAAAAATAAACAAAGATAGACAAAAGACAAATTAGATAAAGAGTAAACATAAAGTACATAGGCATTTAATACTTTCATCTCAGCATACAATGAAAGTCATTTCGAATTTTTCAAAAATCATTTCAGCCCCAAAATAAGAGCCTTGCCTGATAAGTTAAACAAAAAAATAATAAAGACAAAGAAAAAATCTGAACAAAACTAAAATGCCTATACCAGTAAACACCTACCTTTTACAACCTTTTCATCTATATATACATCTTCTATTCAGTTCGTTCTCAAAACATTTGCAAACCAGAGAAATAAGTTAGCATTTCATTTTATAAATTTAATCAACAATAAAACTTGCCTGCATTTTCCAAAGCCTGCAAGCAAATTTAAATCAAAAACCTGATGCATTCATCTTCAACCCAAGTTTTTAAAGCAAGCAACCTGCACAACAAGGAAACTCAAGTTTAAAACAAAAAGTATTCAAGTGCAAGGTTTTTAAAGCTAAAGGATTCGTTTTTCAAGCTGTTTTTCAAATCTGGGTGCTTGGTCTTCTGTTTAAAAAGGTGAGTAACATCACAAATTCAAATAGTTTAAGTTATAAATTCTGTTGCATACTCATCTCTGAAAATAATATGTTTGTGATGTATATGTATAAGTATGTCTCTGTGCATATATGTGTGTGCATACTGTGTTTATGTTTTGTGCTCTGCTTTGATTCCCAGGCTCAAGTTTTTGTTTAAAAATTCCTTCCACATGATCCAATTCTTGATAGGATCTGATTATCAAATAAATATTGTTTGATTTAACCCAAATTAATGTTTAGAAATCTAAGTTAGTTAAAATAAGGGTTGTTTGACTCTGGAAAACCAAACAACTGAGCAAGTTCAAAGTTAATCGAAAATTTCAATCATCCTGTTTTCTGGATTCATGAATATAAATTGAATACTAAAATCAAAATATGATTTTTAAAACAAAAACTAAAATTATTAATAAAGAGGTTAAGGTGCAGCTCTGGTTTGAACATAATATGGAAATTCTTGATTTTCTGGTGATCTACTTGGATATGGGGATCGGGTTTCCTCCTGGAGGTGGGGGAGTGACTGGAGATGGGTGGAAAAATAGGTAGTGGTGATGGATTTCATCAGGGAAGTTGTAGCAGAGAGGTTCTTCCTCGAACCCTAGTTTTTGATGGGTTTGATGAATCGATCACCACGGCACGTGTGGTTGATTGAGTGTTATGAGATTGTGGGGAATGATGGCTGGGTAGTAGATGAAATCGAGGCCTAAGTTGTCAACCTTCATGTGGTCGGAATTTTGCGAGCGAGGTGATGACAGGTTTTGTGATGGTGATGCTTTGATGTTTCCAGGTTTGGATTTAAAACTCAAATTCGATTCGAGTTGAGATGGAGTAAGTCTGATGTTCGAGTTGGTGTTTGGAGATGCTAGTCGAAGTGGGATGATCAGCGTTTATGGTCGGAATCACCCACAACCACCGTGCATATGCACGGTGTAGTGTTTGTCTGGTGATGATGGATTTTGATTGTTTCGAGTTGATAAGGTTTTGACTCGAAGTAGATAGGTATTTTTCTCGGGTAAGTGGGGTTTTGGACTCAAAGCAGCTGAAAGGTACCTCGGGTTGATTTCTTGGTTACAGGTTTTACCGAAAACCTATTGGTCCGTTTAATTTCTAAAAATAAATTTTAAAAAAACTAAGTTTAAATGAAAAGCAAAGTTTAATTAAGTTTAAATCCGAGTTTGATTCTGATTCAATCCAGTTTGAATCTGAGTTTTAAAAAAAAGTTTTTAAAATTTAAATTGATTGAACAACTTTAAAATGTTAATTAGTCCAAATTTAAAAGTAAAGCTTTAAATAAAGAGAGATTTAAACCTAAGTTTAAAGAATTCAAATATAAATTTGAAATCTTAATTTTGAAATAAAAGAAGATTTTAAATTGTTTTAAACACTTTGAATGATAAAGTAAAATTTTAAATTGATTTAAATCTAAATAAAATTGGGTTTTAATTCTTTAATCTTGTATATTAAGATAAATAATTCTTTAACTTGTAAAATTAAAAAGGGGTTTTTGAAATTGTTTTAAACTTTGTTAAAGCAAATTTGTTTCATTTTAAAATCTTAAATTTAAAATGAAATTTAAAAGTAAAATTTGAAATTCAATTGTTTGCAAATACCTTGTTAATGATTATTTGATCATTAATAAGAAAAAAGATTTTTATAATTGAAGATTTAAGGATTTGAAATTATTAAATTAATTAAATGGATAATTAATGACTTGAATTAATTAACTTAGTAATTAAGAGTTTAAATTTATTTAAATAAGGTTCAAGCTAATTAATTTAGGGTAAATTAATTGGTAATTAAGAATCATTAATTAAATAAGGTTTAATTTTTAATTAATGATTAGTAATTAATTAATAAATTAATTAAGGATTAATTAATGAGTTATTAAGATTAATTAAATTGTAATTGACAATAAATCTTAGTTAATTACTTTAGGAAAAGTAATTAAAGAATTGTTAATAGTTAATGAAGGTCATTAACTAGGATTGTTTAATAATGAATTAATATGATTAATTTTGATAGTTAATTAGATTAATTAATTTAAAGATAATAAATTATAAATTGTCAAGTATAATTAGTGTAATTAAGAAATTAATTACTCATTGTAATTAATTCAGTTTAATATGAATTGTTTAAGTTAATTAATTAAGTTTAATTAATTTAAATAACCATTTGATGATGTGATAAGTATAATTACTTAGGAAAGTAATTAATGATAATTACTGGAATGTAATTAATTGAGGATGATTTCATGATGAAAGTAATTTGAGTATAATTACTTTGTGAAATTAATCAAGGGGTTAATTTAAAGAAAATTAATTAAGAAGTAATTAATTTATTGGATGGTGTAATTAAGGGAAGTTAATTACTGAATGGTATTAATCAGGGGTGATTAATAAATATGGTTTAGTTGAAGATTAATTACTTAAGGCAATTAATTTAAATAGGGATAATTAATTAAAATATAATTAGAAATCATTAATAAATATAATTTAATGATGTAATTAAGAGTTGATCAATTAAGATTAATAAATCAATAATAAGTTATTAAAGAGTAATTAATTAGTGTAATTAAAGATTTAAGTAATTAATCAATTTATGAAGTAATTAAAGGTACATTTCTATGTTTAGTTAAGGATAATTAATTTGTGAAAATAATTAAAGGACAATTACTTGAATGTAATTAAAGACAGTTAATCAAGGATGATTTATTAAATTAAATAATTGGATGATGATTAATTAATTTATTGATAATTAATTAATAGTAATATAAGCAAGTTTAATAATGATGAAGTAATTAATTTAATTCATTTTAAATTAATTAAAGATGAAGTAATTAATTTAATTCATTTTAAATTAATTATAACTGAGGTGATTGCTTATGTATGGATGGATGATATTGTTTACCTTGAATGGTTTGAGATCTCTGGTATGAGATAAATGATGTTGTGTGAAATGTATGCTTTGATTTAAGTATAATGATAATAGGGATTATCTGTTGTGATGATAATATGAATTATCTGTTTATGATGATAATGTTGATTATCTATTGTGATACTGTGAATTATCATCTATGTGTATATGGATAATTGAATTGAATTGTTTTAAACTTTAAAACAACTTGGCCTTAAAAGATGGCGTTTGGATTTCGATGAGACCGGGATCGAGGTTCCATATTTGGACACCCGAAAACCACATCGATCCACATTAAACATTAGATCGTGAATTCTCAAGTGAAGATTCAGAGTGCAAGGGTTATCGTCGTTAACTCTGAGGGTGATTCCAAAATGAGTGTAACGAGATAATGCCTTTAGGTTCGTTCGAACCCGGAACGAACTTGTACGGATTGAATGCTTTCAGAACATCGTCCGGTGGGCGATGAGCATTCTAAGAAATGTTTTCTCTAAAGGTAATCGCAGCCTCAAGCCTCATCAACCGGGAATGGCTCAAACAGGGGAGGTGCAGCAAGGTTAAGTGGGTCATGCCCAAGAAGGACGAGATTTTCCCCTGTCTAGATGTCCCTTTTTATTTCGGCTGTGTGGGCAGTTTTTGAGCTCCAACTGCCGGGGTTATCTTGTTCGGGACTGTTTAGTAAGGAACGGTTCTTTCCTTGTGTTCCAGAGGAGTCAGGGTGGCTCCTCGGTACAGTGATCTAGGCCAACGTACTGTGACGGGCGGTACCCCAGTAGCCCTGCCATTGATGGAAACTCATTTTCCCTACGAGACCCTACGGTTTTGATTTGTATTACCCACTTTTGTGGCTAGTAGCTGGAATTTAATAATGTAACAATTTCGCATATTTTATATTTACTTGAAAACCCTAAACACTATTATAATATCATAGAATTTCCTATCAAATGATTTGGTTAGCGTAAGGTAAAAACTTACCCGTGTTTATGTGTGGGAAGTCTTACGTGATACCTTTATTTTCAAATGTTTTTCAAGTTAAGCAACTTTAACCTGTTACTCACACCAGACCAATGTCTGACCCGGAGTTTATTTCTGTTTTTCATAAACTCTCGGGTACTCAAATTTTTACGAGTAGCCAAGGGATTCAGGTTAGCTTTGACGAATTCTGGAGGAGCAATGGAGCAGGAGGCTTCGGCGTTGTAGATATATATATAGTATTCCGCTGTGTTGATATCTCTGTGTTGTATTGTGTATTGGATTGTATAACTAGACAGGTGTTTATAACTGTCTAGTATGTGATGTATTAATCATGTAACTCTGATTGATGTGTATATTATGTAATAGTTATGTGATTAATATAATTTATTCGTTCCGCTGTTGAGATTCTGATGTTGTTTCTTCTTTCTTCTCTATCTTTTCTCTTTTCTATCCCTTTCTTTCTTCAAGATGATACGACTTTCTGGGGGCTAGAAAGCCGGGTCATCACACTTGCGAAGATATTTTTAAATAAAAAAATAATTTGGGAAATTATTAAGGCTGATGGATGGTTGCGGTTGTTATATGATAGTTAAATTACCGACTATCAATATTGGCCAATGCGCTGATCGTTCCGGAGAGACCGGGATCAGGATTAATTTCCCAATAACCACTTCGATCCGGTTTGAACGTTGTGACGACCCAGAATTTCTAGATATTTGAAATTGAAATATTTAATTGATTTTGAATATTTAAAAGTTAGTTTAATTTGAATTTCAAATATCACTATTCATTTGGTAATTAAATTATTGAATTTAATAATTGGAAATTGGTTAAAATAGTGGATCTTAGTTTTTAAGATGGTTAAAAAAATATTTCAAAGGCTTGGAAAATTTATATTTACAATATTGAAGGTAATAGAACATTTAAAATCGAATTTAAAAGCTGTTTGTACGGTTTTAAAAATATGTAGTTTAAATTGACGTTTAAAAATAGCCTTCCGAGGCACAGTCTCGGATTTCGATGAAACTAGTTCCATTGGATCTGTAATAGTGTATTGTTATCGGATTTCAATTTTTGTAGTGTTTGGAATTGTCGTGTGATCATACGATATCTAAACGCGTTGAAATTTAAATTGAAAATTCAATACAATAGCTGGTTCAAAAAGTTATCTTCTCCATACGATCGAATCAGAACTCAAAACCTTTTCCATTGTGTTCGTAATAGGGGTATAACATTATGAACGCCTGGTGGCACGCCTCGATAGGAGATCGAGATTGTGAGTTGCGATAATCGAGACCATTTAAATTTGAATTTAAAAGTTTAATATAAATAATATTGTTGCAAGCCCTTACGTACACGTATTAAATTTTTTAGCACGTGTCCTTCCGATTTTGACCGCGTCTCCTTTTTTCAGTTTTAAATTGTAGTCGTGCATTTTAAAAGTAAAAATCGAATTCTTTTGCAAACGAAAACCGTTTTCGTTAAAAATAAAAACAGGCAGCTTCAAAATAAAAAAATGGTCGCTCGTTTCTACAGATGTCTATTCAAAATCAAGTCCTCTAGTGTAACATCCCAATATTTTATGGGTTTAAAATTAGTAATTTATTTGAATTTCTAGGATTTAATTTGGAATTAATTTGAAATTTTTCAAGACAAATAGAATTAGTATTGATTTATTATAATTCAAAATTGAATTTGAATTTGAACTTGAACTTGAATTTAAAATTTAAATAAAAGCTTTAGTAAGATAATTTAGATTTTAAAATAATATATACAAGTAAGTTATTTAATGTATAATTGGTTTAAAACATTTTCTTTTAAATTATATATTTTTAAATAAAAGAGAAATTTATTTATAAAATAGGAAAAACAATTTAAAAATATATGTATAAATCATTTTTCTCTTACAAGGCACACATGTAAGGTTAGTAACATATTAATTAATAAGTGTTTAAAAATTAGTAGATGAATTAAGAAGTGTAATTCATGAAGAAAGAAAATTTACAAGTGTCATATTTTTTTTGAGAAAAATCATAAAGATAGAAAATGAGATTTTATAAACCATTTCATCTCTTCTTTCTCATTTCTTTTATCACTTTCAAGACTTAAACAAATCTGTGAAAAAAAAATAAGAAAATTTATCAAAAAAAACTCAACTTTTTCAATTCATAATCTAAAGCCTGGAAATTATCTCCATCCAGTAAATCAAGAAAACAGTTTCAAATTTCAAATGAGCAAGGATTTCAACTTTAACCTCAAGCAAAATTCAAAGCCTCAATTCATCTAAATCAGAGGATTTTCAGATTAAACAACCAGGGTCAAAAACCAGGGAGTAACTTTCAGACTTTGAACTTAATAATAGTTCAAGGATTCCTCTGTTCTCAGACATCAGGTGAGTAAACCCTGAAAAATTTGAAGTATTATGTGTTGTTTGTGGTGATGTTTAAAATAAATTATAAAGTACTGACATGCATGCAAATATATGCAGATATTTATGTGTAGAGAGGAGTATGCATGTGTGAGTTACAGGAATATTTGCCTCTGGTTGTTCCCAGGTTTCCAAAACCTATACAAAATTCAACTTTTCTTCTTCTGATCCATATAAGACTTTAGTATCTGAACGAGTTTTGTTTGTTTAACCATGGTTCATTGTTTAAAAATAAATTCAAGTAAATTTAACTTAAGTTTCCTTTGGAAATTTAAAAATACAAGTAAAACCCAAACCATGTTGAAACTTAATTATCATAATTCTTGATTTTGAGTATATGATTTGAAACATTTTTTAAATCAATGATTTTTAAAAGAAAAATCAAAATTTTTAATGAAATATCCTCTGAGAAAATCGAGGATGAATGGAGTCACGTTTTTGACGAAATTCTGGTGATCGATGATCAAAGAAGCCTCGGGATCGTGGCTATTGGTGCCAGGGAATGGATAAGCTTGGGAAAAATGCTCGGAAAAAATTCTGATCATCGTAGTGGCGTAAATTCGATGATCTAGGGTTTAAGGCTTATATTTGGTATTCGTTGGAACTTGGTCAACTGCAGCATCATCGTCGAACCGAAACATACCGAACATAGAGGGATCGAAGCAGCAGACTCCGGCGAGGATTTGGCTGTGATTGCGTGACCTCTGATGGCCAGAAGTGGAAGAACGAGGCAATTTCGTGATGATCGTTTTTTATTCCGGTTTGGTTGGAAAGCTCGTTTGCGAATTCGATGTCGGTTCACGTTGCTGGGTGGTCTGCTGGCTAGAGGAGATCATCGTCGACTTGACGATGGTCATAGCGTTGACTAGAGGAGATCGGAGCAGTGTGCAATGTGCACGATTTAATGGAGTGTATCAATGAGAATGTTTGTGGAAGAAGGCTAGCGATTAGAAGTTGCTTTCGGGAAAACAGGTCACAGGCTCGAGTTTCGACTCGAAGCATTTTTTGCTTGCACGGGGTTTAACACATAAACAATTTTTAAGTTGAAATTTTTTTTTACACTGGTAGGTTTTGAGAAAAACTCGAAGCAGATGGCGTGTTTGTTCGGGTAAGACTCGAAGTAGCTCTTGGGTTTTATAATTTCCAGTTATAAAAACTTTAACAATCCAAGTTAACTTAATTTTTAAAACGATTCTTTTTAAATTGATAATTGTTGTTAAGTTGAAATATGTAAATAAAGGTTTTTAAAATAAAATATTTTTAATTAATTAAGTTTAAGATTTTTCAAACATATATTTTTAAAAGATTTTGTTTTAAATAAAAACTTAACAAAGTAATTAAGGAAATAATCAAATGTTTTACATTATTAACTTAAAAATAAATTAATTTATATTGTTAGTGATGATTAATTAATGAATGATTTATAATTACTTAAATTAATGAATAACTAATTAAAGGTTGATTAATTACTAATTAAAGGTTAATTAATTATTAATTAAAGGTTAATTAATTATTAATTAAAGGTTAATTAATTTATAATTAAAGATTAATTAATTAAGAAATAATTAATTAATGAAGGTAATTAAGATTAATTAATTTATAATTAAGATTTAATTAATTTATAATTAGGATTTAATTAATTAATAATTAGGATTTAATTAATTAATAATTAGGATTTAATTAATTAATAATTAAGGATTTAATTGATGAATGATTTAGGATTAATTAATGAATAATTAAGGATTAATTAATTTAGAATTAAGAATAATTAATCATCAATTAAGGATAATTAATGAAAATAATTATGTGATTAATTAATTATAATCACACAAATACTTCATCTTAATTATAGATGATTGATTATTGTTGAATGCTTCGCATTGATGGATGTCTCTGATATGTGATTGTGATCTATGTGATATGAATTACTTTGTGCGGAGCTGTGATATCTGTGATTTGTTTCTGTGTGAATGTGAAAACCCATTGACCCATGAAACGGCATTTGAATTTCGATGCGATAGGGAGTCGGATTCCAGTTGGTTATCCGAAACCCACATCGAACCCTGAGAGTGAATCTTTGTTATTGATATATCCATATGTTTTTAAATTGAGCGCTCGCTATTCGGTTTAGCCGGGAGAGGACCTTGTGTCATATAACCCATTCCGAATAGTGATACGAAGAAATGGATAGCATTCGAAGACGGTGGTGAAGACCGGGTGTCTTCGAGAACGATAGGTTAACCTGTCGAATGACTGCACTGAGTCGCTCCGGTATAGAGATCTCCATATGTGATGGGGAGTTCGATCATGATTGTGGATACCAAGACTGCAAGGGATTCTTCCTTTATTGGACGAAGTGCCTTCGATTCTGTTCGAACCTGGAACTGACTTGTATGGTTGTATGTTTGACATTACACGTTGAAATATAAAGCTGAGCTCTATCAAATACATTTCTGTTTGGTGGAGAGAATTTATTCTCTTAGCTTAACACCCTTCTCTGAGATGTACGAGCTCAGAGGCTATGTAGTTGATAGTTATCAGTGATATACTCCCAATTTGGTAGTGTGGCACGCTGAGTGCTGTTGTGTATTGCTGATCATTTGTTGATCAAAGCATGGTTTTGTATAAAGCGTAGCTTTATGGACGAGACCTCGTTGGACCTCACAAACAGGAAATGATCGAAACAGGAAAGATGTGGCAAGGTTATGAGGGTCACCCCTTTAGGGTATGTCTATTTCCTTTTGAAAAAAGGAGGTACCATGGTATGGAGCCCAGATATTTAACCTATGTGGTTGCTGCAAATTCATTACTTTGTGGTTGTTGCTTTGTGGTTGAGGGCCTTCGGATAAAGTTCGCTAATGACCGGGGGATAGCATACTCGTGTAGTAGTTACCTAGTTACAGAGGTAACCCAGCCTTGTGTTGGCAGAGAGCTGGTTAATTTCTCGGGACGTCCCTCCAAAGGTGTACCCATGTGGCAATAGGAAGTTCCTTAGCCTGACCATTTGTTGGAAATCCAATCACCAATACGCGCCCAGTATGGTTTTTAGTTGTAGAACCTGCCATTTAACACGGTAGTTATAGTAGGCATACTATAATGGTACGTATGCTGGCTAAGATTGATATTATACTTTCTAAAATGTTTTCGCACTATGCACTAATAATAATATCAAAAGAGTGTTCTTATCTCAAGCATGTTTGACTATCATAAAAAGAAATCTCCTCCAATTGTGCGATTGAATTGTGTGTGTGCGGGGAGGTCTTATTGTAGTCTCATTTTCAAAAAAGCATGTCGGATTTCTTTTATAAATTGTTTCTGTACAAACAACTTTTTTTTACTCATATCAGTCCCATGACTGATCCGGAGTTTATTGTTCCCTTCCTAAACTCTGGGTACACATAATTTCTACACGGGCAGCCTAGAAGCAGGTTATCTTTGTTTTGAAGATAGTTTAGATCTAGAAGTCTTTTGAAATTATTGGAATTTGGAAGCTTTGAAGTTGAAAGAAGGTGCTTGGTTGGGATTTCGCTCTTTCTCTTTAAAGATTCTACGGTTCCGTTTTGTTGTTATCGTTTGTTGTTGTATCTTGTGTAAATGAATCTTTTATTATGGTGGTTATATGTTGTAATCTGTTGTTGTATATGTGGTGTTGATTAATGGAATCATCTTTTATTTAGGCTGTTTATATTCATCTAATGTTGTTATAAGCTCCATCCGAACTGGAGTTCGACGTTTGAATCTCCGACAGTCGAATACAAGTGAGGTATTTGATGTCGATTTTTGAACGCTGGATTTCGGGTCGTGACAAGTGGTATCAGAGCTAAAGGTTGAGTAAGAACTTTAGCTACGGAGTATAACACATTAGGTGGCTCATTAGAGATAGGGTGAAGTATACCCTATAATGAGTATAACCCAAGAGACCAAAACCCTAAATTTCTTGGTCTATTTCTTTTAACTGTTGATATTCCCTAAGATATCTCATCCGTATACCTAAGTCAAGTTTACTTACTATTTATAGATAGTAAGAATGAGCAGGCGAAGTGAAAGAGCTAGGGGTCGGGGAAATACCACTACAACCGGTCAAGTCCCCACAACAGCAGAAGCAGCTATACCTACTCAAACTCAGCCGAATCTGGCTGATCTATATAAAAGCTTCTCGAGACTTGGTGGTAAGCCGTTCATTGGCAAGGATTATTGTGACGCCCCACCTCTATACCCACGCTAGCCAAGAACACTACGGTGTAGTGTTGTCAACTAGCATGGAGAATAAGGCTGTTGAGGAGCGACCATCCATGTGATTTCTTATCACACGGTGGCTTTAAAAAATCTTCGAAAATAAACATAGAAATAAGCATAACACAAATCAATCACAGACATCCATATCACAAAGGCGAAAGAAGATATAAATATATAACTAACACATGAAAGTGTACATCGGAGTAGTGGTCAAAAAGATCCACAGTAATACAAAAGAATAGAAACACATGCTATACAAAAGAATACAACTATGAGTCTATATCTCAAGTGTAAACGACAAAAACTGCTAATCTAAATGGTCAGCCAAAAGTCAGGGTAGTAAATCCCTGGGGGAGAAGTCAAGCAGAAGCACCTGTAACATCTCGGTCTGACCCGAGTATTATTTATAAGAAAATAATAAACGGATCAGTCTGGCTATAAATATCAGACAACATGATATAAACAATAGATATGGCAAGAACATATAGTAACCACAAAGACATACTATGATAAGCATGTAAATGAAGATCATCAAGAGATCAAACAATATCAAAAGAATCTTCTAAAAGATCCAAATTCACCTAAACATAAAAGCTGGAAAATCATAACAATGAAAGTCATGAAAATAGGTGAAGCACAAATTCCAGAAGACTACACAAGAAATCCAGAAATCACAATATAGGAGCATGAAAACTCACAAAATGGGAGCATGAAAACTCACAAAATGGGAGCATGAAAGCTCACCTACACGTGTAACACAAAGCGAGACGCTATCTCATGGTTGCAAGCCATTAATTTTGACACACGAATGGGCCGAAGACCATGGGGCGCTACCCCACATATGTGATGGCACATCACACAAATGCGATGGCGAAACATCACAAGAGCGGGGTCTAGTCTCCCTCGCAGACAAAGAGACATCGCACAGTTGCTTGTCTAAAACACAAAAATGATCGTCATGATCATCAAGAAGTGTCAATTACACTAAGTTAGTAAATATAAAAGTTTAGCTTCATGTCCCATAACCACTTGCTTAACTCAAATATTTACGAACAAACTGTAGATCTTCACTAGAAAATTGTCACAAGAGGTTCAATCGAACAAGTCCAAGAATTAACCGACGAAGTGAACGCAAGCGTTTCATACCACTTGTTTTACTAAGCCGTTTAATTAGATTTCTCATCCGAGTGAGGTAAAGGTTTGTATATACTAGTAGATTGGAAAACGGTTTAAGAAAAGAGCTTTGTTATTGAAAATAGAGTTGAAATCATTTTGTTGAAAGAGTTTTGATATTTACTACTAGTATAGAAAACCTTTATATTTTAAAGTGACAAATCATAGAAGTGATTATAGAAACAATCAATCATAAAAATTCACATTCGAAGACGTGAATAAAATCCAAAGAAACCGATAAAGAATCCATCGAAATAGATATTCAAAAATCCATAAAATCAACCGAGAAGCCAAAGATAGTTTGTCTCGAAGAATGGTCAACTCAGCATCTCAACAAAGCAAGTTCTGTTGAATGTTTTTCAGATAAGATCCCCTACGGAGGGGGGGTCCCGGGGGGTGGAAACCCCCCAAGGTGAGGGTGCGGGGGCAACGCCCCTGCTACGGGGTAGCGCCCCCGGCGGGGTGCGGGGCAGCGCCCCGTCCAAAACGGTACGACCTAGTGAAGACCTAAGGGATGATAGGATCGAGCGATCTAAAGGTGTTCGCGACCTAGTGGTCGAGCGACTTAAGGGGGTACGCGACTTAAGGGAAACTCGCGATCTAACATGGCCGAGCTAAGGTAAGGTGCGACTCAACCAGGTGAGCGACCTAAGGAAGACGAACGACTTAAGGAACTCATGGGTTAGAAGAGGCGAGCGACTTAAGGGAGTACGCGACCTAAGGGAAACTCGCGACCTAACATGGCTGAGCTAAGGTAAGGTGCGACTCAACCAGGTGAGTGACCTAAGGAAGACGAACGACTTAAGGAACTCGCGGGTTAGAAGAGGCGAGCGACTTAAGGGACTCGCGACCTAATAAGGTAATAAGGTCGAGCGACCTACGACCTAACGAGGTAAAGGCCTAAAAGAATATAAGGTCAAACGACCTAAGTGTATTGGGTCACGCGACCTAACAGGGTTCGCGACCTAACGACCTAAGCTAGGTTGAGCTAAGGGGTTAGCATAAAACAGGTCGAGTTAAATAGGCCAAGCGACCTACGACCTAAGGTCCATACGACCTACGACCTAAGGTCCATACGACCTAACTCCGAAGACGTTAGAAATGGCCAGAACGACCTACGACCTAAGGTCCATACGACCTAACACCGAAGACGTTAATTCAAGGCATTGTGACCTAGCGCGATAACACGCGAGCGACCTAAGGGTTAGGTCGCGAGCGACCTAACTCCGAACACAGAAAAATGGCCACAACGACCTAAGTGTAGAAAATTCACCAAAACGCTAAAAATTGGAGTTTTTCGCCAATCCAATCCAAACCAAATGCTAATATGCATGCAAAAATGATAGGGAATCATTCCCAACAGTCCAATATAGTTATAGGCTAGAATTGTGAGATAAAAATCTCACCTTTTCACCAAATTATGAAGGTAAAGCTTGAAGGTGAATGAGAAGCAACTACAAGCTTGAATCCAATGCTTTTCCTTGAATTTGAAGTTGAATGATGGAGTTGGAGTTGAAACCTAGGCTTGGAGTTTCTAATTTCCCTTTCCACTCACCATTAATGTTAAAATTTGTGTTTGGTAGGAATTTATGAAGAGTGAGGAGAAGGAGAGAAGGGGGTTTGAGTTATAATGGCTAGACTAACCCAAAGTCCAAAGCGGGAAAAGTTAGTGAAATTTCACTAACTCCAAACCTATCAATGTTTATACTTAAAAAAATTGTAAACGACATTTCGAACTAAATGGAAGTGGTCTCGAGTCCTAATTCGACCGTTTGCAAAAAGTAGTTTTTCGGACAAATAGCTGAATGACGATAAAATATTTAAATATATAATCGATAAATATGCGGGTTGTTACAATTATATTGTCGAAGCCCAAGCTTGGATCAGATCGTGTGAAAGAATTTTTAAAGGGCTAAAGTTTGAAGATGATCAAATGCGACTAGTAGCTTCTTGGCAACTCCAAGAAGAAGCCCTCGCTTGGTGGGAGACAGTTACAGTGGATGAGCCAGAAGATGAATTCACGTGGGAACGATTTAAAGAAGTGTTTGAGAAATGCTATAAGCCATCGGCTGGTATCTCCCGAATGTACCAGGAACTTATGGACTTGAAGCAGGGGAGTTTATCATTTGAGGAGTACTTAAACAAATTCAACGAATTATCTTGTTTCGGTCCGGAGTTGGTAAACATGCCTCTAAAGAAAAATGAAAGATTCATTCGTAGGATGAATAAGAAATTCCATGAAAGAATGACTGCCCACGTTAAAGAGTCTTTTTCTAATCTGATCGATATGGGGTATAGATATGCTACCCTGGATATGCAGGAAGCCCCAGAGGAGAAAGGAAATACGAGTAATCCAAATTGGAAAAAAAGAAAGTTCGAAGGCAAGAAACCATATCAAGGCAAGGAGAAGAAGAGCAATCAGGAAAACCCAGTGAGGAATATTACTTGTTTTAATTGTTTGGAAAAGGGCCATTACTTGAGCAGATGTATGAAGCCTAAGAAACAAGGAAATCAATCTGTACAAATAAGACCCAGGAAATGCTATTACTGTTAGAAACCGGGACACGAAGTTAAAGATTGCCCAACCATGAAGCAAGCTCAGGTGGCAAAGGTGTACGCGATTGAAGATAAACCTTCAACCTCTAAAGCGAATAAAGGAAAAGGAGTTTTAGAAGGTAACCTTACTATTTATGATAGATTTTTTAGAGTTTTGTTTGACACGGGAGCTACACATAGTTTTATCTCCCAACAAGTCGTAAATGAATTAAATCTTGAACCCGAATTTGTCGATGGGCCCATTTGTGTGAAAAATCCAGTTGGTAACCTTGCGAACCTTTGTCTATGATGTAGAGACGTTCCTATCTCGTATTCTTGTTACCAATTCCCTATCAATCTCTTTTTCCTCGATTTTAACAAATTTGAAATCTTGCTCGAAATGGATTGGCTAACGAAATACGAAGCCAAATTAGACTGTAACAAACGAATGATTTTGATCAAAACCAAATTTGGGGATTTCATCAAGATTTCTTATGAGGATCCAAGTCTTAAGAGAGATAAGTTGATGTATACCTTGGGATATGTCGAACCTGGTCTGGAGTCCATATCTATTGTCCGGGAATTTCCAGACGTGTTCGAAGAAGTAAAATCCTTACCTTCATATAGAGAAATTGGATTTGGAATTGACTTAATACCTAATGTTCGTCCTGTTGTTCATGAAAGTTGCAGGATGGCACCCAGGGAGAGGATAGAATTGGTCAAGGAAACCCGAGACTTGCTAGAAAAAGGACTAATTCGTCCTAGTGTTTCTAAATGGGGTTCAGTTGTGGTGTTCGTAACCAAATCTGATAGATCTTTGAGATTGTGCGTGGACTACCGCGGTCTCAATAAACTAACTCTCAAGAACAAATTTCCCACACCCAGAATCGATGACTTGTTCGATCAACTTCATGGCGCTCGATCATTTTCTAAGATGGATCTAGCTCAGGGATTCCATCTGCTACGAATTGTCGAAGACTGTTTTCACTTGACTGCCTTTAGGGGTCCTGACACATTCTACGAATGATTAGTCATGCCTTTCGGACTAACCAGTGCTCCCGCATACTTCGTAGACTTAACGACCCATGCATTCCGGGAAGTATTGAATAAATTTGTGCCTGTGTTTATTGACGATATTCTGGTCTATTCCAAAACTGAAGAGCAGCATGCTGAGCACTTGAGAATTGTTTTGGAGATATTGAGGAAGAATATTATGTTCGCCAAATTTTCTAAGCGTCGTTTTTGGGTCAAAGAAGTTAGATTTCTCGGTCACATTGTCAACGAAGAAGGAATCCCTGTTGACCCAGGTAAGATTTTCGCTATTTTTGACTGGAGGAAACCTACTACTCCATAAGAAGTTCGAAGTTTTCTGGGTTTAGCGGGTTATAGCCGGAAGTTTGTTCAGGATTTTTCTAAGATAGCTAGTCCGTTGACTAAGTTAATAATGAAAAATGCCAAATTCGATTGGACTCCGAAATGTGATGAAGCATTCCAGGAGTTAAAGAAGAGATTAACTACTACTCCTATTCTCGCTATTATTAACGGGAATCAAGGCTTATCTATTTATATAGATTCTTGTAGTGATGGTGTGGGTGCAGTGCTAATGCAAAATGGTAGAGTAATTGCCTATGCAAGTAGATAATTACGTCTGCGTGAGAGAAACTACCCAACACACGATCTCGAGCTTCTAGCTGTTATTTTCGCTTTGAAAACCTGGCGACACTATCTTCTGGGTAAGAACCTTTTTCAGCTTTACAAAAATTTAAAATTTTAACTTAACTTAAGGTATATACTTAATAAATCCTTCTTGTTTTAGGTGAAAAATTCGAATTATTCACCGACCACAAATCTATAAAATATCTCTTCACGCAGAAGGATTTAAACTTGAGGAAACAACGATGGTTAGAATTTCTAGCGTCTTATGACCTAGATATTCTGTATATGCCTGGAAAATCCAATGTAGTTGCCGATGCTTTGAGTAGGAAACATGCTATTCTTGCTCATCTAATTATCACTCCTACTCTTCTTGAGAAAATCGCCAGCAAGAAGAAAGAAGACAAATTTCTTCGGGAAATTTATGGAAAGATTCGTCAAGGTGAAGATTCCAGTTTCGAAATCGATAATTGTGGAGTTATAAGATTGAAAGGCAGGATGTGTGTCCTAGACATCCCAGATCTAAAACGTGAAGTTTTCGATGAGTCCCACAAGTCCAAACTTAGTATCCATCCAGGAGTTAATAAGATGTATCGAGATATTAAAAGAACATTCTGGTGGAAGACAATGAAAAGGGACATATCTATATATGTGAGTCATTGTGCTACCTGTCAACAAATTAAAAGTGATCAAAAGAAAATGGCGGGTTTACTTCAGCCTTTGGAAGTACCTAAATGGAAGTGGGATCAAGTGTCTATGAATTTCATAGACGGTTTGCCAAGAACTCAAAAAGGGAATGAGGCAATTTGAGTTATCGTAGATCGTTTAACCAAGACTGCCCACTTCATTCAGGTAAAATCTAACCGAACGGCAGCAAGTCTAGCAAAGTTGTATATAAAAGAAATTGCTCGTCTCCACGGTATACATAGCAGTATAGTGAGTGATCGTGACCCGATCTTCACTAGTAGATTTTGGGAGGCTTTTCAAGCCGCGTTGGGAACCAAACTGAACTTCAGCACTACTTATCATCCGCAGTCTGATGGGCAGACTGAGAGGATGAACCGAATCTTAGAAGACATTTTGCGTGCTTGCATACTTGATTTTGGTGGTTCTTGGAAGGACCATTTGCATCTGGTCGAATTCTCATAACAGTAGCTATCAGGCCACTATCAAAATGGCTCCCTTTGAAGCTTTATATGGTCGTGCGTGTCGATCACCTGCATGCTGGATCGAGTCAAGTGATAGACTCGTCCTTGGACCAGATGTGATTAAGGAAGCCACAGAGAAATTTGATTTTATACGAAAGAAATTGAAAATGGCTCAAAGTCATTAGAAGTGTTATGCTGATCGCAGAAGAAAAGATTTGGAATTCCAAGTTGGAGATTCTATTTTCTTAAAAGTGTCTCCAATGTGTGGTGTGTTAAGGTTTGAAAAGACTGGTAAGCTGGCACCACGATACATTGGTCATTTTCCTATTCTAGAGAGGATCGGTCCTTTAGCATATCGAGTGCAGCTACCTAGCTGGTTATCTGGCGTGCATGATGTGTTTCACGTTTCTCATCTTCGAAAATATGTGCACGATCCAGATAGTATCACTGAAGAAGCCGCTCAGCAAGATTTAGATATCACACCAAATCTGGCAGTAAAAAGAGATCCGTTGAAAGTAATTGATCATGATGAAAATCAATTGAGGAATAAAATTGTGAAATTAGTTAAAGTGCAATGGAGTGGTGATCCAAACAACAGTACCTAGGAAACAGAAGATAGCACACAAAACTCCTATACCAATTGCATAGTGGATATTTCGGCTTAATCTGGTATGCCATTTCTCTATCTTTTATATATTCATATTTTCTTTGTTTGTCTCTCTCTATCTCTCTTTCAAATTTCGAGGATGAAATTTTCTTAAGGGGGAATCTGTAACATCCTAAATTTTATCAATTTAAAATTAGTAATTTATTTGAATTTCTGGGATTTAATTTGGAATTAATTTGAAATTATTCAAGACAAATAGAATTAGTATTGATTTATTATAATTAAAATTTAAATTTGAATTTGAACTTGAATTTAAAATTTAAATAAAAGCCTTAGCAAAATAATTTGGATTTTAAAATAATATAAATAAGTAATTTATTTAATGTATAATTAGTTTAAGACATTTTCTTTTAAATTATATATTTTTAAATAAAAGAGAAATGTATTTATAAAATAGGAAAAAAAATTTAAATATATATATATATATAAATCATTTTTCTCATACAAAGGACACATGTGAGGTTAGTAAAATATTAATTAACAAGTGTTTAAATTTAAGTAAATGAATTAACAAGTGTAATTCATGAAGAAAGAAAATTTACAAGTGTCATATTTTGTTGTTATTTTTGAGAAAATTCATAAAGATAGAAAATGAGATTTTATAAACCATTTCATCCCTTCTTTCTCATTTCTTTTATCACTTTCAAGACTTAAACAAATCTGAGAAAACAAATCAGAAAATTTATCAAAACAAACTCAACTTTTTCAATTCAAAATCTTAAGCATGGAAATTATCTCCATCCAGTAAATCAAGAAAACAGTTTCCAATTTCAAACAAGAAAGGATTTCGACTTCAACCTCAAGCAAAATTCAAAGCCTCAATTCAACTAAATCAAAAGATTTTCAGATTAAACAACCAGGGTCAAAAACCAGGAAGCAACTTTCAAAATTTCAACTTAATAACAGTTCTAGGATTCCTCTGTTCTCAGACATCAAGTGAGTAAGCCTGAAAATTTTGAAGTATTATGTGTTGTTTGTGGTGATGTTTAAAATAAATTGTAAAGTACTGATATGCATGCAAGTATGTGTAGATATTTATGTGTAGAGAGAAGTGTGCACGTATGAGTTACAGGCACATTTGCCTCTGGTTGCTCCTAGGTTTCCAAAACCTATACAAAATTCAACTTCTCTTCTTCTGATCCATATTAGACTTTAGGATCTGAACGAGTTTTATTTGTTTAACCATAGTTTAAGGTTTAAAAATAAATTTAAGTAAATTTAACTTAAGTTTTCTCTGGAAATTTTAAAATACAGGTAAAACCCAAACCATGTCGAAACTTAATTATCATAATTCTTGATTTTGAGTATATGATTTGAAACGTTTTTGAAATCAATGATTTTTGAAAGAAAAATCACAATTTTTATTGAAATATCCTCTGAGAAGATCGAGGATGAATAGAATCACATTTTTGACGAAATTCTGGTGATCGATGATCAAAGAAGCCTTGGGATCGTGGCTGTTGGTAGCCAGGGAATGGACAAGCTTGGGAAAAATGCTCCAAAAAAATTTCGATCATCGTAGTGGTTTGAATTCGACAATCTAGGGTTTAAGGCTTGTATTTGGTATTCGTTGGAACGTGGTCAACTGCAGCATCATCATCGAACCGGAACGCACCGGACATGGGGGGATCGAAGCATCAGACGTCGACGAGGATTTGGCTGCGATCGCGTGACTTCTGATGGCCAGAGGTGGAAGAACGAGGCGATTTCTGATGATCATTTTTTATTCCAGTTTGGTCGAAAAGCTCGTATGCGAATTCGACGTCGGTTCACATTGCTGGGTGGTCTGGTGGCTAAAGGAGATCATCGTCGACTTAACGATGGTCGTAGCGTCGACCAGAGCCAATCGGAGCAGTGTGCAACGTGCACGAATTACTGGAGTGTATCAGTAAGAATGTTTGGGGAAGAAGGCTAGCGACTCGAAGTAGCCTTCGGGAAAACAAGTCACAAGCTTGAGTTCTGACTCGAAGCATTTTTTGGTTGCATGGGGTTTAACACTTAAACAAATTTTAAGTTGAAATAAATTTTTACACGGGTAGGTATTGAGAAAAACTCAAAGCAGTTGGCGTGTTTGTTCGGGTGAGATTCGAAGTAGCACTCGGGTTTTATAATTTCCAGTTCTAAAAACTTTAACAATCCAAGTTAACTTAATTTTTAAAACTATTCTTTTTAAATTGATAATTGTTGTTAAGTTGAAATATGTAATTAAAGGTTTTTAAAATAAAATATTTTTAATTAATTAATATGTTTTAAAATTATATTTTTAAAAGAGTTTGTTTTAAATTAAAACTTAACAAAGTAATTAAGGAAATAATCAAATGTTTTACATTATTAACTTAACTTAAAAGTAAATTAACTTATATTGCTAATGATGATTAATTAATGAATGATTTATATTTACTTAATAATTAATAAATAAGTAATTAAAGGTTAATTGATTATTAATTAAAGGTTAATTAACTATTAATTAAAGTTAATTAATTTATAATTAAATATTAATTAATTAAGGTAATTAATTAAGGAATAATTAATTAACGAAGGTAATTAAGATTTAATTAATTAATAATTAAGATTTAATTAATTAATAATTAGAATCGGATTAATTAATAATTAGGATTTAATTAATTAATAATTAGGATTTAATTAATTAATAATTAAGGATTTAATTAATTAATAATTAAGGACTAATTAATGAATAATGAAGGATTAATTAATTCAAAATTAAGAATAATTAATCATCAGTTAAGGATAATTAATGAAAATATTATGTGATTAATTAATTATAATCACCCGAATAATTCATCTTAATTATAGATGATTGATTATTGTTGAGTGCTTTGCATTGATGGATGTCTCTGATATGTGATTGTGATTTATGTGATATGAATTACTTTATGGTGAGCTACGATATCTGTGATTTGTTTCTGTGTGAATGTGAAAATCCATTGGCTCGTAAAATGACATTTGAATTTCGATGCGACAGGGAGTCGGATTCCAATTGGTTATCTGAAACCCACATCGAACCCTGAAAGTGGATCTTTGTGATTGATACATCCACATGTTTTTAAATTGAGCGCTCGCTATTCAGTTTAGCCGAGAGAGGACCTTGTGTCATATAACCCATTCTGAATAGTGATACGGCAAAATGAATAGCATTTGAAGACGGTGGTGAAGATCGGGTGTCTTCGAGAACGATAGGATAACCTGTCGAATGACTCTGCACCGAGTTGCTTCAGTATAGAGATCTCCATATGTTATGGGGAGTCCGGTCGGGATTGTGGATACCCGGATTGCAAGGGCTTCTTCCTTTATTGGACAAAGTTCTTTCGGTTCTATTCGAACCCGGAACAGACTTGTATGGTTGTATGTCTGATATTACACTTTGAGATATAAAGCTGATCTCTATCAAATACATTTCTGTTTGGTGGCAGAGATTTTATTCTTTTCGCTTAACACCCTTCTCTGAGATGCACGAGCTCAGAGGTTATGTAGTTGATAGTTATCAGCGATATACTTCCAATTTGGTAGTGTGGCATGCTGAGTGCTGCTGTGTGTTGCTGATCATTTGTTGATCAAAGCATGGTTTTGTATAAAGCGTAGCTTTGTGGACGAGACCTCGTCGTACCTCACAAACCAAAAATGGTCAAAACAGAAAAGATGTGGTAAGGTTATGAGGGTCGTGCCCTTTAGGGTATATCTTTTTCCTTTTGGAAAAAGGTGGTATCATGGTATGGAGCCTATATATTTAACCTATGTGGTTGCTGCAAATTCATTACTTTGTGGTTGCTGCTTTATGGTTGAGGGCCCTCGGATAAAGGTCGCTAACCACCGAGGGATAGCATACTTGTGTAGTAGTTACCTAGTTACAAAGGTAAACCGGCCTTGTGTTGGCAGAGTGCTGGTTAAGTTCTCGGGGCGTCCCTCTAGAGGAGCACCCGTGTGGTAATAGAAAATTCCTTAGCCTGACCATTTGTTGGAAATCCCATCACCAATACGCGTCCAGTGCGGTTTTAGTTGTAGAACCTTCCATTTAACATGGCAGCTATAGTAGGCATACTATAATGGTACATATGCTGACTAAGATTAATATTATACTTTCGAAAATATTTTCACACTATGCAATAATAATAATATCAAAAGAGTTTTCTCGTATCAAGCATGTTTGACTATCATAAGAAGAAATCTCCTTCAATTGTGCGATTGCATTGTGTGTGTGCGGGGAGGTCTTATGGTAGTTTCATTTTCAAAAAAAGCATATCAGATTTCTTATATAAATTGTTTTTGTATAAACAACTGTTTTTGTTTACTTATACCAGTCTCATGATTGACCCGGAGTTTATTGTTCCCTTCCTAAACTCTGGGTGCCCATAATTTCCACATGGGCAGCTTAGAAGTAGGTTATCCATGTTTTGGAGCTAGCTTGGATCAAGAAGTCTTTTGCAATTATCGGATTTTGGAAGCTTTGAAGTTGAAAGAAGGTGCTTACTTGGGATTCTAGATCTTTCTCTTTGAAGACCCTGTGGTTCTATTTTGATGTTATCGTTTGTTGTTGTATCATGTGTAAATGAATCTTTTATGATGGTGGTTATATGTTGTAATCTGATGTTGTATCTGTGGTGCTGATTAATGGAATCATCTTTTGTTTCCACAGTTTATATTCATCTAATGTTGTTATAAGCTCCATCCGAACTGGAGTTCGACGTTTGAATCTCCGGCAGTCGAATACAAGTGAGGTATTTGATGTTGACTTCGAACGCTGGATTTTGGGCCGTGATATCTAGTACGTCGCCCTTGTATCAAATCCGATTTTCGTCGACGCCTAGAAGCAAGTTCGGGGTGGGCGGCAGTTCCAGGGGAGATTCGCGAAGCTCACGACCACCAAGCAAGGCAAGATCTCTCGAACGAGCGTAGAAGGGACTCGATTTGGGTGTTATCGTGTCGGAGGTAGTTGCGGATAGCAAGCAGGCTGAGGACAAAGCGTGGGTGAGTCTGGGTCTGGTCGCGACCTTATGGATTCATCGGCGACAGTTGGTCGTTGACATGAGAGGGGTGGTGCTTTGTTGTGACGTATGCATTGCGGTCGAACTTCTAGGTGATTAGAGCGTATAGATGGGTAAGGGCACTGAGGTTTATATTGTTTTACCCTTTTTACGTAATTGAATAAATTTCTGTTTTACAAAAATATATAAAAAAAACCCTTCTGTTTTCATTTTATATATATATGTGTGTGATTTTGGAAAAATATAGGATTGGTATAAAGATTTGATTTTTAAATCTATGCAGTTATTTTTACAAGTATATGTGTTTTCAAAAATAAAAATAAAAATAAATATACATATTAGCATTTTAATCTACTTATTATTTTAGAATAATGTAGTTAGGTTGATTTATTTGTTTGACAAACTTATTTAATTATTTAGTCGCTAAAATATTTATTAAAAGAAATATTGGTTTAAAAATTAAACTGTTAGTTAAATTAAATTATTAGCTAATATAATTTATTAAAAAGTGAATAAATTGTTTGATTAATTCAAAATGCTAATAAATCGTCAATGGTAAAATATTTATAGGTTATTTCAAATAGTAATAAACCGTGAATTATTTATACAAGGTCAAATCATGAGGAAACCTAGTCAAGAATGAAGTGGATTGCAAACAGAATCAAAGGTGAGTTTATCTCACTCAACTTGGAATTTCTACAAATAATTTTAAGTAGTAAAATTTATTATTGATTAACGAATTGAATTTGATGATTATTTTCAGAGATGTGGTATATTATTTATGGTATATATATATTAGAGTGATTGATTTCCCATATTATATAGCGGATGACCCTTTATACTGCGACATCCCCCTCGAAGTGAGATTGGTAGTTTATATCGTACTAACATCTATGGATGCAGGTAAACAGGTTGGAGGGATCCAAGTAGATTCTTCAAAAGGTTAAATTTACTCTACGATGTGATTTATATGATAATCTGTGGTGATTATATAAATTATACTGATGATTGAAATTATTGATGCTATAGTTTGTATGAATATATATTTTGGCATTTCAAAAACATATAGAATAGAATGAATTGGGTTTTTAAAGGAAATGAAAAGAAAATTTTTAAAGTAAATAATTATTGGGCATTTGAATAAATCGAGGAATAAATTTTAAAAATGGAATTTAAACTAGGATATCAGTTTGAAATTGATTAAGAGCTTTGGAAACTGTGATTTAAAAAGAAATGAGAAATGGAAAAGTGTAAACAGGGTGTATAAATGAAGTGGAATATTTATCAGTGGATAAATTTGGAAGTATAGATTCCAGTGGGAATTTATAAAAAAAGTTGTAATGCATTTTAAAATAAAAAGGTGATTTTGTTAATTATTTTTAAGTGAAAAGTAATATTTATTTAAGTAAATTATGGTATTTAATTATTTTTAAAGGTAAATAAGTATTATGATTTTTAAAAGGGAATTTTAATATAAATATTTTATATAATAACTTTATTTTAAAGGGAAATTTTGGTTTAAGTTTTACTCAGGAACTCTTATAAATTTCTTAAGTAATATTTTTATTTAAATAATTTTAGTAGCCTTAATGTAAATAATTTTAGTATATAATTTTGAAAGTGATTATAAAGAGATGGAGATGCGTTTTAAAAATAAAAAGTGGGTTATTTTTAAAAGCGTTGAAACAAATTTACGGGTTGAGACGTAAATTGAATTGGGATAAATCAAGACGGAATTATAAGTGATTAGACAGTTATGCTGGAACGGGAAGCGAATTTCGTGAAAATCCAAGTATGTTTTCAAGCAGATTTTTAAAGTATAAGCTAAAGGTTTTAGAGTTGTTTAAATTTGTTTAAAGAAATATTTTAAAGGAATTTTTTATTTAAATTGTTTTAAGATATTAAAGTAAATATTTATTAATTTAGTTATAATAGTAATTATTTTTAAGGTTAAATTAGCATTATGGTTTAAAATATTGTTAATAAATATTTATACTTTATAAAAATGACCTTTATTTTAAAGGTAGTTTTGGCTAAGTTTACTTGAAAAATTATTAGGAATTTCATAACTATTATTGGAATAAAGTCTTTTAAGTGGTTTTTATATTAAATGTTTTAAAGTATATATTTTGGATTAAGTGATTTAAACTATTTTAAAATCTAAGTATTAAGACTTAGTGAATTTCAGTGAAAATAAACAATATTTGGAAATTTATTCCATGGGTGAAAAGTGATTTGAAAACTATTTTCAAAGAGTTGAGGTACAGAAAATAGCTTTCAAAGATATTTTGAAATAAATAATTTGAAAAATTATTTAAATCTGATGGATGTTTGTGGATGTTATATGATAGTTAAATAATCGGCTATCAATATTGGCCAATGCGTTGATCGTTTCGAAGAGACTGGGATCGGGATTAATTTCTCGAAAACCACTTCGATCCAGTTTGAAAGTTTTCGTGAGGAAGACAAGAGCGCGGAGTCGAAGATGGAGCAGTGAAGTGCAAGGGCTAATTGCTACTAATTCTGAGGGTGATTCCAAAATAAATGTAGTAGGAGTAGTGCTTTTAGTTCCGTTCGGACCCGGAATGGACTTGTATGAATGAATGCTCTCAGAACATCGTCAGGAGGACTATGAGCATTCTAAGTGAATGTGTGCTAAAAAGGTAATGCATAGCCTCGAGCTTCATCAACCGAGAATGGCTAAAACAAGGGAGGTGTGCACAAGGCTAAGTGGCAAGCAAACAATTAGGGTAAGATCACCCTATCTTGATGTCCCTTTATTTCGGCTGTGTGGAAGGTTGCTGATCCCAACCGTGGGATGATCTTATTCGGACAATCTAGTAAGGGATAGCTCCGATCTTGTGATGCAGGGGATCAGGGTTGATCCTCAGTACGGTGCTCTATACCACGTACTGTGACAGGCAGTACCCATTAGCCCTGCCATTGATGGAAATCCATTCTCCCTACGTGCCTTTACGGTCTTGTTTGTAGAGCCTAATATTGCTGGAATTTAATAATGTATCAATTTCGGCCATTTGAATAAGTATTTGTATACAGACACTACTATAATATCAGAGGATTTTATAAGAAATTTTTTGGTTATCGTAAGGTAAAAATCTGGCATATTAATTTATGGCGTGGTCTTACGACATACCTTTGTTTTCAAAGGATTTTGAAAACTCTAATAATCCAATTGAGTATGTTTTCTCACTCTGGTTTTCCAGACTGACTAATATGTTATTTAACTATAATGCTTGGGTCAGACCGAGTATTATAGAATATAGGATGGTATGCCATGGAGCACGGGAGACGAGTTGGATGGCGAGACGTATCACATGTATTTGATAAATATTCCTCCGTGGATGATTAACGACATAGTCAGTTTTGTGAGGACAGGTTGTGATAACTGTCCAGTTGTGTGCTATGAATTATGTTGAACTCTGGTGATGTGATGTATAAACAGATATAGTTCTTTTTTTTGAAGTTTAGTCATTTATCTGTTATATATTTTTCCGCTGCGATTGTGAGATTCTGATATTTTTTCTATTTCTTCTTCTACCTCCTTCTTATTTAACCCTAATGGTTTGGTTTTTCGAGATTCGATTGTTCGGCATTTGATACAGTGGACGTATTGTTGTCGATCTTCGGGGGTCAAAAAATGGGGTTGTTACATTAGTATCAGAGCTGAAGGTTAAGCGAGAACCTTGGCACTGGTGGGATTTACTCATTGGAAATAGAGTCCGTAAGTACTCAAGAATGAGTTTAAGTGTATTTATATATATGAGCGTGTATTTGTTAGTGAATATAAAAATTGTTTTTATATTGTGTTGACTTATCGATTGAGTGTTTATGGATTTTTGTCGATATGTGGGATGCTATGTCATCGAGAGGGGTTTCTAAACTCTTAAACAAGATAAACCCACAAATACTGTTTTCAAAGGTGGGTAAATGAAATAATTTTGCCCAAAATTATTTTTGTATGTAAAATAATTATTGTAAATTATTATAGCATATGGTTGCTTGGTTATTAGGAAGTGATAATATCAAAATATTATCATTTTGGTGTGGAAATTGTAATAACAAATAATGTATACCAGAAGATAAGAAAAGAATTTATATAATAGAATGGGATTTATAAATGATGAATTATAAATATGATTTATAATTAAAAAGAGATAAATTCTAGAGTAATGTTTGAATATAGATTGGAAGGATTTGAAATTTGAAATTTTGGGAAAAGTTTAAATTCCTTTGGATTTGAAAATGGTTTTCAAAGGCTTGGGAGAAATAATAGTAATAGTATTTTGGAAAATACTTTTGAATTGGATTCGAAATCCGGTGAGATTTGGAATTTAAAAGTATTTGGAAGAGTTATTAAAGAGATGAAGCACTGAAGTCTTTTCAGTCGCTGATAAATAACTTCGGTGATGACCGCAGCATCATCGATGTTCATTTTCCAGTTTCCAAGGGAGGAATTGCTAACTGAATGTTTTAAATTGGAATTATTTGCAAAGGTTGGGTTTGATTTCAGAACTCAAAGGATTTTGGATATAATTGATTTTAAAGGTGATTTTGAAATGTTGGAAAATTGTTTAAAATTCTAGAAGTGAATTGGAAATGTTTATGGAATTATAAATGGCTTTGATAACTTATAAATTTGGAATCCGTTAGGAAAATTTAACTTGAAGAAGAGTTAAAAACTTGAAGTAAGTAAGAAAACGAAATAAGTTAGAATGTAAGCCAATTAATTGAAGTAAATTAAAAGAATTTAGCAAACAAAAGTTAAATAAATTGGAGAACTTATAGAAGCTTGAAATTTAAATTAAATTAGAATGTAAATAAGCCATGTTAAATAAAAAGTGAATGTTGAGGAAATAAATCTAAGTAGGCTAAATGAAATAAGTTATTGAAAATAAAATTTATTAGTTGGAAATGAAATTGTGAATGAATAAATGAATTTAAACTTGTAAGCAAATCGAATTGAAACTGAATGTTGGAATTAAGTTTTAAATAGGAAATTACTCAAGTTGGTCTAAATAAAATAAGGTTGGGAAATAAAAGTAGTAAGTAAACTTGTTGATTTAAATTGGTAAGCAAAACGAATTGAAACTGAATATTGAGATAATATTTAATTTAAATTATGTAAAGTAAAGTAAAGTAAAGAACTAATTCGAAGTGGACTAAAAATAATTGAAACTGGAAAATAAAGTGATAAATAAAATTAGTAAGTTAAACAGATTTGAAATTTAATTTGATTGGAAACAAATTAGTTAATGGATATATTTAAAGAAATGGTTAATTAAGAATGGTTTGAGATAAGGTGTATAAAATTCAATATTCGGGATTTGAAGAGAAATGAATTCAAATAGAATTGAAAACAAAAATTTAATAAAAATGGATATTAAACCAAAATGGTGAAGCAGAAAATAAATATAAAAAGTGCATAAGATACTTATATAGAACTTAAGAAATAGATGGTGATATTCTTAAGTAAAATTTGATATTGAGAAAAATGTTCCAAGTTAACATTTGAATAAGATTATGTAAAGTCTGAAGGGATAATTGTGAATAAGAGAATGGAAATCAAAATAAATGTGAATAAAAAGAAAATTGATATAGCTAATAATCAATTAAGATAAATATGTGGGATGTACGCGTATTATTTTATTCACATAACGATTTGATCTAGATTCGAGCACATAATTTCAAGATAGTTATATCGATCCTAGTTGGGATTTTTCACTCGATTTTCGACGGTGAACCATGGATATTGATTTTTGATGGATTCTGGAAATTCTCTATCATAGTTTATGGTTATGCAAGGAGAATGACAGTTTCTGATCAAGAAAAAAGATCTGAGTCTACACTAGGGAGTCGGGTGGATGATATTAGTTCGGAAGTGAAATTGTGTGATCAAGTGAGCGATCGAATTTGATATTGCATACGGATGGTATATTTACATCGTACGGGCTTAAGTAAAACAAATGTTGAACTTTTGTAAAGAAATGTATAAAATGATTTTAAAATCTATGATTGGATATTGTTACTGAGTAGGGTGCAGGTAAATAATAACAAAGGATAAATTGATGATGTTTTCAAATTCAGAAGATAAATTGAAATGCCCCGACAAAAGGTATGTATTTAAATTTTTATATGAAATTTGACGATTTGCTGGTCTAGCCACTTGGCTTTTTGTTTTCTTTTGAAATTTGGGGGCCTGTAGAGGCATTTTGTAGTTGTACCGATCCAGCCGTGCAAAGGAGATGCTGGCAAAAATATTCAAAATTTGGGAAGTTAGAAAAATTTTGAGAAAATTTTGATAATTTAAATTTGGTTTTAAATTTAAATTTGAATTGTTGAGTAAATAATATTATTTGGAAGTTATGGATGAGTTTAGGAAGTTAGTAAGAGTGATTATGTCTTTAATAAAAAGATTTGTTTTGGGGAAGTTGCTGGAAACTGTTTAGTTTTGGGGAAAAAAGTTAACGTGTTGTGGACCATTCTTCTTAGCTAGTAATTTCGGTATGAAATTCGTTTAAGGGGGGAGGAATGTGACGATCCAAAATTTCTAGATATTTGAAATTGAAATATTTAATTAATTTTAAATATTTGAAAGTCTGTTTAACTTGAATTTCAAATATCACTATTTATTTGGCAATTAAATTATTGAATTTAATAATTGCAAGTTGGTTAAAATAGTGGATCTTAGTTTTTAAGCTGGTTAAACAAATATTTCAAAGGCTTGGAAAATTTATAATTACAATACTGAAGGTAACAGAACTTTTAAAATTGAATTTAAAAGCAGTTTGCTCAGTTTTAAAAATATATAGTTTAAATTAACGTCAGGCGAATAATACCCTTCTCTTGGCTACAGGCGATTTCCTTCTTCGCTCCGGCCCTCATCCTCTTTCCCCCCTGTTCCTTTCTCGCCGTTCCTTTCTCGCCTCCTCCCCGATTCTTATGACCTTTTCGCCTCCGTCTCCTATCGTTTCCATCCCCCAATTTTCATCGACTCGGTCTGGCCGATTATACAAGCCGTTGATGCAAATGTCCGTTCGTCCCCCTGCCCTCCTCTCTCCAACCGAGTTTCCTCCTTTGCTTTCTTCACCAGTTCGCCCATGTGCTTTGGTTGAGTCTGTGTCATTGCGTGCTGACCTAGCTGCAGTGCCACGCCATGTTGCGAGTGCGCAGGACCTGAGTAACCAGATACAGCTGAGTTTTGTTGAGGGAAAGAATTACTTGTTGGATGATCACGTTTCCAGTGAGGTTTTTGGTGAGTCTGACCTAGCTCAGGGGAGTGGTTCAGCTGATTTTACTTGTTGTGGTTTAGGCACACCACGTGTTTGTGTTATTTCCCCTGAGAAGTCTGATCCTAATGGCCCTGCTTTTAGCCCTGTTGCTACTTTTCCCACTGCCCCCAGAGTTGTTGATAGCCGTGTTCCTGATGGTATGAAGCAGCACACAAAATCGTGGTCTTCTCTTTTCTCGTCCTTGCCTCGCAATGTGGGTGCCTACATCCCGATCGATTTTGAATTGGTTGAGGAAATGGGGTGATGATTCCTTCCCCGTGTGTTATGCAAGCTGGTGTGGAATTTTGGTCTGACTATTTGGTTGGTTTTTTCTGGACCCACATCACCGACTTACAAATGCGGCAACGGTGCTTCGCAGGGCATGGAAGATTCGTGGTAAATTGCATGTGAAACTGATTGATACGATGTATTTCTTAAAGTTTTCCTCCTCTGAAGATCGTCGGTGTGTTTTGGATGCTGAGCCTTGCATCGTCGATGGAAGGCCCTTTATTGTTACCCCCTGGTCTCCTACTGTGGCGTGTGCTCGTGAGCAAGTCTGTTCCATCCCTGTTTGGGTAAATTTTTCTCAGATTCCCTCAGTTCTTTAGCCTCTTATTGAATTGAATTGGTTAGCTTGTAATGTTGGCAAGCTGAAATGTTTTGACTCTAACACGGTGGAGCGTGATAAGTTGATGTATGCGAAGGCACTAATCGAGATTTCCCCTTCTAAGCCTCTCCCTTCATCCATTCCTGTCCAGCTTGTTGCCGGTCATATTGTGGAAGTCAGGGTTCACTATGGCTGGGTTCCATATATTTGTACCTGCTGTCACTCCTTTGGACACCTTGCTACCGATTGCCTTCATTCTGAAGCTACCACGGCTGCTCCAAAGTTACCTTTGCCGCGCCCCCGTCGTAGGATCTGGGTCCCCAAAGGTCCTGCCCCTCCCTCTCACCTTTCTCCTTCTCCTTCTCCTGCGTTGCCAGGTCTGAGAGTTCCTACATTGCCCCTAGTTATGCCTGTTTCTCCGCCTGGTTCTGTGGTTCCTGGTGCTGCTCCTGTCATCCCTCTTGTTGCTCCTGACCCTTCCTCGCTCCTGCCTCCTGTTGCTTAGGATGAGGCCGAAGGGTGTTGGATTGATCTCATTTCTGATATGAGGTATAACCCAGTTAATGAATCCTTCTTTCGGTTTGTATCTGATAATCAGCTGGACCTTAGATGCCTTCGCTACAAACAATCTGGTGATTCTATAGTTCTTGATATGGACGGTTTGGATGCGGCTGCAAATTCTGACATGCTTGCTGATCCATCCTGGGAACGATCGTTTATCTACTGTTCTGACGATGTGGTTTATGACCCTTGTCTTGCTCTCCGGTTTTGCCCGTATGCTGGTCTTTCTAGGTATGTTCCTTTGAGATCCTCTTTGGTGACTTCGGTTGTTGGTGATTCTCCCTCCTCGGAGGAGTGCTAGTTTTTCTATGATACTTTTAGTTACCGTGACATAGCCGTCACGTACCTGTGCTGTATTTTCTGTTTCTCTTTTAGTAGTTAAGGTGCTTTTACCTTGCTCCTGTACTTCAATTTTTATTACGTTCGTAATAAATAGTGGACGGACCACTATAAAACCAGCTTGCCTTGCAAAAAAAAAGCCTTCTAAGGTACAGTCTCAGATTTCGATGAAACCAGTTCCATTGGATCCATAATAGTGTATTATTATCAGATTTCAATTTTTGTAGTGTTTGGAATTGTCTTGTGATCGTATGATATATAAACGCGCTGAAAATTAAATCGAAAATTCAATACAATAACTGATTCAAAAATCTATCTTCTCCATATGATCGAATTAGGACTCGAAACCTTTTCCATTGTGTTCATAATAGGGGTATAACATCATGAATGCCTGGCGGCAAGCCACGATAGGAAATCGAGATTGTGAGTTGCGATAATCTAGACTATTTAAATTTGAATTTAAAATTTAAATATAAATAATATTATTGCAAGCCCTTACATACACGTATTAAATTTTTTAGCACATGTCCTTCCGATTTTAACACACGCCTCCTTTTTTCGGTACCAAATCGTAGCCGTGCATTTTAAAAGTAAAAATCGAATTCTTTTGCAAACGAAAACCATTTTCATTCAAAATAAAAACACAGTAGCTTCAAAATAAAAAAAATGGCCGCTCATTTCTTCAGATGCCTATTCAAAATCAAGTCCTCTAGTTCGTCGCCCTTGTATCGATTCCAATTTTTATCGATGCTTGGAAGCAAGTTCGTGGTGGGCGGCCATGCCAGGGGAGATTCGCGAAGCTTGCGACCACCAAGCAAGGCAAGATCTCTCGAATGAGCATAGGAAGGGACTCGATTTGGGGTGTTATCGTGTCGTAGGTGGTTGCCGAGAGGAAGCAGGTCGAGGACAAAGCATGGGTGAGTTTGGGTCTGGTCGTCACCTGATGGATTCATCGGCGACGGTTGGTCGTTGACGTGAGAGGAGTGGTGCTCCGTTGTGACGTATGCATTGCGGTCGAACTTTCGGGTGATAAGAGCGTATAGATGGGTAAGGGCAGTGAGGTTTATATTGTTTTTTCCTTTTTATGTAATTGAATAAATTTCTGTTTTACAAAATATATTAAAAAAACCCTTCTGTTTTCATTTAATATATATATATATATATATGATTTTGGAAAAATATAGGATTGGTATAAAGATTTGATTTTTAAATCTATGCAGTTATTTTTACTAGTACATGTGTTTTCAAAAATAAAAATAACAATAAATATACATATTCACGTTTTAATCTACTTGTTATTTTAGAATAATGTAGTTAGGGAGATTTAGATGTTTGACAAACTTATTTAATTATTTAATCACTAAACATATTAAAAGCAACATTAGTTTGAAAATTAAACTACTAATTAAATTAAATTAAATTATTAGCTAATTAAATTTATTAAAAAGTGAATAAATTGTTTAATTAATTCAAAATGCTAATAAATCTTCAATGGTAAAATATTTGTATGTTATTTCAAATAGTAATAAACTGTGAATTGTTTATACAAGGTCAAATCATGAGGAAACCTAGTCGAGAATGAAGTGGATTCAAACAAAATCAAAGGTGAGTTTATCTCACTCAACTTGGAATTTCTGCAATTAATTTTAAGTAGTAAAATTTATTATTGATTGATGATTTGAATTTGATGATTATTTTCAGTTGGATGTGGTACAACATATATATATATATATATATATATATATATATATATATATATATATTGGAGTGATTGATTTCCTGCATTATATGGCAGATGAGAGCCTATGCGCCCCGCATAATAGCGGATGACCATTTATACCGCGATATCCCCCTCGAAGTAGGATTGGTACTTTATATTATTCTAATATCTACGGATGCAAGGAAAATAGGTTGGAAGGATCCAATTGGATTCCTCAAAACGTTAAATCTATTTTATATTTTGCGATGTGATTTATGTAATAATCTGTGATGATTATATAGATTATATTGAGGATTGAAATTATTGAAGGCTATGGCTTGTATGAATATATATATATATATATATATATATATTGGTGTTTTAAAAACATATAGAATAGAATGAATTAGGTTTTTAAAGGAAATGAAACGAATTTTTTTGAATACATTTGAATAAATCGAGGAATAAATTTTAAAAAGGGAATTTAAACTAGGATATCAGTTTGAAATTGATTAAGTGTTTTGGAAACTGTGATTTAAAAAGAAATGAGAAATGGAAAAGTGTAAATAGGGCATACAAATGAAGTGGAATATTTATTAGCGGATAAATCTGGAAGTATAGATTCTGGTTGGAATTTATAAGAAAAGTTGTAATTCATTTTAAAATAAAAAGGTGTTTTTTTAATTATTTTGAAATGAAAAGTAAATATTTATTTAAGTTAATCATGGTATTTAATTATTTTTAAAGGTAAATTAGTATTATGATTTTTAAAAGGGAATTTTAACATAAATATTTTATATAATAACTTTATTTTAAAGGGAAATTTTGGTTTAAGTTTTATTTAGGAACTCTTATAAATTTCTTAAGTAATATTTTTATTTAAGTAATTTTAGTAGCCTTAATGTAAATAATTTAAGTATATATTTATGAAAGTGATTATAAAGAGATGGAAATGCATTTTAAAAATAAAAAGTGGTCTATTTTTAAAAGTGTTCAAAGAAATTTACGGGTTGAGAAGTAAATTGAATTGGGATAAATCAAGAAGGATTTATAAGTGATTAGACGGTTATATTGGAATGGGAAGTTAATTTCGTGAAAAGCCAAGTATGTTTTCAAGCAGATTTTTGAAGTATAAGCTAAAGGTTTTAAGTTGTTTAAAGAAATGTTTTAAAGGAATTTATTATTTAAATTGTTTTAAGATACTAAAGTAAATACTTATTAATTTAGTTATAATAGTAATTATTTTTAAGGTAAGATTAGAATTATGATTTAAAAGATTGTTACTAAATATTTATACTTTATAAAAATGAATTTTAAGTTAAAGGTAGGTTGGCTAAGCTTTGCTTGAAAAATTATTATGGAATTTAATAACTATTATTGGAATAAAGTCTTCTAAGTGGACTTTATATTAAATGTTCTAAAGTATATATTATGGATAAAGTGATTTAAATTATTTTAAAATCTAAGTATTAAGACTTGGTGAATTTCAGTGAAAAGAAACAATATTTGGAAATTTATTTTGCGAGAGAAAAGTGATTTGAAAACTATTTTCAAAGAGTTGAAGTGTAGAAAATAGCTTTTGAAGATATTTTGAAATAAATAATTTGGAAAAATATTTAAATCTGATGGATGCTTGTGGATGTTATATGAAAGTTAAATAACCGACTATCAATATTGGCCAATGCGCTGATTGTTTCGAAGAGACCGGGATTGAGATTAATTTTTCAAAAACCACTTCGATCCATTTTGAACGTTTTGTGAGGAAGACAAGAGCGTGGAGTCGAAGATGGAGCAGTGAAGTGCAAGGGCTAATCGTTAATAATCCTGAGGGTGATTCCAAAATGGATGTAGTAGGAGTAGTGCCTTCGGTTCCGTTCGGACCCGAAACGGACTTGCATGGAAGAATTCTATCAGAACATCGTCAGGAGGACGATGAGCATTCTAAGTGAATGTGTGCTAAAAAGGTAACGCATAGCCTCGAGCTTCATCAACCGGGAATGGCTAAAATAGGGGAGGTGCGCACATGCCTAAGTGGCTAGCAACCAATTAGGGTATAGTCACCTCTGTCTAGATGTCCCTTTATTTTGGCTGTGCGGGTAGTTGCAGATCCCAACCGTGGGGCTGATCTTATTCGGACTATCCAATAAGGGGTAGCTTCGGTCTTGTGATGCAGGAGATCAGGGTGGATCCTCGGTACGGTGACCTAGACCACGTACTGTGATGGGCGGTACCCCAGTAACCCTGCCATTGATGGAAATCCGTTCTCCCTACGTGCCTTTACAGTTTTGTTTGTAGAGCATAGTATTGCTGGATTTTAATAATGTAACAATTTCGGCTATTTGAATAAGTATTTGTATATAGACACTACTATAATATCAGAGGATTTTATAAGAAATGTTTTGGTTATCGTAAGGTAAAAACCCAGCATGTTTATTTGTGGCGTGGTCTTACGAGATATCTTTGATTTCAAAGGATTTTGAAAACTTTAATAATCCAATTGAATGTGTTTTCTCACTCTGGTTTTCTAGACTGACTCGAGTGTTATTTAACTATAATGCTCGGGTCAGACCGAGTATTATAGAATACGGGATGGGATGCTATGGAGCTCAGGAGACGAGCTGGATGACGAGACGTATCACGCGTATTTGATGAATATTCTGCTTTGTATGATTAACGACATAGTCTGTTTTGTGAGGACAAGTTGTGATAACTGTCCAGTTGTGTGTTATGAATTTTGTTGAACTCTGATGATGTAATGTATAAACAGATATAGTTCTTTTTGTTTAAAGTTTAGTCATTTATCTATTATATATTGTTCTGCTGCGATTGTGAGATTCTGATATTGTTTCTATTTCTTCTTCTACCTCCTTCTTCTTTAACCCTAATGGTTCGGTTTTTCGGCATTCGATTGTTCGGCATTTGATACAGTGGACATATTATTGTCGATTTTCGAACGTCGAAAAATCGGGCTGTTACAAACGTTTTCGTGAGGAAGACAAGAGCTTGGAGTCGAAGATGGAGCAGTGAAGTGCAAGGATTAATCGTTACTAATCTAGAGGGTGATTCCAAAATGGATGTAGTAGGATTAGTGCCTTCAGTTCCGTTCGGACTTGGAACAGACTTGTATGGATGAATGCTATCAGAACATCGTCAGGAGGACGATGAGCATTCTAAGTGAGATGTGTTCTAAAAAGATAACACATAACCTCGAGCCTCATCAACCAGGAATGTTTAAAACAGATGAGGTGCAGCAAGGCTAAGTGGCTAGCAACCAATTAGGGTAAGGTCATCCCTGTCTAGATATCCCTTTTTATTCGGCTGTATGGACGGTTGCTGATCCCAACCGCGGGATGATCTTATTCGGACTATGCAGTAAGGGGTAGCTCCGATCTTGTGTAGCAGGGGATTAGGGTAGACCCTCGGTACGGTGATCTAGACCACGTATTGTGACGGGCAGTACCCCATTATCCCTGCCATTGTATGGAATCCAATCTCCAATAAGCACCTGTACGGTTTTGATTGTGCCCAACTATTGCTAGAACGTGGGATGCAAGCATTTCAGCTAGATTCCATTTTACTTTCAATAGACACTATTATAATATCAGATGGATTTGATAAAAGTGTTTTGGTTATCGTAAGGTAAAAACCCGGCATGTTTATTTGTGGAGGGTCTTACGAGATACCTTTGGTTTCAAAGGATTTTGAAAAAAAATTAATTAATAATCCAATTGAGTGTGTTTTCTCACTCTGGTTTTCCAGACTGACTCGGGTGTTATTTCACTATAACGTTCGGGTCAGGCCGAGTATTATAGAGTATAGATTCTGGATGGACTACTATGGAGCTCAGGGGATGTGCTGGATGGCGAGATGTATCACACGTATTTGATGTATATTCCGCTGTGTATGGTTAACTGTGTAGTCAATTTTTGCGAGGACAAGTTAAAATAAATGTCCAGTGTTTTGCTATTGATTGTGTTGTACTTTGATTATGTAATGTATAAAACAGATATAGTTCTTTTTGTATAAAGATCGGTCATTTATCTATTATATATTATTCCGCTGTGTTTGTGAGATTCTGATGTTGTTTTCTATTTCTTCTTCTACCTCCTTCTTCTTTCCCTTACGGTTTGGTTTTTCGGCATTCGATTGTTTGGCATTTAATACAGTGGATGTATTGATGTCGACTTTCGGACGTCGAAAATCCGGGTCGTGACGCTATACATATATACACGCAAATATGTTAAAATTGACACTTGGGTTTAGGTTTTATTAGAAGAATTGAGTAACTATAATTGAGATTATTGAAATAGTTTGAATCTGAGATTACGTAGAAATTACAAACGTAGATTGGTATGTAAAGTATTAGGAAAGAGCTAAGAGAGGTGGTTGTAAATAATCGTAAAAATGTTAAAATGTAGGTTTTTTAAGATGAAAATAGAATTTTAAAATGCAATATAAAATGAAATTATTGACATAAATGAATAATAATTGATATTATTTATGTATTATTTATGATATGTGGTTATATCTACGTATTTAACGGAAAAAAACAGTTTTACCACTTTATTGATATGAATATGGTTTACGTATGGAAACGGACATGTTTTTGGATCTATTAGATGAATTAAAGAATATTTGTTAACTGAACTTATTCAAATAGTCCAAATTCAAAATTACATAATTAATAAACATATATTGATTTAAACGCATAATTCTAGGTGATATTGAGTAGAGTTTTGTGTACAGCTGTAGAACTTTCAAAATGTATAGGTACTTAACATTAAATTTTATTTACGATGAAATGCATGGTAAATATATTGATAAAAGTGCATTACAAATTAAATTCATAAATATTATTTATGCATATACCTACATTACGCGAGTGATGTATTTATATATATTAATGAGTTTTATCCCATTTATATTAATACGAACATGGTATAAATATCGAGTTTTTCTTATTTTTATGAATCATTTATTAAAATTAATGAATAATAGTTTATTAAATTTTCAAAATATTTAAAAGAAAAACATTAGAAGGGAACTAATGGGGATTTTGTAAATGGTTATAGAAATTTTAAAATGAAGGTATTTGAAATAAAAAAACAAAATTTTGTAATGTACTAAATGAAGAATTCATCAATATAAATGAATTATAAATTGAACTTATTACTCTTTCTTATGTATGTACTATATTTATGTATCTTAATTTAGTAAAAAGGTAATTTACTACTTTTCTTAATATGAGTATGGCGTATATATTGAAATTTTTATATTTTCATAATTTGGTACATGAACCAACAAACATTGTTTTATTGTATTTATCTATTTAAATTTAATATTGCATGATTTGTTTAAATATATGGACTAAAACAAAAATTATAAATAGAAAAGTGAGGTGGGTTTTGTACGTAATTGTGTGATTTTAAATTTAGGTCTTTGAAATTCAAAGTAGAATTTTACAATGCAATGTATGGTAAATTTATTAAGATAAATGAATAACAAATTAAGTTTGTATTATTGTTTTATGTGATTTATATACCGTAATCTAATAAAAAAAATTAGTTTTACTATTTTGGTTGGTATAATAGTAATACACAAACTGAAATTGCCATTTTTTAGTATTTATTAGAAATTTTAATAAATATTAGTTAATTAAATTTATTTAAAAAATCCTTGTTTATGTAATTAACCTAAATATATAGAGCTGAATGTAAAATGTTAGAAGGTAATTGATGAATTATTTGTAAATTATTTTATAAAATTTTAAATATACATATTAAGATGTAAAATGATGTGAAATATTTAGTAAAATAAATATATATAGACAAATTAAAAGATTTGAAAATAAAATATCAGGGAAAAAATAAGGAGAAGAGATAAAAGTCCTAAAATTAATAAGAGGACTCGAAATTCTTTTTCTTTACCATTATTTAATAGATGTGTATTTTTAAAAGGCTATTTAAAAATGTTTTGAAGTTAGTAATTGTTTGATAGTAATAAAGACCCTTCATATATACACATATAGTTTATTATTGTTAAATGATTTTGGAACCCAAGCAAGTGTTTTAATTATAAATATTTTGAAAAGTATACATTAATAAATATAGTGTTAGATTAAGATTTCAAATAAATTAATAAGATCTGTAGTGAAGTGAGTATATTAAATAATTTTTGAAAATAATATTTGTAAACATTTTTGAAATATTTGCTTTAATATGTCCGATGAGTAATATTTTTTTGAAGACCTAGAGAACCAAGCTTCGCTTGTAAACTCTAAGGAAGTATGCACCGAACCCATAACATATACTCAGGTAACTTACAAGGATATGTAGTTGGTGAGGTTTAAACCCTCGACCTTTAAGGTGAGCGCCGCATGTCTCAACCACTGCACTACCTTGAAGGTTGAGTGATTTAATAATTCTAGTCGATGCATTTGGCTAACATTATCAACAGAGATTCATAAACACTTGTATGATACATTTAGACACAATATTGTTACTATATATATATTGAGAAACTTAAAATATTTTGGAAACGGTCGGATATTTTAAATGATAATTTAAGAAAAGTTAGTTATTCTAGCAAAGTGATATTATAAATTATTATTTGAGATGGTTTTGGAAAAAATAAGAGTTTATGTATCATTTATTTTGGGAAATATATAGTAAAAGATATCTTATATGTTTGGATATACGGTTAGCGATGTTTGCAACTATTAGACATTAGTAGACAGCTGAAATCGCTAGTGAGGCATTACTGGTTGCATAGTCAATATTGTAGCCAACTGATATTGGTAATCACTATAATAAATGGTGAGGCAACATCATTATATTTTATAATGTTTGAGAATTTGTGAATATAAGTGTGTATATTCGATGTCCTTTTGATAAAATTAGAAACGTGTAAGTGCTATAAAGTGTTAGGATTTTGAGACGTAAAAATGTATGTAATTTAAAGATATATTACTTTGAAATATGGAATGGTATTGATTCGCTAATGAATGTATGAAATGTCGGGCAGAATTAATTTTAAATTATTGATAAAAGATAATGAAAGGAATAGAGAATTAGTTTCAAAGTGTTAAATTTTGAAAATAAGTTTAAAAATTCCTTCCATATATTAATTAAAAAATGTTAAACATCTTTATAAAATTTATAGAAAAAAAATTCACGAGAGTATTTGAAATTATTTTTGTTTAAAATAAGATGTTTTAAAATTAAATAATACATCGAAAGGTATTTTATAAAATGTGAAGCGAGATTTTAGTAGAAATTATGTTGATAGAACTGTGGCTTTTACTAAAATATTTTTAAAGTTTATTTAAAGGAAAGCTTGAATTTTAATTAGTATGTATGTATGTATGTATTTGAAAAGAGAATTATTTAAATGAAGTATGTTGTAAATCTGTAAGGTAATTTTCACTTTTGGTGAATGCTTTTGGCTATTAAAAATACATTAGAAATGATATGCATAAGTTTGATGATTATTGACTGGGTATAGATTTTTCCTTATGGGAAATTGAGAGAACACAATATTCTTAAGGGGCAAATTCTGTAACAGTCCAAATTTTAAATAATAATAATTAAAGTTAAAAATAGTAATTTAATTGATTAAAATAAAATTTGAGATTTATTTTATACATTGGTGTAGAAATTATTGAAAAAAAGGATTTAGATTGTGAAGATAAGATATTTAAATTTAAATAAGTTGAAATGTGAAGGTAATATTTTGTAAAAGTGATGTAATTGAAAGATAATATTGGCTTGAAAAGAAGTGATTTTAAAGTGGAATTTTTATTTATTTAAAGTAAATTGAATTTACTTTTATACATAAAAGAAATGAAAACTAATTTACTTAAGCCCAATCCCATATTTCTAAGCCCATACCCATTATCATCTATCCTGCCTATTCTATATCTCAATTTTTCTAACTCTTGACTCTTCTTTATCATTTATAAAAATAAGCACGTTTACTCACTTACAACCTGATGTTGCTGCTTCTTCCCATCCTCCTATTCTAAATTTTCAAACAATTCCAAATTAAATTATGTAAAATTCCCAAACATAAATTCAAGCATCCCGACATCATTTTGTATCGATTAGCCTGAAGAAATCCAAGTTCAGTTGACGCGGTGGAAGTTTGGAGCACGCACAGGAAGAGGAAAAAGAAGCAGGAGCAGGTGAGTGATCATGCTCATAAATTTATGTCTTTATCATTCAATTCTTAGTGTATAATGTGTTTGGGTTGATCCTTGCTAGTATATGTTGTTTATGCATTGAATTAGAGGAGAACAGTTGAAGGAGGAGAAAAAGATCGCCTGAATCGACGATCACATGCACATTTTTGCCTTTGACCAGTCGACCATTTAGGTCAGCCGGTCGACAGATCATGCATAATTTTTGTACATGTGTGCTATGTGTTTTTTTTATTTGATTTATTACATATATTAACATTATTAAGTAAAAATGTTATTAAATAAAAGATTTTGTATATATAAATATATACACTTTTGATTAGAGAAAATTTTAATTCAAAATTAAATATTTTGATATATTCTAATTATTTAATTATTAAAAGAAAATTTAATTTGGATTTAAATAACTATTTAAAGCTTATAAAATTTGTTGGAAAATATTAAGTAAATTGTAAACAATGTTTTATGGGTTTTAAAGTGTATATTACACATTTTAAATATAATATATATATAGTAATTTATATACACATATATATAATATAGATATATAGTAATTTATATATATATAAATATATATAATATGGGTTTTTAGGATCAAGGAAAAAGTTGAAGAAATACTTAGTTTTAGATATAAAAAGTTAGCTTTTTAGGCTGAAGGACACTTTCTAATGTAAATTACAGAATGATAGTTGTAACTATCATTTTTTGTTTACACTAAAAGATGTCATTCGGACTAAAAATCAAACTTTTTGTCCCTGGAACTAAATTTTTTTGCAACTTCTTCCTTGTGTCTATTTCCCTGTATATAATATAGATATAGATATATAATTATATCGTGTAATATGTGTGTGTGTGTGTGTGTGTGTGTGTGTGTATAAGTTTTATAAATGATTTATTTACATGTGAAATGTTTTATCGATTAATATTTGGACATTTTAAAGTATATTCATTAATAATATGGTTTCTTATGAATTATTAAAGTGTAATATGTGTGTGTGTGTGTGTGTGTGTGTGTGTGTGTATTAGAATATTCGATTTAAATGTTTAAAGAAAGGTTTTGTTGAACTTTATTACTATTATCTGGTTTTTGAATTAAATTGGGATCTGATATACGACTTCTATATTTTTGGACTTCATATTTTCCTATGCTGATTTTGATATTATGAATGATTCACCATTTATATTGATTTGATTAATGTTTTGATATGATACGGTGATGATATTCTTTTATATGATTTTTATTCTGTATGATGAGAGTTTGAAAAAATGGAGTTATAATACCATCCGGTATGCGATTTTCGATAATATTTCTCCAATTATTCTTTGAACTCATCATAGAGAATATTTATGGAGATTGAGTGTAAGTTATGAGCAGTGAATAAACGTTTCAGTATCACGCAGTGGTATGGGACGCTGTTGTGATATTTATTCGATTATTTATTGTGAGTGAACTCATGTGATAGGCATAGTGATATGAGTGTGAGGTGATACAGTGATGAGTATGGCTTCATGTCTATATTTAGTGTAAGGCTATGTGCCGGACAATGAGCATAATTTCGTGTTTATATTTATTAGATTTATTAGTTCTATATGCCACTATTACGATGTACTCCTTTTTTAGACAATGGAGAGAACCAGATGGCTAGAATCCACACTAACGGTCTGATCGTGGGGTCGCACCCCAAATTTATGATACCCTTTATTTACATAGCTATGTGCATTTGCCCCTCTTGTCACTTAGGCTGGCAGTCTGTTACCTATAGGGACTAGAGTTGGATCATGGCTATTGAGTCCCTGCGTTGACGAGCACATCAGTGGATATGCGTCATGATACTGTGAAGGTAACTAAGACTGTAGAGACTTCGTGCTATCAATCTTCCTTCTACTACTAACGAAATGGTAGATTGGCATATACTATTAATACACCTTACTTATATATGGATATGGGTTAAATGACCCACATATTGATTATATATATATATATATATATATATATATATATGTATATGTATATGTATATGTATATATGTGTGGGTATATGAGAGTGTGTGTGTGTATGACTCTACTTAGGACTTCGTGTCTATCGTAGTCATTTCCCGTCATGATATACATGCGATAGACGTCCAAAGTATATTGAATTCTCATATCACAATTTATTTTAATAAGCAGCTATCATATCTCACATATATTGATGATGACGACGATTAAGAGATATACTAGGCACTGCTATGTGCTAGCCTGATTATACTTGGTGATATCTTACTTATCGATGTTTTCTAGATTTAGACAATAATTTCCGGATATGTGTGATTCACCCATTTGTATTGATTCTATGGTTTCTGATTTGATGTGTTTTTATATGGGTGATGGCATCTTTATCCATGGTTCTGATTTATTCGTGTGATGTGATGCTTTGATGATTATTTATGGTCTTATATTTATATTCCATGCATGCGTTTCCATACCTATATATGTACATTGATGCATTGACTGTTGACTTGAGTTTCTCTGGTAGTGTCATCCAATTATTATTCCTAGTTTGTACTCTGTCACCTATATACAAAGATCTTTCATGTAGACATAGTCTGACCCCTGTGTTATTTATGTAATACTTGGCTATGTCTGAAACATTTCAGGTACAAGAACAATATGACAAGCATATGTTTTTGTGGGCTTAGAGGAGACTTATCTTAGGACTGTTTTACAATATTTGTATGACATTCATTCATTGTGTATATAGATACACACACAACTCTAGGTTAAATATAGATTATTTATTATCTTACATTGAGATAGTGGAAGTTTGAGATGATTTGTATCCTTATAGTAGCATATATTATATATTATCGTTGCGATTCTGACTCCATATTCTCTGTTTTTTTCTGTATATTATGTATTGTTCTATCCAGGAGGCGCGGTTGTTTATTGTTTTATACCAATTCTATGCACGTATATGTGAGATTTTTATTTGATGTTTTAATACGTACTAGTGTCAGTCCAAAAAATATTCACGTGTATCCCGTATAGCCTCATTCTCCGTATTATCAGTTGGATAGTATGAGTATTGAAGTGGGACGTTTTAATCAAAATGGAATTTTATTTTATTTTTTTAAAATTCACCCATTTGATCTGCTTCTTCTGACTGATCCGACTTCAACACTCTCACAGGTCGTCTACGATTACAACGCTCGTGTGAGTGCTACTAGCATGCCCGAGAGCATGCTCCGGTTAGCCCGTGAGCGCTCCCATCTTCCAAATGCTTTGAAAGAAGCACTCTTCTCAAAAAAAAAGGAAGAGAAAAAGAGGTTTTGCAAAATAGAGAATTCTCTAAAGTCGATGAAAATACAAGCGAATCGTTCGAAAAAGAAGAAGCCAGTAAAAAATTTCCTAAGCGATTTCTCACAGCTTATAAATACATCATATCAAAACAGAAAAGGGGATCGATTTGAAAACATGGAAAAGAAAGATCAACACTATCACTTTACTATCCTCAAAAAATGTCAAAACTCCATTGTTACTTTGTCAAGCTGATGTTTTAATTCTCAACTTTTATAGTCACATATCAACCTTGTAAAAATGCATACATATAGGTAAGAAGATAAATAAGAGAGAAAAAACGGATGTAGGCAGATTCATGTCGCACCACTGGAAATTTGATGTTATTCGTATCAACTGCTCACACTATGAATTTTTTTTTTTTTTTTGATTACTTTATTCCTATCTCAATTCTTGAGTATAAATTTTAAAATAATAACAAAGTTTGTGGCTAAAATTCGACAAACGACCATTTACGAGTTTAGTTACGGTATTGATAATGAAGGCTCCTTTGACCTTTGCCAATAGAACCAATAGGCACACACCTTATATATGAAATAGTAAAATTTGAAAGATTATAAAGTCAAACACATTTATAAGGTTACAAATGCCAAAAAAAATCAGTGTGTAAGTTTAAAATGTAAAATAAAGCATATGTTATGTTAACACGCGCTATGTTATTCGATGTATAAACATGATAAAAGTGATATAGTTAAATTCAAGTTAAAAGGCTTAAGGTTATAACTGTCATGTTATTAATGTGTACATACCGAAATAACATTCTACTTTGTTGAATGAACAAATTAGAAAATGTTAGTTTTATAAATAAATGGTTATGTTATCATCAAATTACGCAATCTTTAGTTATTCTTCAAACATCTACGGAAACAATTTCAAATGAAAGTTTTATTTCAATTTGAAAAACCAAATCAATTTTAATCTTTTAATCATTGATAATGAATTCAAATTCAATTTCCACAATTTATTTACTTTTCTCTAGTGTCTTTTCAATTAAATCAGTGTAGAATATATTTTCTAATTATACAATTTCATGATTAATCAAATTTTAAGTGTATTAGATTTTAATACTTATGTAAAAGAACACAAAAATGTAAACCTTTAAACTGATCATCTTGTAACACTTGATCAATATTCCCATGCAAATATGCAGTACCAGTATCAGGCTCTCTTCTTTTCTTTTTTTCTTTTCTTTTTTTTCCTCTCTCTCTCATGTTTTTTTCTTTTGCTTTTTTACTTGTTCAATTTAAATGTACAATCAACTCATGTTGATCTACAACTCAATTCTTCATCAGAAACTTCTTAAACCAAAGTGCAGAGCTTTTAGGATACCGCTTCAATGTCTTAAAATCCACGAAATACAAACCGAACCGAACTGTGTAGCCATCAGCCCACTCAAAGTTATCGAACATCGACCAAGCAAAAAAACCTCTCACATTCACACCTTCCCTGAAACACATTTTGTATACACATACATTAGCCTCCAAACTAAATTGTATATCATTCAAAATTGCAGTTCATGGACTTACGCTGCAGCTCTTTGCACATTCAGTAGGTGTTGTGTATAATAGTCTATCCTGTATCCATCCTTCAAGAGTTCATCAATGGGTTTCTTTCCATAGTTATTTACCTCGTCGACTCCTGTTAAATATATACATAAGCATTTCGATCAGTGAAATGTGAATCATTTATTTGAATATTCTTTGTTATATCACTGGTTCACAGTGTACCGTTCTCTGTTATGTATATCGTAGGATTGTTGTATTTGTTCTTTATATAGCGGAGAAGTTCCAGAATCCCTTGAGGATAGCTTAATAGCCATTTTGAGGCAGCCTGTTCTAATGCATCTTATTCAGTATCTTATCCAGTTTATGATAATAAATATTGAGAAAATACAAAAGAGACTCCGGGTTTGCCAACTAATAGATAACAATGCTAATTTGCATCAACAAATATGCATCAAGACCAATTATGTATACCAATTTGAACAGTGTACATCTATAATCAGCTATGAATATTAGCTCCATAAGAAATTGCGTATTCTGATTTTTGACAAAATAAAGTGAAAAAAATTGAAATCTTGCAGTGGTTACAGGAATCTTACCGGAGGACCAATCGGTTTACCATCCCGTACACCTGTTCCATAGAAGTGATTTTTTAGCACAATACGAGGAATCATCTCCAAAAATTGCACTCATGCAACTGAAAATATTCTTATAATATAGTGTTTGTTTCCGTTGAACAATTATAGTATGGTTGCATGTATTACGGGTTCACACTCTTTTAATACTTCAAAATTTCACTTCTGTAACAATTACAGCCTGTGTTCTTGCTTCAAAACAACAAGAAGCAGATAATGAAGTGAATCAAATTGGTAATCAAAATACAAAGAGAAATTACCTGTCTGGATTACATGCATATCACTAGCATAGCTGACATTAACCTTGGCTAACAAGGATATACTTTTGACATAGTTTGAGGTATAATAATTCAAACCAACGAAGTCAAATGACCCTTTCAACATTTCTGACTGCTCTCTGGTAAACTGGGGCAAACGATCTTCTACTATTGCTCGCATGATAAAAGGATAGTCGCCTTCAGTTATGGGTTCCATGAACCTGAGCATATAGCAACTAGTCAGGAATATGTTACTGATGCATGTCTATGTATTGACTGTCAAGCAATTTTTAATGGCATTTTATTGGTATTTTGCTCGTATTGTTTGATGCTCTTTTTCGTAACAAAGAGTAAACACATGATGAGTATTGAGCCTCAACAAGATCAATAAATACCTGAAGTGAGAGGGGTAAGTACAAACAATATCCAGTTAATCCAAGTAATCAAAATCTGTCTCAAGAATCACTCACCATCCCAAATTAAAATCAGTAGCCCGTTCAGCAGCATCAAGATCTTGCTTTGACTGAGGATTATAAGGCAAAGCCCACACACTGTTTAGCACTATCCCTATCTTCCCTTTTTGTATTGCCTACATTGTCAGATAAGTACATACTGCCCATATTAACATACTTTTTCCCCCTTCTATTATCGTATGTATGTGTATGTATATCAGTATATGCATGTATATATGTATATGTATACACACACATACATTTGTGTGCATGCGCGCGTTTCTCTGTGTCTGTGTTGTGTACATTTATGTATCCATGTACACACGTACATATGCATATATGTGTGTATGCATGTGTATGTGTATGCGCATGTATGTACATGTGCATATACCTGATACTTATTTCTGTAAACATGTACTGCAGCAGCATGGGCTAGCAACTGATTATGAGCTGCAAGATAAGGTTCTCTGCTAGAATCGCCAACATTGCAACGACCAACTTGCGATGGTGAGCAACGTCCAGGTGCAAACGCTCCATCTGAATAACCGATCGAACAAAAGATCCACGGCTCATTCAATGTGATCCAGTATTTTACTCGATCACCAAATAGCTTAAAGCAAAGTTCAGCATAGTCTTTGAAGTCTTCCCTGAAGTATTAATTGCAACTTGACCAAATTAGAATATAACCTCAATAATGTATGAACAAATCAAAAGGTTATATGCGACTCACACTATGTGTGGGCTAAGGAAGCCTAGGTACTCGTCTTCTAGACTTTGAGGAAGATCCCAGTGGAAAAGTGTTGCGTAGGGCTGTATACCTAAACATGATTTATATAGCAAAATGATCAAAACCTCATATATGACATATATAATTAGATACCAGGGACGAGTAAGCACCTTTGGATAGAAGCTCGTTGATAAGATTGTTGTAGTATTCTACACCTGCTTGGTTGATTCCACCGCTTAATTTTCCCTCTGATTGAAAAAATTGCAGATGGTTCGAATCAATATACTGTGTATACTAAGATATGAAATATATCAAGCGATACTTACTAGGCAAGATTCTTGGCCAAGAGATGGAGAACCGATATGCATCTATACCAAGGTCTTTCATCAACCCAACATCTTCCTGTGATTTAAATGCATCAACATAGGTATATAATTAAATAAATGAAAGCACATCTGGCAACTAGTTGATTTATTAATCTGAACCACCTTATAGCGATGATAGGCATCGATAGCAACGCTTCCATTGCTTCTATCTTTTATCTTTTCTGTACATTTGATAATTAACAATAAAAGCAAGGTGATGGAAATAATAACTGTTATTAAAAAAAAACCTAAATCATTGATCCATCAGATGGTTCAAATTAAAAATATATGTTCAACAGCGACAACATATAGATGTTCTTCGAACATAGCTTAATCTGCTCAAGGTCAACATATAGATGCAAATTTATGTGAACCATTACCAAAAATTAACTTAGCACGCAGGACCGCCTCTATCTTTAGACGAATGAAGCAAATGCTTAGGATGTGGGGTGCCAAAATCTTAGGGACCCCAAAATATTACATTCGTAATAATACCAGTATTAAAGTAATAAACTATAATCACAACTTTCAAACCCATTATAAATCATCCTAAACCCAATTTCTAGCTTTATATGTGGTGTGTTCTTACTTGTTTTGTTTTAAAAGAGGATTTGGTAACTTATTAACTAATAAACAATTTAAAATTTCTAAAAGGAAAAATCTATTTGAACACAAAAGGATGACACAAGTTGTGACACAAGAGATGAGCTCTTCCTAAATTCAATCTCGAATGAAATCCAACGACTAACATCTACTGTGTCTCCATTTTGTGTCCTAAGAGCTGTCTCCATTTTCAAATTGATTGCTTTTTATGGACTAATTATGTAGAAGCAAATTAAGTATGAATTACGTTTATCATATTAAAAAGAAGCTAAAAGTGGTTTCATAACGTATTATATAAATGAAAAGTGATTGAAAAGTTAAAATATGTCGAAAAAAGGTTCCTAAATGATATTTGCATAATATGTTCTAACCCCAGTATCATTAATTTTTACATTTGTAAATAGTGAAATGGCATTCTCTATCGATTTAGAACTTTTTCCTATTTGATCAGAACTTAAATTTTCTTGAGGGGAAAACTATGCAACGGTACATACAAGAAAACCTATGTGGTAAATAAAAGAAGTTTTAGTCCATCTATGTATCATTTTAGTATTAGTATGCAATGAAATTACAATGTATATATGTCCCAAATTCCAAATAAGAATGAGAGGGGTTAATAACAAATGTAAAAAAGACGAAAGAAGAAATATACAAGGGGCCGTTGATAAATTTTGTTTAGGGCCCCAAATTACTTTAGCACACAGCTTTATCCTTTATGGTGCGGTAATATTCAAGCCTAGATCTATGCATCAGTTTGATTTAATGAAACTTCCCTTTCTTTTTTAGTCAGAACGCATGGTTCATATGCAAAAGTTGCACGTGGATTAAATGGTTCATGAGTTTGGACCAAATACAGTTGCTTCAATGTATTGGGTGCATTCAGTTTCTGAAGGCTCTTGTCAAAACAAGGATCTTTCACTGAGTATTGCAATTTAGACAAAAATACACATCAACCCACTGCTTTTGTGCCACAAATTTTTTTTTACTCTTCTTAAATAACTTCTTAAACCAAATCTTAATTACCTTTTTAATGCATATATAGTACTCACCACTAGTTAACTCAAACACAAATCTTAATGGAGTGTGTTTGGGTGAAAAGTTGAGCTATTTTTAGGTGATACCTACTCTAAATAAGTGTTTAGGAGTTAGTTCTCAGATTTTAGCACCCAACCTACTGTTTGCTCATTAAAAATAGAAAACTTAGTTCAAAGAGGCAAAAGGTTACAAACTTGTATCTGCTTGAAGATAACTTTTGTATAACTTAAACAAGTGAAAATTCCATAACATTATTATTTAGATAAATTGTAGAAAACTTGGACCTTGTTGCAGTTGTGAAAATTTCGCTACTATTATGGATACAAAGGATCTACTTTGTCTATTACTTACCAACTACCGTTACAACAACAAACAATATCAAGCTCGCATGAAATGATACGAACAACGAAGACCAAATTACATTACAGGAGAACACAGAAAGTAACATGGCATGATGAATTTTCTACGACTGGACCCAATAACTATACTTCTATTTCTTTGAAGAAAAATAATATGAGAGACTACAAACTACAAGAAAAAAACAAAAAATTCTACAATTAATTCGATTAAATTTCCATCTAATCAATGCAATTAAATCACATGCAATGCAGCAATCAATATTCTTCAATTAACCTGACATATACTTGAGGCAAACAATTTCAACAGTAGCAAAAACAAAGAAGACAAACCTGGATACTTCTGTATAAATGTATCCCAAATGCTCAAACCTCTTCCACCTTCATATGCAGCTCCTTCAGTCTAGAAGAAGAAGAGGAACATAAAATTCTATGATTAACTTAATAAAAGCTTGAAGTATACTATAAATGTTGTAGTATACGAAACCTGATAAGATGAAGTAGCTGTTCCAAACACAAAACTGGATGGGAAACTACTCCGGTTAAATGAATTGACCACTTGCGAATCAGAAGACTTGGTTCCTAATACGAGAACTGTGAAAAAGATGCAAAAAACCGGATAACCTCGATGAATCATTTGAAGCTGAAGGGGAAAAGATTGAAGTATTTGTCATGTAGTTATAGCACATTCCCCTATTTTAAGAGTTTTGAAGTCTTACTGCATGAGTATTTGTAGAAAATCTTAGATTAATGGCATGTTAATTTGTATCCTATTCCATGCATGAGTGTTTATGGATCACTGTATTTGTGTTCATGTATGAGAATCTGTGTTTCATGTATGAGTATTACGGAAATCTCAGATTAATTGCCTATTTATTTGTCATTGCTAGTGGGAAAGTATATAACGTCATGTATTAAAATAATGGGATAAGTTAGAGGTATGATATCCAAATAACTATTGTATAATTTATTGATTTCTTTCCGCAAGAAACCTCTACATTTAAGATTACATCAAATACAATTACATAAAATAATTAATTTAATTAACAAAAGGGATTGTGAATAGTAAATCATAGTTAATAATTTCAGGTCTCAATTAATAATTGAAAAAATATCACCATCCGTTATTGGGCAAGTCACGGTTGATGCACTAAAAACTATGAAAAATATATGTTTGGTTTCCTTTTTTACAAGATGCCGTAGCTTACTTTAGAGACTTCAAGATTAAGATTCCTTTTCACCAGTACAACACAATCTACCAAGAGCATTTTAGGGATAGACATTATGCATAAAAATAACTAAATACATAATGCTTAAATCTTAAATTATGATCTTTTCGTAGAAAAGTTGAAATTATAATACATAACTATTTAAATCGAAATTAAAACATATCACCATTCAGTTTCCATCAAATCAAATTTTAAGATGGTACTGTCCACACCAAAAAATCCACTTAAAATTATTTAGATTTCAATCAGTAGTGAAATGCCGTTTATTATTTATTGTAGTCGATAATTTGTTGCTGACCATAATGAAAATCATACATACCTTCCACCACCGATTGACAATTCCTTTGTAAATTTGGACAGTCGAACGGCAATCAACTGCCAATGCAATGGAAGCTGAACGATTTTCAACCGAAATCCAGTAATTTTAAATATATTTGATGGTGCTGATAGTACTACTCAATTTTTATGATATAGAACATATAATGTCGATGGTGTACTTTATCGGAGATTTTGAACTTTGCTTTTACCAAAAATAACTGCACTTCTTTACGCCATTTATCGATTTTAAGTTTTTAATCTTATTTTCTTGCAAATAAAAACCTGGTTTGTAAATTTTAATAAAATAAACTCTGATTAATTTTCTCATATATCGATGCGATATATCATGAATTTTGTCGAAAGGAAATTTCTTCCACTTTTCCCTTAAAAATTTTGAAGCTTATTTATTTTTCCTTTTAAAATATCCAAAGAAACATGTTTCGTTTGCAAACTCCAAGAAAGTATGTATCAAAATCCACGATACATAGATGTTATAAGCCCACAATGTTATCAAGGCTCGAACCTTATTCTCTTCGGTTATAAGCATTTTTGTAATATTTATTATTATTTTGATACGTTATATATGGATTAATGGCAACAACATGATCACTCTCACTCATAACCAAAGTGTAATTTTCAGTTATAAGCTTCTGTTTTAATGTTTATCAGCGACCGAGCAAATTCTAGATCCTTTGGATTTTAATAATTGGATGATGCAAACGTGTTCAATATCTTCAAACAGTTTTTTTGATGTGATTAACTTGTTGTAGCTCATAATTGAATCTCAATTCAGTATGAACTCTTCAATCTCAATTTAATAATAACTCCATTCTTTAATTTAAAAGGTAGAATATGAAAGTAAAGTGAAGAATACAAATAAAATAAGCACTCTATGAAAGGGACACGATTATTAGCGAAGAGGTGACAAAATTTTGGTGGACTTGGTTATTATGTAATTTGTTGAAAGGACATCATCATTTCAAAACCCAATGTAATGAAATTACTAATTTACAAAATTACCCACAATTAGCTTGATTGTAATGGTGACGACTATACCTATCGAATTGGATCCGGATCAGCTCCAATCTCGGATCTAATAAGACCGGGTTTTGGTGGTTCTAAACTACACTTTTTAGAATCCAGATCCAATCTGAGGTTCCATTAGAGTCAAGTTTGGTTGGCCTCGGTTTCACTGGGTAATAACACTAAACATTCATATATTATGTTGTTGGTTGATTTTTTTTTCGCGCGAGATCGGTTTAAGTCGGGTTTGATTGGATCTTTATAGTATTTCCCATCATTTAGACCCATCGAGTTCAGATTGGGTTCCGACTCTTTTTGGATCGATTCGGTACATACTTGCAGATATCGGTTCTATTTGTTAGTATTAACTTGACTTTTCCTCTCGGTTTTCATTCCTCTAATATTTCATTCGACTATTATTCTTCAGTACCACCAAAGAAAAAACATCATTCTATCATATACGAAAAAATCCACAATAGTCAGATCTAAAAAATTTAAATGCAAGAAAATCATCAAAAGAAGATTTAAAAGTATTCGTAGAAAGTATAGAGAACTCAAATAATTACTTTTTAGCTTGGGGTGTAAATTGATAATGGTTAAAGTTGTATGATTTGAATGGCAATAGTTTAAATAAGAGATATAAGGTATTATTATTATTATTTTTAAATCATCACGAAAAAATTTTATGTTAACACACGAACATATTGTTTAACTTATTGATGTCATTTTAAAAAAAAATTGAAATTAGTTTAGCTTTAATGGTAAATTTTAAACAACCATTGGATTGATCTTAATGCAAAAGGGAAAAAAATGAAGAGCATATTTGAGGAAAATAACTATTTACTAACATGAACAATTTTTTAGTAATCCCTTCTCCGTAAGAGGAACGATTATTTACTAATATTTTCTCCTAGTTAGTCATAGGATCAATATTTCGCTAAACAATATCAAGTAACTAAATGAAAATTTACATGTATTGTTTACATGTATATCGCTGCCATCGCTAACATTACTAAAATACTAGTCGTATTTGCTATATTGGTAGCGTAGTTGGAAGGTCTAATAATCCAATCCAAAAATATTGAATGAATCCTTGCAAGATTTCTGATTTCCCTATGGCAAAATTAAGGTAAACAATGAATGACCTCCGACTAATACTTGCATTTTAGAAGGGTGTCACATTATTAATGGGATTCATGAATCTATGTAACGTGGAATTTCCTCCTCTTCTTTTTTGTATGGAAATAGTGATGTTGTTGACTCTTTGAATTTTTAAATTGCTATTCCTTATAGTATTTAGAATAACACAAAGACAAGAGTGTAGAAACATTTTCTTAATAGTATGTGTCATCTAATAATACATGTTATTACCTCAAAAAGAGCATTGATAAAGAGATTCTGAATATGGATATAGGAAGACAAAAACTTCAACACCCCACACACCGAATTCCAAAATTTACACAGGTTAGCCGCCGACCACCGAAAATAACATCAAATTTTGGCATGACTCCAGCTGAAACTCCTTATCCACTCTTGGAGCCCCCTTATCAATCCCTTATTAAAACTTGCAATGTTTACTTTTGCTCTTTTAGTTTCATTAACATCTAAAATTATTGTTGGCCCACCAAACTGGCAATGCAATTCATCCATGGGCAAATGACTATCCGATGCTTATGTATGAATTAAAGTAGAGAAGTTTATAAATTTAGCCTACTTTTCAAAAGTAATAACATACTTAAACCACTTTTGAAACTTATTACAAATACCTGTATGTTTCTGCCACGTTGGTGCTGAGTTGGCGCTATTTCATGGCAAAATTTCAAAATACGCGATTGATTTTTTGTTTTTTTCTATTGCCGCAATTTCAAATGGAGCCGAAAGAGTTTTCTTTTTAAGTTTTCTATTAGCGCATTTTCAAATGGAGTAGGTAGAGAAAAAAAAATTCCATCGATTCCTATTCTCCATTTGAAAATGCGCCAAAATAAAACTATAAAAAAAAAAAAATCTCTACGACGCATTTTTAAAATGCACCATCAGATAGAGTTAACTCGGCACGACAAAGACATGCCTATATTTGTAATAAGTTTCCAAAGTGGCCTATATGTGTTTTGGTATTGAAAAGGGAGCTAAGTTTTCAAATTTTCATTCAAAGTGTTTACCGTAGCCATTGTTATCCCGCCTTTTGGCAAGGCCGTGACACCATGAACAATCAGTCCCGATGATCGGTTATACACAGGTTCATTACGGATACTGGTAAATTTTGTCCGAGTCCGGATCGGGCTACAATCGATATGACACGACAAGCAAAGCTATGAAAGTCAACGTCTCAAATTTCATGTCAATCAGAGTTCGTATGCCCGAGTTATGAACCGATCAAGTTTCATAGGAAATGTGGTTATTTCAGGCCCCCTCATTTCGTATCCATCACGTGTTAAAGGAAAAACCACGTTAGTATCCATCTCATTCGTAACCATCGAATCCCAGGAAAAACATGACTGGTTCGTATCCATGGAGGGCAGCAGTTCATTTGTACTCATCGAATTCGTATCCATCAATAGCCATCTCCCTCGTGTCCCTTTGTTCGTATCCATCAAATGAGGACAACCAAACCCGTATCGATCGTTTTCTCAATCGATAGGATTGAAGACACCAAATAACGGAACGAACTCAACGACATGAAGTGACTCCCGAGGCCGATACGAAGGGATAAAAAAACCATCGATATGAAACGACTATAAGACTCGATACGAAGTGGAGCACAATCGATCGATACGAAAGAAAGATTTTTGATCGATACGAAAGAATCCTAGGAGAGAAGAAGACTCGGTCACTCGGCATGAAAAATGGATCGATCCTGAAAGACAACGACACGTCGTTGACCATCATGTGCCTAGGAGCGATACGAACAGGATTGATACACGCATATCAATACGAGTTCAAGCAGCACACTGCAAATTCAAACTTGCATCGATCATATCTCACAATCTACAAGTCCAAATGCCACCAAATTTTTACAGTAGCTTGCCTACAACGTTAAGAACATACGAAGTCAATTTCAGCCAAAAAGGATCAATTCTTGATCGATACGAATTCCATTTGTATCGCTGTAATATCAAGTCGAAATCACCTGAACTTGATCTCGTGGGCCCACCCATATGAGAGAAGAAGTCCTCCGAGATTTGGGCGAGATATTTACTGCATACGCCTATAAATAGCGACCCTGGACCTATAGAACAAGGACTTTTGGCTTCTCTACGCTGATATTCTGCCGAAATAACTACTGTACTTCAGTTGTACTGTTGTAATCTTCTACAGCCAGCAAGCCAAATTCAATAAACATCAATCATCTTATAGTAAACGTAGGCAATACGTCGAACCATTCTAAATTTGTGTGTTTCTATACTTTTCCTTATCTTTTGATTGGAGTGTTTGCTAAATCTGTCTCATTTTGCATTTACTTTCTTCATTTTATCTCTTCAAACACATCCGAAGAGTGTTATACCCAATTTTGATACAAACATTTTGGTGCTTTCACTGAGAAAATCCAGCTTTTCTCCTGCTCATTGCAGCTACTGCCGATATTGAATTAAAAGAATCTAAGGAGAAGATACAGATCTCAAGCCTAGAAGTTCTTCCATCCTATTCAGATTTGCACCAAGTCTAGGAGAGAACTTCGCTATCCACCATGGTCGTTACTAGGACTACCTCAACCGCTGCAAATCCAGAGGGACGGGATAGGCGAAACCCCGCACAGCTTCCCTCTGCAGACCAGAACGCTGCTGGACATTCGGATCTACAAGGCCCGGTCACTAAGGAGGAGTTCTAGCTACTGATGCAATAGCTGACTCAAAGCCGCCAGCAGCTCCGTGCCAACGCGGAGTTAACCAATCGGTTGAACCGTGAAAGACGAAGGAGATCCAGAATGGATCAGGCTTCCTACTCATCTACCGAAACTCCAGATTCTTCTGATTACAATCACAGATCCATGCACCCACGGCTAGATGGAAGCTATACACAAGCTGTCGTACATCCGCGCACTTTGAATATTGGACAAGCGAGAGTTGGTCCGTCAACCAGCCACTAGACTGGACCCTCCTTCCGAGGAGGAACGGTTCCTTATCACACTACTGACAACCGCGCTGTTGCCGCTTCCATCGAGTTAGAAGCTGACAGTCGGAACCAACCGGATCCGAACCATCGCCAACGTGATTATACTCTTGAGCCTTTTGTTTCTGAAGACCTAGAGCGAAGGAAGCGAGATATGGACCATCGACCGCGCCCGGTCCATCCTCGAATTGTGGAACCCGACCACACCTTGGCGCAGCATGCCCAGAATGTACAGATGTCGAACATCCCGACAATGATCCGCCAGATGATCCGTGAAAGACAAGGTCTCACCAATGATGACTAGGGAATCTCCCGGAGTCATACACCCTTTATCGAAAATATCCTCTACGTTGAACCGCCTCGGCGATTTAGAATGCCAACTCTACCTGTTTATGAAGGAAGCTATGACCATAACCAGCACATTTTAAAGTATGAATGGTTGATGAATGCCATAGGGCTGATGATGCGGTCAAATGACGATTGTCGAAGTTTCCCAATCTCCCTATGGGGCATCGCGGCTATGCGGTTTACTCGCCTACCACCCCAATCTATTTCATGTTTCGACCGGTTGGCTTTGTTGAGTAGTTTCGCATGTATGTCACAAGGTCCAAAAATGTTAATACCTCGTCCAGTGTCACTCAAGCTCCCCGAGAGACACTCAAACGTTACCTGAAGAGGTTCCACGCTGCATGCGCTAAGATTATTAACCCTAATGACAATTCCATTCTGATGGCACTGACTAAGGGAATCAATCCTGATTTCGAATTTGGCAACTGGTTGGCCGAAAGACCCCCTGCGTCATTGGACCATTTCTATTCCAAGGCAGCTCAGTTCTTGAGAAGAGAGGATGCGAAACAGTCTAGGAACAAAGATGACGCAGGGCCCAGTGTGGAAGGAATCCAAAGCAATGTCGCTGTGAAACAAACCGGAGAGAGTTTCGAAAAGGTGCAGTTAAATATACAAAATAAACAGAATCAGCAGAAAGGCGATGGAAATCAGGGTAAAAAGCGGGATCAGAATCGCGGACCGCGGCGTAGAGCCTCCATGTTTGACGCCTATACTCATTTAAATAGTCCCTGGAAAATGTGTACTTGCAAACTTGTAAGACTATCCAATATAAGAAACCTACTCCGAAACAGTCGTCAGAGAAACAGATTAAAATTGGAAAGTTTTGTAGATTTCATGATAGTTATGGCCATAACACGAACGAGTGTCATCATCTACAGGATATTATCGAGAAGTTGATCTGAGAAAGAAGGTTTGAAAAGTTCCTTCGGGTGCCGCAGGCTGGAGGTGCGGACCAATCAAATCAAAATCAAATACCAAATCAGGTTAGAACGAAGGAACCCGCACGTTCGGTGGAAGGTTAGTGATTAACACTGTTAGTGGTGGTCCTCATCCAATGGATCGGAGCTGAAGGGAAATGAAGTCGTATGCCAGCTCTATTAGGTGCGCGAGTTTTGAATGTTGTAGTAACTTGGAAGACGGGGCTCCGGCCAAACAGCAGAAGACGATGACAGATGACATCGTTTTCCAAGACAAAGATGCCGACAGAGTCGAAGCCTCTATCATTGATCTACTAGTCATTTCAGCTTAGATAGGTCCTGCTTGGATAAAGAGGATCTTAGTGGACAATGGAAGTTCAGTGAACATACTCTTTAAGCGAGCCTATGATCAAATGAAGATGGAAGCGAAAGATTTGAAGCCTTGTCAGTTTCGTATTCATGGCTTTAATGGAATTGTGACTATACCCACTAGGATGGTAGAGTTACCAGTGGAGTTGGGAGTTGGAGAACGCCGGAGTGTCCGGATACTGTAGATTATTGTATTGGATATTGACTCACCGTACAACGCTTTCTTGGGCCGACCGGCCCTAGCTGTGTTCAGGGCTGCTATCGCCCCTTGGTGTCTAACTTTGAAATTCCCTACCGACAATGGAGTCGGAGTTGTTCAAGGAGACCAGGCTGTTGGACGAGCCTATTATGTTGCTGAGCTGTAGGAGGCGCAACGAAAAGAGAAGGGAAAGGGCGTAGAGGAATCTCACTATGTCCGCTTTGCAGATAATTGACGATTAACGTTTGGGCCTGTGCCCGGGAACCACAGCCAGTTCCTAAGAGATCTTGATCCAACAGATAATGAAAACGAGGACGAAGTCAAAGACAGTCAGGCTTCTCCGGCGGAGCTAACGATCAATGTTCCGATCGATAATGATGACGATTCTAGGATGGTAAAGATTGGATCTCAGCTAAGCCAACAGATGAAGGAGGAACTGGTTGAATTTCTTCGGGCAAACCTTGACGTATTTGTCTGGACCCACTCCGACATGTGTGGGATCTCGTTGGACATCGCGAGCCACGCATTGAATATTGACCCACAGCATGTCCCGATTAAGCAAAAAAGGCGTGTTATGGATCCAGAGAGATCTACCATCCTAAGGGAAGAGATAGATAAACTCAGGTCGAACGGGTTTATGCGAGATGCGTTATATCCAAAATGGGTGTCCAACCATGTATTTGTTGGGAAACCTAGCGGGAAATGGAGAACTTGCGTTGACTATTCAGACTTGAATAAATCTTGCCCTAAGGACAGTTTTCCACTTTCCCGAATTGACCAACTTTTAGACTCAACAGCCGGACACGAGCTCTTATCTTTCATGGATGCATATTCCAGCTACAATCAGATTCTCATGGACCTGCCCGATCAGGAGCATGCCTACTTCATCACCGATCTAGGACTTTACTGCTACAAAGTCATGCCGTTTGAACTCAAAAACGCTGGAGCAACTTGCCAATGGCTAGTCAATCGAATGTTTGCTAACCAGATCAAAAAAACTATGAAGGTATATGTGGACGACATGCTTGTGAAGTCATGATTCTACACCAATCATATCAAAGACCTGGAAACGATGTTCAACATCCTCCGAGAGTACAGAATGAAACGCAACCCGTTGAAGTGTCACTTTGAGGTCGCATCTATAAAGTTCCTTTGATTCATTTTTAATGCTCTGAGAATCGAAGCCAATCCCGAGAAAATCTGGGTAATTAGAAATCTAATTGAGACTCCAAGGACTATGAAGCAAGTTCAGAGCCTCAATGGGAAGGTAGCAGCGCTGAGCAAATTCATTTCAAAATCCACCGACAAATGCATTCCTTTCTTCGATTTAATTAGGAAAGGGAAACAAAACTTTGAATGAACTACAGAGTGTGAAGGCCCCATTTCAAGCACTGGTTCAACACCTACCCACACCACCCATTCTGTTAAAGCCTATTGATCACAAGAGATTGCACATCTACTTGGCAATGTCAGAAAACGCAATCAGTGCTGCTTTGATTCGAGAAAAGGACCGGATACAATGGTCGGTCTATTACATCAGGAAATGACTGACCGAAGCAGAGAGATATTACCCGAAGTTGGAGAAGTTAGCTTACTGTCTTGTCATTGCCTCAAGGAAACTTCGCCCTTATTTCCAGGCTCATAATATCACTGTCTACACCAATTGGCCGTTACGACAGGTCCTTACGAGGTCTGCGACCTCTAGTAGGCTACTCAAGTGGAATATCGAGTTGAGTCATTTCGACATCGTTTACACACCAGGCGAGCTATTCAAGGACAAGTCCTAGCAAACTTCATCGCCAAATTCACTAACCTAAAGGACTTTCCTGAAACCAGTGAAGCTTCCAAATATGTCTAGAAGCTGCATACTGATGGTGCATCACATAACCGTTGCTCGAGCGCTGGGGTTGTGCCCGAGACTCCCGAAGGCTGATCTATATGTTATGCTTTGAAGTTCGATTTCCATGCAACCAATAACGATGCCGAATACGAAGCCCTGCTTGTCGGACTTAGGCTTGTCGGACTTAGGCTTGCCAGAGATTTAAGAATTATTCCTGTGGAGATTTACTGCGATTCACAATTGGTCGTGTGCCAAGTTCGAGGGGAATACCAGGCCAGAGACCGGAGACTGGCTTCTTATCTTGCCCGGGTCAAGGTAGCATTGAATCAGTTCGATTATTATGTCATCTATTGCATACCCCGAGAACAGAACTAGAAGGTCGATTCCTTGGCAAAGTTAGCTAGCACCAGTGAGTCACGGCAACTGGGACTCATTCCGACACTCTTCCCCAAGTATTGATCAAATGAAGACCGACTGGGTACTTAAAGCCACACCCGAGGAATCATGGATAACTCTTTTCAGGAACTATCTCGAGCATGGGACCCTGCCAGAGCGTAGAAGTGAGAAAAGACAAGTTCTTCGAAAGGCCTCATGGTTTACTATTCAGAATGGAATCATGTATAAAAGAGAATACCCTGTTCCTTTATTCCGGTGTATCGCCCACGACGAAATCAAACGAGTATTACATGATGTGCACGAAGAGAAATGTGGCAATCACACCGGGGGGTAAGCTCTTGCTAAGAAAGTTTTCCGATATGGTTATTATTGGCCGACTGTAAATCATGACGCATCAGATTATGCCAGGAAATGTGACAGATGCCAGAAGCATGCTCGGATCCCAAGAGCCCCGCCTACAGAAATAACTCAAATGGTCATTCCATGGTCGTTTGCAACATAGGGTATTGATATTATTGGATCTCTACCTCTGGCTAAAGGTGGTGTGAAGTACACCATCGTTGTAGTTGATTACTTTACTAAATGGACGGAAGCCAAGCCCCTTGCTACTATCACAACGAAGAAAGTGATCAACTTTATGGTACGCAACATTGTCTGTCGATTTGGTCTCTCACATACCATCATCACTAACAACGGAGCCTAATTCGATAGTGTCGAGTTCAAAAATTTCTGTCAATGATTCCATATCCAAAAGAAGTTCTCTACAGTTGCACACCCTCAAACGAATGGACGGGTCGAAGCAGTTAATAAAGTTATAAAGCCCATTCTGAAGAAAGGATTGGAAAAAGCCAGGGGAAAATGGGTCGATGAACTCCTATGGTCCTATAGGCTTATCGAACAACCCACAAGTTCGCGACCGGCCATACTCCATTTTCACTTCCTACGGTTTAGAAGCTGTTATTCCAGTTGAGTTGGAAGTGCCTTCTCATTGTATGACATATTATGATCCGAAGACAAATGTTATATTGCTTGCCGAATCTCTGAACTTACTAGATGAGAAGCGTGAAGAGGCTGATTTAAGGGCAGCCGCGCACCGAATTCCAGTTGCCCGATTGTACAATGCTAAGGTCCGACCCCGATTCTTTGACCTTGGCGATCTCGTGCTCAAGAGGATTTATCTGGTTCCTTCGCATATGAAACCTATGTGGGAAGGACCGTATGTTATTGAACGAACACTCGAAGACGGCACATTTAAATTGTCGGCCGTTGATGGCCTCACTTTGTCGAGAGCCTGGAACAGCGAGAGTCTTCGTCACTACGGCACATAACAGGCTTTATTTATTCATTCAGTCTGCTTTTCATTTGCAATTTGTTTATGCATTTCGAAATTTGAACTTGTAACAAGGTAATTGACTTTAACGTACTTTCTTATTTCAGCAACAAAATGCAATCTCTTCAAACCAGAGCAGTGATTCTCAAAATGCGTCATATAACCATCACAATGCATGGAGAGCTAAGTTCCATCCTAAGGTGGGACTTATTCAAATAGGGAGTGTTGTGATACGACCGGTCACTCACTAAGTAAAACTCGAGCTTGGGGGCAAGCCATCACACTGAAGCCAAAAAGGATTGATACATGACAATCCTCTAACTAACTCCGGCTCCAAAAGCGCGAGCTGGAGTATAAACTTACCAATATGGGCTCGAAGAGGGTGGATCCGTCCATGTAACGACTTCAACCATGTTTAATCCAAGTCTGAGGAGGATGGATCCATCCGTCTAACGACCTCACTTTTTAACTCAGGGTGGATGTGATCCGACCGTCCACGATCCCAATAAATCTATCGTTCCTAGAGTGCAAACGAAATTCTAAAACTCAAAACAGATGTGATCGATCGTCTGATGACTAACTCTAAGTCCTTAGAGCATGGACTGGAGTATAAACTTCAACAGGGTGTGACTGACCGCCTACAAATCAGTCTAAGTTCCCAGAATGTGGACACGAACCTTATCATTAAAACGGGTGTGATTGATCGCCCGAAAATGACTTAAGTCCCCGAAACGTGGACGTAACTTTAAACGTTAAGCAGGCCTGAGCGACTGCCCGCATGCGAGTTCAGTCCCCAGAGTGTGGAAGCGATTGTCAATAAGTGAGCGAGTTTAACTTGACCACTCGAACTCATCTCTCTGTCACTAAGTTCCGGCGGAGTGAAGCTGAAAATGTCAAAGGTGAAAAGAAACCACCGTTCAACCGCTTCGACTCATCCTCAGAACTAGGGGCATGATTCCAATACCAATTACTAATCCAGATGGTACCATGGTAAGGGTTGACTTAACGTTTGGTTATGACTCTAAGCCATGACTCCGGAACTTAACAACCGAACACAAGTCCGATCCAGAGACTTGTACTTCACAAACGTGTCAAATGAAAACTCAGGTGATGCAATGCTTAAACAAATAAACTCAGAGTTGTACGAAGAGCAAAAGGAAATTCTATTTTATCCTTTAAAAGCAAAATAGATACAAGAAGTTTATGTCAAAAAATCTTACTAGCAGGGCCAAACCCGTATCTATATACGGCCTACAAGAGCGGAGAAAGTTCCTCACTATCTACCAAAAAAGGGATGGAAAGATTCATTCCTACTTCTTGGGCTTCTTCTTCTTATGCTTTTTCTCCTTTGGAGTCGACCCATAGGAGCTGCCACTATGATGCTGCTTCGAGCTTTTGCCTTTGTTGGGCATGTCCCCGGCCGGGGGAAGTATTGTGATCCCCTCCTCCAAACTCACCGGAATCGGGATGCTTTTGGAATGCATGGTCGGAGGGTCGGAGGGATGGAGGCACTTTCTATGTGAGAAGATACGAGGGAAACCCTGGTAACGATAATCGTGCCACCCGGAGAGATCATGAGTAAAGGAGCCGGGTCGGGTCCTGCCATTCCACCTCCTGTGGTGCTACCCATTGTTGCGTCTGCCATCTCAGCGTTAGTTTCTGCCATTATTGCGTCATCGTGATCTACTTGAGTATAAGGCGGAACGCTGGCGGTCGGAGCCGAAGAGCTGGCCGCAAATGCACTTCCACTCATAACAAATGGCAAGTCAAAAAGTGGATTGTTGTGGGTGCCTAGGAGCTCATCCATCATTTGCTCGTTAAAAGTGAAAGCGCTCATATCAACTTCCTCAGCTGTAGCAGTGGTGGTAGTCGTCGTCGCCTCCGTTATGATAACCTTCTGCTCTTGGTTTTGTTCTTGGGTTGTAGGGGGAGTGATCGGTGCTGCTTCTATAACTGAATGGAGATAAGAGAAAATATTAAACTTTTCCTTTGATAGTACTCCAGACTATGAATGAGTTCGAGAAGTGTTCGAAATACCTTCCTTAGGTTGGCTCATGACGGGGGCTGGAGTTCCTCTTGACACGTGCTCACGAGCTGGAAATAGCTGCGGCTGATCCGGATCATAGGCCGGCATAGATAAAGGATCAACCGCGAGAGCGGATTCAAGCTAGATTGGCATAGGGATCTCAGAGCTTGTGTCATGATGCTCGACATCAGAGCCCTCTCAAACCTTCGAGTGCTAAGTAGCGAATTTCTCTTTCTCAAATGCAACAGCGGCATTGTTGAGAATTCTCCTCTCTTCCTCATTCAACACTCATTTTTCTAGATCAAATTCATCGAGGGATTCAGTGTGATGCTCTACCTTCTCATCAGCCAAGAGACGATGCCAAGCACTATGTAAATGAATTAGATAATCACTGAGCCAGCTCAAGTCATGGTACTTCAGAACGTTGACATTATAAGTGATCAAAAGATCTTCAATATCACTCTCAAGTCTAGCCTCCGCCGCCCTGGCCTCAACACTAGCCTTGGCCTCCTAGATTTTCTATTTCGCCGCATCCCAGTCGTTCCGAGCCTCCACGGTTTGGTCACAGGACTCATGAGTGCTTTTGTTAGCTTCATCATTTTCCTTAACGACTTCGTCGTATTTTGCTTTAAGCTCTGCCAGCTCTTGGAGTGCTAAGTCTTTTTCAACGGTGACTATGGCGTTCCTGTGGACCATATCGTCTACTAACCTTAAATGCTCCTGCCTTATCCGCTCTAACTCCTTATTGGCCTCATCCTCCTTTTTCAGGGCGTCTATTTCAGAATTCCTTAAGGTATCATTCTCTCCAGTGAGCACTGTGACCATGCGATCCTTCTAGACGATGGTTTCTTGAAGCTTTTCAATATTCTTCGCCCGCTCAAACGCCACAGTTGAAACTTTCTCGACGGCTTTCTTCCACTCTCGGTATTGGCCAAAAGTGTGATAGACATGATCATGAACGATTTTTTTCTGGTCCATCTGGAAGCACCATAAAATTTGGAGGAAAATGGAAGTGTCGAAGCATATGTTCGAAAAATCTCTCTTCACTTGAGCTATCCGAGCTGCTCCCTTACAAGTCGTCTCTGTAACCGATGAAGTAGCTGCGATAGAGGTGTCCTTCCCGGTTGTACAGCGATGTTCGCCAGATCTTTTAATTATCGAAAGCACCGGTTGGCATGAAGTAGCAACAGTCTGTGTCCCCGAACTAGAAGGTGGCAACGAAACCTTGGGTGGAGGAGAATGTGATCGGAGTGGTATCTATCTCGCCTCCCTTTTCTCTTTCTCCCACTCTTTCTCTTTCTCTAGTTCTCTCTGTCATAATAACCCCTCTCTTGGCTAAAATAGCGGCGTTCATAGTTAGAATCATGCCTGCGAGGTTCCCTGTAAGAACTAGAAGATTCGCGTGCAGTGCGAAGAATACCGAGCATGGAAGGTTTCTTCGACATCGGATCTGAAAAATTAAAAGAAGGGCAAAGTTAGTTGTTTTCGAAAATTGGACATTCCTTCCAATCTGGAATCTTGTTGGAGCGACACATAGTCCGGGATTGGAATGTCTGCAATTCCTTCAAAGGAGTTATCCATGTGTGAGGGAGGAGCCTCCGAAATCATAACATCGACGGCTGGCAAAGACATAACCATGGATTTCTGTCTCGTGGACTTATGAATCTTATGAGCAACCGCCTTGCCTTTCCTTTTTCCCTCTGAATGTTGAGGACCATCTGAAGGCCCGGCTATGGGTTCATCTTTAGTGGATGTACCTCTTCGCCACCATGCTCAGTAATTATAATTCTAGGTGCTCTACGTCTTGCTTGTCTTGCCGGAGCTGGCTTGAGAGATCCTTCAAACCCTGCACTCTGATCTCCGTCAATTAGCCTAATGGCCCTCAGATTTTCATCCATACGCACCACTTCGATCTCACTAAACTCACATGCCACCTTTGGGAGAATCCTGAGGATTTCCTTAAATTGAGCACCTTTGGGTCGGGGAATTGAAGCTATAAAGAAGACACAACATTAAACTTAGTATCAATGGAGATTAACCAATTAGTCTCTAGAGGAATTGCAACATTTATGTCTAACTAGCAACCGTCTAGCAAATCCTGGCGGGCACCAAACATAGAACCATTCCGTTTTGAAGTAGCTAAGTTTGGTCCAAGTACCAATCATAATTTGACAGTTTCTAACTCCCTCTAAAAATGTGAAAAGAAGGATTATCTTCCCGACTCTTTACATTGAACAAGAATCTGACTTCCTCTAGAGCCGGGTGCCGAAAAGGTGCTCCATGAAGACGATGAATAGGTTGTTCAGTAGAGCGTACCCATTCGGATGTAACTGTGACGGGGCAATCCCTGAATAAGATAATACCTTCTGAATATATTGACTGAATGGTGGAAGCATCCCGGGTGTGCAGGAAAATCGATTAAAAGCGGTGTACCCTTTCGGAGGAGTGTGCGGCCTGTCGTTCGGCCCTGGTAGCAGGACATCGTTCAACGATAGCTTGTGCCGCAAGAAAATTCTCCGCAACATATCTTTAGAAACATTGGATGTACGGAATCTTGTGGATTCCTATTGAAGGTCGCTCCTGGTAGCCCATCTGGAGCTGCACTTATGACTTCGACCGCGATGGCCTACATCTCTATTATCAAAAGGGGTGGACTTTGAGCCTCTTGTTGCTGTGAACTTCCGAGTTCCATAACTAATCAACTCATCAAAAATCATCGTTAGATGACAGTAATCCTGTGTGTTCCCCAATGTGAAATGCATGAGTGTGGTACAATGCATTTCTTTATATTACTTAAGAGGTTCTTAGAAAGATGTTTGAACGACAAGACTTTAGAATTCAACTGGAGTGACCGTCATTGCTGACCGTCACAACCGTGCAATCCAGACTTCAGTGATCGATCCAAGTTGCGATTCATTAAATATTGTCAAATTACAGTTCCATCGACGAGCTTTGAAGGACGGTCAAATATGCAATAGAATGTTTAAGTCAGATTATGAAAGGCATAATCCTATCGGAATCAAGTGTTCAAATATGCAAGTAATCTCGTATCGATCGAAATTTGAACTTGGAACGATCATTGGAAGTCAATTCGTATCGATCATAAAAGATTATTTCGTGTCGATCATGAGGCATCAATTTGTATCGACCAAGGTTCATCAAATGTCGCATCAATCGGGTGGCGTTGGAGTACGTATCGACCAAGAAGTAAAACCTTCTTATTGAATCGAACAAGGGATTTTGTATCGGTCAATGACCATAAAGTTCGTATCGATCGTTCGTTCCTTGGGTTCGTTCCTTGAGTACGTATCGACCAAGAAGTTCGTATCACAAGTCTGGACTATTCGAATCGGTTCGAAGCCCATCGATACGAGCTACCCTGTTCGTATCCATCAACATGAAGCCCACAAAGACTCCTATCCATTGATACGAAAACAATTTTTCAACTTTTCACATCAATCCAGGAGAGGATCGGTATGAAGAGATATTCGGAAAACTACCATCAAGTGTTGTTACAACTCGAATTTCACATCGATTCGGGAGAGGATCGATATAGAATTTGATACGAGTAAACTGACAACGACTCGTGAACGTATGAACTTTAACGGGAGTCAGGTTAACATGCATTTATGTATGTGATGAATTAACATTCAATTTTTAAAACTTACAGATGTTGAATACTCACCTAGAAACAACCACAACGATGAATAACCGATCTCTAGCACTCAATACTCTGTTACAACAGTGCATGGTACAAACATCGGCGGTCGTCAATTCAGTATTTATATTGCCAAGGAACAATCAGCGGTTACATCTCTTAACAAAGAGACAACAACTATACGTCGAATCAAATAGAACTTTTCAGACTGAAGATTGCAGTTTTTCAAAGCACGTCATGTTCACACAAGACGTACTTTGTGGGGCAATTGTTATCCCGCCTTTTGGCAAGGCCATGACACCGTGGATAATCCATCCCGAAGATCGGTTATACACAGGTTCATTATGAATGCCGGTAAATATTGTCCAAGTTCGGATCAAGCTACAACCAATATAGCACGACAAACAAAGCTATGAAAGCCAACATCTCAAATTTCAAGTCAAACAGAGTTCGTATGACCGAGTTATAAACCGATCAAGTTTCATAGGAAAGGTGGTTATTTCGTACCCCCTCGGTTCGTATCCATCACGTGTTAAAGGAAAAACCACGTTCGTATCCATCTCATTCGTAACCATCGAATCCCAGGCAAAATATGACTAGTTTGTATCCATAGAGGGCAGCAATTCATTCGTACTCATCAAGTTCGTATCCATCAACAACCATCTCCCTCGTGTCCCTTTGTTCGTATCCATCAAATGAGGACAATCAAACCCGTATCGGTCGTTTGCTCGATCAACACGATTGAAGACACCAAATAATAGTATGAACTCAACGACACGAAGTGACTCCCGAGGTCGATATGAAAGGGATAAAAAACCATCGATACGAAACAGCTATAAGATTCGATATGAAGTGGAGCATGGTCGATCGATAAAAAAGAAAGATTTTTGATCGATACAAAAGAATCCAAGGAGAGGAAGACTCGGTCACTCGAATCGATCCTGAAAGACAGCGACACGTCATTGACCATCACGTGCCTAGGAGCGATACGAATAGGATCGATACGTGCATATCGACACGAGTTCAAGAAGCACACTGCAAATCCAAACTTGCATCGATCGTATCTCATAATCTATAAGTCCAAATGCCACCAAATATTCACAGGAGCTTGCCTACAATGTCAAGAACACACCAGGATAATTTCAACCAAAAAGGATCAATTCTTGATCGATATGAATTCTATTCGTATCGCTCTGATATTGAGTTAAAATCACCTGAACTCGATCCCGCGGGCCCACCCACGTGAGAGAAGAAGTCCTGATCTGGACGAGATATTTGCTGCCTACGCCTATAAATAGTGACCCTGGACCTATAGAAAACAGACTTTTGACTTCTCTACGCCGATATTCTTCCGAAATAACTATTGTACTTCAGTCGTACTGTTGTAATCTTTTGTAACCAACAAGCCAAATTTAATAAACATCAATCATTTCATAATGGACGCAGGCAAAACGCCAGACCACTCTAAATTTGTGTGTTTCTATACTTTTCCTTATATGTTGATTGGTGTGTTTATTAGATCTACCTCATTTTATATTTACTTTTTTCATTTTATCTCTTCAAACACATACGAAGAGTGTTATGTGACATCGTTTTTTCAGATTTGAACATTAGCTGATTTCTTAATCTTGTATCCTTAATGTTTCAGATTTGAACATTAGCTGATTTCTTAATCTTGTATCCTGAAAACGCATCAAACTGAATGTTTTATTTCACAGAGAATCAAATGATACGAACATGCATATAGTTGCCTCTGCACAATCAAGTTAACTCCTCACTCAAAAAATTAACTAAGCCACTTGCAAGGTTATTGGCTGAAAAGGAATCCGGTGTATTTTACTGTATAAAACAAACCTACTGTACTAGAATGGGGGAATCAATATGTCTTGGACTCTTTACTTAATTTCTCTTCTTCTTTCACTTTAAGTTTTATGCACTCTCTATCTTCATTTGCTCCTTTCTGATTGGTAAGTGTTAGCTCTATCGTAAAATTTACAGATTTTTATGCCTAATACGTTTTAAAGTAAAAGTAAATGAAAAGGAATCACCTTCATAATAAATCAGGCCGACAATTTACTTCGATATATTACATTTTACTATAGTTGATTGCTCTGACGAAGCTAGATCGCACTTTGAAGTTTGCCGTAATAAAATTATGGGAGGAATACACGTGATGGATATTAGGGTTTATAAATGCTTTCGCCGCATGGTCGTGCCGGAGTAGTTGTCGGGCATGACTAGAAAGCATGTGAGCATCGCCCGTGCAGGTTCGAATCCTGTCGACCACGTCAATTATCGCTTTTTGCTCCTCTTCTCTGTTCCGCGTCTTCTTCCACTTTCCCTTCTACTGTTCTTACCATCGATCGATTTTGTTTTTGTGTTTTTTTTTCAAACTCCGCTAAAAGCGCCAAAATTTCCTTGCAGATTAATGATCTCAAATAAAAAATGCCACCAAATGACACATGAACATGCTGTAGGCCTTCATTTAATGGAGCGACCCAATCGTCCTTCCGGAAAAAGGTAGGAAAACAAAGAACAGGAGGTCTGTTGACCGTGCACAAGTACGAACGTCATCAATTAGGATAACAAATTTTATACGAGTAATAATCTCGTCTGATCCGTATTCGTTTGAATTCGTCTGTGTTTCTTATAATACGGTATATCCATTGTATTCTTCAATATATTTATCACAACTGTTTGGTTGGTTGATTAAGTAAAGATTCACAAAACACTTATACTTTAGTATAAAATGATAAAATAATATAATTGATAGAAACTCTATTAGCAAACATAAAATGTGACGTAAATAGCAATGACTGTCCGTGCGAGTCCGTAGCCGATAAACGTCCGTCGGTGTCTGTTCGATTTTATTTAGGACATCAAAATTTTGTACGAACATAAATCTCGTTTAGTCTGTGTCCGGTCCGATTTCATTTAAGACAAAAACTGAACACACCTCTGTCCGGTCCGACCGATTTACACCCCTATGGGAGAGGACTTCGTCTATTATCACCCCTTACTTTTGCCTTTCACACTCCGTAACCTATAAAAAAAACTTCACACGTCCATATTTTCTTTTCCCACTCCAGTTTTTCCAAAAGTACCCTTATCATTTTCATCTCCTTTTTCTTCTTTTTTTACTGTTTTCTTTTTTCTGGTTCATAAAAAATTTGCAAACTCTATCTTACCTTCCTATCAAGAGTTGTCGTAAGATCATCACTTCTATGAAATTTTCAAACTTCACTTTCAAAATTTCAATACGAGGAAAAAAATTGTTAGATGAAGAAACATATTAAAGATACACATCTAATTAATTACGAGTGATAAAATTATGCAAAAAGTTTTAACATAAAAGCTGGGGAAGGGGGGAGGGTGTAAAGCAATTAACGGGGATGTTAATAGACGGAACCAATGGAGAGACTGGGAAATGATTTAAGCGTAGGTTTCTTTTCAAACCAGAAAAATAATATACTTTTAGAATTACAAATATGGAAATTGGTACAAGCTTATTTGGGCAAAGTATTAAGGGGTTAAACTCGTTGGACGTTGAGTGCTAAAGGTTGATTACTTGGTGTCACCACTCACTATAACAACGAAACATGGTGGATGGACGTAAACACGTTTTTTCTAAATGTTGATTTGAAAGAAACTATTTACATGTCACGACCTGAGGGTTTTGAAGTTGGTGTGAGAAACGAAAATGCTTGTAGATTTTTAAGATCAACATATGGTCTTAAGTAAACGTCGTACAGTTGGAATAAGCATTTGACAAAGTTATTAAATATTTTGCTTTCAATCAAAATTCGAAGGAAACATAAGTGTATAGGAAAGAAGAAAAATATGTTGTGATGTTTCTAATATTATACGTTTACAATCTTGTACCGGTTGTTAGTGATGTACCAATGTTACAAGTAGTGTAAGCTTAACTGTCAAAGAAGTTCTTGATGAAGGATTTGAGTGAGGCCATCTACATTCCAGGCATCAAGGTGTGGGTGTGGGCGTGCTTATATATATATATATATATATATATATATATATATATATATATATATATATATATATATATATATATATATATATAAAGCGTTTTCGGATTGTGTCGGTCGATATACGTAGATATCATACTAAAACGGTTTAGAATGGATAATTCTAAACCCAAAAATGTTCCAATGCAATATGGAATCATTATCTCTAAGAAAGATGCCCCATCTATGATGAGGAGAGACGATGCATAAAGAATATTCACTATGTTTCAACCATACAGTCTATCATGTAATTTATGCTATATACAAGGCCGGATATCACTTCTACACTTAGTATAGTTAATTGATATCAAGCAAATCCTGTTGAAAATCATTAGATAGAAGTATATTGCATCCTTATGTACTTACGAAATACTATATATTTGTTTTTGATCTTCAAAAATGACAAACTCCTTGTGTAGGGATATGCAGACTCAAGCTTCTAAAGTGCTGTCGACTACAACAAGTCAGTTTTATGTTTTGTGTTCACTTTATATGGTGGCGCCGTTAGTTAGAAAAGTCCGGAGAAAGAGTGGATTCGTAGATAAAGGTCGAGTAGATCACCTTAAATGAAGCACATAAATAAGCAGTATGGATGCACGAAATTATCAAAAAGCTAGGAGTTATCAAAAGCATGAAGGGTCTGGTGCTTATGTACTCTGAAAATGTAACAATACTTATTTCCAAGGAATAAAGAGCTCATAAGATATCAAGGCATATTCTCCACGAATACCACATGATAAGACAATTTATCAATTACAGAGAGATAGCAGACAAGCGAGTAGATATGAAGGAAAATATAGTAGACCCATACACGAAGGCCCTTTCTCAGTACGTTCTAGGACGATTGATAAAAGAAATGGAATAAAACACCATAATTGGCCCCAAATGCAAGTGAAATATTGAAAGAGTTAAGAGTATGCCTTAGAAATTATGTAATTTCTTATGTAATCTTAACTTTTTAAGGAATTTTGTTCAAACAGAAGTATGCATTTTGGTTTTACTATTATATGTGTGATATGATATAAATAATGATTACGATTATTAGATGTAAATAGATAGAAAATCCCTATGTGGAATATTAGATCAACTGTAGTAGTTGATCTGTCGTAACCGTAGGTATTAGTTTAATGTGGTCATAATACTCAACTATAAAGGTTCTTAGTCACTATGCATCGAGAAAGGAATATTGATGTATTCATTGAGACCAGCGTATGTAATACCCCTATAAATATTGGATGGTTAGCTACATTTGATCATTATGGGCATCAAGGGGTTGGGTAAATGTGATCATTAGATGGTTACGGAATGACTTAACCAAGAGCCTTATGTGGGCTAAATATACTAAGTCAAAACATAGAATCTCAACGCAATGGTGCGTGGTAGTCTTTAGACTTAAGAATACCATGTGGCTTAAATGATGAGGTCGTGCTTTAACTTTAGCCATGTCGTGGCATCACGACCGCGCTACAGCTCCTTTTGGGGTTATGCAAAGAGTGAAACACTATTTAACATAATATTTCTGTCCAATGATGTATGAGGTTAGTGTCACCGTGATTGGAACTCAATTCAAAGTGAAAATTTTATGTCTGTAGTACTTTCGATAATCCAATAATTGTTAGCGTTGGAAACAAGAACTCTTTGATGTTGATCCTCGAAATTAGATACAGATATTACAAGACCTTTTTTGACAGTTAACCAAAATTATATATCTAAACGATATAACGATTGTTATCCTGTCTTTGAAGTAGACAGTATTTAAATGAGTGTAAATTGTCGAATGATCAAATAGTAAGCCGAAAATTTAAAACTATAACTCGAAATGTCGGAATTCAACCAAAGATCAAAGAATGGTATAGAAACTCATTAGCAAGCCAAAAGAAGCTATCCATCTTCTAAAGGAACCAAGTGGTACAGAGAAAATTAGCAATGAATATGTGAAGTGCCAGATCTGTAACGACCCGCTATTTCGAACAATTCGCATCCACACATGTCAAACTTGAATTGCTCAAAACTGTTAGTCGTTGAGATGATGGTTTTGATGACAACAACCTTAGAATAGATTATAAAATATAAATACTAACAGTATAAGTTTAGATATATATGTATATGCAGGATTTAACCATGCAGGTACCAAGAATGAAGACTGTACAGTACAGAGATTCACGATATAAACTTGAAGACTCATGAGTATCAAGAATATCAAGATTATCAAGAGTTCAAGATTTCAAGTAATTTAATTTTTTAATTAGGAATTTTGTTAAAACTCCTAGAAAAGCACTGACATCTTAAAATCCAATTTATTTATGGAATGGAATCCACTTCGAGCCTGTTAAAGGGATGGAACCCTAAGTAGGATGAAACCTACAAAAAATCTAGTGAAACGTTGTTTTGTATCTGCTAATCTTTTATTCAAATGTTTTTACAAAATTATCTTGTTTTCAAAATCTTCCTTTTAAAAAGCATCAAGAACTTCTATCCTGATTTCAAATACTTTTAGCCTCAAAATAATTTTTAATTTCAAAATCAAATTATCCTAGTTTTAAACTATATTTAATAATAATATATTTAACTTTTAAATATTTATACTTGATTTAAATATAAAATTATAATAAAATTTTTGTTTACATTATTCTATATATTTACTTATGTAATTTAACTATAGAAAAGTATATTTATAAAGTTTAAAATAATTTTAATATAAGATAGAAGTTATTTAAAAGAAAAACAAACCACCAAAAATTCCTCTGGGATGTCGACATGCTCAACCTACCCATGTCGACATAGTGTCAGTTGGTTTCAAAATTTAAATTTCAAAAGAAGTGTCTATTCGTCATATCTCTTCACGAATGGACATGGCTGTTGTTCTTCTATAAATAGGAGCTGTTTTCAACGAATTTTAATATATATTTTCTGGTTTTCACTTCTCTTCTTCTTCCACATTTCTTTATACATATTCCTACCATTACTCTGCCGAAATCAACATTGAATCTAACTAGATTATCTCTGGTTTGATTCTCTATCACTATCTCAATAAGATCCTCAGTGCTATTCAGAGTTATAGGCTTCTTTGTAATCGATTAAACGAGAAAAGGTGTGATTGTGGACTTGGAAATCAATCAAGTGAGAAAAGGTGTGATTGTAGCCTTGGAAATCAATTGGATGAACTTGTTGCCGTAAAATCAAGTATCTCTACCCAGAGGATTGTGAATCTGGAGGGTGTACCTCCTAGCCTTGAAATCGAGGGTGTAATTGTACAATTGCTTTTGAAAAGAAATCCGTACTTGTGTGCGGGACTGGATGTAGGGTAACTCCAAACCAGTATAAAATCCAGTGTGTTCTTTCCTTTACCGCTTTTACTTTATTTCTGCATCTGTGTTTGATTCTATGATCATATCTGTGTCTGAATATTGCATACATTTATGTTCAAAATAACAAAAAATCAAAAAGATTTAATAATTCCTTAAAACACTATTCACCATCCTCTAGTGTTTATCCTAGCCTTAAGATCCATAGTCCGCATTTCTCACATTTGGTATCAGAGCAAGGTTTTCAAAGTTTTCATAATCTGAATTTTGAAAGTTTTTAAAAATGGCAATTTTTTTGATAAAATTATTAACACTATTTTCATATGAATATGTCACAGAATCATCATGATATTGTTGTTTAAAACTATATTTAGTTATTTTGAAAAGTCACTTGATTCTTTAAAAAGTTATGTTGTTTTGCAGGAGAAGAGTTATGTCTAATGACCATTGGTTAAAAGATACCAGATAATCATTCATCGATCAAGAAGAACAAATGGATATATAATGGCAATCGACAATGAAATGGGTACCAGGTCAATACAAAACTTTTGGTTCTCATTTACAACTTGACTTGATACAGTACTTCTCTCCATCTGCTTTGCAATGCCACTGGTTTCGTGCGAATCGATCAAGAAATGACCAAGTTATATGTCAAATGAAGTTTTGGTGAACAAAGAGAGAAAGAAAGCAAAACTGTCAATGATATTCTTCAAATTGCATCTAAATATTCGAGTATTTTGTTCCTACTACTCTTCCAGATTGTAGTTCTTATTCTCACGGTCGTTTTGATGGGTGGATCATCAAATTCCGATCAAAATTGAGTGAGATACGACAGTTTGAAGTTGGCTATCCAAAACTGAAAACTGGGTATAGGATTTCCTGCATTTCTCTTACTGTTCGGTCTGTTTCACCACAATACTCTCCAAATTCATCACCACACTATTACTGAAATCATAGCCCTTGCCTTCCTCTTCGGTTTTCCGCTGGTTTCATCCAAGTCCGTTAGGAAATGAAGGAGATGTGCCTTCTAGAAGTTTGATGGTGAATAGAAAAACGGAAAGAAGAAGAAGAGAAACTTTTATGAAAAATGATGACTGTTGGGCCTATTTATAGTGGTTAAAGTGTCTATCCATTCAAATTTCAAATTCAAAGTTTTGGCGCCAAGTTGGTTGATCTACTAAATCATCTGTATCTTTCTCATACGGTCTTCAAATTCAGCAAATGAATATACTGCGCTCATTAGAAAAACGAGCCCGTCGCAATAGAACATATCTCGTTATCAAATTCTGAAAGATATAAATTTGTGATTCATGATAATGGAAGAACAACAAAGTTAGAAAGATGGAGTGCAAAAATTGGTACGCTTTACTATTATTTCATCTTTATTGTTGCATTTAGGAATATATATTTATGCATTTAGTTAGGTATAGAAATTTATCTCTATTATAAGTTTTGACATTTAGGTCCATATATCAACACACCATAGTATAAATTTCGATATACCAGTCTAATTTTTTTTAAAGTTTTTAAAAAAAATGTGTTTTCTTGCAAATAAAATCTTGCTGCTAATTTATTGCAACTATATTAAGTAGAAAAGCATTTTTACATGCATAATGCCAAGTGTCTTTACACACGTCTTTTCAATATTACTTTTTATATTTTTCAAGTAATTTAATTGTATTAGCTACTATAAAAAAATTGGATCAAAAATCAATTATTTATAGAAAAATCATGTTAAAAACAGGCCCAGAACTATATATAGCATTTCAAAAATGATGTCTTTGCTTCTGTTACGCTGCAAATACGATAGCATTTCTGTGCTTTGGAATGCTATAGTGTTTCAGAAACCTTTCACAGCATTTTGTAGATGCTGCAGATTCTGTTTTATATTGTTTTGAACACTTTTTATTGCAAAAACTTTTTACAACATTCTGTAAATGTTGTCTTTTCTATTTGAAACTTTAAACTGTGTAAAATTAATATTTAAATTAAGTATTTTTCTCTATTCTTTTTAGAGTTATTTTCTAACTTATATTAGAATATTTAAAAATTAATTTCATGCTTAAATATTTTTAATAATTAATTAAATTTTTCAATGTAAGAAGCCTTGATATGACACATGTTTATTTTAGTTTTTCATTCTTTGTTATATCATATTTCATTATGATGTTTTTTTAAACTAAAAGGTGTTTAAACATGTTTCATAATATTTTAATCAGTAGGTTTTAATTATTAAGTTAAGTATTTTATAAACATGAAAGTCTAGATTCTTAAAAAAAACAATTAAGTTAAAAAAATAATAAAAAGAATTAAGTAAGGAGGGTATTAATTTTTATAAAAACCATATTTGATCATATATAGTTTAAGTCCATATTTCTTAGCATTTGATTTTGATATTAAGTTCGATTACTGCCTTTCATGAATATGTTATAGTTTTATTACCATTTATTACCTTCAAACTTTTGTCCTTACTACTCTTTTAGTCTCATGCATTAGTTTTCTTAACATAAGTTTAATAATTGGTGTGTATTACCTTTGTTTGGTTGAAGCGAGTTATAATAAATTATTTGATATATGTATACATACATACATATACACACACACACACACATATATGCTTGTCAATTAGATATTACTTATCACTCATGTTTATCTTATAATCTGGATATCTCTTACCGTAGTATATATATTATCACATCATTCTGCATGTTATTATTATTATTTTTACTTCATTATCATTTTATTTCATATTACATATCATTTTGCATCCAATTTCATATCACATTTCATTGCATATTACATCATAAATTACAATGCATGAAATATCATAATCATTTGCATTACAAGTTGCACTTCATTTTGCATATTATCTCATGCTACATTGCATATGTCATATATTTCATACTGCATTACAAACTACATATTGCATACATGCATACATAACGAGTGTATTATATTTAGGAGGAGTTTGTAGTATTATCTTATAGCATAAGATTATTAGTTTTTGATTTGTTTGGTATGTTTTGATTGACTTGTTTGACTTTCTTGACTTAATTGACTTGATTGACTTGTTTGACTTGATTGACTTGTTTGATTTGATTAATTTGTTTGAATTGTTTGACATGATTGGATTTGATGTGCGTGTTGATTGGATTGTTTGAAATATGCTTATACAAATTTATGTATTGAATAATTATAATATAATTATGGTAATCTCTTTCACATTTCATTTACTATACTTTGTTCTAGTATTAGTTTAAGGGAGAGTTTTATAGTTTTATGGTTTTAGGATGGTTTTTGTTGATGACGAAGGGGGAGAAATATAAAATAGGATAGTTAGGCATAGATTAAGGGGGAGTTATTAGGATAGAAGTAATATTTTATAAATAAAGGTTGTCATCATCAAAAAAGGGGAGATTATTAGTCCTTGGATGATGGTTTTGATGACAACAACCTTAGAATAGATTATAAAATATAAATACTAACAGTATAAGTTCAGATATATATGTATATGCAGGATTTAACCATGCAGGTACCAAGAATGAAGAATGTACAATATAGAGATTCAAGATATCAAGCTTGAAGACTAATGAGTATTAAGAATATAAAGATTATCAAGAGTTCAAAATTTCAAGTAATTTAATTTTTTAATTAGGAATTTTGTTAAAACTCGTAGAAAAGCACTGGCATTTTAAAATCTAATTTATCCGTGGAATGGAATCCACTTCGAGCCTGTTAAAGGGATGGAACCCTAAGTAGGATGGAACCTATGAAAATCTAATGGAACATTGTTTTGTATCCGCTAATCTTTTATTCAAATGTTTTTACAAAATTATCTTGTTTTCAAAATGATTTCGAAATCTTCCTTTTAAAAAGCATCAAAAACATCTATCCTGATTTCAAATAATTTTAGCCTCAAAATAATCTTTAATTTCAAAATCAAATTATCCGTAGTTTTAAACTATCTTTAGTAATAATATATTTAACTTGTGAATATTTATACTTAGATTTAAATATAAAATTATAGTAAAATTTTGTATACATTATTCTATATATTTACTTGTGTAATTTAACTATAGACAAGTATATTTATAAAGTTTAAAATAATATTATTATAAGATAGAAGTTATTTTTAAAGAAAAACAAATCACCAAAAATTCCTTTGGGATGTCGACATGCTCAACCTACCCATGTCGACATGCTCAACCTACCCATGTCGACATAGTGTCAGTTGGTTTCAAAATTTAAATTTCAAAAGAAGTGCCTATTCGTCATATCTCTTCACGAATGGACATGGTTGTTGTTCTTCTATAAATAGGGGCTGTTTTCAATGAATTTTAATATATATTTTCTGGTTTTCACTTCTTCTTCTTCCATATTTTTCTATACATATTCCTACCATTACTCTGCCGAAATCAACATTGAATCTAACTATATTATCTCTGGTTTGATTCTCTATCACTATCTCAACAAGATCCTCAGTGCGATTCTGAGTTATAGGCTTCTTTGTAATCAATTAAAGGAGGAAAGGTGTGATTGTGGCCTTGGAAATCAACCAGGCGAGATCAGCTGTGATTGTAACCTTGGAAATCAATTGGGTGAACTTGTTGCCCGTAAAATCAAGTATCTCTACTCAAAGGATTGTGAAACTGGAGGGTGTACCTCGTAGCCTTGAAATCGAGGGTGTAATTGTACAATTGCTTTGAAAGGAAATCCACACTTGTGTGCGGGACTGGATGTAGTGTAACTCCGAACCAGTATAAAATCCGGTGTATTCTTTCCTTTACTGCTTTTACTTTATTTCTGCATCAGTGTTTGATTCTGTGATCATATCTGTGTCTGAATATTGCATATATTTGTGTTCAAAATAACAAAAAACTCGAAAATATTTAATAATTCCTTAAAATACTATTCACCTCCCTCTAGTGTTTATCCTAGCCTTAAGATCCGTAATCCGCATTTCTCACAAAAACAACAGATTGTTAATTTATATTTGGAAAAACTCAGCATATACCGTAAATAAATCAATCATAAAATCACACACACAGAGTAATATCACAATAAGCAGCAGAATAGATAAATAGTAGTTTATGAAGCTACTATAAACATCAGAATCTGAAATAAAATACGACAGAATCTCAAATACAATTGAATCACAAATACATAAGCAATTGATGAGTCTGAACATAAATGACTGGAATAAACTGAAATAATTGAAAGCTAGATAGCTAGATCTTCGAACAAAACTTCAATCTCCAAAGGTGAGTTTCAAATGCTGTGACTCTCAGTCTAACCCGAGCATAAAGAAAAACATAAAACACTCGAGTCAGGATTAACATTCTTATATCGGAAATTTTAACTCAAGTGAAATGTCAACTGAAATACAAGTAACTTAAAGGATGTTTGGGATACCCATCCTCTAAGGATCCGTGGAACTATCTACTATATAGTAGTATACTTATTATAATAATGTCTACAGTAAAGTATTAAAATAGCATTAAGGCATTACCCATATTCCCCTTAACACATTTTATATAATGCCGTAGTCTGTACAGATACTATAAACTCCACTCGCAAGTGGGCTATGAGGAAGCACTCTTATTTCACACCGTGGTCATTTCATTTCAAATAGTTCATACTTTATATCAAAATATAATATTCATTTCAAAACCATATCAATTCGATATCATTATTCACTTTAAATAATATTCATTTCCAAAATCGTAACACTTTCAAAATTATAACCCTTTCGAAATCATAACACTTTTGAAATCATAACACTTTCAACTTAACACAGTTAAGATATTGCGAATAGTATATATATCAAAATAGTTATAAATTAAAATAGTACATATATTAAAATAATTTATATATTAAAATAGTTTATATATATTAAAAATACTTTATATAATAAAAATAGTTTCCTCCAGTTTCACAAATCGATTCAAATTAGTTTAAATTCCAAAATTCAATTTAAATCAATCCTTGTTCAACACTTACAATTTAAAAGGTTAAAGATTTAATTCAAATTCAAAATAAACTATTTCGATCTTTATCAACTTCAAATCCAGTTTTGAACTATCTCTTCAATTCCAATAAGATTCAAAGTTAAAACATTCAAACATTTCAATATAAGTTTCATTTATATTTCAACATTTAACTTTACTATTATTTAGTTTTGAAATATTCACTTAATCAATCCAATAATCATTTAAATAAAATCTCAAATTACAAAATTTAAATAAAAATAAATATCCCATTTCAATTTATTTAAATTTAAAAATATTCATTTAATCACCTTAAATCAAAAGTCAAGTTATAAAATCTTATCTTTAAAATCTCAAATTCAATGAGTTTCACGTTAATTTTATTTAACTATAATTCTTAAACAAATACAATTTCAAATCAATTTCAATTTATCTTCCTAACCTTAATTTATTATAGTTATTACAAAATCTATTTTAAAAAATATAATTTTAAATAAATACTTAAACGTATTATATACAAATCAAATTAATTTTGTTTAAAATAAGATGTTTTTAAATTAAATAATACATTGAAAGGTATTTTATTAAATGATGAAGCGAGATTTTAGTAGAAATTATGTTGATAGGATTGTGGCTTTTATTAAAATATTTTTAAATTTTATTTGAAGGATAGCTTGAATTTGAATTAGTGTATATAGTATATATGTATGTATATAAGTATTTGAAAAGAGAATTATTTAAATGAAGTATTTTGTAAATCTGTAAGGTAATTTTCACTTTTGGTAAATGCTTTTGGCTAAAAATACAATAGAAATGATATGGATAGGTTTGATGATTATTTATTGGTTATAGATTTTTCCTTGTGGGAAATTGCGAGAACGTAATTTCCTTAAGGGGCGAATTCTGTAACAGCCCAAATTTTAAATAATAATAATTAAAGTTAAAAATAGTGATTTAGTTGATTAAAATAGAATTTGAGATTTATTTTATAAATTGGTGTAGAAATTATTGAAAAAAAGGATTTAGATTGTGAAGGTAAGATATTTAAATTTAAATAAGTTGAAATGCGAAGGTAATATTTTATAAAAGTGATGTAATTGAAATATAATATTGGCTTGAAAAGAAGTGATTTTAAAGTGGAATTTTTATTTAATTAAAGTAAACTGAATTTAGTTTTATAAATAAAAGAAAATGAAAACTAATTTACTTAAGCCCAAGCCCATATTTCTAAGCCTAAATCCATCATCATCTATCCTGATTATTCTATATCTCGATTTTTCTAACTCTCGACTCTTCTTTATCATTTATAAAAATAAGCAAATTTACTCACTTACAACCTGATGTTGCTACTTCTTCCCATCCTCCTATTTTAAATTTTCAAACAATTCTAAATTAAATTACATAAAATTCCCAAATATAAATTCAAGCATCTCGACATCATTTTGTATCGATTAGCCTGAAGGAATCCAAGTTCAGTTGATGCGGTGAAAGTTTGGAGCACGCACAGGAAGAAGAAGAAGAAGAAGCAGGAGTAGGTGAGTGATCGTGCTCACAAATTTATGTCTTCATCATTCAATTCGTAGTATATAATGTATTTGGGTTGATCCTTGATAGTATATGTTGTTTATGCATTGAATTGGAAGGGAACGGTTGAAGGTGGAGGAAAAGATCGTCTGAAGATCACCTGCACATTTTTGCCTTCGACCAGTCGACCATTTAGGTTACCCGGTTGACAGATCATGCACAATTATTGTACGTGCGTGCCTGTGTGTTTTTGTTTATTTAATTTATTATATATATTAATATTATTAAGTAAAAATGTTATTAAATGAAGGATATTGTATAGATAAACATATACACTTTTGATTAGAGAAATTTTTTAATTTAAAATTAAATATTTTTATATATTTGAATTATTTAATTATTAAAAGAAAATTTAATTTGGATTTAAATAATTATTTAAAAGCTTATAAAATTTCTAGGAAAATATTAAGTAAATTGTAAAAAAACATTTTATGGGTTTTAAAGTGTATATTACACATTTTAAATATAACATATATATATAGTAATTTATTTATATATATATATATATATATAATATAGATACAGATATATAAATATATAGTAATTTATATATATATATATATATATATATATATATCGATATATAATATAGATATAGATATATAATTATATGTAGTAATATATATAAAAGTTCTATAAATGATTTATTTAAATGTGAAATGTTTTACCGATTAATATTTGGACATTTCTATTAATAATACAGTTGCTTATGAATTATTGAAGTGTAATATATATATATATAATAGAATATTCGATTTAAATGTTTAAAGAAAGGTTTCGTTGAACTTTATTACTATTATATGGTTTCTGAATTAAATTGGGATTTGATATACGATTTCTATATTTTTAGACTTCTTATTTTCCTATGCCGATTTCGATATTATGAATGGTTTACTGTTGATATTGATTTGATTAATGTTTTGATATGATACGGTGATGATATTCTTCTATATGATTTTGTGATGATTTTTATTCTGTGTGATGAGAATTTGAAAAAATGGAGTTATAATACCATCCGGTATGCGACTTTCGGTAATATTTCTCCAATTATTCTTTGAACTCATCATAGAGAATATTTATGGAGATTGAGTGTAATTTATGAGCAGTGAATAAACATTTCAGTATCACGCAGTGGTTTGAGACGCTGTTGTGATATTTGTTCGATTATCCACTATGAGTGAATGACACTCATGTGATGGGCATAGTGATATGAGTGTGAGGTGATACATTTAGTGATAGGTATGGCTTCATGTCTATATTCAGCGTAAAGCTACGTGCCTAACAATGAGCATAACTTCGTGTTTATATTTATTAGTTCTATATGCCACTACATGTACTCCTTTTATAGACAATGGAGAGAACCAGATGGCTAGAATCCACCCTAACGGCCTGATCGTGGGGTCGCACCCCAGATTTATGATACCCTTTATTTATATAGCTACGTGCATTTGCCCCTATGTCACTTAGGCTGGCAGTCTGTTACCTATACGGGCTAGAGTTGGATCATAGCTATTGAGTTCTCGCGTTGATGAGCACATCAGTGGATATGTGTCATGATACCGTGAAGGTAACTAAGACTGTAGAGACTTCGTGCTATCAGCCTTCCTTCTACTACTAACGAATTGGTAGATTGACATATACTATTAATACACCTTACATATATATGGATATGGGTTAAATGACCCACATATTGATGTTTATATATATGTATGTATGTATGTATGTATGTATGTATACATGTATGTATATGACTCTACTTAGGACTTCGTGTCTATCGTATAGTCATTTCCCGTCATGATATACATGCGATAGACGTCCAAAGTATATTGAATTCTCATATCACAATTTATATTAATAAGCAGCCTATCATATCTTACATATATTGATGATGATGATGTTTTATATATTGAGATTAAGAGATATATTAGGCGCTGCTATGTGCTAGCCTGATTATACTTGGTGATATCTTACTTATCGATGTTTTCTAGATTTAGACGATAATTTCTGGATATGTGTGATTCACCCATTTGTATTGATTCTGTGGTTTTTGATTTGATCGGTTTTTATATGGATGATGACATCTTTATCCATGGTTATGAGTTATTTGTGTGATGTGATTCTTTGATGATTATTTATGGCCTTATATTTATATTCCATGCATACGTTTCCATACCTACATATGTATATTGATGCATTGACTATTGACTTGAGTTTCTCTGCAGTGTTATCCAATTATTATTCCTAGTTTGTACCGTGTCACTTATATTCATATATCTTTGATGTAAACATAGTCCGGCCCTATGTGTTATTTATGTAATACTCGGTTCTGTCCGAAACATTTCAGGTACAGGAACAATACGACCAACATATGTTTTAGTTAGCTTGAGGAGACTTATATTAGGACAGTTTTACGATATTTGTATGACATTCATTGTGTATATAGATACACACACACCACTAAGTTGTATATAGATTATTTGTTATCTTACATTGAGATAGTGGACATTTGAATTGATTTGTATCCTTACAATAGCATATATTATATATTATATATTATCGTTGCGATTCTGACTCCATATTCTCTATTTTTTTCTATATATTACGTATTGTTCTATCCAGGAGGCGTGTGTGTTTATTGTTTTTATACCAATATTATGCACGTACAGGTGAGATTTTTATTTGATGTTTTAATACGTACTAGTGTCAGTCAAAAAAATATTCACGTGTCTACCCCATATAGCCTCATTCTTCGTATTATCTGTTGGATATTATGGGAAGTAGGATGTTTCAATCAAAATAGAATTTTTTTTTGAAATCCACCCATTTAATCCCTTTCTTCTGAATGATCCGATTCCTACACTATCACAGGCCGTCTATGATTATAACGCTTGCGTGAGTGCTACAAGCATGCCCCGGAGCGCTCCGGTTACCCCGTGAGCGCTCCCATCTTCCAAATGTTTTGAAAGAAGCACTCTTCCCAAAAAAATGAAGAGAGAAAGAGGTTTTGCAAAATAGAGAATTCTCTAACCAAAAAAGGCAAATGAAAATACAAGCGAATCATTCAACAAAGAAGAAGGCAGTAAAAAAAAATTCCTAGGCAATTGCTCACAGCTTATATATACATCATATCAAAACAGAAAAGGGGATCGATTTGAAAACATGGAAAAGAAAGATCAACACTTCCACTCTGCTATCCTCAAAAAATGTTAAAGCTCTAGTGTTACTTTGTCAAGTTGATGTTTTGATTCTCAACTTTTATAGTCACATATCAACCTTGTAAAAATGCATACATATAGGTAAGAAGATAATAAGAGAGAAAAAAAGGATGTAGGTAAATGCATGTCGAACCATTAGAAATTTGTTGTTATTCATGTCAACTGCTCACACTATGAATTTTTTTTTTCTGATTACTTTATTCCAATCTTGATTCTTGAGTGTAAATTTTAAAATAAGAACAAAGTTTGTGGCTAAAATTCGACAAACAACCATTTACGAGTTTAGTTACGGTACTAATAATGAAGGCTTCTTTGACCCTTTGCCAACAGAACCAAAAGGCACACACCTTATATATGAAATAGTAAAATTCGAAAGATTATAAAGCTAAACGCATTTATAAGGTTACAAATGCCTAAAAAAATATATCAATGTGTAAGTTTAAAATGTAAAATAAAACAGATGTTATGTTAACCTGTGTTGTGTTATTCTATGTATAACCATGATAAAAGTGATATAGTTAAATTCAAGTTAAAAGGCTAAAGGGTATAATTGTCACGTTATTAATGAGTACACATTGAAATAACATTCTACTTTGTTGAATGAACAAATTAGAAAATGTTAGTTTTATAAATAGACGGTCATATTATCATCAAATTACACGATCTTTAGTTATTCTTCAAACATCTTCTATGGAAATAATTTCAAATTTAAGTTTTATTTCAATTTGAAAAACCAAATCAATTATAGTCTTTTAATCATTGATAATGAATTCAAATTCAAATTCCACAATTTAATTTCTCTAGTGTCTTTTCAATTAGATCGGCGTAGAATATATTTTCTGATTATATAATTTCATGATTAATCAAATCTTAAGTGTATTAGATTTTAATACTTCATGTAAAAGAACACAAAAATGTAAACCTTTAAATTGATCATCTTGTGACACTTGATCAATGTTCCCATGTTTATGTAAAAGAACACAAAAATGCAGTACCAGTATCAGTTTTTTTTCCCCCTCTTCCTTGTTTTTTTTCTTTTGCTTTTTTTCTTGTTTAATCTAAATGTACAATCAACTCATGTTGATCTACAACTCAATTCTTCATCAGAAACTTCTTAAACCAAAGTGCAGAGCTTTTAGGATACCGCTTCAATGTCTTAAAATCCACGAAATACATACCGAACCGAACTGTGTAGCCATCAGCCCACTCAAAGTTATCGAACATCGACCAAGCAAAAAAACCTCTCATATTCACACCTTCCCTGAAACACATTTTGTATACACATACATTAGCCTCCAAACTAAATTGTATATCATTCAAAATTGCAGTTCATGTACTTACGCTGCAGCTCTTTGCACATTCAGTAGGTGTTGTGTATAATAGCCTATCCTGTATCCATCCTTCAAGAGTTCATCAATGGGTTTCTTTCCATAGTTATTTACCTCATCGACTCCTGTTAAATATATACATAAGCATTTCGATCAGTGATATGTGAATCATTTATTTGAAGATTCTTTGTTATATCACCGGTTCACAGTGTACCGTTCTCTGTTATGTATATCGTTGGATTGTTGTATTTGTTCTTTATATAGCGGAGAAGTTCCAGAATCCCTTGAGGATAGCTTAATAGCCATTTTGAGGCTGCCTGTTCTAATGCATCTTATTCAGTATCTTATCCAGTTTATGATAATACAAAAGAGACTCTGGGTTTGCCAACTAATAGATAACAATGCTAATTTGCATCAACAAATATGCATCAAGACCGGTTATGTATACCAAATTGAACAGTGTACATCTATAATCAGCTATGAATATTAGCTCTATAAGAAATTGCGTATTCTGATTTTTGACAAATTAAAGTGAAAAAAATTGAAATCTTCCAGTGGTTACAGGAATCTTACCGGAGGACCAATCAGTTTACCATCCCGTACACCTGTTCCATAGAAGTGATTTTTTAGCACAATACGAGGAATCATCTCCAAAAATTGCACTCATGCAACTGAAAATATTCTTATAATGTAGTATTTGTTTCCGTTGAACAATTATAGTATGGTTGTATGTATTACAGGTTCATACTCTTTTAATACTTCAAAATTTCACTTCTCTAACAATAACAGCCTGTGTTCTTGCTTCAAAACAACAAGAAGCAGATAATGAAGTGAATCAAATTGGTAATCAAAATACAATGAGAAATTACCTGTCTGGATTACATGCATATCACTAGCATAGCTGACATTAACCTTGGCTAACAAGGATATACTTTTGACATAGTTTGAGGTATAATAATTCAAACCAACGAAGTCAAATGACCCTTTCAACATTTCTGACTGCTCTCTGGTAAACTGGGGCAAACGATCCTCTACTATTGCTCGCATGATAAAAGGATAGTCGCCTTCAGTTATGGGTTCCATGAACCTGCGCATATTGCAACTAGTCAGGAATATGTTACTAATGCATGTCTATGTATTGACTGTCAAGCAATTTTTAATGGCATTTTATTGGTATTTTGCTCGTATTGTTTGATGCTCTTTTTCGTAACAAAGAGTAAACACATGATGAGTATTGAGCCTCAACAAGATCAATAAATACCTGAAGTGAGAGGGGTAAGTACAAACAATATCCAGTTTATCCAAGTAATCAAAATCTGTCTCAAGAATCACTCACCATACCAAATTAAAATCAGTAGCCCGTTCAGCAGCATCAAGATCTTGCTTTGACTGAGGATTATAAGGCAAAGCCCACACACTGTTTAGCACTATCCCTATCTTCCCTTTTTGTATTGCCTACATTGTCAGATAAGTACATACCGTCCATATAAACATACTTTTTCCCCCCTTCTATTATCGTATGTATGTGTAAGTATATGCATGTATATATGTATATGTATACAGAGTGCGTGCGCGCATATTTCTGTGTGTGTGTTGTGTACATTTATGTATCCATGTACACACGTACATATGCATATATGTGTGTATGCATGTGTATGTGTATGCGTATGTATGTACATGTACATATACCTGATACTTATTTCTGTAAACATGTACTGCAGCAGCATGGGCTAGCAACTGATTATGAGCTGCAAGATAAGGTTCTCTGCTAGAATCACCAACATTACAACGACCAACTTGCGATGGTGAGCAACGTCCGGGTGCAAACGCTCCATCTGAATAACCGATCGAACAAAAGATCCACGGCTCATTTAATGTGATCCAGTATTTTACTCGATCGCCAAATAGCTTAAAGCAATGTTCAGCATAATCTTTGAAGTCTTCCCTGAAGTATTAATTGCAACTTGACCAAATTATAATATAACTTCGATAATGTATGAACAAATCAAAAGGTTATATGCGACTCACACTATGTGTGGGCTAATGAAGCCTAGGTACTCGTCCTCTAGACTTTGAGGAAGATCCCAGTGGAAAAGTGTCGCGTAGGGCTATATACCTAAACACGATTTATATAGCAAAATGATCAAAACCTCGTATATGACACATATAATTAGATACCAGGGACGAGTAAGCACCTTTGGATAGAAGCTCGTTGATAAGATTGTTGTAGTATTCTACACCTGCTTGGTTGATTCCACCGCTTAATTTTCCCTCTGATTGAATAAATTGCAGATGGTTCGAATCAGTATACTGTGTATGCTAAGATATGAAATATATCAAGCAATACTTACTAGGCAAGATTCTTGGCCAAGAGATGGAGAACCGATATGCATCTATACCAAGGTCTTTCATCAAACCAACATCTTCCTGTAATTTAAATGCATCAACATAGGTATATAATTAAATAAATGAAAGCACATCCGGCAAATAGTTGATTTATTAATCTGAACCACCTTATAGCGATGATAGGCATCGATAGCAACGCTTGCATTGCTTCTAACTTTTATCTTTTCTGTACATTTGATAATTAACAATAAAAGCAAGGTGACGGAAATAAAAACTGTTATAAAAAAGAAATCTAAATCATTGAATTTTGGATCAGATGGTTCAAATTAAAAATATATGTTCAACAGCGACAACATATAGATGTTCTTCGAACAAGCTTATCTGCTCAAGGTCTTCATATAGATGCAACTTTTTGTGAACCATTACCAAAAATTAACTTAGCATGCAGGACCGCCTCTATCTTTAGACGAATGAAGCAAATGCTTAGGGTGCAGGGTGCCAAAATCTTAGGGACCCAAAAATATTACATTCGTAATAATACAAGTATTAAAGTAATAAACTATAATCACAACTTTCAAACCCATTATAAATCATCCTAAACCCAATTTCTAGCTTTACATGTGGTGTGTTCTTACTTGTTTTGTTATAAAAGAGGATTTGGTAAGTTATTAACTAATAAACAATTTAAATTTTCTAAAGAAAAAATCTATTTGAACACAAAGGGGTGACACAAGAGATGAGCTCTTCCTACATTCAATCTCGAATGAAATCCAACGACTAACATCTACTCTGTCAACATTTTGTGTCCTAATAGCTGCCTCCATTTTCAAATTGATTACTTTTTATGGACTAATTATGTAGAAGCAAATTAAGTATGAATTACTTTTATCATATTAAAAAGAAGCTAAAAGTGGTTTCATAACTTACTATATAAATGAAATGGCATTCTCCATCGATTTAGAACATTTTCCTATTTGATCAGAACTTAAATTTTCTTGAGGGGAAAACTATGCAACGGTACATACAAGAAAACCTATGTAGTAAATAAAAGAAGTTTTAGTCCATCTGTGTATCATTTTAGTATTAGTTTGCAATGAAATTACAATGTATATCTGTCCCAAATTCCAAATAAGAATGAGAGGGGTTAATAACAAATGCAAAAAAGACTTTAGCACACAGCTTTAGCACACAGCTTTATCCTTTATGGTGCGGTAATATTCAAGCCTAGATCTATGCATCAGTTTGATTTAATGAAACTTCCCTTTCCTTTTTAGTCAGAACGCATGGTTCATATGCAAAAGTTGCACGTGGATTAAATGGTTCATGAGTTTGGACCAAATACAGTTGCTTCAATGTATTGGGTACATTCAGTTTCTGAAGGCTCTTGTCAAAACAGGGATCTTTCACTGAGTATTGCAATTTAGACAAAAATACACATTAACCCACCGCTTTTGTGCCACAAATTTTTTTTACTCTTCTTAAATAACTTCTTAAACCAAATCTCAACTACCTTTTTAATGCATATATAGTACTCACCACTAGTTAACTCAAACACAAACCTTAATTACGGAGTCTGTTTGGATGAAAAGTTGAGCTATTTTTGGGTGATACCTACTTTCTCTAAATAAGCGTTTAGGAGTTGGTTCTCAGATTTTAGCACCCAATCTACTGTTTGCTCAATAAAAATAGAAAACTTAGTTCAAAGAGGCAAAAAGTTACAAACTTGTATCTGCTTGAAGATAACTTCTGTATAACTTAAACAAGTGAAAATTCCATAACATTATTATTTAGATAAATTGTAGAAAACTTGGATCTTGTTGCTGTTATGAAAATTTCGCTGCTTTTATGGATACAAAGGATCTACTTTGTCTTTTACTAATTTACTTACCAACTACCGTTACAACAAACAATCTTATTATAGTATTTCCCATCATTATTTCAAAATTTTGGTGGACTTGGTTATTATGTAATTTGTTAAAGGGACATCATTATTTCAAAGCCCAATGTAATGAAATTACTGATTTATAAATTACCCATAATTAGCTTGATTGTAATGGTGGTGATTATACCTATCGAATTGGATCCGGGTCGGCTCCAATCTCGGATCTAATCAGACCAGGTTTTGGTGGTCCTAAACTGCACGTTTTAGAATCCAAATCCAATCTGAGGTTCCATTAGAGTCAAGTTTGGTTGGCTCTGGTTTGACTGGGTAATAACACTAAAAATTCATATATTATATTGTTGGTTGATTTTTTTCGCGTGAGATCGGCTTAAGTCGGGTTTGATTGTTATAGTATTTCCCATCATTTAGACTCATCGAGTTCAGATTGGGTTCCGACTCTTTTTGGATCAATTCGGTACATACTTGCAGATATCGGTTCTATTTGTTAGTATTAACTTGACTTTCCCTCTCGGTTTTCATTCCTCTAATGTTTCATTCGGCTATTATTCTTCAGTACCACCAAAGAAAAAAACATCATTCTGTCATATACGAAAGAAATCCACAATAGTCAGATCTAAAAAATTTAAATGCAAGAAAATCATCAAAAGGAGATTTAAAAGCATTCGTAGAAAGTATAGAGAACTCAAATAATTACTCTTTAGCTTGGGGTCTAAATTGATAATGGTTAAAGTTGTTGTATGATTTGAATGGCAATAGTTTAAATAAGAGATATAAGGTATAATAATTATTATTTTTAAATCATCACGAAATTTTTTTATGTTAACACATGAACATATTGTTTAACTTATTGATGTCCTTTTAAAAAAAAAATAGATTCGAAATTAGTTTAGCTTTAATGGTAAATTTTAAACAATCATTGGATTGATCTTAATGCAAAAAGGAAAAAAAATGAAGAGCATATTTGAGGAAAATAATTATTTACCAACGAGAACAATTTTTTAGTAATCCCTTCTTCGTAAGAGGAACAATTATTTACTAATATTTTCTCCTAGTTAGTCATAGGATCAATATTTCGCCAAACAATATCAAGTAAGTAAATGAAAATTTACATGTACATCGCTGTTATAGCTAACGTTACTAAACTACTAGTCGTATTTGCAATATTGATAGCGTAGTTGGAAGGTCTAATAATCCAATCCAAAAATATTGAATGAATCTTTACAAGATTTCTGAATTCCCTATGGTAAATTGAGGTAAACAATGGATGACCTACGACTAATACTTGCATGTTAGAAGGGTGTTACCTTATTAATGGGATTCATGAATCTATGTAACGTGGAATTTCTCCCTCTTCTTCTTTTCTTGTATGGAAATAGTGTTGTTGTTGACTCTTTGAATTTTTAAATTGCTACTCCTTATAGTATTTAGAGTAACACAAACACAAAAGTATAGAAACATTTTCTTAATAATATGTGTCGTCTAATAATACATGCTATTACCTCAAAAAGAGCATTGATAAAGAGATTCTGAATATGGATATACGAAGACAAAAACTTCAACACCCCACGCGTCCAATTCCAAAATTTACACCAGGTTAGCTGCTCACCACCGAAAATAACCTCAAAAATTGACATGACTCCCAACTGAAACTCCTTATCGACTCTTGGAGCCCCCTTGTCAATCCCTTACTAAAACTTGCAATGTTTAATTTTACTCTTTTAGTTTCATTAACAAACATCTAAAATTATTGTTGGCCCACCAAACTGGCAATGCTATTCATCCATGGGCAAAAGACTATCTGATGCTTATGTATGAATTAAAGTAGAGAAATTTATAAATTTAGCCTACTTTTCAAAAGTAATAACATACTTAAACCACTTTTGAAACTTATTACAAATACCTGTATGTTTCTGCCACATTGGGGCTGAGTTGGCGCTATTTCATGGCTAACTTTCAAAATACGTGATTAATTTTTTGTTTTTATATATTAGCGCAATTTCAAATAGAGCCGAATTAGTTTTTTTTTGAAGTTTTCCATCAGCGCATTTTAAAATGGAGTAGGGAGAAAAAAAATTCCATTGATTCCTATTCTCCATTCGAAAATGCGTCAAAATAAAACTATAAAAAAAAGTTTCTCTACGACGCATTTTCAGAATGCACCATCAGATAGAGTTAACTCAGCACGACAAAGACATGCCTATATTTGTAATAAGTTTCCAAAGTGGCCTATATGTGTTTTGTTTTGAAAAGGGAGCTAAATTTTCAAATTTTCATTCAAAGTGTTTACCGTAGCTATTGTTATCCCGCCTTTTGGCAAGGCTGTGACGCCATAAACAATCCGTCCCAAGATCGGTTATGTACAGGTTCATTATGGATACTGGTAAATTTTGTCCAAGTCCGATCGAGCTACCATCGATATGGTACGACAAGCAAAACTTTGAAAGTCAACGTCTCAAATTTCAAGTCAATTGAAGTTCGTATGCCCGAGTTATGAACCGATCAAGTTTCATAGGAAAAGGTGGTTATTTCGTACCCTCTGAGTTCGTATCCATCACGTGTTAAAGGAAAGACCACGTTAGTATCCATCTCATTCGTAGCCATCGTATCCCAGGAAAAACATGACTGGTTCGTATCCATGGAGGATAGCAGTTCATTCATACTCATCGAGTTCGTATCCATCAACAGCCATCTCCCTCGTGTCCCTTCGTTCGTATCCATCAAATGAGGACAACCAAACCCGTATCGATCGTTTGCTCGATCGATAGATTGAAGACAACAAATAACAGAACGCACTCAATGACACGAAGTGACTCCCGAGGCCGATACGAAGGGGATAAAAAACCATCGGTACAAAACAGCGATAAGACTCGATACGAAGTGGAGCACAGTCGATCGATACGAAAGAATCCTAGCAGAGTGGAAGACTCGGTCACTCGGCACGAAAAGTGGATCGACCCTAAAAGATAGCGACACTTCATTGACCATCACGTGCCTAGGAGCAATGCGAACATAATCGATACACGCATATCGATACGAATTCAAACAGCACACTGCAAATCCAAACTTGCATCGATCATATCTCACAAGTCCAAATGCCACCAAATTTTCATAGGAGCTTGCCTACGATGTCAAGAACATACCAGGTCAATTTCAGTCAAAAAAGATCAATTCTTAATCGATACGAATTCCATTCGTATCGCTCTAATATCGAGTCGAAATCACCTAATCTCGATCTCGTGGACCCACCCACGTGAGAGAAGAAGTCCTCCAAGATCTGAACGGGATATTTGCTGCCTATGCCTATAAATAGCGACCCTGGACCTACAGAAAAGAGACTTTTGTCTTCTCCACGCTGATCCGAAATAACTACTGTACTTCAGTTGTACTGCTGTAATCTTCTATAATCAGCAAGCCAAATTCAATAAACATCAATCATCATTTTATAATGAACGTAGGCAATACGTCGAATCACTCTAAATTTGTGTATTTATGTACTTATCATTATCTGTTGATTGGTATGTTTGCTAGATCTGCCTCATTTTACATTTACTTTTTTATTTTATCCCTACAAATACATCCAAAGAGTGTTGTGTCCAATTTTGATACAAACGGCCATCATTTTTTCAGAGTTGAACATTTGCTGATTTCTCAATCTTGTATCCTTAATGTTTCAGATTTGAACATTAGCTGATTTCTTAATCTTGTATCCTGAAAACGCATCAAACTGAATGTTTTATTTCACAGATAATCAAATGATACGAACATGCATATAGTTGCCTCTGCGCAAATAAGTGAACTCCTCACTCAAAAGATTAACTAAGCCACTTGCAAGGTTGTTGGCTGAAAAGGAATCCGGTGTATTTTACTGTATAAAACAAATCTACTGTACTAGAATGGGGGAATCAATATGTTTTGGACTCTTTACTTAATTTCTCTTCTTCTTACTCTTCAAGTTTTTATGCACTCTCAATCTTCATTTGCTCCTTTCTGATTGGTAAGTGTTAGCTCTATCATAAAATTTACAGATTTTTATGCCTAATACGTTTTAAAGTAAAAGTAAATGAAAAGGAATCACCTTCATAATAAATCAGGCCGACAATTTACTTCATATATTACATTTTACTATGGCTGATTGCTCTGACGAAGCTAGATCGCACTTTGAAGTTTGCCACAATAAAATTATGGGAGGAATACACGTGATGCATATTAGGGTTTATAGGTAGTTTCGCCACGTGGTCGTGCCGGAGTGGTTATCGGGCATGACTAGAAATCATGTGGGCTCTGCCCGCGCAGGTTCGAATCCTGCCGACCACGTCGATTATCGCTTTTTGCTCCTCTTCTCTGTTCCGCATCTTCTTCCACTTTCCCTTCTACTGTTCTTACTATCGATCGATTTTGTTTTTGCGTTTTTTTTTTTTCAACTCTGTTAAAAGCACCAAGATTTCCCTGAACGATGTCAAAGAAAAAAATACCACCAAATGACACACGAACATGCTGTAGGCCCTAATTTAATGTAGCGACCCAATCGTCCTTCCGGAAAAAGGTAAGAAAACAAGGAACAGGAGGTCTGTTGACCGTGCACAAGTGTGATCGTCATCAATTAGGATAACAAATTTTGTATGAGTAATAATCCCGTCTGATCCGTGTTCATTTGAATTCGTTCGTATTTTTTATAATACGATATATCTGTTGTATTCTTCAATATCTTTATCACAACTGTTTGGTTGGTTGATTAAGTAATGATTCACAAAAGCTTATACTTTAGTATAAAATGATAAAAATAATATAATTGATAGAAACTATATTAGAAAATAGAAAAAGTGACGTAAAAAGCAATGACTGTCCGTGCGAGTCCGTAGCCGATAAACGTCTGTCCGTGTCTGCTCGATTTTATTTAGGACAACAAAATTTTGTACGAACATAAATCTCGTTTGGTCCGTGTCCGGTCCAATTTCATTTGAGACAAAAGCTGAACACACATCTGTCTGGTCCGATCGATTTACACCCCTAAGAGAGAGGACTTCGTCTATTATCATCCCTTACTTTTGCCTTTCGCACTCCGTAATCTATAAAAAAAAATTCACACGTCCATATTTTCTTTTCCCAGTCCAGTTTTGCCAAAAGTACCCTTATCATTTCTATCTCCTTCTTTCTTTCTTTTTTACTGTTTTCTGGTACATAAAAAATTTGCAAACTCTATCTTACCTTCCTGTCAAGAGTTGTCGTAAGATCATCATTTTTATTTCAAAATATATCCTTTCCAAAAATCATAGCACTTCCAGAATCTATATACTTTCAAACCAGTCATTTGAAATTATAACACTTTCAAAACATAATATTTTGAAATTCATAAATTTGAAACATTTCAATTTAGGTAAACATTTCAATTTCGATATACTTCAAGGCTTTAATATTCCAAAATTCCAAAACTAAATTTGATAATTTAAATTAAAAAAATCAAATCTTCTATTATTTAGTTTAAATAATTTCAAAATAAATCCATTTTTAAACATAACTCAAATTCCAAATAACAAAATATTTTCTTCAATTCATTTATACTTGAAATAATCATTTAATTCACCTAGACCCAAAAATCAAGTTATAATAATTATACCTTTTAAAAATTTCAATTTAATAAATTTCACATCAACCTTTTTGAGTTTAAATTCTTAAATAGATTCATTTTCAATAAACCTCCAATTTATCTTCCAACCTCAATTTATTTAAGTCATTTTGCACTCTATATTAAAATAAAATTTAAATACTTGCTCACGTTTATTTTAATAAAAATCAAACTCTATTTATAAACTTAATTTTATTTGACACTCTTATACATAGCTTAAATTAAAACATTCAACTATACATAAAAATAATATTTATATAACTTCAAAATCACTGTTCATTAAACCATATTATATAAAATAATCAAACTTTATTATTGGGCTTATTTTATATTTCAAAGCATATTTATATATAGCTAGAATCAATAATAAATTTGACGTTTATATAACATCAAAAATCAATATTTATATAACCCGTATATTTCTTTACAAAACCATAGAAATCATTTCACAATATTTTTACATATATAGAGACCGCGGTGTCTGTATATAATTTTCTATCCTATGGCCAAGTGATACGGATATTTATCATTTCAATCCGCAATTTAAAAATAAAAATTACGGCTATATACCATTTCAAACCGCAATCCCGAATGAACTGAAAATGCATAATCATTTGCAGTTTATAATAATATACATACAGCATCCATTCATCCAATATCAATCATCAACCATTTATCACAATCATCATCCAATTCAAACAATAGCATTAGTATAGAACGGATAATAAACAACAAGTATTAAATAGCAGTTTATATTCAATAATAAATTTAAACTGTTTAACTGGCAGTTTATATGCAATAATAATAAAAAATTAACAGGCAGTTTATATGCAAAATAAATTAAATAACTATTTAATTTAAATAAATGCAATTTAACTAAGATTAAGATTAAATATATGCCCAAACAATCGTAGATAAAATTTAAATCACATCAAAATTTAGTTTAACAAATATAAGAAATCTTAGAAGTTGTGAGTGGTTAAAACACTCACCTTTTGAATTTAAATTGAATTTAAATTCAATTTAAACCCAAAATTGCACAGTCTCCAAATTCGTCCAAACCAGCGTCCAAATGTCTGGAATTTTATTATGATCCTAACAAAAAACGCGTATGAAACGGAGTTCGTATGTAAGAGTTATAGCGATTTATTGTGATTGAAATCAATTATAAAAATAAAAGAAAATGAGAATGCTTTTACCCTCATTGTTGCCACGTCACCGCTCCATACGCAAGCTACAGAAAACGCACGCAAACCCTAAACTCGTCCCCAAATTTCTCAGCCGCCACCTATAAACCTTAATCGCCGACCAATCCAACGTCATCGACCACCCAACGAAGCCGGCGCCGCCTTCCCCTGTCCAAGCCGCGTCCATTGAAGGTGGCGCGATCCCCTCTGACGCGCGCAATGTCGGACCACTTGCCGCACGTTCATCAACGAATTTCGATGGATCGAGACATCATTTGCGATATGTGACCGCATGGATGTGAGCTGCACGTCGACCTCAACCAGCCTACGCCCTCCGATCGTCGTAAAATCGTGAATCCACCGTTGGATCTAAACCCTAGCCCATGAACGGTTGAGGTTCAACTCGAAATTCTGGGCAAACGATGAATCAGATTGAAAAATGAATTCCAAAAGAACATTACGCTCATTGAGAGCTTCAATATATATTTTTTCTAGATTTTTCTGAGGACTTTGTATTTTATGCTTTGGATTTGATTTGCAATTGGATCTGAAAATATAGAATTTTGTCTGCCATTGAGGAAGAGGAGGAATAGAATGAATTTACGTATAGAAATGAGGAATAGGGGATGCTAGGGTTTATAGCAGGATATTTATAGAGAAAGTTTGTTTTTAAATATTCTAAACGCGATGGAATAAGTTTCAAGTCCAAATTCCATCGTATGAAGAGGTTATGCTAAAATCAATATTTTTCGAATTGATTTCATTTGATTTCAATTTCATTGATTTCAAGGCCTTTCGAGTCCGTATGATCAAACTACAAGTCCGATCGCTACGAAACTTGAAATCCTACAATAATTCACCGTTACGGATCCGATGAAACTTGTTTTGTCGAAATTCGAGTCAGTGACCAAAATGGCTATTTTTATATTAATTAAATAAATTAGTTAAATCAAATTTCCAATTCAAATTCTAAAATTGACAATTCTTATCATTTAAATTTTCTTAATCATTTACAATGATTTTAAACAAATTTAGATGTCAATGTAGAGATGATTAATTTAAATTTTCGATATTTACCTCAATTTCAATAAATTCACAAATTATAAATAAAATCCCCAAAATTCCATTAGTTAAATAAATAGATTATTATTCTATTCATTCCTATCAAATAGATGGATTAAATATTGGATTCAAAACTATTACATAAATTTCTCATATTATCTTTATTTCAAATAACGTACCATTTAACTATTTCAATTCCATTTAATCGCCACTAAATCCAATTATTGAATTTTCCATTTCATTTAAATAAATAAAGTTTTGATTTCCATTCGTTTAATTCAATTAATTATCATATTTTCATCCTAGGTACCATTTACATTGGTATTGTGACGCTCCACCTCTATATCCACACTAGCCAAGGACACTACGGTGTAATGCCGTCAACTAGCACGGAGAATAAGACTGTTGAGGAGCGACCATCCATATAATGGCTTTGTGCGAGCACCGATATGCCAGATAAAATATAACTTGCATTCTTTTCAAGAGGAAATCCGACATACCGACACAAACTCAAAGCTACTACACAGTGGCTATAATGTCTTCGGAAACAAACATAGAAATAAACATAACACAAATCAGTCACAGGTAATTCATACCACAAAGGCGGAAATAGATATGAATATATATAACACATGAAAGTGTACATCAGAGTAGTGGTCAAACATGATCCACAAATAACACAAAAGGATAGCTACAAGTGCTAGACAAAAGAATAAGGATACATCAATGAGTCTATAACTCAAATGTATACAATAAAATAAACCACTAATCTAAGTAGTTAGCCAAAAGACAAGATGATAATCCCAGATGCGAAGTCAAGCAGAAGCACCTGTAACATCTCGGTCTGACCCGAGTATTATTTAATAAGAAAATAATAAACGGATCAGTCTAGCTATAAATATCAGATGAAATGATATAGAATAAGAGATATGACTAAACGTATGATAATCACAATGCTAAGCTGTGATAAATAAGAAATTGAAAATCAATAAGAGATTAACCAATATCACAAGAATCTTCTCAAAGATCAAAAGGAATGTCATACTCTATATTTTCATTCACCAAAACCATAAATATTGACAATAATATCAATTCCAATCACAAAAGTTAATGACACACAAATTCATCAATGCACAAAAATTGATAACACATATCAATTAAAATCACGAAAATTGGTGAAACACAAATTCTAGAAATCATCAATGGAAATCCAGAAATCACAAAAAGGGGAAAGAGGCCTGTCACTAGAACGGGAGCATGAAAACTCACCAACGCGTGTATCGCAAAACGAGCCGAAGCTCCTCCAAACGAGCCGAAGCTCCTCCAAACGAGCCGAAGCTCCTCCAAACGAGCCGAAGCTCCACAAAATTGAAGTATCGTCCTCGACGAAGACAAAGAGACATCGCACATCGCTAGTCTAAACCATAAAATGATCATCATCGATCATCAAGAAGTGTCAATTACAATAAGCTAGTAAATATATGAGTTTAGCTTCATGACCCATAACCACTAGCTTAACTTAAATATTTGCAAACAAATTGTAGATCTCCACTAGAAAATTGTCACAAGAGTTTCAATCGAACAAGTCCAAGAATTAACCGGCGAAGTAAATGCAAGCGTTTCATACCACTCGTTTTACTAAGCCGTTTAATTAGATTTCTCATACGAGTGAGGTAAAGGTTTGTATATACTAATAGATTGGAAAACGGTTTTAATAAATGAGCTTTGCATTGAAATAGTGTTGAAATTGTTTTGATGAAAGAGTTTTGACATTTACCACTATTATAGAAAACCTTTATATTTTTAAAGTGACAAATCACAAAAATGATTGTAGAAACAATCAATCACTAAAATTCACATACTAGGACGTGAATAAAATCCAAAGAAATCGATATCAAATCCATCAAAATGGATATTTCCGAAAATTCCAGAAGAAAATGTCATCAAAGTCGATAATAAATGATAACAACAAAAGGGAAACAACACGAATCGATTAAAGTTGGAAATTCAACAAAATATGCAATATGGGCAAAGTTGGCAAATAGGAGCAGGTCGGTCAACCGGACTCCCTGAGTCGGTTGACCGAACCAAAGATGGAAGTGTTTGGGTAGCAGGTCGGTCGACCGGACCCTGAGCTCGGTCAACCGGAGCCTGTAACCTACACTTCCAAAACAGAGGCAGGAAGTGCTCGGGTAGCAGGTCGGTCGACCGGACCCTGAGCTCGGTCGACCGGAGCCTGTTGCCAGCACTCCCATGCCTATCTAACGAATGCCAATCCCTTCCGAATTGCAATTGATCGAGCAATGACACTAAGGATTTACGCCATCGACTACCCGGCCATATAAGCTCTTCGATTCATCACCAAAAACATGATCAAAACATCAAAGTTAGGATTTTTAAATAATTGAACTCAAAACACTAAAAATTGGAATATTCACCAAATCAATCCAAACCAAAAGCAATTGCACAAGAATAAGTGTTAGGAATTCATACCCAAAAATAAAAGATAGTTATAGACAAAGATGTGAGATAAAAATCTCACCTTTGAACCCAAAAACAATGAATGAGAAGCTTGAAGAAGAGGGAAGATCAACCACACTTCAATCTCAACACAAGAAGCTTGAATCTAAGCTTAAAATAGAAACATTTCCTAAATTAGGTTTAGGAAATTTCTGAAATTGAATGGATAAAGAGTTGGAGAAGATGAAGAGAAGTCTTACCAATGGGTTCTCTTGAATCTGAAGCTAGAAGTTGGATTTGCTAATGAAGACTAGGGCTTGGAGTTTTAATTTCCTCTTCTTTCCCCCATTTTTGCTTTAGCTTGAAGTGTTAGGAAATGAGGAATGAAGTAATGAAGAGGAGAGGGGGTTGGGACTGAGTTAGGAAGTGATTAGAGGGTTCAGCCTAGACCAAAGCTGTGACGCCCCACCTCAATACCCACGCTAGCCAAGGACACTACAGGGTAATGCCGTTAACTAACACGGAGAATAAGGCTGGTTAGGAGCGACCATCTATAGCCTTGCTCTAACTATCTATTGAATACATTGACAATAAACATACCAAGCAGGTCGACATACCCAATGAATACTTAAAAACAAAACCATAGGTGGTTGGATCTATCAGAACAGAATATAACAACTCAAATGTAATATACATCACAGAACAGTAAATCATCATATACATATATACAGATACATAGCAGAGTATACAAACTAATACATGTCAAGTGGTATAGCAAACCACAATATACAGACGAGTCAAAAGAATACATATCAGAGTTACTACAAAATAGGACTACACAAAAGCTATAACGAAAAGGAACAAGCTGAATAGTCCATGCGGAAGCAAAATAGGCTAAGTCCAAAAGCACCTAACCTGAAACAACTCGGTCTGACCCCGAGTATAAAATACACAGGTCAGTCTAACTAAACAAATCAGTTAGATAAACTGAACAACAATAAACCTGCAAGGTTACAAAGCATAATAGATATCTCTAAAAGAGATAACACAATCATCTAACGAAAGATGAATCATATAGAACAAGCCTCATATCATCGGCAACATATAGAAACAAAGGATAAGAATATCCCAAAGCAAGCCAAAAGGCAATAACAAATACCAATAAGGTATACAAGTTCCACAAGGTAAACGCTACGCATCATGCGGCTCATAATGACCAACATCGAAGGGCGATACCTAGGGAATATACATATGAATGAAACATCAGAAAATTTGCTCGAGCTCAGTACTGTACAAACAAGGATCCATGAGCCCGAAGACTCCAAACCCAATATCACCCATGCGGCTCATAACGACCAACATCGGAAGCGATACTAAAGGGCAACCCAATATCACCCATGCAGCTCATAACGACCACCATCGGAAGCGATACTAAAGGGCAACAAACCCGAAGGCAACAAACTGTAGTGGTGAAGGTCAGAGACCCAGTACCGGACACCACTAACTGGCGGAATGTGTCATAACTCTCGAAGAGAAATCCGAAAAGTGTTAACGTATGTCCCATAACCACTCGTTCACACTAAATGGTTTACTATCCGTCAGTCACTTTCACACTCAAAGCAGTACAAAGCTTACCTCATATCATCGGTAAACCAAACCCGAAGGTCAAAACGATCAATTGAATAGGTCGGGGATTATTCGGAAGGATAAACGCACAGATTCATGGTCCGTGTTTTGCCCAACCATTTAATCACCCTTCCACTTCGCTCGAAGTGCGAAAGTGTGTGTTTTAAATAGAATTTATAAATTGGAGAAACGAGCTTTTAAATGTGATTCGAGAGATTATTTTATAAAAACCCATGGATGAAGTCAAGAATAAGTTATCAAAGTCAAAGATGCAATAACAACCACTAAAAAGCAACATGAATCGATAAAATCCGGAAAACCAATCAAAACGAACATAAATAGGCAAAATAGGAAAACAGGAGCAGCTCAGCCGACTGAAATCCCTGTTCAGTCGACTGAAAATTGTCCAGAAAAATTTCGGGCTTCAGCTCAGTCGACTGAACAGAGGATCCAGTCGACTGAACCTAATTTCCTGCATTTCCTACTTATTACCAATGAAGTGCAAACTCTCCCAACTTTCAATCGGACGAGCACGGACGTTAGGGATTTACGCCAAGCGGCTACCCGGCCCTACAAGCACTTCGATTCATCACCAGAAACATGATCAAATCATCAAAGTTAGGATTTCAAAGAATTGAACCCAAACACTAAAAATTTGGATATTCACCAATTCAATCCAAACTAAAAGCAAGTGCATATGAACAAGTGTTAGGAATTCATACCCAACATCAATGAAATCAAGAGAAGTAGATGTGAGTTCAAAACTCACCTTTAACCCAAAAACAAGAAGATGGAGCTCAATAACAAGGAGAAGACCAACCAAACACTACTTCAACTCAACAAGCTTCAATCTAAGAATAAAACACATATTTCCTAATTTAGGTTTAGGAAATTTTCTGAAATTGAAGAGGAGAAGAGTTGGAGAAGATGAATGAGAGCTTACCAATGGATTCTCTTTGATTTTGGAGCAAGAAATCAAGTTGGAGGTTGAAACTAGGGCTTGCAATTCCTATTTCCTCTTCCCTTCCACCATTTTCAGTTCTAGCTTAAGAAATGAAATGAAATGAGGATGAATGAAGAGAAGGGGTTGGGTTAGGGTATTAGTTAACTAGTGGGCTGAACCCAAACCCAAAACCCAATAGAAAAAGGGTCAAAATTTCACAAACTCCAAACATATCAAAGATTATACTCAAAAAGATCGCAAACGCCATTTTGGAACCAATGGAGGTAGTTTCGAGTTCCAATTCGGCTATTTGCAGAAAGTAGCTTCTCGGACCCAAAAATCCGACTAACGGTGTTATATTTAAATTAAACATTTAAATATCAAATCGTTAAATATGCGGCTTGTTACAAAAGCCCTAAGTGAAAAAATGGCAAAATTCCACTAACTCCAAACATATCAAAGTTTATACTCAAAAAGGTTGCAAACGGCATTTTGGACTCAATGGAAGGGGTCTTGAGTCCCAATTCAACTGTTTGCTAAAAGTAGTTTTTCGGACTAAAATCCAACGAACGATGAAATATTTAAATAAAATATTTAAATATACAATCGATAAATATGAGGGTTGTTACAGACTCCCCTCCTTAAAGAAATTGCATCCTCGTAATACTTAAGAAGGAAATAAATAGTAACAACCATAAAAGCATATCAACACAAAAAAAAATTGAAATAGGAAGTTCACCATAAAGAGCATGAAAGAGTAAGTCTGAACGAGATCGCTCGATGAATTCCCAAGATTCCCAAGAGAAATCCTTAGGATCTGAGAACCATTGAACTTACACAAGAAGAACATCTTTATTCTGAAGGCGCTCAACCTCCGAAGCAATGATGTGAAAGGAATGTTGCTCATAAGTCAAATCTGGTGAAACTTCAATTTCCTCAATAACACCAGGCTCAAGAATAAAAAATCGAAATCTCTAAGGCATTTCCATAATAGAAAGACGTGAGAAAACGTCATGAATAACAGAAAATTGAGCCAATGCGACGACGTAGTATAAAAACGGTACTCCCGAGAAACTAGAAACTCGAATAATTTGGAACAACGACGTAGTACAATAACGGTACGCCTAATGAATCGAGCACCATAAAAAAAATCGGACGCTAGTCCATAAAAGAAATTGGATAAAGCTTAATAAAACGAAGTTTATCAAAACGTCCGATGAACTTGATAAAAAGATAATTCCATTCAGACATCATCAAAGAATCAACCACTTGTTGCTTACGACAAAGGCATTGGTAACACGATTTCCCTTCCGGGAATAAAGAGAATATCAAGATCATAAGATGCCAGGAACTCAAGTCAACATGAAGTTCCTTATGAGAAAATAAATATTCCAAAGATTTATGATCGAGGTGGAGAACAAATCTCTTCCCCAAAAATGATGATGCCAAACTCTAAAAGCAAAAACAATAGCCGCGAGCACTAAATCATGAGTAGCATACCTAGTCTCGATAGGCTTTAATTGTATAGAAACAAAAGTGATAGCACGTTCTCTTTCGCAAGAGGACGGAACCCAAACCAATACGATTAGCATTGGTACAAAAGATAAAGTCTTGGTTCCCTTCGGGAATCACAAGAATAAGAGTATCGAAAAGAAAGAATTTCTTTTAAATAATCTTCTTTTCCGAAAAGCTAAAACTTTCAAAATTACATTATTCTTTATGTAATAATCTTTCTAGAAAAATTTACATCTTTACAAGTCAATTTATTGTGTCTGACTGTCTCATCAAAGCGTTTAGGAAATTCCTATCGATAACGTTGATCAAGCACATCGACCAGAACTCTTAAAACACTAAATGGACAATACAATCACAAAATCATCTTTTATAGGAAAAATAAGTCTCTTAAAAAGTTTTAAGAATATTCTTTGCTCGTTTTAAGAACAAAATCCAATTATACTTATAAATAAATCTTTATGAAAAAGATTTGTAAAAATTTTAAATTGCTAATTTCATCCAAAATCAATATATACAAGGATGGTCTCATCGAAATATTCATAGAATACTCGATTTATAAAATGGATGAAATAAGCAGGACAAACTGAATGACATAATAAGTCATTCATAAGAATCATAACGAGTGCGGAATGCGGTAAGTGGAATGCTAGCTTCCGCGACTCGTAGCAAATGAAAACTGGTGGCAAGGTCAAGCTGAAAAGACCTTAACACCACACAAGATATTTCTTAGGTGATGATCCTAAGACAAACTCAAAAATACCGAAAAATTCTTAAACTACATGAATGAGAGAAATAACTCTTTGTGGACTTAAAGAATAAAATGATGCCATCAAGTTGGAATCGAAATCACAAAGGAGAAATAGAAATCTGCTTAACAGATTAAGAATGTCGAAGAAGAATAGTCCACACAGGACATAAGATATGGCTTCATAATGATTAAGCCAACCTTTCACAAAAATCAATTCCGAAGCCTAAGTAACACATAACATGCAAATCGGCTCGGACATAAAATAATCTCGACATCAAAACAAAGCAAACAAACTAAGTGTTGCGGATTCACCAACCGGATTCGCAAATCTCAGTAAAGTTCCCAAACCAAAAATGTTTAAAGAAAAAGAATCAACAAGTTCCGTTGATATAAAATGATGAGATGATCCCATATCAAAAAGAACTCAAATAAGAAGATCACAAAATAAAACAATGCCATCGAGGATTGAATGAAAAATACCTTGACCAAGAAATGAGTCGTTCAGCTCTCTCTCTCTCTTGCTTTGAAGTTTGGGACATGAAGACATATAATGGTCTGCACTTTTGCAATAGCGGCAAGAGATAGGTTTAGGACACTTATATTTATATAGTGGTCCTTAGAGCCACAATTGTAGCATTCTCCACGATTAGGGATTTGAGTCTTTGCCACCGAAGCTTCCAGCTTCGCCTTCTTATTGGAATTGGGGACTTTGAACATAATAGGCCTCTTCATGTTGTTGTTGAAGTTTTGTTTGGCACCCACAACTTCAACATCACACACTTTATCGGCCTCTTCAAGACGAAGAGCGATATCAATAAGATGATCAAAAGAAACTTCTAGTTTCAGAAGTAATGGCTTCTTAAGATTCTTATTCAAGCCATAGAAAAATCTCTGATTTTTCTTCAATGGGGTATTAATATACTCAACCCCATACTTAGAGAGAGATTCGAAAGATGCGACATAATCCGTCATAGAAGATTCACCTTGAACAAGGTCAATAAAACACCGGACCAAAGTTACTTTTTCTGCCTCCAGCACAAACTTCAATTCGAATCGTTCCTGGAATTTCTCCCAAGTAAGATCCGCTTCGATAATCTCCAAAGTCAAGAGCTCATACCAATCTAATGCTCTTTCTTGGAGCATGCTAGAAGCCACTTGGACTCGATGTAAATCAATAAGATTCATGCGAGAAAAGATGCGATCGCACGATTTGAGCCGAGCTTGAATTCTATAACACTCTCGGATCCCGTGAATGGCCTTCCACCCAAATCGGTATAGTCTCTGCACAAGCGTGCAAAACCAGATCTAGGATGAGTAGGCTCTGCAATGGGTCCGGCTGCTTGAGCGTTCTTTAGTAGATCAAGAAGCTGCTGGGCAGACATAAATACTCCATCTTGGGGAGTAGCACTAGATTGACCGGCGCTGAGACGGCCAGGTCTAAACATTTCTCTTCCTTTGAAAAGAAAGAAAGAAGAAGGAAAAAGGTTATTCACCAAATGAGTATCAAGCAATCTTGATAGATAAACAAGGAATCATAAAGAAAATTGGATGAATCGGTACGAAGACTCGAATTAAATCCTAAAGCACGACTCCTAAGATGGACTTAAGACGATGATCCTTGTTAAATTATTCTACATTGTTTCGAAGTTTGGCTTTGATACCAAGCTGTGACGCCCCACCTCTATACCCACACTAGTCAAGGACACTACGGTGTAATGCCGTCAACTAGCACGGAGAATAAGGCTATTGAGGAGCGACCATCCTGTAATGGCTTTGTGCGAGCACCGATATGCCGGATAAAATATAACTTGCATTCTTTTCAAGAGGAAATCTGACATACCGACACAAACTCAAATCTACTACACAGTGGCTATAATGTCTTCGGAAACAAACATAGAAATAAACATAACACAAATCGGTCACAGATAATTCATATCACAAAGGCGGAAATAGATATGAATATATATAACACATGAAAGTGTACATCAGAGTAGTGGTCAAACATGATACACAAATAACACAAAAGGATAGCTACAAGTGTTAGACAAAAGAATAAGGATACATCAATGAGTCTATAACTCAAATGTATACGACAAAATAAACCACTAATCTAAGTAGTTATCCAAAAGACAGGATGATAATCCCAGATGTGAAGTCAAGCAGAAGCATCTGTAACATCTCGGCCTGACTCGAGTATTATTTAATAAGAAAATAATAAACGAATCAGTCTAGCTATAAATATCAGATGAAATGATATAGAATAAGAGATATGACTAAACATATGATAATCACAATGCCAAGCTGTGATAAATAAGAAATTGAAAATCAACAAGAGATTAACCAATATCACAAGAATCTTCTCAAAGATCAAAAGGAATGTCATACTCTATATTTTCATTCACCAAAACCATGAATATTGACAATAATATCAATGCCAATCACAAAAGTTAATGACACACAAATTCACCAATGCACAAAAATTGATAACACTTATCAATTAAAATCATGAAAATTGGTGAAACACAAATTCTAGAAATCATCAATGGAAATTCAGAAATCACAAAAAGGGGAAAGAGGCCTGTCACTAGAACGGGAGCATGAAAACTCACCAACACGTGTATCGCAAAACGAGCCGAAGCTCCTCCAAACGAGCCGAAGCTCCTCCAAACGAGCCGAAGCTCCACAAAATTAAAATATCGTCCTCGACGAGGACAAAGAGACATCGCACATCGCTAGTCTAAACCATAAAATGATCATCATCGATCATCAAGAAGTGTCAATTACAATAAGCTAGTAAATATATAAGTTTAGCTTCATGACCCATAACCACTAGCTTAACTTAAATATTTGCGAAAAAATTGTAGATCTCCACTAGAAAATTGTCACAAGAGTTTCAATCGAACAAGTCCAAGAATTAACCGACAAAGTAAACGCAAGCGTTTCATACCACTCGTTTTACTAAGCCGTTTAATTAGATTTCTCATACGAGTGAGGTAAAGGTTTGTATATACTAATAGGTTGGAAAACGGTTTTAATAAATGAGCTTTGCATTGAAATAGTATTGAAATCGTTTTGATGAAAGAGTTTTGATATTTACTACTAGTATAGAAAACCTTTATATTTTTAAAGTGACAAATCACAAAAATGATTGTAGAAACAATCAATCATTAAAATTCACATACGAAGATGTGAATAAAATCCAAAGAAATCGATATCAAATCCATTAAAATGGATATTTTCCAAAATTCCCAAAGAAAATGTCATCAAAGTCGATAATAAATGATAACAACAAAAGGAAAACAACACGAATTGATTAAAGTTGGAAATTCAACAAAATAGGCAATATAGGCAAAGTTGGCAAATAGGAGCAGATCGGTCAACCGGACTCCCTGAGTCGGTTGACCGAACCAAAGATGGAAGTGTTTGGGTAGCAGGTCGGTCGACCGGACCCTGAGCTCGGTCGATCGGAGCCTGTAACCTGCACTTCCAAAAACAGAGGCAGGAAGTGCTCGGGTAGCAGGTCGGTCGACCGGACCCTGAGCTCGGTCGACCGGAGCCTGTTGCTAGCACTTCCATGCCTATCTAATGAATGTCAATCCCTTCCGAATTGCAATCGGTCGAGCAACGACACTAAAGATTTACGCCATCGACTACCCGGCCATATAGCTCTTCGATTCATCACCAAAAACATGATCAAAACATCAAAGTTAGGATTTTTAAAGAATTGAACTCAAAACACTAAAAATTGGAATGTTCACCAAATCAATCCAAACCAAAAGCAATTGCACAAGAATAAGTGTTAGGAATTCATACCCAAAAATCAAAGATAGTTATAGACAAATATGTGAGATAAAAATCTCACATTTGAACCTGAAAACAATGAATGAGAAGCTTGAAGACAAGGGAAGATCAACCACACTTCAATCTCAACACAAGAAGCTTGAATCTAAGCTTAAAAGAGAAACATTTCCTAAATTAGGTTTAGGAAATTTCTGAAATTGAATGGACAAAGAGTCGGAGAAGATGAAGAGAAGGCTTACCAATGGGTTCTCTTGAATTTGGAGCTAGAAGTTGGATTTGCTAATGAAGACTAGGGCTTAGAGTTTTAATTTCCTCTTCTTTCCCCCATTTTTGCTTTATCTTGAAGTGTTAGGAAATGAGGAATGAAGTAATGAAGAGGAGAGGGGGTTGGGACCGAGTTAGTAAGTGATTAAAGGGTTTAGCCCAAACCAAAGCCCTAAGTGAAAAAGTGGCAAAATTCCACTAACTCCAAACATATCAAAGTTTATACTCAAAAAGGTTGCAAACGGCATTTTGAACTCAATGGAAGGGGTCTCGAGTCCCAATTCGACTGCTTGCTAAAAGTAGGTTTTCGGACTAAAATCCGACGAACGATGAAATATGTAAATAAAATATTTAAATATACAATCGATAAATATGCGGGTTGTTACAGATATTTATCCTGATAAATTAACAATTTTCCCAATTTATCAACTCATAACCATTGTATTGCATTTCACATAAATGTAACATTTATTTATATTTATTAAAATTAAATTTTCAATTCCGTCAAAACTGGTAACTTATAATAATTTGATATCATCAGCTATCAATCACAATCTCACAAGTTTAAATCATTTCCAAACCAATGTTGTAATTTCTTACTAATATTGATTATATCCAATTACCATTCACTATATATTTTGGTCAATTTCACACGTTATTTGAAATTAAAGTCTCAATTAAACTTATCTATTTTGATTTCATTCCTATATTACATCATTTATTGTTTTACAAATAAACTACATTTCACTTCATCCTATTTCCTTCATATCTTGTGACTATTGCCTTATTCTCATTAATATACATTAAGGTTTATTAAATTCAGTTGACTCCTATTTTAATTATTACAATAATTAATATCCTTGCTTTTACTTAATCACTATTTATTGTTATGAATTCATTAATTAATTCACTAATTGCCTTCGTTTTCTTATATTCAATTTATTACCAAATATTTCTATTTACACTCCATTATAAGCTAAACAGCCATTTCAATCAATTTGAATTGCATTAAATTGGTTATTTATCAACTGCCATTAACATTACCACCTTAATTCACATAGTTACAATTTATCTTCAATTTCAATCAACCATCTAAATAAATAGGTAACTCACAATAAACATTATCGTTACTCTTTAGTCACATAAGTAAGCCTCTATTACTTACAAATCAATGTTGGCATTTATTTCCATACTACTATTTGCATTCACTTATGTTCTATCCAAAACATAACATTAATTTATTATTTCATTAATACTATTTCCAATTTTATTTCTTTCAGTATTAATTTCACAATCATATTTAATTAGCAACTTAAAATGTTTTTCACTATTTCTTTATTTGTATTTCATTCCAATTGTCAAGAATTGATTTAATTTACCATTGTAACATTTAATTTCTAACATTCGCTCCAATATAAATTATAAGATTTTCATTTCTTTCTACCTTTAATTACAAAATCTTATAAATTTAACAAATTAAATTATCGAAATTTACGGGTCGTTACACTCTCCCCCACTCAAAACTTTTCGTCCCCGAAAAGGAAAAGAAGGGAAAGAAGAGAAAAGAAGGATTAAGAAATCAATATATCTTATTTAAAATATTAAATTTATAAACAAATAAATTTACACAGTCAAATTTTTTTAAATAAAATTTACAAATTTACAACCATTAAATCTTTTTATACTTAAATTAATAAAATTGGGAATCATTTTCAAAGATTTTCTAAGTCCAAAATTTCCGAAAAATTTCGGCAGAGTCTTCTTTGTACGAAGAGGCTCGGGAGAAAATATGATATTAAATATACAATATATAACATATATTTCCAAAATAATATATATCCCAACACGGGAAAAACAATATAATAGCGCTATAAACCGTAATCCAAAAACGTACCTATTTGTCGAGCAATTTACGTTTATTTTATGGAAACCAAAGCAGTAGCAATTGCTTTCATAACCTGCATTTCACTCATATAATCTAAAATGGTTAACAATTATATAAAATGAAATATTTAAGGTTGTTTCAATCATAATAAATAAATCAATACAACGACAATCACTTGCAACAGGGCATACAAACATCACATAGAGTCATCACAAATCAATCATTCATTCATATCAAATGTAACGACCCAGAATTTATATTAATTAAAATTTGTATATTTAATTAATTTTAATTATTAATAAGTGAAATTTATAAGTCGAATAAATTTTATTTCGAATAATTGGATTTAATTGGATAATTAAATCGATAATTTAATATGTGAAAATACATAAATAATTAAAAATTGGGTTAAATATGATTGAAAATGATTCGTAAAATTTTATTTATCACATTGGAGTTATAACAATGATATAGAAATTTTAAAATCGAATTTAGAGTTAATCCGTGAAAATTGAATATTTTAATATTTAATTATCGACTGAAAAATAGCCAATTTTCGAACAGTCTCAGAATTGGACGAAACTAGTTCCATTGGATCCGTAATAGTTTGTTATTATCGGATTTCAATTTTCGTAGCAATTGGAGTTTTCGTTTGACCGTGGCAGCTCGAAACGCATCGAAATTGTTTTCATATTAATTTGGCGAGTTAAAATAGCCATTTTTCAAACAGTCTCGGATTTCGACGAAATCAGTTTCATCGGATCCATAGTGTGATATTATTGTAAGATTTCAAATTTCGTGTCAATCGGATTTACCGTTTGTCCGGGGCAAGCCAAAACGCATAGAAAATCGTTTAATCGGTTTAATTTAAAATCGATCGTTTATTGCCATATCTCGCACATATGATCGAATTAGCTTCCGAAACCTATTCCATTGTGTCCGGAACATGGGATAAACCCTAGGAACGTCAGTTACCGCGTGAAATTCGGAGTTTGGAAAAGCCGGATGAATAGTTTTCGTTGTTTCCTATAAATAGCCCCTTTATACACAAAAAAAACTAGGGTTAGCTTCAGCCGCCGGCTACCATTCCAATGGCTGGTATCTCGTTTTGCCTTCCCCTCGATTTCTTGAAATCTACACAACAATTTAACGAGCTTCCAACAGCAAACTTGTAGAGCTTCGCGAGCTCTACGATTTCAACGGTTATGATCGCGATCAGGTCGATGGATCGTTGGTAATTTTGGCTCAAAGGCCGAAGGTTGCGCATGGTTTTCTAGGGAGAGGAGGCGGCCGAGCTCTATGAGATTGTAGCCGAGAGTAGAGCAAGTCGTGGGCTACGGGATGGAGTCGATTGATCGTCGCCGTAGCCATCGAGGAAGGAGCGATGTCGAGGTTTGGTTCGTCGGCATTGGGTTTTATGGTGCACGTAGGTTTTCACGAACGAGGGAAGAAGAAGCAGGGACCATTGGCCCAGATCTCATTTTGCAGTAGTGAACGGTCCAGATTGAAATTTGGGTATAAAAATGAAATAAATTGTAAATTTATTTATATTAAAAATTGTACGATCTTTAAAATGCAATAACTTGTTCGTACGAGGTCGAAAACGCACGAAACAAGTTGCGTTGGAATTGTATGGATGAGCACTACGCTATGGAGCTGGTTTGGAGTTGATTGGAGCAAGCGAAAATTTCGGGTAAAATTAAACGCGCGTTTAATTTTATTCGAACCAAAAGGCTGGAACGGAGTTAAAATCAAGGTGAGAACTTCTCACTCAATCGAACAGTTTCGATTTATATTTTAAATAGTTAGATTTAAAATTTCTTGAATGTATGTTTGAATGATGATTGCAGTTATTGATTGCTGTTTGATTGTGATATTAGATATAATATGATATATCTATATATAGCAATATATATATATATATATTGGCATATGTATATATTGGAATTGATTTCCCGCATTATATAGAGGATGAGACCCTATTGCGCCGTCTATTAAGCGGATAATATTTTATAAATCCCATATACCGCGATAATTTCGTACTGCAACGGAATTGGTATTGTGCTAATGTTTGTGGATGTAGGGAAACAGGTTGGAGGGATCCAACTGGATTCCTCAACCGTATTGATTTATTTACAGATATTGTGATATTTGTTGATTATCATATTGATATATGATATTTGGATGTCGTGATTGACTATTTGGTGCTGCTGCACCATTGGATCCATTTCTGAAGTTTTAAAATAATGATTTTGGTTTTAAAAGGGATTTTAAAGTGATTTTCGAAAGTATATGTTTTTATTTAATTTTGAGTTGATTCATTTTAAATAATTAAAACGTTATAAATTTTTATGTTATAAAAATTAAGACTTTTGAGAAATATAACCGAAATGAGATTTTTGGAAATAAATAGTTAATTAATTTATAAATTGGTTTAAATTGGGATTTTTGAATTATTAAAAACGATGTGTATAAAAGACTTATAAAATTGATATTTTATAAATTAAAAATATTGGAATATTAAAACGAGTTTTTTATAAGTGTTAAAAATGAAATAAAAATGGATTTCATAAGTGAACGGAATTTATAGATTTATAAATTGTGAAGTCATAAAATGAATGGATTTTGTAAAATAGAAGATTTATAAGTAATTATCTTATAAATCAGATTTTGGCATTTAAATGAGATATAAATGGAATTTGTTAATAATGAGATTTATAAATCGAAGCTTATAAATAGAAATGTAATTTATAAACATTGTTTATAAATTCGAAATCAATTGAATTTGACAAATTGAATATTGAAGTTTATTAAAGGAAATATATTCACGATTTTGGACAGTGAATACATTATTGAATAAAATAGTCATGTTTGGCAAAATGAATATTATAGAATGAAGTTAATTATTTTAAAGATGGTTTAAAATGTATTATGAATCAAAATCATAAATTTCAACATTTATTGTTGAAATAGACGTTTTCGAGAAATGAGGAAATGGTGGACTATAACACAGTTGTTATAGTAAATGATTTCCGAAAGGAAATGTTTTTGTATAGTATTAGGATTTATATATCTATCTAAATTTACAATCCCTATACTAGTGATTTTGGGTCGTCGTAACGATGTTTTACGCAACATTCGTTTTGACTCAAATAAATGTGTTTAAGCACACGTTTTCCTTAAGGAATGAAATATATACCTAATTTCGATTTAAGTATATTGAATATTTTCCAAGTGTTGAAAATGAATGGATTTGTAAATTACTTATTATTTAATAAGTATGGAAATGTTTTCCAATATGAACTGAATATTTTGGGACTTTATCTTTTAAAGATAAATTGAAAATGAATATTAGAAATCGAATGGGAAATTGTATATTCATTGATATTTTGGAATTGTAAATTCACTAGGGAATTTATAAAAGAAAGGGGAATTTGTTTAAAAATAAACATTGATTTATTTTTGAACTGTGGGAATAAATTTACGGGTTTGGAACGTAAATATAAAGTAAATCAGTAAGGATTTATTTAAATTGGTTTAAATGAACCATTTTGAAATGAAAGTATTTCCGAGTAAGGAAAAGTGATTTGAAAAATTGTTTTCAAATGGTTGAAGTGTGGAAGTTTATATCTAGTAAAGATATTTTTGAGAAATAAATAATTTGGAAAATTATTTGGAATCTGATGATGTTGAGCATCTTTATTGATAGTTAAATAACCGACTATCAATATTTACCTTTAAATAGGTATTTGTTGTGAATTGCTTAAATTTGAATGCCACACTTATTTTTGAATAAGCGCTCACTATTCGGGTTAGCCGGAAAGGACCTTGGGGTCGTATAACCCATTTCGAATATGTAATACGTCGTAATGGATTGCATTCGATGACCGGTGTTGAAGACCAGATATTTCTGAAAACGTAAGGATTACCGTTGAGTTACTCTGCATCGGATGATCTCCGATATAGAGGTTTTATCACCCTTAGTGACGGGAAGTACGGACGTGATTAGAAATTATCCGGAATGCAAAGACTTCTTTGTAAGTGCCTTCGGTTCTGTTCGAGCCCGGAACAGACTTGTATGGATTGTATGTCTGACATTACAAGTTGAGATATAAAGCTGATTTCTTTCAAATATATTTCCATTGGTGGCGGAGAATGTATTCTCTTAGCTTAACACCCTTCTCTGAGACGTACGAGCTCAGAGGTTATGTAGTTGAAGGTTATTAGTGATATACTCCCAATTTGGTAGTGTGGCATGCTGAGTGTTGCTGTGAAATGATCATTGATTGATCATTTGTGATATGATCATTTGTTTGATCATTTATCTTTGTGATCATTTCTATGATCATTTGTTGACCTAAAGCACGGCTTTTGTATAAAGCGTGGCTTTGTGGACGAGACTTCGTCGGACCTCACACCCCGGAAATGGTCAAAACAGGAAGGATGCAGCAAGGTTATTAGGGAGTAGCGCCCCTTTAGTGTATGTCATTCCTTCTGGATAGAGGTGGTATCATGGTATGGAGCCCAGATACTTAACCTATGTTGTTGCTGCAAAATTTTGTGGTTGTTGGAAATCGAGGATCCTCGGATAGATAGGTTACGATCGGGGGATGGCATATTCGTGTCAGTAGTTACCCAGTTAGGGGTAACCCGGCCTTGTGTTGGCAGAGATCCGGTTTGGTTCTCGGGACGTCATTCCAGAGGCGTTTCCATGTGGCAATGGGAAGTTACTTGGCCTGACCGTTTGTTGGAAACCCAAAGAAACAATACGATCTTGTACGGTTTTAGTTGTAGAACCTATCATTCACTTATGGTGGCGCCGCACTGTTTGGATGGTAGCTATAGTAGGCATAAGCGCGAAATGCCTATGCTGGCTAAGATTTATATCTTTATTTTCGAAATGAATTTTGCCTACACTATGCACTAGCAATAATATCAAATGTTTCTTTTTAATGCATATCAAGCATCTTTGACTATCATAAGGAGAAATCTCCGCCGATTCTGCGTTTGCATTGTGTGTGCGTGCGGGAGGCCTTATGGTAGTCTCATTTTTAAAAAGCATTGCGAATTGACTTTAAAAATATTCCTCTATTTTGTTTTAAAGATAAACTGTTTTGAGTTCTCACACCAGTCACATGACTGACTCGGAGTTTATTGTTTTCCTTCCTAAACTCTGGATGCCCACCAATTTCCACACGGGCAGTCAAGAGTAAGGTTTATCAGGATATTCTGGAATTCAGGAGTTGCTGGAGGCAAGATGGTTGCATGGCGTATTCACTGGTATATAGTTTTTCTTTTCCGCTGTTTGTTGTTGTACACTCTGATGATGAAATGTAATGAGAGTAATGTAATAACTGATATAGTACTTTGTTTAAAGATTATTCATTTATCTATTATATGTTGTTCCGCTGCGATTGTGAGATCCTGATATTGTTTTATTGTTCTTTCTGTTCTGTTCTACCTTTTTCTTTTTCTTCAACCCTAACTATTCGGTTTTTCGTCGACGAAAAATCACAGTCGTTACGTCAAACAAAACAAATAGTTGTTCGGGTTTAAAACTTTAAATTGTACGGAATGAAAAATAACTACTAAGTATACCCTTCACTCAACAGTTTTAGGTGAAACTAAATAGATTATTCATACATCCCAGCAATTTTAAAATATCTTACCCAAACCAAAACAAACAACAAATTTAGTTTATTCCTTATTAATTCCATTCATACTTTTGTTGTTTGGTTTCATTTTTATCCATATACTGGTTTATCCTTTTACTTTACATTTATTTCTTACAACCTTTTACTTTTATTCATTGGTTTAATGTTTATTTTAATTATTCCTTTATTACTTACAAATCTTATTTCATTCATTAATGCCATCATTTATCAATTATTACATAATTTCATTTATTAATATTCATGATATTCATGCTATTAATGTTTAATTCAATTTCTTTGCACATTAATTCATTTACTAAGGTTTACAATCATTTATTTATATTACTTACCTTCCTATTATATTAAATTAGTAGCATTTCAACTTACTTAAGTTTTATAACACTACAACATCAGTTCTTATTTATGAAAGAATTCCATTAATTATTTTCATTTCCTCAAGTTAATTACTTGTATAGTATCTATTACATTTTCTTATTAACATTTTCAACTTTTATATATTTTGGTAAGTTATATATATGCCTTTAAGAATGTAATTGAAAGTTATACAAGTTTTTCTCAATTCTTTTAATTAGTTAATGGTTCAATAATTATATCTTTCGTTTTATAAGATTACAATTTCTACTTTCTTTTAACCCCATTTATAACTTAGCATTAAATCACTTATTTTAATTAAAGGTTTCAATCATTAATTACTTACGTTCAAATTCACTACAATAACTGAAACCATTAATTAATAGAAACTTAAGAATTTAAATACCGGGTTAATTTTAAATCATTTTAAAGATAATCGATAGAGGTTTATACTTAAAATTTTATATATCCAATTATACTTAAAACAATTTAGAAATTTATATTTGGTTATCAGAATAAATCCGTAGCAAAACTACTACAGTGGCCTTCCCACTTCGAAACTCGAAAATGAATGTCGATGATGCGTGCACTCATCACCGAAATTATTTTCCAACGACAGAGAGGGGAGTACAAAATTTATTTCTTTTCCAAATTTTATTTTAAAACATTTCTTTCAAATTATATTGAAATATTTATATCAGAAAATACTTCTAATTATATTATTACTATATATTTCAAAATCATTCAAAATAAATTTCAAAACCCCGGAACTTAAGTTCTAAATTTCCAATTTTATTTATTTATTTAAATCTTATTTCAACTATTATTTATAAATTTTCATTACCTAACAACCAATATATTACAACCAAATTGTAACGACCCAGAATTTTTATTAATTTAAATTTGAATATTTAATTGAATTTAAATATTAATAAGTGAAATTTATAAGTCGAATAAATTTTATTTCGAATAATTGGATATAATTGGATAATTAAATAGATAATTTAATATGTGAAAATACAGAAATAATTGAAATCGTATATTCATAAATATTTTGGAATGTAAATTCACTATGGAATTTATAAATGAAAAGGGGAATTTGTTTAAAAATAAATGTTGATTTATTTTTGAAGTGTGGAAAATATATATCTAGTAAAGATATTTTGGAAAGTAAATAATTTGGGAAATTATTTGGATTTGGTGATGTTGAGCACGCCAATTGATAGTTAAGATAATCCGACTATCAATATTTACCTTTAAATAGGTATTTGTTGTGATTTGTTTGAATTTGAATGCCACACTTATTTTTGAATAAGCGCTCACTATTCGGGTTAGGCGGGAAAGGACCTTGGGGTCGTATAACCCATTTCAAGTATGTGATACGTCGTTATGGATTGCATTTGATGACCGGTGTTGAAGACCGGATATTTGGGAAAACGGAAGGATTACCGTCGAGTTACTCTACATCGGCTGATCTCCGATATAGAGGTTTTATCACCCTTAGTGACGGGAAGTCCGGTCGTGATTAGTGAATATCCGGAATGCAAGGACTTCTTTGTAAGTACCTTCGATTCTATTCGATCCCGGAACAGACTTGTATGGATTGTATGTCTGACATTACAAATTGAGATATAAAGCTGATTTCTTTCAAATATATTTCTGTTGGTGGCGGAGAATTTATTCTCTTAGCTTAACACCCTTCTCTGAGATGTACGAGCTCAGATGTTATGTAGTTGAAGGTTATTAGTGATATACTCCCAATTTGGTAGTGTGGCATGCCGAGTGTTGCTGTGAAATGATCATTGATTGATCATTTGTGATATGATCATTTGTTTGATCATTTATCTTGGTGATCATTTCTATGATCATTTGATTGACCCAAAGCACGGCTTTTGTATAAAGTGTGGCTTTGTGGACGAGACTTCGTCGGACCTCACACCCCGGAAATGGTCAAAACAGGAAGGATGCGGCAAGGTTATTAGGGGGTAGCGCCCCTTTAGTGTATGTCATTCCTTCTGGATAGAGGTGGTATCATGGTATGGAGCCCAGATACTTAACCTATGTTGTTGCTACATATTTTGTGGTTGTTGGAAATCGAGGATCCTCGGATAGATCGGTTACGATCAGGGATGACATATTCGTGTCAGTAGTTACCCAGTTAGGGGTAACCCGGCCTTGTGTTGGCAGAGATCCGGTTTGGTTCTCGGGGCGTCTTTCCAGAGGCGTTTCCATGTGGCAATGGGAAGTTCCTTGGCCTGACCATTTGTTGGAAATCCAAAGAAACAATACGAGACTTGTACGGTTTTAGTTGTAGAACCTGCCATGGAATGTGGCGGTAACCTGCTATTGAACATGGTAGCTATAGTAGGCATACGATAATGGTCGTATGTTGGCTAAGATTTATATTCTACTTTCGAAATGGTTTTTTCCTACACTATGCACTAGTAATAATATCAAATGTTTCTTTTTAATGCGTATCAAGCATCTTTGACTATCATAAGGAGAAATCTCCTCCGATTCTGCGTTTACATTGTGTGCGTGTGCGGGAGGCCTTATGGTAGTCTCATTTTTAAAAGCATTGCGAATTGACTTTAAAAGTATTCCACTATTTTGTTTTCAAAGATAAATAAACTGTTTTGAGTTCTCACACCAGTCACATGACTGACTCGGAGTTTATTGTTTTCCTTCCTAAACTCTGGGTGCCCACCAATTTCCACACGGGCAGCCAAGAGTTAAGGTTTATCAGGATATTCTGGATATTCAGGAGTTGCTGGAGGCAAGCTGGATGGCATGGCGTATTACTAGTATATAGTATTTCTTTTCCGCTGTTGATGTTGTTTGTTGTTGTACACTCTGATGATGTAATGAAATGTAATGTAATGTAATAACTGATATAGTTCTTTGTTTAAAGATTATTCATTTATTTATTATATGTTGTTCCGCTGCGAATTGTGAGATTCTGATGTTGTTCTGTTATTTCTTCTGTTCTGTTCTATCTTTTTCTATCTTCTTCTACCTTTTCTTTTTCTAAAACCCTAACGGTACGGTTTTTCGGCTTTCGATTTCTCGGCAGTTGATACAGTAGACGTATTGATGTCGGTTTTCGTCAACGAAAAATCGCAAACGTTACATTTGGTATCAGAGCTTATGGTTAAGCGACAACCATGGCTCTATTGGGTATTACTCATTAGAGATAGAGTCAGTAGTACTCTAGAATGAGTGTGAGTGTAATAATTGATACGAGCGCGTATTTGTTAGTGAATATTAAATTGTTCTATATTGTGATGATTGGTTTGTTGAGTGGTATATGGATTTTGGTCAACACGAGTAATTAACGTTGTTGATAGGGATCTCTAAACACTTGTACAAAACAATTTGACACGATATTATTTAAAATAGGGTAAATGAAATAATTTTACCTTGATTATATTTTATATATAAAAGAATAATTTTTCAGAATTATTAAAGTATATATGAATTGATTGTTTGGTTGTTGAATAAGTTAAATAAAAACAACAGCTGTGAAAGAATGAATTGTATAAGCAAATGAATTATAAGTATGGAACTATAATTACTATGATTACAATTGTGAAATAATCTTATATATAAGAAGTGAAATTATATAAGTAAAAGACTTGTAAATGTGATTTATAATCTGAAATAAAATTACAGGGAATGGTTTTGAAAGGATTTGATATTTTGGGAAAATTGTTTTGGAGAAATTAAAGCTCTAAACTTTTTTCGGTCGCTGGAAAATAATTCCGGTGATGATCGCGACATCATTGGTGTTCATTTTTGGGTTTCCAAAAGAGAGATTGCTGCCAAATTGTTTAAAAGAAAGTTGTTTGGAAATTTTGAGTTTGGGTTTTGAAATTCAAAAGATAATTGAATTGATTTCAAAATTGGTTTTGAAATATTGAAAGGACTCTGGAATCCTATTTAAATATTATGGAAATGATAAATGAGTTGATAACTTATACAAATTGAATTTTGATAGAATAAATTTAACTTAAAGAGATAGAGTTAAATTAAAGGAAGTATAAGTAAATCAATAAGTTGTAAATTAATGAATATAAGGGAAATAAGTTTTGAACTTATAATATGAGTTAATAAATTTAGCTTTGGTAAAGGTTAAATAGAATTTACTTTAGAAATTGAAATTTAAATTGGATTTATAAGTGGAAACTTAAGTTAAATTGAAATAAATGATGTTGGAATCGAATATAACTTAAGTGAAGTTGAATAAAGTTGATTTTGGTGTCAAAGTAAATTAATAAGTGAATTAATGAAGTGAAGTCATTAAGAATTTGAACTTGAGTTATATGAATGAAATTCAACTTTATATTGATAAAGGAATTAGCTATTGAACTAATGAATGAATTGAATGTAAATCAATTGAATGTAAATAATTGATATGAAATAATGAATATATAAGTGTTAATTCATTAAAAGCTAGTTGAATAAATTGAATGGAAGTCAATTTAATATGATCCAATTGGAATTAAAAGTGTTGAACCAAATTGAATGTAAAGTGAATAAATTTGGTTGTGTTGAAATATACATTGGTTGTTATATGATTATTAGTTGATTGTATATAATTCATTAAGTGTTAATGAAATTGAATTAGCGAAATTGAAAGCTATGTAATTAAATTCAAATGGATAATATATAATTGAATTCAAATTAGAAGTAAATAAATTTGAATAGAATTGAATGTGAATTGGATTTAATTAGTGAATGCAAACTAATTAAAATTGAATATGAATGAATGCTAGTAAATCCAATGTTAATGAATCAAATGTGATTTAAATTGAAAACCAATTCATTGAATATTAATGAGAATATGAATGAATATTGATTTGGTTATGCATGATAGTTGGTTGGTGGTTGCATTTGTTACTTTTGTTGCATTTGCTATGTTGGCACATGTAGTTCTTTTGTTGCTATATGTTGTATATTGATACTATTTTCATATATGCATGATTCTCATGTTGTTTGTTGAGTGTTTAGTAGGTGCGGATTGCGCTTGCTTCGCATTTGGAGCTCGCTTTCGTGCTATATTAGCCGTATATGCTCGCTAATAAAATAAATAAGGTACATCTCGGATTACATACCGTACTTTTACACCTTTTTCCCTGCGGGATGCCTCATCACTTGATGAGATGTATATTTGTGATATATATACTGTCATTTTTTTTTTGGATCGAGCCGCGCAAAGGAGACTATGGCGAATTTATCTGAAAATTTAAGGCGTTAGAATTTTTTTGAGAAAATTGGAAAAATTTGTGAAAACTATAAATTTGATTTGGAGTTGGAAGTTAAACGATATAGTTTGGTTTTGAAAAGATAACTAAGTATGATTTGAAAACTTAGTAAGTTATTGAAAGAAGTCTAACTATGGATTTTGGAAAGTTAATGGATTTTGTGAATCTTTCTTACTTGGTAATTTCGAGGACGAAATTCTTTTAAGGGGGGAAGATTGTAACGACCCAGAATTTTTATTAATTTAAATTTGAATATTTAATTGAATTTAAATATTAATAAGTGAAATTTATAAGTCGAATAAATTTTATTTCGAATAATTGGATTTAATTGGATAATTAAATCGATAATTTAATATGTGAAAATACATAAATAATTGAAAAATATGATTGAAAATGATTTGTAAAACTTTATTTAATCATGTTGGAGTTAGAATGATATTTTAGAACTTTTAAAAATCGAATTAAAAGTTAAATTGTGAAAATTGAACATTTTAATATTTAATCGACTAGTGAAATTAGCCAATTTTTGAACAGTCTCATAATTGGACGAAACCAGTTCCATTGGATCCGTAATAATTAGTTATTATCGGATTTCAATTTTCGTAGCAATCGAAGTTGTCGTTTGACCGTGGCAGCTCGAAACGCATCGAAATTGTTTTAATATTAATTTGGCGAGTTAAAATAGCCATTTTTCAAAAAGTCTCGGATTTCGACGAAACCAGTTTCATCGGATCCGTAATGTGATATTATTGTAAGGTTTCAAATTTCGTGTCAATCGGATTTATCGTTTGTCCGGTGCAAGCTAAAACGCCTGGAAAATCGTTTAATCGGTTTAATTTTAAATCGAACGTTTATAGCCATATCTCGCACAGATGATCGAATTAGCTTCCAAAACCTATTCCATTGTGTCCGGAATACGGGATAAACCCTAGAAACGTCAGTCACCGCGCGTAAATCGGAGTTTGGAAATCCTGAAATGAATAGTGTTTTCGTTTGATTTTCTATAAATAGACCATCTTCATTCTCAAAAAAAAAAAAGGAAATTGAAACCCTAGCCGCCTCCCACTATTTCAACGGCCAGAAAATTCGCATGCTTCTCCCCTTAATTTCTTTCGATCCATAAACATTTAGCGAAAAGCTTCGACACGAAAATCATAGAGCTAGATGAGATCTCCAGATCCATAAGGTTGTGATCGTTTTTAATGGCACGGGTCAATGGCAATCTGCGTTCAAAGGCCGTGCGTTGCTTGCGCGTTTTCCAAGGAAGGAGGAGATCGAGCTCAGCAACCTCCCAGCCGATGGTGGCTCATGTAGCAAGCGTCGTTGTGGTGTAACCTGATCGAAGTGGAAGTGTTTGTGTTGGTGGCGAAAATTGCAAGTTGATAGGCGGCTATGGGTTGTTTGTTGCGTGCAAATTACTGGGAGGAGGGAGATGAAACTCACGGCTCTGATTGGGTTGCAAGAGTGAACGGCCAGATTTAATTAGGTTTAAAATTTAAAATAAAAGTGTAAATTAATTATCTTTTAATTCGTGTAAACTTCAAAAAATCATATCTTTTCCGTACGAGGTCGAAAACGCACGAAACAAATTGCGTTGGGTTCGTATTGACCAATACTATGCTATGGAATTGGATTGGAGTTGATTGGATCAAGCGAAAATTTTGGATAAAATTAAACGCGCGTTTAATTTTATTCGAAATAAAAGCTGAAAACGAAATTGAAATCAAGGTGAGAACTTCTCACTCAATCGATTCGGTTTCGAATTTTATTTTAAATAGTTAGATTTAATTAGATTTAAATAGTTAGATTTAATTAGATCTAATTAGATTTTTATTCGATTGAGTGAGGTTTAAAATTTAAAATATTTCTTAAATCTAACTATTTAAAATAAAAATCGAAACCGAATCGATTGAGTGAGAAGTTCTCACCTTGATTTCAATTTCGTTTTCAGCTTTTATTTCGAATAAAATTAAACGCGCGTTTAATTTTATCCAAAATTTTCGCTTGATCCAATCAACTCCAATCCAATTCCATAGTATAGTATTCGTCAATACGAACCCAACGCAATTTGTTTCGTGCGTTTTCGACCTCGTACGGAAAAGATATGATTTTTTGAAGTTTACACGAATTAAAAGATAATTAATTTACACTTTTATTTTAAATTTTAAACCTAATTAAATCTGGCCGTTCACTCTTGCAACCCAATCAGAGCCGTGAGTTTCATCTCCCTCCTCCCAGTAATTTGCACGCAACAAACAACCCATAGCCGCCTATCAACTTGCAATTTTCGCCACCAACACAAACACTTCCACTTCGATCAGGTTACACCACAACGACGCTTGCTACATGAGCCACCATCGGCTGGGAGGTTGCTGAGCTCGGTCTCCTCCTTCCTTGGAAAACGCGCAAGCAACGCACGGCCTTTGAACGCAGATTGCCATTGACCCGTGCCATTAAAAACGATCACAACCTTATGGATCTGGAGATCTCATCTAGCTCTATGATTTTCGTGTCGAAGCTTTTCGCTAAATGTTTATGGATCGAAAGAAATTAAGGGGAGAAGCATGCGAATTTTCTGGCCGTTGAAATAGTGGGAGGCGGCTAGGGTTTCAATTTCTTTTTTTTTTTTTTTGAGAATGAAGATGGTCTATTTATAGAAAATCAAACGAAAACACTATTCATTCCGGGATTTCCAAACTCCGATTTACGCGCGGTGACTGGCGTTTCTAGGGTTTATCCCGCATTCTGGACACAATGGAACAGGTTTTGGAAGCTAATTCGATCATCTGTGCGAGATATGGCTATAAACGTTCGAATTAAAATTAAACCGATTAAACGATTTTCCAGGCGTTTTAGCTTGCACCGGACAAACGATAAATCCGATTGACACGAAATTTGAAACCTTACAATAATATCACATTACGGATCCGATGAAACTAGTTTCGTCGAAATCTGAGACTTTTTGAAAAATGGCTATTTTAACTCGCCAAATTAATATTAAAACAATTTCGATGCGTTTCGAGCTGCCACGGTCAAACGACAACTCCGATTGCTACGAAAATTGAAATCCGATAATAACTAATTATTACGGATCCAATGGAACTGGTTTCGTCCAATTCTGAGACTGTTCAAAAATTGGCTAATTTCACTAGTCGATTAAATATTAAAATGTTCAATTTTCACAATTTAACTTTTAATTCGATTTTTAAAAGTTCTAAAATATCATTCTAACTCCAACATGATTAAATAAAATTTTACAAATCATTTTCAATCATATTTAACCCTATTTTCAATTATTTCTGTATTTTCACATATTAAATTATCGATTTAATTATCCAATTAAATCCAATTATTCGAAATAAAATTTATTCGACTTATAAATTTCACTTATTAATATTTAAATTCAATTAAATATTCAAATTTAAATTAATAAAAATTCCGGGTCGTTACACAAATATAACTTTTATAAAAAAAATATTTTTATACATATATAGAAAATATAATAGGCAAAATTATTTCATTCACCTATATTAAAAAAAATATTATGTCGGTCTATTCTATATGTGTTTAGAAATCCCTATTGATGTCATAGCGTCCCATGCATCAACCAGAATTTTTAAATACAAAACGGAACAAATTAACACAATATTAAAACCTTTTTATAACACTAACAAGTACACTCTCTCATACGTACACTTAGCGACTGACCATAGGGTATTACTACCCTATTAACAAAGAGTCAAACCCCACAAAGCTAAGGTTTATCGCTAAACCTGGCTCTGATACCAGATGTAACATTGCGCCTTTTCGCACACTTTAAATCGACACATGTGACAATTCAAACCATATGGAAGGGCGGATTGTTATAGGGTAAATAAGAAAACCAAGAAAGAAAGAAAACAAAACATAATCTCACAGCGGAAGGAAAAATATAATAATCAAATATACAGTTCATGAAGCTATTTTTTTCGAAATATTTAATTATACTTACAATATACATCAGAGTTATACATACCATAAAATATCAATAATGCAACGGAATACAATAGTGTAGTGGAATAATATAGTAGATAATAGTACTACAAATCTTCGTCTTCGTCCTCCAGAATAAAATCTTCAAATCCTGAAACGCTCGGACTGACCCGAGCGAATTGAAAAGACAAAACACTCGAGTCAGAACTAAAAGATCTTATGTGGGTTAAATCAACAGAAATAAATATAAGAGCAGTAACTTAAGAGATGCTCGGGATTCACATCTCCTAATGATCCGTTAAACTATTTACTATGTAGTAATATTTCGCTATTATAATAATGTCTATTAGTAGAATAAACTTACTTTTAAATAGCGTTAAGGGGTTACCCATATAGCCCTTAACACATAATATATTCCCATAGTCTATACAGTACCGTAATAACCCCCATACTGGGCGTCGTCAGAGGGCACTCCATAGGTATGGTACAAAACAAAATCGTATAAGGCGTGCTAGGGTAGGTGACACGACACAACTAGACAATGTCAGGGTAGATATACGAATTGTTATCCGGACTGGTGGTAACGCATATCCGCAGCTATCACCCACCTCGAGCCACACCTCCAAATAAAAAAAATCAAAAGTGGCCACCAAAATATCCAAAAGTCAAAGTATAATATCGAAGGGATGTGTCTGATCAAAGGTGCTACCTCATTGGCCCGAGAATCGCTCATGTTTTAGCCACCTTATGCCAACTTACGGGAGTCGGGTCCACGTATTTACCTCAAAGGAAACGCCGCCGCCATCCTACTTCATTCTGGAATCTCCACCGCGTACACGGTTGTTGAAGTGGTTTTCGGAGTTGGCAGAGAGTATGACAACTTCCGATCTCGGTCTCTTTAACAACCAAAAGTTATTATAACACCGCGGTCATTTCAAAATAATTTATACTTCAAAACAAGAATAAATATCCATTTCAAAACCATATAAATACGATATCGTTTTTTTTAAAACCCAAATCATTTTGATATCATTTTTATTTCAAAATATATCCTTTCCAAAAATCATAGCACTTCCAGAATCTATATACTTTCAAACCAGTCATTTGAAATTATAACACTTTCAAAACATAATACTTTGAAATTCATAAATTTGAAACATTTCAATTTAGGTAAACATTTCAATTTTGATATATTTCAAGGCTTTAATATTCCAAAATTCCAAAACTAAATTTGATAATTTAGATTAAAAAATCAAATCTTCTATTACTTAGTTTAAGTAGTTTCAAAATAAATCCATTTTTATTTAAACATAACTCAAATTCCAAATAACTAAATATTTTCTTCAATTCATTTATACTTGAAATAATCATTTAATTCACCTAGACCCAAAAATCAAGTTATAATAATTATACCTTTTAAAATTTTCAATTTAATAATTTCATATCAACCTTTTTGAGTTCAAATTCTTAAATAGATTCATTTTCAAATAAGCCTCCAATTTATCTTCCAACCTCAATCTATTTAAGTCATTTTGCACTTTATATTAAAATAAAATTTAAAGACTTTCTCACATTTATTTTAATAAAAATCAAACTCTATTTATTAAACTTTATTTTATTTGACAGTCTTATACATAGCTTAAATTCAAACATTCAACTATATATAAAAATAATATATATATAACTTCAAAATCACTATTCATTAAACCATATTATATAAAATAATCAAACTTTATTATTGGGCTTATTTTATATTTCAAAGCATATTTATATATTGCTAGAATCAATAATAAATTTGACGTTTATATAACATCAAAAATCAATATTTATATAACCCGTATATTTCTTTACAAAACCATAGAAATCATTTCACAATATTTTTATATAGAGAGAGAACGCGGTGTCTGTATATAATTTTCTATCCTATGGTCAAGTGTTACAGATATTTATCATTTCAATCCGCAATTTAAAAGTAAAAATTACGGTTATATATCATTTCAAACCACAATCCCGAAAGAAATGAAAATGCATAATAATTTGCAGTTTATAATAATATACATACAACATCCATTCATCCAATATCAACCATCAACCATTTATCACAATCATCATCCAATTCAAACAATAGCATTAATATAGAACGGATAATAAACAACAAGTATTAAATAGCAGTTTATATTCAATAATAAATTTAAACTATTTAACTGGCAGTTTGTACGCAATTATAAATAAAAAAGTAAATGGCAGTTTATATGCAAAATAAATTAAATAACAATTTAATTTAAATAAATGCAATCTAACTGAGATGATGTTTAGATATATGCCCAAATAATCATAGATAAAATTTAAATCACATCAAAATTTAATTTAACAAACATCAGAAATCTTAGAAGTTGTGAGTGGATTAAAACACTCACCTTTTGAATTTAAATTGAATTTAAATTCAATTTAAACCCAAAATTGCACAGTCTCCAAATTCGTCCAAACCAGCGTCCAAATGTCTGAAATTTTATTACGATCCTAACAAAAAAATCGCGTGTGAAACAGAGTTCGTATGTAAGAGTTATAGCGATTTATTGTGATTGAAATCAATTATAAAATAAAAGAAAATGAGAGCACTTTTACCCTCATTGTTGCCACGTCACCGCTCCATACGCAAGCTAGAGAAAACGCACGCAAACCATAAAACCCGTCCCCAAATTTCTCAGCCGCCACCTATAAACCTTAATCACCGACCAATCCAACGTCATCGACCACCCAACGACGCCGGCGCCGCCTTTCCCTGTCCAAGCCAAGTCCATCGAAGGTGGCGCGATCCCCTCTGACACGCGCGACGTCGGACCACCTGCCAGACGTACATCAATGAATTTCGATGGACCGAGACATCATTTGCGAGATGTGACCGCATGGATGTGAGCTGCATGTCGACCTCAACCAGCCTACGCCCTCCGATCGTCATAAAATCGCGAATCCACCGTTGGATCTAAACCCTAGCCAATGGACGACTGAGGTTCAACTCGAAATTCTGGGCAAACGATGAATCGGATTGAAAAACAAATTCCACCAGAACATTATGCTCATTAAGAGCTTCGATATATATTTTTTCCAGATTGTCCTAAGGACTTTGAATTTTATGCTTTGGATTTGATTTGCAATTGGATCTGGAAATATAGAATTTTGTCTGCCATTGAGGAAGAGGATGAATAGAATGAATTTAGGTATAGGAATAAGGAATAGGGGCTGCTAGGGTTTATAGCAGGATATTTAGAGAGAAAGTTGAAATAGAATAAATGGATCGGGTTGAATACGCGCTAACGACGAAATGGCCCAAAAAGCCCGTTCTAACTCCAGAACGAAATTGGGTCAACCCATATATCAAAATAGGTGTTATTAAATATTCTAAACGCGATGGAACAAGTTTCAAGTCCAAATTCCATCGTATGAAGAAGTTATAATAAAATCAATATTTTTCGAATTGATTTCAATTTCATTGATTTCAAGGCCTTTCGAGTCCGTACGATCAAACGACAAGTCTAATCGCTACAAAACTTGAAATCCTACAATAATTCACCGTAACGGATCCGATGAAACTTGTTTTGTCGAAATCTGAGTCAGTGGCCAAAATGGCTATTTTTATATTAATTAAATAAATTAAAATAAATTAGTTAAATCAAAATTTCAATTTAAATTCTAAAATTGACAATTCTGATCATTTAAAATTTCTTAATCATTTACAATGATTTTAAACAAATTTAGATGTCAATGTAGAGATGATTAATTTAAATTTTCAATATTTACCTCAATTTCAATAAATTCACAAATTATAAATAAAATCCCCAAAATTCCATTCTTTAAATAAATAAATTATTATTTCATTCATTCCCGTCAAATAGATGGATTAAATATTAGATTCAAAACTATTACATAAATTTCTCATATTATCTTTATTTCAAATAACGTATCATTTAACCATTTCAATTTCATTTAATCGCCATTAAATCCAATTATTGAATTTTCCATTTCACTTAAATAAATAAAGTTTTGATTTCCATTCGTTTAATTTAATTAATTATCATATTTTCATCCTAGGTACCATTTACATTAGTATTTATCCTGATAAATTAACATTTTTCCCAATTTATCAACTCCTAACCATTGTATTACATTTCACATAAATGTAACATTTATTTATATTTATTAAAATTAAATTTTCATTTCCGTCAAAACAGGTAACTTATAATAATTTGATATCATCAGGTATCAATCATAATCTTACAAGTTTAAATCATTTCCAAACCAATGTTGTAGTTTCTTATTAACATTGATTATATCCGATTACCATTCACTATATATTTTGGTCAATTTCACACATTATTTGAAATAAAGTCTCAATTAAACTTATCTATTTTGATTTCATTCCTATATTACATCATTTATTGTTTTACAAATAAACTACATTTCACTTCATCCTATTTCCTTCATATCTTGTGACTATTGCCTTATTCTCATTAATATACATTAAGGTTCATTAAATTCAATTGACTCACATTTTAATTATTACAATAATTACTATCATTGTTTTTACTTAATCACTATTTATTATTATGAATTCATTAATTAATTCACAAATTGCCTTCGTTTTCTTATATTCAATTTATTACCAAATATTTCTATTTACACTCCATTATAACCTAAACAGCCGTTTCAATCAATTTGAATTGCATTAAATAGGTTATTTATCAACTGCCATTAACATTACTACCTTAATTCACATACAGTTACAATTTATCTTCAATTCCAATTAACCATCTAAAGAAATAGGTAACTCACAATAAACATTATCATTACTCTTTTGTCACATAAGTAAGCCTCTATTACTTACAAATCAATGTTGGCATTTATTTCCATACTACTAATTGCATTCACTTATGTTCTATCCAAAACATAACATTTAGTTATTATTTCATTAATACTATTTCCAATTTTATTTCTTTCAGTTTTAATTTCACAATCATATTTAATTAACAACTGAAAATGTTTTCCACTATTTCTTTATTTGTATTTCATTCCAATTGTCAAGAATTGATGTAATTTACCATTGTAACATTTAATTTCTAACATTCGCTCCAATATAAATTATAAGATTTTCATTTCTTTCTACCTTTAATTACAAAATCTTATAAATTTAACAAATTAAATTATCAAAATTTACGGGATGTTACAGTTTCTTTTCAAATCAGAAAAATAATAGACTTTTAGAATTAAAAATATGGAAATTGGTAAAAGCTTATTTGGGCAAAGTATTAAGGGGTTAAACTCGTTGGAGGTTGAGTGCTAAAGGTTGATTGCTTGGTGTCACCACTCACTATAACAAAGAAACATGGTGGATGGATGTAAACATGTTTTTTCTAAATGTTGATTTGAAAGAAACGAATTTCCTTGTCACGATCTGAGGGTTTTGAAGTTAGTGTGAGCAACGAAAATGCTTGTAGATTTTTAAGATCTACATATGGTCTTAAGTAAACATCGTACAGTTGGAATAAGCATTTGACAAAGTTATTAAATATTTTGCTTTCAATCAAAATTCGAAGGAAACGTAAATGTATAGGAAAGAAGAAAAATATGTTGTGATGTTTCTAATATTATATGTTTACAATCTTCTACCGGTTGTTAGTGATGTACCAATGTTACAAGTAGTGTAAGCTTAGCTGTCAAAGAAGTTCTTGATGAAGGATTTGAGTGAGGCCATCTACATTCCAGACATCAAGGTGTGTGTTTATATATATATATAAAGCTTTTTCGGATTGTGTCAGTCGATGTACGTAGATATCATACTAAAACGGTTTAGAATGGATAATTCTAAACCCAAAAATGTTCCAATGCAATATGGAATCATCATCTCTAAGAAAGATGCCCCATCTATGGATGAGGAGAGACGATGCATAAAGAATATTCACTATGTTTCAACCATATGGTCTATCATGTAATTTATGTTATATACTAGGCCGGATATCACTTCTACACTTAGTATAGTTAACTGATATCAAGCAAATCCTGGTGGAAATCATTAGATAGAAGTAAATTGCATCCTTATGTACTTACGAAATACTATATATTTGTTTTTGATCTTCAAAAACAACAAACACCTTGTGTAGGGGTATACAGACTCAAGCTTCTAAAGTGATGTCGACTACAGCAAGTCAGTTTTATGTTTTGTGTTCACTTTACATGGTGGGACCGTTAGTTAGAAAAGTTCGAAGAAAGAGTGGATTCGACGATGAAGGTCGAGTAGATCAACTTAAATGAAGCACATAAATAAGCAGTATGGATGCACGAAATTATCAAAAAGCTAGGAGTTATCAAAGCATGAAGGGTCTGGTGCTTATGTACTCTGAAAGTGTAACAATATTGATTTCCAAGGAATAAAGAGCTCATAAGATATCAAGGCATATTCTCCACAAATACCACATGATAGGACAATTTATCAATTGCAGAGAGATAGCAGTCAAGCGAGTAGATATGAAGGAAAATATAGTAGACCCATTCATGAAGGCCCTTTCTCAGTACGTTCTAGGACGATTGATAAAAGAAATGGAATAAAACACCATAATTGGCCCCAAATGCAAATGAAATATTGAAAGAGTTAAGAGTATGCCTTAGAAATTATGTAATTTCTTATGTAATCTTAACTTTATAACGAATTTTGTTCAAACAGAAGTATGCATTTTGGTTTTTTCTTTTATATGTGTTTGTTAGTGGATATGATATAAATAATGATTACGATTATTAGACGTAAATAGATAGAAAAATCCCTAAGTAGAATATTAGATCAATTGTAGTTGTTGATCTGTCGTAACCATAGGTATTAGTTTAATGTGTTCATAATACTCAACTATAAAGGTTATTAGTCAATATGCATCGAGAAAGGAATATTGATGTATCCATTGAGACAAGCGTATGTAATACTCTAAAAATATTGGATGGTTAGCTACATTTGATCATTATGGGCATCAAGGGGTTGGGTAATTGTGATCATTAGATGGTTACGGAATGACTTAACCAAGAGCCTTATGTGGGCTAAATATACTAAGTCAAAACATAGGATCTCAACGCAATGGTGTGTGGTAGTCTTTAGACTTAAGAATACCACGTGGCTTAAATGATGAGGTTGTGCTTTAATTTTAGCCATATTGTGGCATCACGACCGCGCTACAGCTCCTTTTGGGGTTAGGCCAAGAGTGAAACACTATTTAACATAGTATTTCTATCCTATGATGTATGAGGTTAGTGTCACCGTGATTGGAACTCAATTCAAAGTGAAAAATTTATGTCTGTGGTACTTTCGATTATCCAATAATTGTTAGCGTTGGAAACAAGGACTCTTTGATGTTGATCCTCGAAATTAGATACAAATATTACAAGAGCTTTTTTGATTGTTAACCAAAATTTATATATCTAAGCGATATAACGATTGTTATCCTGTCTTTGAACTAGACATTATTTAAATGAGTGTAAATTGTCGAATGATCAAATAGTAAGCCGAAAATTTAAAACAATAACTCGAAAAGTCGAAATTCAACCAAAGATCAAAGAATGGTATAGAAACTCATTAGCAAGCCAAGAGAAGCTATCCATCTTCTAAAGGAACCAAGTGGTACAGAGAAAATTAGCAAAAAATATGTGAAGTGCCAGATCTGTAACGACCTACTATTTCGAACCATTCGCATCCACACATGTCGGACTTGAATTGCTCAAAACTGTTCGTCCTTGAGATGATGGTTTTGATGACAACAACCTTAGAATAGATTATAAAATATAAATACTAACAATATAAGTTTATATATATATATATATATATATATATATGCAGGATTTAACCATGCAGGTACCAAGAATGAAGACTATACAGTATAGAGATTCAAGATATTAAGCTTAAAGACTCATGAGTATCAAGAATATCAAGATTATCAAGAGTTCAAGATTTTATGTAATTTAATTTTTTGATTAGGAATTTTGTTAGAACTCCTAGAAAAGCACTGGCATCTTAAAACTAATTTTATTCGTGGAATGGAATCCACTTCGAGCCTGTTAAAGGGATGGAACCCTAAGTAGGATGGAACCTACAAAAAAATCTAGTGGAACATTGTTTTGTATCCGCTAATCTTTTATTCAAATGTTTTTACAAAATTATCTTGTTTTCAAAATGATTTCAAAATCTTCCTTTTAAAAAGCGTCAAAAACATCTATCCTGATTTCAAATACTTTTAGCCTCAAAATAATTTTTAATTTCAAAATCAAATTATCCGTAGTTTTAAGCTATCTTTAATAATAATATATTTAAATTTTAAATATTTATACTTAGATTTAAATATAAAATTATAGTAAAATTTTGTATACATTATTCTATATATTTACTTATGTAATTTAACTATGGACAAGTATATTTATAAAGTTTAAAATAATTTTAATATAAGATAGAAGTTATTTTCAAAGAAAAACAAACTACCAAAAATTCCTTTGGGATGTCGACATGCTCTACCTACCCATGTCGACATAGTGTCAGTTGGTTTCAAAATTTAAATTTCAAAAGAAGTGTATGTTCGTCATATCTCTTCACGAATGGACATGGCTGTTATTCTTCTATAAATAGGGGTTGTTTTCAATGAATTTTAATATATATTTTCTGGTTCTCACTTCTCTTCTTCTTCCACGTTTCTTTATACATATTCCTACCATTACTCTGCTGAAATCAACACTGAATCTAACTAGATTATATCTGGTTTGATTCTCTATCACTATCTCAACAAGATCCTCACTGCTATTTAGAGTTATAGGCTTCTTTGTAATCAATTAAACGAGAAAAGGTGTGATTGTGGCCTTGGAAATCAATCAAGCGAGTAAAGGTGTGATTGTAGCCTTGGAAATCAATTGGGTGAACTTGTTGCCCGTAAAATCAAGTATCTCTACCCAGAGGATTGTGAATCTGGAGGGCGTACCTCGTAGCCTTGAAATCGAGTGCGTAATTGTACAATTGCTTTTAAAAGGAAATCCGTACTCGTGTGCGGGACTGGATGTAGGTTAACTCCGAACCAGTATAAAATCTGATGTGTTCTTTCATTTACTACTTTTACTTTATGTCTGCATTTGTGTTTGATTCTGTGATCATATCCGTGTCTGAATATTGCATACATTTGTGTTCAAAATAACAAAAACTCAAAAACATTTAATAATTCCTTAAAACACTATTCACCCCCCTCTAGCGTTTACCCTAGCCTTAAGATCCGTAATTCGCATTTCTCACATTTTGTATCAAAGCAAGGTTTTCAAAGTTTTCATAATCTGAATTTTGAAATTTTTTAAAAATAGCAATTTTTTTATAAAATTATTAACACTATTTTCATATGAATATGTCATAGAATCATCATGATATTGTTGCTTAAAACTATATTTAGTTATTTTGAAAAGTCACTTGATTCTTTAAAAAGTTATGTTATTTTGCAGGAGAAGAGTTACGTCTAATGACCGTTGGTAAAAGATACCAGATAATCATTCATCGATCAAGAAGAACAAATGGATATATAATGACAATCGATAATGAAATGGGTACCAGATCAATACAAAACTTTTGTTTCTCATCTACAACCTGACTTGATATATTACTTCTCTCTATCTGCTTTGCAATGCCACTGGTTTCGTGCAAATCCGTCAACAAATGACCAAGGTATGGTCAAATGAAGTTTTGATGAACAAAGAGAGAAAGAAAGCAAAACTGTCAATGGTATTCTTCAAATTGCATCTAAATATTTGAGTATTTTGTTTCCACTCTTTTTCCAAATTGTTGTTCTTGTTCTCACGGTCGTTTTGATGGGTGGATCATCAAATTCCGATCAAAATTGAGTGAGATATGACAGTTTGAAGTTGGCTATCCAAAACTGAAAACTGTGTATAGGATTTCCTGCATTTCTCTTACTGTTCGGCCTGTTTCACCATAATACTCTCCAAATTCGTCACCAAACTATTACTGAAATCATATCCCTTGCCTTCCTCTTCGGTTTTCCGCTGGTTTCATCCAATTTTATTAAGAAACGAAGGAGATATGCCTTCTAGAAGTTTGATGGTGAGTAGAAAAACGGAAAGAAGAAGAAGAAGAGAAACTTTTATGAAAAGTGGTGATTGTTGGGCCTATTTATAGTGGTTGAAGTGTCCATTCATTCAAAATTCAAATTTAAAGTTTTGGTGCCAAGTTCGTCGATCTACTAAATCATCTGTATCTTTCTCATACGGTCTTCAAATTCAGCAAATGAATATGCTACGCTGATCAGAAAAACGATCCCATCGCAGTAGAACATATCTCGTTGTCAAATTCCGAAAGATATATATTTGTGATTCACGACAATGGAAGAACAACAAAGTTAGAAAGATAGAGTGCAAAAATTGGTACGCTTTACTATTATTTCATCTTTATTGTTGCATTTAGGAATATATATTTATGCATTTAGTTATAGAAATTTATCTCTTTTATAAGTTTTGACATTTAGGTCCATATATCGACACACCGTAGTATAAATTTCGATATACCAATCTAATTTTTTTTTGAAATGTTTTTTTTAAAATGTGTTTTCTTGCAAATAAAATCTTACTACTAATTTATTACAACTATATTAAGTAGAAAAGCATTTTTACATGCATAATTCTAAGTGTCTTTACACATGTCTTTTCAATATTATTTTTTATATTTTTCAAGCAATTTAATTATATTAACTACTACAAAAAAATTGGATCAAAAATCAATTATTTATAGAAAAATCATGTCGAAAACAGGCCTAGAACTGTAGATAGCATTTCAAAAATGCTGTCTTTTCTTCTGTTACGCTGCAAATACGATAGCATTTCTGTGCTTTGGAATGCTATAGTGTTTCGTAAACTTTTCACAACATTTTGTAGATGCTGTAGATTCTGGTTTATATTGTTTTGAACACTTTTTATTGCAAAAACTTTTTACAGCGTTCTGTAAATGCTGTCTTTTCTATTTGAAACTTTAAACTATGTAAAAATAATATTTAAATTAAGTATTTTTCTCTATTCTTTTTAGAGTTATTTTCTAACTTATATTAGAATATTTTAAAATTAATTTCATGCTTAAATATTTTTTAATAATTAATTAAATTTTTTAATGTAAGAAGCCTTAATATGACACATGCTTATTTTAGTTTTTCAATCTTTGTTATATCATATTTCATTATGATATTTTTTTTAAACTAAAAGGTGTTTAAACATGTTTCTTAATATTTTAATCAATAGGTTTTAATTAATAAGTTAAGTATTCTATAAACATGAAAGTCTAGATTCTTAAAAAAACAATTAAGTTGAAAAAAATATTTGAAAAAGAATTAAGTAAGGAGGGTATTAATTTTTATAAAAACCATATTTGATCATATATAGTCTAAGTCCATATTTCTTAGCATTTGATTTTGATATTAAGTTTGATTGCTACCTTTCATGAATATGTTATAGTTTTAATACCATTTATTACCTTCAAACTCTTGTCTTTACTACTCTTTTAGTCCCATTCATTAGTTTTCTTAACCTAAGTTTAATAGTTGGTGTGTATTACCTTTGTTTGGTTGAAGCGAGTTATAATAAATTATTTGATATATGTATACATACATACATATACATACACAAACACACACACACACACAGAGATATATATATATATATATATATATATATGCTTGTCAATTAGATATTACTTATCACTTATGTTTATCTTATAATCTGGATATCTCTTACCGTAGTATGTATATCATCACATCATTCTGCATATTATTATTATTATTATTATTATTATTTTTACTTCATTATCATTTTATTTCATATTACATATCATTGTGCATCCAATTTCATATCACATTTCATTGCATATTACATCATAAATTACAATGCATGAAATATCATAATCATTTGCATTACAAGTTGCACTTCATTTTGCATATTATCTCATGCTACATTGCATATGTTATATATTTCATACTGCATTACAAACTACATATTGCATACATGCATACATAACGAGTGTATTTTATTTAGGAGGAGTTTGTAGTATTGTCTTATAGCATAGGATTATTAGTTTTTGATTTGTTTGGTATGTTTTGATTGACTTGTCTGACTTGCTTGACTTAATCGACTTGATTGACTTATTTGACTTGATTGACTTGTTTTACTTGATTGACTTGTTTGATTTGATTGATTTGTTCGAATTGTTTGACATGATTAGATTTGATGTGTGTGTTGATTGGATTGCTTGAAATATACTTATACATATTTATGTATTGAATAATTATAATATAATTATGTTAATGTCTTTCACATTTCATTTACTATACTTTGTTCTAGTTCTAGTTTAAGGGGGAGTTTTATAGTTTTATGGTTTTAGGATGGTTTTTGTTAATGACAAAGGGGGAGAAATATAAAATAGGATAGTTAGGCATAGATTAAGGGGGAGTTATTAGGATAGAATTAATATTTTATAAATAAAGGTTGTCATCATCAAAAAATGGGAGATTGTTAGTCCTTGAGATTATAGTTTTGATGACAACAACCTTAGAATAGATTATAAAATATAAATACCAATAGTATAAGTTTAGATATATATGTATATGCAGGATTTAACCATGCAGGTAACAAGAATGAAGATGTACAGTATAGAGATTCAAGATATTAAGCTTGATGACTCATGAGTATCAAGAATATCAAGATTATCAAGAGTTCAAGATTTCAAGTAATTTAATTTTTTAATTAGGAATTTTGTTAAAACTCCAAGAAAAGCACTGGCATCTTAAAATCCAATTTATTCGTGGAATGGAATCCACTTCGAGCCTGTTAAAGGGATGAAACCCTAAGTATGATGGAACCAATGAAAAATCTAGTGGACCTTTGTTTTGTATCCGCTAATCTTTTATTCAAATGTTTTTACAAAATCATCTTGTTTTCAAAATGATTTCAAAATCTTCCTTTTAAAAAGCATCAAAAACATCTATCCTGATTTCAAATACTTTTAGCCTCAAAATAATCTTTAATTTCAAAATTAATTTATCCGTAGTTTTAAACTATCTTTAATAATAATATATTTAACTTTTCAATATTTATACTTAGATTTAAATATAAAATTATAGTAAAATTTTGTATACCTTATTCTATATATTTACTTGTGTAATTAACTATAGACGAGTATATTTATAAAGTTTAAAATAATTTTAATATAAGATAGAAGTTATTTTCAAAGAAAAACAAACCACCAAAAATTCCTTTGGGATGTCGACATGCTCAACCTACCCATGTCGACATAGTGTCAGTTGGTTTCAAAATTTAAATTTCAAAAGAAGTGTCTATTCGTTATATCTCTTCACGAACGGACATGGTTGTTGTTCTTCCATAAATAGGGGTTGTTTTCAACGAATTTTAATATATATTTTCTAGTTTTCACTTCTCTTCTTCTTCCATATTTCTTTATACATATTCCTACCATTACTCTGCCGAAATAAACATTGAATCTAACTAGATTATCTCTGGTTTGATTTTCTATCATTATCTCAACAAGATCCTCAGTGCTGTTCAGAGTTATAGGCTTCTTTATAATCAATTAAATGAGGAAAGGTGTGATTGTGGCCTTGGAAATCAACCAAGCGAGAAAATGTGTGATTGTAGCCTTGGAAATCAATTGGGTGAACTTGTTGCCCGTAAAATCAAGTATCTCTACCTAGAGGATTGTGAAACTGGAGGGTGTACCTCTTAGCCTTGAAATCGATGGTGTAATTGTACAATTGCTTTTGAAAGGAAATCCGTACTTGTGTGTGGGACTGGATGTAGGGTAACTCCGAACTAGTATAAAATCTGGTGTGTTCTTTCCTTTACTGCTTTTACTTTATTTCTGCATTTGTGTTTGATTCTGTGATCATATCTGTGTTTGAATATTGCATACATTTGTGTTCAAAATAACAAAAACTCAAAAATATTTAATAATTCCTTAAAACACTATTCACCCCCTATAGTGTTTATCCTAGCCTTAAGATCCGTAATTCGCATTTCTCATAAAAACAATAGATTGTTAATTTTTGTTTGGAAAAACTCAGCATATACAGTAAATAAATCAATCATAGAATCACAAATACAAAGTAACATCACAATAAGCAGCATAATAGATAAATAGTAGTTCATGAAGCTACTATAAACATCAGAGTCCGAAACAAAATACGAAAGAACCTCAAATACAAATGAATCACAAATACATAAGCAACTGATGAGTCTGAACATAAATGACTGGAATAAACTGAAATAATTGAAAGCTAGATAGCTAGATCTTCGAACAAAACTTCAATCTCCAAAGGTGAGTCTCAAATGTTGTGACACTCAATCTGACCCGAGCATAAAGCAAAACACAAAACACTCGAGTCAGGATTAACATTCTTATATCAGAAATTTTAACTCAAGTAAAATGTCAACTGAAATACAAGTAACTTAAAAGATGTTTGGGATACCCATCCTCTAAGGATCCGTGGAACTATCTACTATGTAGTAATATACTTATTATAATAATGTCTACTGTAAAGTATTAAAACAGCGTTAAGGCATTACCTATATCCCCCTTAACACACTTTATATAATGCCGTTGCCTATACAGATACTGTAAACTCCGCTCACAAGTGGGCTATCAGGGGGCACTCTTATTTCACACCGTGGTCATTTTATTTCAAATAGTCCATACTTTATATCAAAATATCATATTCATTTCAAAACCATATCAATTTGATATCATTAATCACTTTAAATAATATTCATTTCCAAAATTGTAACACTTTCAAAATTATAACCCTTTCGAAATCATAACACTTTTGAAATCATAACACTTTGGAAATCATAACGCTTTTGAAATCATAACACTTTCAACTTAACGCAGTTAAGATATTGCGAATCGTATATAAATTAAAATAGTAAATATATTAAAATAATTTATATATTAAAATAGTTTATATATATTAAAAAATGCTTTATATAATAAAAATAGTTTCCTCCAATTTCACAAATCGATTCAAATCAGTTTAAATTCCAAAATTCAATTTAATTCAATCCTTGTTCAACACTTACAATTTAAAAGGTTAAAGATTTAATTCAAATTCAAAATAAACTATTTCGATCTTTATCAACTTCAAATCTAGTTTTGAACTATCTCTTCAATTCCAATAAGGTTTAAAGTTAAAATATTCAAACATTTCAATATAAGTTTCAACATTTAACTTTACTATTATTTAGTTTTGAAATATTCACTTAATCAATCCAATAATAATTTAAGTAAAATCTCAAATTACAAAATTTAAATAAAAATAAACATCCCATTTAAATTTATTTAAATTTGAAAATATTCATTTAATCACCTTAAATCAATAGTTAAGTTATAAAATCATATCTTTAAAATCTCAAATTCAATGAGTTTCACGTTAATTTTATTTAACTATAATTCTTAAACAAGTACAATTTCAAATCAATTTCAATTTATCTTCCTAACCTTAATTTATTATAGTTAATAAAAAATCTATTTTAAAAAAATATAATTTTAAATAAATACTTCAACATATTATATACAAATCAAATTAATTTTGTTTGTTTAAAATAAGATGTTTTAAAATTAAATAATACATTGAAAGGTATTTTATTAAGTGATGAAGCGAGATTTTTGTAGAAATTTAAAATATTTTCAAATTTTAGCTTGAATTTGAATTAGTGTATATAGTACATATGTATGTATATAAGTATTTGAAAAGAGAATTATTTAAATGAAGTATTTTGTAAATCTGTAAGGTAATTTTCACTTTTGGTAAATGCTTTTGGCTATTAAAAATACATTAGAAATGATATGGATAAATTTGATGATTATTGAATGGTTATATATTTTTCCTTATGGGAAATTGCGAGAACGCAATTTTCTTAAGGGGCAAATTCTGTAACAGTCCAAATTTTAAATAATAATAATTAAATTTAAAATAAGTAATTTAGTTGATTAAAATAAAATTTGAGATTTTTTTATAAATTGTTGTAGAAATTATTGAAAAAAAGGATTTAGATTATGAAGGTAATATATAAATTTAAATAAGTTGAAATGTGAAGGTAATATTTGATAAAAGTGATGTAATTGAAATATAATATTGGCTTGAAAAGAAGTGATTTTAAAGTGAAATTTCTATTTATTTAAAGTAAACTGAATTTAGTTTTATAAATAGAAGAAAATGAAAACTAATTTACTTAAGCCCAAGCCCATATTTCTAAGCCTAAATCCATCATCATCTATCCTGATTATTCTATATCTCGATTTTTCTAACTCTCGACTCTTCTTTATCATTTATAAAAATAAGCAAATTTACTCACTTACAACTTGATGTTGCTACTTCTTCCCATCCTCCTATTTTAAATTTTCAAACAATTCCAAATTAAATCATGTAAAATTCCCAAACATAAATTCAAGCATCTCGACATCATTTTGTATCGATTAGCCTGAAGGAATCCAAGTCAGTTGATGCGGTGGAAGTTTGGAGCACGCACATGAAGAGGAAGAAGAAGCAGGAATAGGTGAGTGATCATGCTCACAAATTTATGTCTCCATCATTCAATTCATGGTATATAATGTGTTTGGGTTGATCCTTGCTAGTATATGTTGTTTATGCATTGAATTGGAGGGGAACAATTGAAGGAGGAGGAAAAGATCGCCTGAATTAACGATCACCTGCACATTTTTGCCTTCGACCAGTCGACCATTTAGGTCACCCGGTTGACAGATCATGCACAATTATTGTACGTGCATGCCTTTGTGTTTTTGTTTATTTAATTTATTATATATATTAATATTATTAAGTAAAAATGTTATTAAATGAAGGATATTGTAAAGATAAACATATAAACTTTTGATTAGAGAAAAGTTTTAATTTAAAATTAAATATTTTGATATATTTGAATTATTTAATTATTAAAAGAAAATTTAATTTGGATTTAAATAATTATTTAAAAGCTTACAAAATTTCTAGGAAAATATTAAGTAAATTCTAAAAAATATTTTATGGGTTTTATAGTGTATATTACACATTTTAAATAGGGGAATTTTACCTTAAGGGCCTTGTTTCATCAAACAATAAGTTTGTAGGACACAACTTTAAAATAATAACTTTGTAGGACAAAATTACTTCATACCCTTCTTCCATTCCATTTTCTCTTTCACTTTCTATCGTTTTCCACAGTTGCTAACCAAAACCATAAATAGGTTTTAGAAAACAAACGATTGATTTCCATTCTCAATATTTCTGCTAAAACGATTACAAATCATTTATCAGAGCCGCATTTAGATTACAACTATTTCAGCTTCATCAATTTCAGCTTCATCGATTTCAGCTTAAACTAAAATACTTTCATTGAGTAATCTCTACAATCACCTCAAACTTAAATGTCGAACAAGTAAGCTGTATTTTATTTTGATGTAAATGTTTTAGTTAGATGATAAATCGTAGTTAAGTATTCTTTCTTACTGATGTTGATGATAGATTTTGTAATGGATTTAAGGTATTTTAGTTCTTGTTATGATGTAACATAATCGACATATGTTTAATTAACCGTACCTAAATATTCAATGGAAGATGCTACTGAACCCTAGGTGTTAAACTGAATAAGTTATTTTTATTTTTTGCTATATATCGATTGTTTTTGTTAGCTGAAGTAGTCATTCACTGTTAGATTTTCTTTGCTATTTATGGGTTGTTTTTGCCTGTGTTGAACAAGTAAGAAATAAGGTCTATTGATTTGTTTATACATAACAGTTTTTGTAATGCATGTAAGATGTTTGTTGTTTTTGTACTGATTTAATGTGATGTAAAACAGTTCATATTCAACATCTTAAAAAGATAAATCTGTTTATCTTTTAATCTAAATGCTTTAATACAAGAATGTAATGGATTTAACATGTTTGTGTATCTTTGAGTTGCTTTAACATAATTAACTTCAGTACTTGAAAAATCGTATGTATTGTGTAAATACAGTTATGTTGTAATGTTCCTACGTTCAATAGTTACGAAAGATAAACATATTTCTCTCTTACTATAATTGGTTCAAATCAACTTAACTCTTATTTATCTTAAATAGTGACTAGTATATGCTACACATGTTTGCCCTTTTTGTTATTATTTAAAAGTTATTACAAAAAATATACAGCAAATTTACACCCTACTTAATGAAGATAAAAGCATTTATGCTTTTATGTGCAGAACAATTTAATTAGATAATGAACTATATATGATTTCTGCTTCATCGATTTTAGCTTAAACTAAAATACTTTCATCGAGCTATTTCTACATCACCTTAAAACTTAAAAGCGGAGCAACTAAGCTATATTTTATTTTGATGTAAATGTTTTAGTTAGATGACAAATCGTAGTTAAATATTCATTCTTACCGATGCTGATAATAGCTCTTATTATATATATATATGGTATTTTACTTCTTGTTATAATTTACCATAATCGACATTTTTTTAATTAAGCATATCTAAATATTCAATGGCAGATGATACTAAACCCTAGGTGTTAAACTGAAGAAGTTATTGTTTAGCTGTTAAAACAGATAAACGTATCTATCTATTAATGTAAAATATTTAGACTACATGCTAAACCCTAGTTGTGTTTGATAATTACAATTACTTATATTAGATAGGATTTTGTTTTTATCATGATTTAAAGTTATTAGAAAAAATATACAACTAATTTAAATTAAACCCTAGTTGGAAAACATAAAAGCATTTATGTTTTTATCTAAAACATTAAAATACAGAATAAATCGTAGATAAATTTTTATATTAGCTACTACATCTAACATAAATAGTTCTTCACTCTTTCTAACATTTCATTATATATGACAATTTTTATGCAACGTAAAGATGCATACAAGGTCTTCTAAATCAAAGATATTCATTCGAAAAACTACTTGCATATTCATAAATGAAGGTGGAACTCAATGCATAAACATAAGACCTATATCCAGTCCTTTCTGCAATGAACACAGCCATAGACCATCATTATCTTCAACTCCATTGGTAACTATTTTCCTACTTATGTTTCCCATAATTTTTAGTTCTACTCTTCAAATTGTATATATATTAAATTGGAATCCAGATTCCATATTTAAAATGAAAAAATAGCTAAATTTTTTAAGCTTTTGTTTAGCTTGGTTAGTCTGCTATTCTGTCACTACATGTATGTATACATGTGTGTGTGTGTATGTTTGTGCATTCGCTTCATGTAGTTTGTATTGGGTTGATGTGCATTGACTTGAGTTGTTGCTTTATATGCAGTCAGTTATCATGTAGCTTGTCTGACTTGCATTCTCGTCTTATCGACATGTCTGCATTGGACTTTGGTTTCAATGTGTATGATGTTGCAAATTCACTTGATGTTTCACACATGTATATATGTAATGTCCGAACACTTCAGTCAGGTTTGGTTACTTCATTTGCATTGATCTTGAGTTGTTTTCATGTTGCATTTGTTTATGTGTATGATGTGCACTTGTTTGCACTGTCACTTTTGAATCTGACTATTCATTGATGTTGTAGCTTTCATGTTTCATTCATACATGTTGTACATGTTATTACTTCGAGGCTATTGTGATGATGAAATTCTAATAACTGATCAACAATTCATGATGGCCAAATTTTTTCTAATGCTCTGTTACAAAAGATAAAAGCATTTATCTTTTTTGTACAATATTCTGATGGCTATTTTGTGTTTCATTCTCTTTAAGTTTTAAGATTTCTAATTGACCATTACTTAAACAACTAAAAAAGATAAAGCAGATTATCTTTCTATACTTTGAAACTTTCTAATTGTAAATTTTCATTTCATCAAATAATTCTTGTTGATTTTCAGTTTGAATGTTCATTTATCTTTTATTGGTCTAAAATAGAAATTTGAAAATGCGAAAATTTGAAACTGTGAAAATTGAAATAGGTCTAAAAAAAATTCAAACATTTGTTCTTTACAAAAAAACCTGTTGGATTTAATTTGTACTTTTTTTAAAAAAAAAGAGGTACTTTATATACTAAAAAAGTGCTTTATCTTTTATTTTTTAAAATAGAGGTACTTTATATACTAAAAAATATCTTAATCTCAAAAAATACAAAATAATTTAAAAGGTAAAACATATTATCTTTTTATTCAAATTTTTGTGTAGTAAGATATTTTTTTGATAAACTTGATATTTTTACCTCCTAATTGATTTTTTGATTTTCCTAAATATAGAATCAGAGTGGTCCAACTCAAGAATTACCTGATGTGAATGAAAAAGAAGACTTCATATATGGTGATGAAAAAACGATTTCACAACTACTGGCTGAAGAAAGTACTGATTTGGATGATGTTGACCAGTATGAAATTAAAAAAATAGCCAAGAAGCAAAAAAGGCAACAGTACACAGGTACTTATAGATGTAATTTGGATGCAATCTATAAAGTGATGTCAATTATAAAGGAGAAACACATTCTTTCACCCGAAGCAAAAGCTTTTTTAGAAAAAACACCATTCAAAAACTTCTTCAACGTTTTTCTTAGAGATTCAATAGCATGACAAGATTTAAGGAAAAGTGCTTCGAATTTAGATGATATCATTACTTCTTTTGATGAAAAAGAAAATGCTTTCACAATTGGAAACAAATTACTCAAAATTACTCCTGAAGAAGTCAGTCTAATTTTTGGAATGCCATTAGCTAGAGAAGACTTATTTCCTATACCAGCTTCTAACAAAGCCTCGGCCATGGAAAGTTTCTCCGATTTTGAAGAAGAAGACATAATCAGCCAAAAAACAGTAACAAAAAGATTGAATACACTGTTAGAAGAGGAAAAAGGAAATGAAGATATAGTGAAATTGTTATTATTGTTGCTGATTATAACTTTCCTTTTTCCAAACAACCAAAGCTATATGCAATGTGGTTTCTTGCCGAAGTTGCTGAATTTATAAAATAAAAAAAATCAATTTCTTGGCCATGAGCAATATGTGAAAATGTTTTGAAAAATGTTAAAAAGCATCATGCTGACCCTAGAAGTACACCAGGTTGTACTATGGTGTTACCGGTATGCTTTCATATCTTTAACTAAATATAAATATATTCAAATTTATATTTAATACACAAATATAAATGCTTTTATCTTTTTCTTGCAGTACTAGATTTGTGAACAAACATAAATAATTGATGAGAAGGAAAATCTGCAAACCAAAATCCCAAGAATGAGAAAGCGGGATTTATCGAAACTGAAAGATTTGGACCGCAGTGAAGTTGACAATGACAAAGCATGCTATTTTTTTTTAACTGAATTTTTTTTGATTTCTTGGAATGCAATTTTTGGAATGTTAGTAGCCTAAATAATAGAAAACCAAATGAGTATAGAAAGTATACGTGCAAGCTTAACTTGTCTAGTACTTCAACGACAGTATATGTGCAAGCTTAACTATAAATTTATTCATTGCAGATTTTTAAAAAAATTGCAACTGTAGCAAAAGAAGGGAAAGAATTTCTTTCCAATAAAATAAAATCTATTGAGGTGGAAGAAGACCGAAACAACAAAAGAAAATTAGATGAGCGTCAGGAAGACACAAGTGTGAAAAAATATGCCAAAGAATGTGCTAATAACATAATGGAGCTATAGTCAAAAGCCAATTTTTTGTGTTCTGAGATGAAAAATGTTGAAGAACAATTAAATGAGGAAAGACGTTTAATAGAAGTGGTTGAAAAAAGAATCCAGATTCTTGAAATGAAACTCTAGAAGTTGGAAAATTTAGAAAAGCACGATGTGAAGGAAAAAGATAATTTGAACAAAAAAACCGAAGCTGAAAAAGGTAAAAAAATAATTGTTGGTATGATTCACATAAACAGTTCTGCTAATTTTCCAACTTTTGATATTATGCAAACTCAAGATTTCGTAATAGAAAAGCAGACACAAGATAGTTTAAAGTCTGGCAATCTGAAAGAGCCTACTCAAGAAAATGCTTCTGAAAATCCTATTGTTGTTGAAGATATTGTCCTAAAAGAACCAAAAGAGACGAAGAAGCCAAGGAATGTTGACAACTGTCCACTACTCAAATATCTTACTGAAGAACAAAAAAAAATTGTCAAAAAAAAATTCAAAATTCTAGGAGGAATTAAGTAAGTAACTAAACTACTTTTCACTCAATTGACTTAAATATATATTTATTCCAATAAGATATGCATATAAATTATAGCAGAACTTTTGTCGTGTTGATATGCATATAAATATTCTCCATGTTTTTTTGTCATATAGAGATCAAATCTGTGTTTTAAACTGTAAGTGCCATAAAACCAGGACTGATTTAATACCCATGTTTTTTTTGTCATATAGACATCAAAAAAACCAAACTAAACTAAAAAAGATAAATTAATTTATCTTTATCTTTTCATACAAACTTCTACAAATATTGTTATTTTCTTTTATTAACAAATATTTCATTGCATACTAATCTTAATTTTTCAGTATACTAATCTTCATTAATTTTCTTTTATACTGTAAGTGCCATACAACATAAAACATACTAATCTTAATTTTTTAGGGATGAAGCATTTACTAGTCATGATGGAAACTTCATCACCATCACCAAAAGTATGATAGAAGAACTTCTCTAGGAAGAATATATTTCTGGTTAAGTAAGTACAAAAAACTACACTTTGTTTCATTATAAATTCTGTTCTTTGCTTCATTATAAAATCTATACTTAATCCATATTTTTTTTGGAAATGTAGGTTATTGATTGGTTTTGGTTCAGAAAAACAAAATTATTAGAACAAAATTCTAGCATTATATATGTCAACACAACAATTACAATAAGTGAACTGTAATGTAAAATTTAATTTGTTTCTAAGATAAATTTTCTGAAATTATTTTTTGACAGAAAAGCGCAAGAGTTGGAAACCTGGAAAATATCAAAAGAAATATGTTTAATCCTTTTATTAAGAAAACACTTCTAAATCCATTATGTTGCAATATATTATTTCCTATACATGGCAACGAACATTGGAGCTTGCTAAAGCTAGTAGTGGAATCATGTACATGGAACCATTATGATTCTCTACACTTGATCACAAGATCTAAAACATTAAGAAGTGGACATCCAAAGTTTGCTATTAATGTGGTAAGTAAAATACACAGAAAGTAAAAAAGATAAATAGATTTATCATTATTATAAAAAAGTTATATATATATATATATGGCAGAAAGCAGCAGTAAACAAAATCAATAAACACTTACAAGACGCAGGCGAGAAAACAATTCTGGGAAAGTCTACATTGATTAAAAATGTTAACTGTGCAACAAAGCAATGGGTAATTTTCTGGATATTGGAGATTTTTATACAACAATGAATGTTACACAATAACTAAAATTTTAGCGAATGCAGGTTTGACTGTGGAATTTTCGTAATGATGTTTATCCAAAAGATAGCACAAGGAGTGGACACAACATCGAAAATAAGTCTAGAACAAGCAAACGCATTTAGAGCACAGATAACTGCACAAATTCTCGTGATGAACCATACTGCTGGACAATTGAAAATTTCTGCAGTTCAGCTTCAGCAACAAAAAATTTAAACTAACAATGATAGCAACAAATTCTTTGATGTTTAACAGTCTTTTTATCATACATTTGTTAAAATTTTATTTGATTATAGATTTTAGGAAGTATATCTAAATTTACTGATGAATTTGTAATGGTTGACTTAGGCCATATGATTTGAATTGTAAAACCTACTTGCAGATATTGTAGACTTGAGTTTGTTTATGTGTATGTTGTGCACTTATTTGCATTGTCACTTTTGAATCTGACTATTCATTCATGTTGTGTCCTAGAAAAAAATTGGGCCGTATAATACGGAGTGTCTTTTCAAATCTGCCAAGCCAATTAATGCATTTGTTGTTAATAATTTGTCGTTTATTCAGTACAGTGTGGAAAGAAACTCATCAGGCAAATTAACAAAGTCTGATTACTGATATTGTTTTTCCACTAGAGTACCACTGAATCTCAATACGATTGTTATATATGTTGTTTCTAATGCAGTCTCTTTCTCATATACATTGCATCCATAGCCATTAAAAAGGCCAAAAATAATACCGTTTCTGCTGAAATATATATTTGCACTACTTGATTTGTAAATACAGGCATAGATAGTTTAACAGTCATATGTCAGTTATTTTACTTGTGTTTCTCGGCTGACAGCCTGACTTCTTTGGATTTGGAATAGAAGCAGAGAGATTTCAAATGCTTTAATGGACCAGTTTGTGAACCAGAGGCAGTTACTGTCAGAAGTATTTCCTGCAGCATTAGGAGCATCAATCGACCGCAATTGCATGCAATTTGAATACTGCTTTCTTGAAAATAGAACTTATTAGGAAGAGATAAATAACTATTGGAGATAGATAGGTATTCCACCATTATGAAAAATCAACAAATATTTCTGCACGAACAAGATTGAAATCAATGACCGCAAAATAAATCATACATGTTTATGATAGCAATATACTTAAGTCCTAATCTTGTTCGAGGTCAATGATATATCAATTTATCTTTTTTAACAGAACTGACAACATTGTATTCGAAATAACAGTTAAACACAAACAATTGCATACAACCAAAAGTAGTCAAAATCAGATTATATCCAATTCAACATATGCAATAATCCAAATATTCAACTCAAAGTATTCATAGAACAACCAAGTATTCATAGAACAACCAATCAAATACATTGGACTAAAACAATCAACTCAATTATTCAACTCAAACTATTCATAGAACAACCAATCAAATACAATAGACTAAAACAACCAACTCAATTATTCAAAGAACACCACCTTCTATTATGTCCTAGTTTTTTACACTTTCCACATCTATTTTGCTTAGCATGAAAATCAGCCCCTTCAATCCTATTCATCCTAGGCTTACCAGCTCCACGAACAGGCTTAGGAGGAAGAACAATAGATGATTCTTCAGCTTCAATTGCTTCCTTATCAAAAGTTGGAATAGGATAGATCAAATGTGAATACGAAGCTCGATAATACTCAACAGTAAAGTAATTCTCAATATATTCATAAACAGAATTTCTGGTTAAAGAAATACACTTCAAAGCATACGCACAAGGAAAACCTGTCACTTTCCATTGATTGCGAGTGCAAATGCGATTTTTAAGATCAATCTTTTGAGATGTTGGAGAATGAACTTCAAAAATATACCTACAAAATATAAATTAAAAACAGTTAAAATATATAACCAGATTGCATTTCCAAAAAAGGATTAATAGCACTATATATATTCTCTCTAATATATCTAATAAATAAGACCCAATTCATGTGCATATTCTTAAAGATCACAGAATTTATGCTGTAAGGGAAGAAAAAAAGATAATGTATGTTTGCTCATGAATTATGCATGTAAGCATTGCTCAATATTCCATTATATATTTACTGTTAATCTTTAAATTTACAAACTTGAAAATATCTTGTCACAACTTTCAGTTAGACCAAAAATCATAAACACCAACAAAATGAAATCATAACACAGGTTACATAGCAAGTTGAAAAAAGATAGATGCATTTATCATTTTTCAGAAACTGTGAACATCATGTAAAAAAATAGAAATACATACCTAGATGATTTAGAAACACTCCACCCAAATCCTTCTTCCTTCAATTTCAATAAACGAGCTTCCATTTTTGGACATAGCACACTAGTCCACTTTGATACATCTTCTCTACGATTAGACATTTGCATCATCAGTTTTACCCTAATTCCATCAAGAAAAGTAGTAATAGGCAAATTTCTTTCATCCAAAATACAAGAATTAAAACTCTCAGCTACATTGGACTTATTTTTACCATATCGCTTCCTCGGAAAAAACAAATCGGCCCAATGATCATATGGTTTATCATTCAAGTACTCTATAGCTTTGGCACCTCCAATTTCTTTGTACTTGGGCATGGCTTTTTCAAACTCATGATGATTAGAAGCTATAGCACAACGCTCAAGTAAATGAGCTACCCAAACACCCCTTCCACTTTTCACAATGCTAGCAATATTATTTTGCATATGATGCAAACAATAAGAATGATGACTAGTTGGAATTTTTTTTTGGAATACTTAACAATAAACCCCAGTGTCTATCACTTAAAAAAGTTAATATTCTATCACAACTGAGAGCATTCTTTAGGTGTTTTAAAAACCAACTCCAACACTCTTTATTTTCTTTGGGAACAAGAGCCATTGCTAATGGGAAAAATCTTGGAAAAAAAAACAAAAAATAATAATTCACTATTTATGTATTACATTTGAAACAACAAAATGCATTATATTTGAAACAGTATTATCTAATAGTAGACAATCACATGAACACTATACCCTCGGCCCAAATAAAAAAGGAAAAATCAATTTCCTAGAGGCAATTCATCCCTTTTTTTTAAAAAAAAAATTTGCTACTTGAATGTGTGGTCTACGCAGAACGGATAGAAATTGCAAAGATATGGTACATAATTCATGCATACAATACAAAGAATTATATTCGAACTTCTAAAACATATATGCTTTTATCTTTTCTATATGTTGTTTAAATCATTTGTATACCATATGTAAGAACTTCAAATAAAGAGAAAATGATAAATGTGTTTAATATGTAGTAGTATCTATGATATATAACTACGGCTTAATATGTTATTTAATTCTTTATCTTAAAAGATAAATGCATTTATCTTTTTTAACTCCTGTATACACTAACATTTTGTACATCAAATTAAAGAACATTAAATCTTTTACAGTATTTGTTTTGGATCAAATTTACAGTAAGAAGGAGCATGGCTGTACATTGAACAATTGTACCTTCTTTGTAACTAGTGCAACTAGATTGAAGATGTTAGAGATAAAAACATATATGCATTTATTGTTTGAAATATAACAAATTCTGGTAAATCTAGAATAAGCAGTAGGTATCATGACATTTAGTGGATAAACTGAAAAAATAAAACATTTACATTATGCATCTATCAAAAAATTTGTAAGTTTGAATTCATTTCTGCAATAATTTCACATGCTAATCCCTAACGCAGAAGAAACTATAATGAATTGAACAGAATATTACTACGTTTGAAACAACCAAATGCGCTATATTTGAAATAGTACTATATAACAATAGACCGATCACTTGAACAAAATGCAGTATGTACACAACAAAATTCACTAGAACAATAACTTAAAGAAACAATACTATGTTACATAAATTTATAACAAGGAACTAATGCAAACAGTACAAAGTAAATACAACAAAAAAAAAGAGATCAATATCAGTACCTTGATTCCCATTTTTTGCAGTGGCGACCATCAAAATACCACTTCACCCTTTCAAAAACGTAGCATCTAAAAACACCATAGGACGACAATAGTTAAATCCAAATATACATGCCTCATAACATACAAAAACTCTCTCAAATTGATTTGTGTCAGAATCCACATCATACTTGAATAACTATTTGGGTTATTTCTTTCCAATGCCTTTAAATATCAAACTAATTCATTGTAAGATTTCTTTTCATCACCGTAAATATGATTCATAGCCAATTTCTTACCCTTATAAGCAAAGTAATAGCTTAGCTCCACATCATAATCTCTTCTAAAACTTTTAATGTGTTTTTCTTTTTGGATCATCACGAATTTGATTGACGGTTAAACTTTTCACAGGATCACTATTAATAGTTGGACTACCAAGTGAACGAAATCCACCACCACAAGTATGAATCAGGTGAATGTTTTCAACAAACAAGTGGTCCAATTGCTTCAGTTTGCAAGAAGCATGAATCCTAAAAGGACAACTAGCTATAACACATCGAACTGACAATCATTCTTTACAATTCTTAATATATTGTACTTTAAACCCATTCTTCAAACAATAAGCACTCATTGTTCTATGGAATCCAATAGCAGAATCATACTGTTGACTAACGCCAGTAAAAAATTCCAGATTTGAATTCTTCTTCAACAACTCATGTAAATCCTTTTGTTGAGTAAAACCAGAATCTAAATCATCATCATAACCTAACATATTATTACTTGACTCACCACCAACAACTGAACCAGACTTGCTACTTTCACCAACAAATTATCCATTGAATCATTTTTCAACCGTAGAAAAAAAAACAAAAAATTCTTCCTTTTTAAACCAAGACAAACACAATACAGCTTGAAGATCACTATCCATTTCAACAAAGGTAGTCTTTGATTCTCGAATATAAAAAATATCAAAGCATAATGGAGTAAAATTATTCCACTCCTCCCAAATCCTATTCCTAACAGAAGAAATAGAAGCATCCAATCCAAAACGAGCACTAAAACAATTGTTATTGAAATCATACACAATTATAACAGATGAATTGCACCTGCAAAAAAATGAAAACAAAAATATAACTATGTGAAACTGATCTTAATTAAAAACTAATAACATAAAATACTACGTAACAAATAATTTCCTATCCCACTTTTCGAAAAAAGATAAAACAATTTATCTTTTACAGATCACAAATCACCAAGAACTAAAGAACAAACAACGTCAACTAATATTATTTCAGATCCAATTTCATACCCAAAGTGAGTACAAATAGAATTGACTGACAAAAATAACTGCTTTAATTGCTGAAACCAAATATGAAGTGATAGTCTAAATACTAAAATCATAATCTAAAGTGAATGATCCAACCAGGCTAAATACACAGTGCTTGTGTTATCAGAATAAAAGAATACCATTCAGAAGCCATTATTCCAACTACATCAAACAAAGCCTTCCTCCAATAGATAAAAACCGCCTCCTCTGAAAAGAAATATACAATAACATCATGAACATCATAAAACATCGAATTGAGAATGAAAAACAACAAATAAAATCGAGACTCACCAAGTGAAGAAAATCGCCTCACGATTTCCCACAACTAAAGTCGATTTTGATTTAAGAAGAAACTAACGCCTAACCTATTCAAAAAAATCAACGATCGCTTCGATTGCACAAGAAACGACCGCTTTGATTAAACAAGAAACAACCGCCTAATTTTCACGATCGGTAGATTTCAGAAGATACGTAATTGTTTGAGAAGATGAATACGCACGCCACACATATTTGTCCTGGAAAATAATAATTTCAATCCTGTTTTCTAGAGAAAAATTGGGCCGTATAATTAGGCCCTTCACACCAATTTCCACTTTTAAATATAATATAGATATAAATATATATAGTAATTTATATCTATATATAATATAGATATAGATATATAAATATATAGTAAATTATATATATATATATATAATACAGATATAGATATATAATTATATGTAGTCATATATATAAAAGTTTTATAAATGATTTATTTAAATGTGAAATGTTTTATTGATTAATATTTGAACATTTTAAAGTATATTCCATTAATAATATGGTTGCTTATGAATTATTAAAGTGTAACATATATATATATATATATATATATATATATATATATATTAGAATATTCGATTTAAATGTTTAAAGAAAGGTTTTTTTTTAACTTTATTACTATTATCTGGTTTCTGAATTAAATTGGGATTTGATATATGATTTCTATATTTTTGAACTTCTTATTTTCCTATGTTGATTTCGATATTATGAACGATTCACTGTTGATATTGATTTGATTAATGTTTTGATATGATACGTTGATGATATTCTTCTATATGATTTTGTGTTGATTTTTATTCTGTGTGATGAGAATTTGAAAAAAATGGAGTTATAATACCATCTGGTATGCGACTTTCGGTAATATTTCTCCAATTATTCTTTGAACTTATCATTGAGAATATTTATGGAGATTGTAACGACCCGTAAATTTCAATAATTAAATTTATTGAATTATAAGAATTTTGTAATTAAATTTTAAAAAGAAATAAAAATTTTATGATGTATATTGAAATAAATGTTAAAAAAGAAATGCAACCATGGAAATTTAAGCTAAGTATTAACAATTGTAATGAAATTTCGATTAATTGAAGTAATGGGAATTGTTGTACTAGGTTTAGAATTTAATATAAGAAAACAAATGTGAATAGTGTTTTAACTAATGCAATGATAATTAATATAATAACGGAAAGGTGAATGTAAATTGAATAGAAACGTAAGTTTATTTATAGGGCAGTAATTGATGAATAAAAAGTTTGAAACCAAGTAAATAAATTTATGGAGAACATTTAATAGTAATTAATGTATATATTAGGCAACTGATAATTTATGGATTTGTTAAGATTGCAAAGTTATAACTGATTGTAAATAGGAATATTTGGTAATTAATTAAAATAAGAAAAATAAATGTAAATGTTATAACTTGGTTATAAAATTTATATACGGAAGTGGATGTAAATATGAATTAATTAATGTGTGCATTAATTTATAATGGGATATAAAAGGTAAATTAATAATTTAAAAAGGATGACTTACTAATGAAATAATATATAATAAATGGAAAGCAAATTAAGTATGAATGTGAGAAAATTGACAATAGTGCAAAACTTTAATCATTTACCCATTCATTTATTGCATTGAATTAGATCTAAATCAAATTACAACATTTGGTTATTAATAATAGCGTATAAGGGAAGTTTAACGTTTATGGTAATTTAGCGCAATCACTATTAGTTGAAACCTATTGCAAATGAATGGAATTAATTATTTAATTATTTCGTTAATTGAAAATTAATTTTAAATTGGAGATTATTAATGTTATAGATATTGAGCCAATGTTAATTTCATCCAATTGACATCAATAAATTGAATAATAGAATGGAAGTGAATTTAATAGATTTATTGGAAATTAAATTTGTAATGTTGAATTTAGATGAAATTGAAGATATTTATGTAATAAAGTATGAATCCAATGTTAAGTTTATTTATAAAATGACAGTTGGTTGAATAAAAAGGAATGCAAAATAAAGTTTTGTCAATAATATGAGAATTTAATGTATGATAATTGGATTAATTGCAATTAAAGGTAATTAAATAGTACGTTAATCGGAATTAAGTTAAAATGGGGGAATATTAAGAACCAAGATTTAAAAGCAATGTTAGCTATATTCTTATTGTAATAAGACTCGAATAACAAGGGTTAAGAATTTAATAAATGAATTTTGGAGTTTTACTTTATAATTTCTAAATTTAATGAAATTGAAATTAAATATTGAAATATTGAGGTTAACATTGGAATTGATGAATTTATCAACTCAAAAATTGACATTTAAATTTTGTTTAAATCATTGTAAATTATTAAGAAATTAAAAATGATGAAATTTGTTAATTATAGAATTTAAATTGAAAAGTGATTTAATTAATTTATTTTAATTTTATTTAATTAACTAAAAAATAGCCATTTTGGCTACTGACTCGGATTTCGACGAAACCAGTTTCGTCGGATCCGTAACGGTGAATTATTGTAGGATTTCAAGTTTCATAGCGATCGAACTTGTCGTTTGATCGTACGGACTCGAAACGCCTTGAAATCAATTTGAAAAATATTGATTTGAGCATAACTTCTTTATACGATGGAATGTGGACTTGAAAACTTGTTCCATCGCGTTTAAAATATTTTAAAACATCTATTTTGATATATGGGTTGACCCAATTTTGTTCCGGAGTCAGAACAGGCTCTTTGGGCCACTTTGTCGTTAGCGCTTATATCTATCTGATCCATCTATTCTTTTTCCAACCTTGTCTATAAATACACGGTTATAAACCCTAGACCGCTCCTATTTCTCATTTGTCTGTATGTATATTCAACTATCTCTCCTCCTCAATGGCAGACAAACAAACTCTGGGTCCAAACACAATTCAAAAATCATATTGAAATTTCAAACTCCTCAGAAAAAATTGAAAAAAAATATTTATTGAAGATCTCATCGATACGAATCTACTCGTAGTTTCAGTTTTTGCACTTGATGTTCGAGTCAACCGGAAAATACAGTCAAAGCCGAAATTAGGGTTTCAATTTCGGCATCAATCGGCGAAATCAATTGACGGGTTTTGTAGAGCTAGCTTCATGGAGGCGATCTGAGGTGGTCGTATCACCTATAGAGGTCAGAGGAAATCAGAAATTGATGATTAGGGTTGATTTCTCGTCGACGACGGCTGATCTTGCTCGGTGATTGGGGTCGTGTGTCGCCTGGGCGTGGGCATGTGGGAGGTCGCCGCGTCGTTTGGTGATGACATGCGTGGTTCTGGTTCGAGGCGGCTCGCTGCTAATGGTTAGGTTTCGTCTCTTTCGCGTGTGAGGAACTGTACAGTGGTGTTGACGTGAGGTGTAAGTGACGTCGATTATTGTTTTTTTATTTTTAATTTAATCTTCAAATTCGTTCTAACACGCATAACTCTCGCATACGAGTTCCGTTTCACGCGCGGTTTTCTCCGCTAGGTTTGTATTGGGATTCTGGACATTTCGACGCTGGTTTGGACGGATTCCGAGACTGTGTAAATTTTGGGTTTAAATTGGATTTAAATTCAATTTAAATTCAAAAGATGAGTGTTTTAACCCACTCACAACTTCTAAGATTTCTTATGTTTGTTAAATTAAATTTTGATGCGATTTAAAATTTATCTACGATTGTTTGGCGTATTTTAATCATCCTCTCAGTTAAACTGCATTTATTGAATTAAATTGTTATTTATTATTCATTGCATATAAGCTGCCAGTTAAATTTTATTTATTTATTATTGCATATAAACTGCCAGTTAAAAAGTTATTTAATTTATTATTGAATATAAACTACTAGTTAATACATGTTGTTTATTATCCGTTCTATATTGATGCTATTATTTAAATTAAATAATGATTGTGATAAATGGTTGATGGTTGATATTGGATGAATGGATGTTGTATTTTATATTGTATAAACTGCAAGTTATTGTGCATTTTCATTTCATTTGGGATTGCTGTTTGAAATGATATGTAACCGTAATTTTTATTTTTATTTACGGATTGAAATGATAAATATCTGTATCACTTGACCATATGATAGAAAATTATATATAGACACCGCGATCTATATATATATATATATATAATATTTTAAAATGATTTTTATGGTTTTGTAAGAAATATATGGATTATATAGATATTAATTTTAGATATTATATAAATGCTATTTTATTTTAGCTATGTATAAATTTGTTTTGAATTATAAAATAAGCTAAATAATGAAGTTTGATTTCTTTTATATGATATGGTTAAGTATCTATTTAAATTCTATTGTATATAGAGTTTATATTGACTCAAATAAAATTTAAGTTGAAAGATAAATATGATTTTGATTGGAGTAAAAGTATCTAAGAATTATCCTCGAAATTTGATTTGAATGTAAATAAATTGAGATTTGAAAGGTATGATCTTATAAATTGATTTTCTTTAGAAGTTTTAATATCAAATTGATTTAAATGAATATTATCAAGTTAATTAAATTGAAAGAATATCCAGTTATTTGAAGTCTAAAGGTTTTGCTAAATGATATTTGATTTATTAAGTAAACATTCCAAATCTAAATAAGTAGTTGAAATTGATATATATGAAATTATTAAAGAATAAGTTTTGAAATGGAGGAATAATTAATGCTGTAAAAATATGGAAATTATATTGGTTTATTTGGGGAATTTAAATCTCTATTTGGAATTGATTTGTGAAGGTGAGGAAACTATTCTATTTTATAATAAAATAATTTAATATTTAAACCACTTAAGTGGTGTAAATGTTTCAAAGTTACGAAATTCAAAGTTTTATGTTCTGAAAGACTATATGTCAAGTTGTGATTTTGAAATATTATAATTTTGAAAATGTTATGGTTTTAGAAAAGGATATGTTTGAAAATGTTATTATATTTATTTGGTTTTTAAAAGAGGAAGTGATATCGAAATTTTTGGTTTTGAAATGGATATTATATTCTGGTTTTAAAGTATAAACTATTTTGAAAAGACCGCGGTGTTATAATAACGGTTGGTTGTTGAAGAGACCGGGATCGGAGGTTGTTATACTCTCTGCCAACTCCGAAAACCACTTTAACAACCATGTATGCGGTGGAGATTCCAGAATGAAGTAGGATGGCGGCGACGTCTCCTTTGAGGTAAATACGTGGACCCAACTTCCGTGAGTTAGCATAAGGTGGCTAAAATAGGAGCGATCGACGGGTTAATGAGGCAGCACCTTTGATCGAACACATCCATTCGATATTATACTTTGAATTTTGGATTGATTCGGTGGTCACTTTCAATTTCTTTGATTTGGGGGTGTTGTTCGAGGTGGGCGGTAGATGCGCGCTACGCGTTACCACCGACCCGGAAGCGTAATTGGTATATCTACCCTGGCATTGCCTAGTTGTGCCGTGCCACCTACCCTAGCGTGCCTTGTATTTCTCCCGTAGCCCGTGGAGTATTTAGGGTAGTCTCCCGATCTGGGGATGCGCTGATAGTGGATGGACTACTGGGACTATTACCGTGTTAAGGGGAATATTGGATCACTCCTTAACGCTATTTAAAAGTAAGTTTATTTTACTGTAGACATTATTATAATAGCGAAATATTACTACACAGTAAATAGTTTAACGGATCCTTAGGAGATGTGAATCCCGAGCATCTCTTGAGTTAGTGCACTCACGTTAGACACGGGATAGGAGAAGTCAAATCCCGTAAACATCTCTGACGCCGTTACACTCATATTTATTTTTGTTGATTTAACTTACATAAGATCTTTTAGTTCTGACTTGAGTGTTTTGTCTTTTCAATTCGTTTGGGTCAGTCCGAGCGTTTCAGGATTTGAAAATTTTATTCCGGAGGACGAAGACGAAGATTTGTAGTACTATTATCTACTATATTATTTCACTACACCATTTAATTCCATTACATTAATTATTATTCTCTGGTATGTGTACTCTGATATGTATGGTATAAATATAATCAAGGGTTTTTGTAAAACAGCTTCATGAACTGTATATTTGATTATTATATTTTATCGTTTCGCTGCAAGATTCTATTTTGTTTTTTCTTTATTTCTCTGCTTTTTCTTATTTACCCCATAACATTCCGCCCTTCTGTATGGTTTAAGTCTGACGTGTGTGGTTTATCGTCGATTTAAAGTGTGCGTAAAGTCGGGGCGTTTCATCTGGTATCAGAGCTTTGGTTTAGCGATAAACCTTAGCTTTGTGGGGGTTGACTCTTTATTAATAGGGTAGTAATCCCCTATGACGAGTCGTTGAGTGTATATATATGAGAGAGCGTATTTGTTAGTCTTATAAAAAGGTTTAATATTGTGTTAATCTGTTCCGTTTTGTGTTTATAAATCCTGCTTGATGCATGGGACGCTATGACATCAATAGGGGTTTCTAAACACTTAATAGGACAGACCGACAGAATATTTGTTTTTAATATAGGTGAATAAAATAATTTTGCCTATTATATTTTCTATATATAAAATAAAATTTTATAAATGATATATATATATATTTGGTTGTAATATATTGGTTGTTAGGTAATGAAATTTATAAATCATAGTTGAAATGAGATTGAAAATAAAATAAATGAAAATTAAAAATTTTAGAACTTAAGTTTTGGGGTTTTGAAAATTCTTTCGAATAATTTTGGAATATAATAATATTTTTTATAAGTATCTTCTGATATAAATATTTCAAAGAATTGTTTAAGAAGATTTTGGAAGAAATAAGTTTGTACTTCCCTCTCTGTCGCTGGAAAATAATTTCGGTGATGGCGGCCGCATCATCGACATTCATTTTCGAGTTCCGAAAGGGGAATGCCACTGTAGTAGTTTACTACAGATTTATTTTGATAAAAAAATATAAAGTTTAAATTGTTTTAAATATAATTGGATATATAAAGTGTAAGTATATACATTTATCTATTATTTTAAAACGGTTTTTAAATAAAACCCGATATTTAAATTCTTAAGTTTCTGTTGAATTAATAGTTTTAATTAGGGTAGTGAAACAGAAATTAACTAATAATTGGAACCTCTAATTAAAAGAAGAGATTTAATGCTAAGTTATTGATGGGATTAAATGAAAGTTGAATTTGTAACTTATTAAACAAAAGATATATTATGGAACATTTAATTAAATTAAAGGAAATAAGATAAACTTGTATGATTTTCAATTGCATCCTTAAAAGCATATATATATAACTTACCAAAGGACGTAAAAAGTTAAAATGCTTAATAAGAAAATGTAATGGATATTATGCAAGAGTAATGGAAGTATCTAATGAATTTGCTTTTATAAATAAGAATTTAATGTTATAATTGTTATAAACTTAAGTTATGACTAAAAGGCCACTAATTAAATATAATAGCAAAGTTATAAAGAAATGAAAATAAGTTTAAGAAGTGTTGAAGTTATTTATAATAAAATAAATGGAAAGATGAATACTGTAAATAAATGATATTAAGTAGCGGATAAATGAATGTAATACAATAAAAAGAAATTTCAAACTTAAGTAAATAAGTTGAAGTTATTTCTAAATAAAACTGCAAGAAATAATGTAAAATTAAAAAGATAAATCATTATATGAATGAAAAGGAAATCAAACAACAAATGTATGAAATGAAATTAATAATAAGTAAATTTGATTTATTGTTTGGATTTGTTGTTTGTTTTGGTTTATGGTTGTTTGGGTAAAGATACTTTAAATTTATTGGATGTATGAATAATCTATTTAGTTTCATCTAAGACTGTTGAGTAAATGATACACTTAGTAGTTTATTCTTCATTCTGTACAATTTAAAGTTTTGAACCCGAACAACTATTTGTTTGTTTGATATGAATGGATGATTGATTTGTATTGATTCTATGTGATGGTTGTTTGCTTGTTTCAAGTGATTGATGTTTGTATTAATTTGTTGTTTATGGTTGAAACAACTTTAAATATTTCATTTTATATAATTGTTAACCTTTCTGGATTATATAAGTGAAATACAGGTTATGGAAGCAATTGCTACTACTTTTGGTTTCTTAATTAAGCGTAAATTGCCTGACAAATAGGTACGTTTTCGGATTACGGTTTATAGCGTTATTATATTGTTTTTCCGGATTGGGATATATATCATTTTGGAAAATATGTTATATATTGTTATATTTGATATTATATTTTCTTACGAGACTCTCCGTACAAAGGAGACTCTGTCGAAATTTTCCGTAAATTTTGGACTTAGAAAATTTTGAAAAATGTTTTCCAAACTTTAGTGATTTGAGTATAGGAGATTTAATGGTTATAAATTGGTATGTTTTATTTAAATTAATTGATTTTGTAAATTTATTTGTTTATAAATTTAATTATTTAAATAAGATATATTGGCTTCTTAATTCTTCTTTTTCCTTTTTTTCCTTTTCGGGGACGAAATGTTTTGAGTGGGGGAGAGTGTAACGACCCGTAAATTTCAATAATTAAATTTGTTGAATTACAAGAATTTTGTAATTAAATTTTAGAAAGAAATAAAAGTTTTATGATGTATATTGAAATAAATGTTAAAAATGCAACGCAACCATGGAAATTTAAGCTATGTATTAACAATTGTAATGAAATTTCGATTAATTGAAGTAACGGGAATTGTTGTACTAGGCTAAGAATTTAATATAAGAAAACAAATGTGAATAGTGTTTTAACTAATGTAATGATAATTAATATAATAACGAAAAGGTGAATGTAAATTGAATAGAAACGTAAGTTTATTTATAGGGCAGTAATTGATGAATAAAAAGTTTGAAACCAAGTAAATAAATTTATGGAGAACGTTTAATAGTAATTAATGTATATATTAGGCAATTGACAATTTATGGATTTGTTAAGATTGCAAAGTTATAATTGATTGTAAATAGGAATATTTGGTAATTAATTAAAATAAGAAAAATAAATGTAAATGTTATAACTTGGTTACAAAATTTATATACGGAAGTGGATGTAAATATTAATTAATTAATGTGTGCATTAATTTATAATGGGATATAAAAGGTAAATTAATAATTTAAAAAGGATGACTTGCTAATGAAATAATATATAATAAATGGAAAGCAAATTAAGTATGAATGTGAGAAAATTGGCAATAGTGCAAAACTTTAATCATTTACCCATTCATTTAATGCATTGAATTATATCTAAATCAAATTACAACATTTGGCTACTAATAATAGTGTATAAGGGAAGTTTAACGTTTATGGTAATTTAGCGCAGTCACTATTAATTGAAACCTATTGCAAATGAATGGAATTAATTATTTAATTAATTCGTTAATCGAAAATTAAGTTTAAATTGGAGATTATTAATGTTATAGATATTGAGCCGATGTTAATTTCATCCAATTGACATCAATAAATTGAATAATAGAATGGAAGTGAATTTAATAGATTTATTGGAAATTAAATTTATAATGTTGAATTTAGATGAAATTGAAGATATTTATGTAATAAAGTATGGATCCAATGTTAAGTTTATTTATAAAATGACAGTTGGTTGAATAAAAAGGAATGCAAAATAAAGTTTTGTCAATAATATGGGAATTTAATGTATGATAATTGGATTAATTGCAATTAAAGGTAATTAAATAGTACATATATTGGAATTAAGTTAAAATGGGAGAATATTAAGAACCAAGATTTAAAAGCAATGTTAGCTATATTCTTATTGTAATAAGACTCAAATAACAAGGGTTAAGAATTTAATAAATGAATTTTGGAGTTTTACTTTATAATTTCTAAAGTTAATGAAATTGAAATTAAATATTGAAATTAAGGTTAACATTGGAATTGATGAATTTATCAACTCAAAAACTGACATTTAAATTTTGTTTAAATCATTGTAAATGATTAAGAAGTTAAAAATGATGAAATTTGTTAATTATAGAGTTTAAATTGAAAAGTGATTTAATTAATTTATTTTAATTTATTTAATTAACTAAAAAACAGCCATTTTGGCCACTGATTCGGATTTTGACGAAACCGGTTTCATCGGATCTGTAACGGTGAATTATTGTAGGATTTCAAGTTTCGCAGCGATCGGACTTGTCGTTTGATCGTACGGACTCGAAATGCCTTGAAATCAATTGAAATCAATTTGAAAAATATTGATTTGAGCATAACTTCTTCATATGATGGAATTTTGACTTGAAAACTTGTTCCATCGCATTTAAAATATTTTAAAACATCTATTGTGATATATGGGTTGACCCAATTTCGTTCCGGAGTCAGAACGGGCTTTTTGGGCCACTTTGTCGTTAGCGCGTATATCTATCTGATCCATCTATTCTTTTTCCAACCTTGTCTATAAATACCCGGTTATAAACCCTAGCCCACTCCTATTTCTCATTTGTATGTATGTATATTCAACTATCTCTCCTCGTCAATGGCAGACAAATAAACTCTAGATCCAAACACATTTCAAAAATCAAATTGAAATTTCAAACTCCTCAGAAAAAATTGAAAAAATATATCGAAGATCTCATCGATACGAATCTACGCGTAGTTTTAGTTTTTGCAATTGATGTTCTAGTCAACCGGAAATTGCATTCAAAGCCGAAATTAGGGTTTCGATTTCGGCGTCAATCGGCGAAATCAATTAAGGGGTTTTGTGGAGCTAGCTTCGTGGAGGCGATCTGAGGTGGTTGCATCATCTATGGAGGTCGGAGGCAATCAAAAATTGATGATTAGGGTTGATTTCTCATCGACGGTGGCCGATCTTGCTTAGTGATTGGGGTCGTGCGTCGGCTGGGCGTGGGCATGTGGGAGGTCGCCGCGTCGTTCGATGATGACGTGCGTGGTTCTGGTTCGAGGCGGCTCGCTGCTGATGGTTAGGGTTAGTCTCTATCGCGTATGAGGAACTGTACAGTGGTGTTGATGTGAGATGTAAGTGACGTTGGTTATTGTTTTGTTTTATTTTTGTTTTTAATTTAATCTTCAAATTCGTTCAAACACGCATAACTCTCGCATACGAGATCCGTTTCATGTGCGGTTTTCTCCGCTAGGTTCGTATTGAGATTCCGGACATTTTGACGCTGGTTTGGACGGATTTTGAGACTGTGAAAATTTTAGGTTTAAATTGGATTCAAACTCAATTTAAATTCAAAAGGTGAGTGTTTTAACCCACTTACAACTTCTAAGATTTCTTATGTTTTTTAAATTAAATTTTGATGTGATTTAAAATTTATCTATAATTGTTTGGCGTATTTTAATCACCCTCTCAGTTAAATTGCATTTATTAAATTAAATTGTTATTTAATTATTCATTGCATATAAGCTGCCAGTTAAATTTTATTTATTTATTATTGCATATAAACTGCCGGTTAAACGGTTATTTAATTTATTATTGAATATAAAATGTAAGTTAATACCTGTTGTTTATTATCCGTTCTATATTGATGCTATTGTTTAAATTGAATAATGATTGTGATAAATGGTTGATGTTTGATATTGGATGAATGGATGCTACATTTTATATTGTATAAACTGCAAGTTATTATGCATTTTCATTTCATTCGTGATTGCGGTTTGAAATGATATATAACCGTAATTTTTATTTTAATTTACGGATTGAAATGATAAATATATGTATCACTTGACCATAGGATAGAAAATTATATATAGACACCGTGGTCTATATATATAAAATATTTTGAAATGATTTCTATGGTTTTGTAAAGAAATATATGGATTATATAGATATTGATTTTAGATGTTATATAAATGCTATTTTATTTTAGCTATGTATAAATTTGTTTTGAATTATAAAATAAGCTAAATAATAAAGTTTGATTTCTTTTATATAATATGGTTAAGTATCTATTTAAATTCTATTGTATATAGAGTTTATATTGACTCAAATAAAATTTAAGTTGAAAGATAAATGTGATTTTGATTGGAATTAAAGTATCTAAGAATTGTCCTTTAAATTTGATTTGAATGTAAATAAATTGAGATTTGAAAGGTATGATCTTATAAATTGATTTTGTTTAGAATTTTTAATATCAAATTGATTTAAATGAATATTATCAAGTTAATTAAATTGGAAGAACATCCAGTTATTTGAAGTCTAAAGGTTTTGCTAAAATGATATTTGATTTATTAAGTAAACATTCCAAATCTAAATAAGTAGTTGAAATTGATATATATGAAATTATAAAAGAATAAGTTTTGAAATGGAGGAATAATTATTGTTGTGAAAATATGGAAATTATATTGGTTTATTTGGGGAATTTAAATCTCTATTTGGAATTGATTTGTGAAGGTGAGTAAGCTATTCTATTTTATAATAAGAAAAATTAATATTTAAACCATTTAAGTGGTGTAATATGTTTCAAAATTACGAAATTCAAAGTTTTATGTTTTGAAAGTCTATATTTCAAGTTGTGATTTCGAAATATTATAACTTTGAAAATGTTATGGTTTTAGAAAAGGATATATTTGAAAATGTTATGGTTTTAGAAAAGGATATATTTGAAAATGTTATCATATTGATTTGGTTTTTAAAAGAGGAAGTGATATCGAAATTTTTGGTTTTGAAATGGATATTATATTCTGGTTTTAAAATATAAACTATTTTCAAAAGACCGCGGTGTTATAATAACGGTTGGTTGTTGGAGAGACCGGGATCGGAGGTTGCCATACTCTCTGCCGACTCCGAAAACCACTTTAACAACCGTGTACGCGGTGGAGATTCCAGAATGAAGTAGGATAGCGGTGACTTCTCCTTTAAGGTAAATACGTGGACCCAACTCCCGTAAGTTGGCATAAGGTGGCTAAAATAGGAGCAATCGACGGGTTAATGAGGTAGCACCTTTGATCGGACACATCCCTTCGATATTATACTTTTGGATTGATTCGGTGGCCACTTTCGATTTCTTTGACTTGGGGGTGTTGTTCGAGGTGGGCGGTAGCTGCGCGCTACGCGTTACCACCGACCCGGAAGCGTAATTGGTATATCTACCCTAGCATTGCCTAGTTGTGCCGTGTCACCTATCCTAGCGCGCCTTGTACGAGTTTGTTTTTCTCCCATAGCCCGTGGAGTATTTAGGGTATTCTCCTGATCTAGAGATGCACTGATACTGGATGGACTACTGGGACTATTACTGTGTCAAGGGAAATATTGGGTCACTCCTTAACGCTATTTAAAAGTAAGTTTATTTTACTGTAGACGTTATTATAATAGCGAAATATTACTACATAGTAAATAGTTTAACGGATCCTTAGGAGATGTAAATCCCGAGCATCTCTTGAGTTACTGCCCTCACGTTGGACACTGGATATGAGATGTCAAATCCCGTAAAAATCTCTGATGTCGTTACACTCATATTTATTTCTGTTGATTTAACTCACATAAGATCTTTTAGTTTTGACTCGAGTGTTTCGTCTTTTCAATTCACTCGGGTCAGTCCGAGCGTTTTAGGATTTGAAGATTTTATTCTAGAGGACGAAAACGAAGATTTGTAGTACTATTATCTACTATATTATTCCACTACACCATTTAATTCCGCTGCATTAATTATTATTCTCTGGTATGTGTACTCTGATATGTATGGTATAAATATAATCAAGGGTTTTTGTAAAACAGTTTCATGAACTGTATATTTGATTATTATATTTTATCGTTCCGCTGCAAGATTCTATTTTGTTTTTTTTCTTTCTTTCTCTGCTTTTTCTTATTTACCCCATAACAATCCGCCCTTCTGTATGGTTTAAGTCTGACGGTTGTGGTTTATCGTCGATTTAAAGTGTGCGAAAAGTCGAGGCGTTACAGAGATTAAGTGTAATTTATGAGCAGTGAATAAACATTTCAGTATCACGTAGTGGTATGAGATGCTGTTGTGATATTTGTTCGATTATCCACTGTGAGTGAATGACACTTATGTGATGGGCATAGTGATATGAGTGTGAGGTGATACACTTAGTGATAGGTATGGCTTCATGTCTATATTCAGTGTAAGGCTACGTGCTTGACAATGAGCATAACACTACAACAAAAAGTGTCTTTTATAGCGGCATATAGCCGCTATTGATCACAACCATAGCGGTTTGATAAGCGTTGTATATCGACATGTAATAACAAACTGTTGAATATTTATAACACAAAATATGCCGCTATGGTTGAGCTTAGTTTAATAACGCAAATTCACCGCTATGGTACGTTAATTCAATAGCTCATTATAGCCGCTATAATACAGCTAAATCTCAACGGAACTGGAAATCTTTATAACATCATTTTGCCACTATAAAATATTTATTCAATATCTCATTGTAGCCGCTATAATACAGCTAAATCTCAACGGAATTGGAAACCTTTATAACACCATTTTTCCACTATAAAATATTTATTCAATAGCAGTCATTTCACGCTATTAAATCAACATGTTATAGTTTTGATAAATTCTTTTACAACTCATATATGCCGCTATAAAAATCGTAGGTACACTTTTCAAGAGCTATGCCTATACATTACATTTTAATAATAGCAATCAAACTAAATCTTCATAAACGAATAAAGATTATAATCAACAAATATAACACAACTCTATTCTTCGGCCACGCCATAATGTTATCCTTTGCTTCCCCAATAAGTGTGAAAGAAGATGCAGGCCTCCATAGAAAAGCATCAAGCTTGATTGGACAGTCATCTAAAACTATCATCGCATCCGGCCCTAAAGGAACATCATTGACAATCTCGTTTGGATCATCTGACACGAATCTTCCTTCAGCAACGATCTCTTTATTCCCTCGCCAATCCAATAAATCACACTTCTTCATATTTTTATCAAAGTTGCACTACATTTAAACATAGGAAAATTATGTTACTAACTGAATAAAAAGTTAAAATACAAAGATGTGAAACCAATAAAAAAAATTACTTGAGGTTTGTTTACTTCTGTCTCACTGTGTCTACTTCTGTCCTACTTCTGTCAAATTAAAAAAACATGTCATTTTGTAAGTCTGGTAATGCAAACTGTTAGCGTGTTCAAGTATGCAAGTATTCAAGTGTATAATGGTTGAAGTGTGCAGCTGTTCAAGTGACTGTATGCAAGTGTTCAAGTGTGTATGCAAGTGTTCAAGTGTGCAAGCAATTAGTGATCAAAATGTAATGATAATTCTTACCTGATTTTTCTCTAGTTGTAGAAATCTATTCTCTAAGTTCAACAATTTATTTTCAAGTTGCAGTATATGCTTATCCTTAACTTCCGATAAAGCTGCTCTACTAAGACTCATTCCTTTTCCCATCGCTCTAAGTTGACCCGGTCTTTCTTGCCCTAGCACTTGTGCAAGTGCATCTGTCTATAATTAATGGCTTACATTTGTATTTTGCATGGTTTTTTTGTCTTTTTATATTTTTATATTATTTTAAATTGTATTTCCTATTTCATAAATACATTTTCCTTATTTATATATATATAACCTTTAAAGAAAATAATTTGAAACTAAATTATTTATTAATAAATAATCACATTCATATTATTTTTAAATCCAAATATTTTTAAGAATTTTATTTTTGAATTTCAATTCAAATTCAAATTCAAATCTATTTATATATATATATATATATATATATATATATAAATCAATACTTATCTCATTTGTTTTGAAAAATTCAATTTAATTTCAAAATTAAATTCCAAAATTTATATTAATTGCTAATTTTAAATTTGATAAAAAAATTGGGATGTTACAAAGTTACAGTTGATCCCATATACAGCAGGTATAATGTTATTAGGAGAGCGGTATGGACTTGCACAATGCCGTATACAGCAATAGATTTACATACATTTCATTTACCTCATGTATAATATATTTCTTCATCACTTATGTCTATCATCTATGTAACGATCCCATATTATTTATTCATCATAACAAACATTTTGTATCGTGAATTTAGACATGTTGACGGCTCTTATTTCATAAATTAAACAAATTTATCAATACCATAAACTAGGAATTCATAAGTTAAACTAAGAATAAACCTCAAAGTCGCTTCCACTATATCCTTCGGTCAAGCTTGCAATCTCATTACACTTGATATCTTCTTCAACCTTCTCCTTTGACAATAGTTGATATAAATAAATTTAGTTATTTTTATAAACTTGGTTAATTATTATCGTTTTATTATTATTATTATAAACTTACTTAATTTTTATAAAAATTAAGTAAGTTATTATTGTTATTATCAACTTGGTTATTTTTATAAGCTTATTTATATTTTATATGACTTCATACACAAAGTTAATTTTTATAATTTTAGTTAATTTATTTTTATAAGCTTATTGGTTATTTTATAGGACTTAATACACAAATTATTTTATCTAAAAAACAACTTACTGCATGTTGAAATATAAATATGTTCAGGTCACTCCTTGATATTAACCTCAACCACTCTTGAACCTACATGTAGTATTCCAAGCACAAATAGTTAGGACCAATGTTAAAATCAATTGCAGATGAACTTCAGCCTTAGTCTGATATAAAAAGAGTGAAGTAAGGCTGAAAAGCTAATTACAATCATGTATAAAAGTTCAGTACTATTCAGTTCGGCGGGGTGATTTGCGAATCGTCGCAGCCTCACAAGATCTAAAATTAACCTCAGCCTTCATTATCACATAATTATATACTTGGAATTTGAAATTTTAACATATTTATCCAAAAATAGTATACTGCAAAATTAATTTATCATTCAATCAGTGCATGATGTTAAGTATATAAAAACAGACCCATCATCTTTAGTATTAAAAGATATTATTTATATATTCTTCTCATTTTCTTTTTTGATTAAATAGTTAATGGAAAGTGCCATTTCTTAATTATTTACTAGCGTTGGACATCAATTTCTATTGATCTCTATATGTTCTCCTTTGCTTCTGTTAATGTCATTAGTTTAGTACCGTTTCTATTCAAATTTCTATAATCCGAGGATACAACGAAAACACATATGTGGTAAATGTGAACTAACTACAAAATAATATACAAGTTGCCAGTAAGTACCGTTAAGGTGATAAAATAGCAGCCTCACCCTATGTGCCAAATTTGCCTACTGTTGCGGTAAATAATCTCAGCATTCACCGATGATAATCAACAAAGCTCTTTCATGATGCCTCTCTAGCTCTGCATATCATTGATATTGGTATGGTTCATAAAATACTACTTTTTTTTTTAGATCAACAGCACATACAAACGTCCAAAGCTGAAGCACACAAACCGAAATAACTCAAACCTGAAGCACCTGGATGGTTCAGGTAAGCATAGGTCTTTGACTTTGTTGGACAACACCATGCACAACGCCTTCACTGTGCTTGCAGGCTACCCCATTATCCCTCTCTTTGTGGATGTTACAGCACAATACAGCGCCTTGCACAGCACCTATAAAGATAATAAGCTCATACATATCCAGCCTTATTGTTAAATGTTTTATGTTCAGTACATTGTTATCTATTTCAAAAAACTTCAAAAAAATCATAGAACTATGTTGAATCTGAATGATTTTTGTTTGATTTTTCTCTACCGTAGTTGTCAACTTCCTATCGATAACTCATTTCATTAGGTAGACTATTATAATCCACATATAGTTACAATTTCAACCTTTATGTATACATAGTACAGAATTAGCTATTTAATAGATATTAATCATAAGAACATATAGTTGATACAGAATTAGCTATAGTACAGAATTAGCTATTTAATAGATGTTAATCATAAGAACATATAGTTGATACAAGAATGTGTTCAACATATAAGATACATATAGATTTTTGCACTGAACCCGTTTTCCAAGTTTTCAGATTATCACATATTATATGTTGTCATGTATTTTTCACCATTTAAACCATGCATGAATAAATCTTTGTATTTTAGAAGAAGAATTTAAGGTTTCAAAAGCAGAGAAATGTAAAAGCTATCGGTGCATTGCTATGTTTTTTATTATGGTTTACCAAAATATGGTTAAAAAAAATTCTGCAGTGTACAGCTACCTAAGGAATCAACTTCCGTTGCAGCAGTTTTCCAATCAATTATAACTATTAAATTGTAAGCTTACTGAAACTCTTGATGTTTATTGCATTACATAAAAACATTAGATGAGTTTCAAATTTTCTTATTCAAAACATAGTTTTAAGTTTATTTTTATAAAGAAAATAAAAATTTACACAGCTGCAACATGTTCTAAAAGAAGAGCCACACATTCCTTTCGCCCATATCCTCTTGCATGTTGTTTCATTATCTTTTTATATATATGAGAAATTGTATATTTCTTAAGAAAGACGAACTTACTTTTTACGACAAAGAAGAATTCATGATGGAAATACATATGTTTATCATCCTTATAAAAAAAAAGATTTCTAATGTAAATTATTTTGATTCATACCTGGCTTCCAAGATTTTGAAATCCAACAAGTTCAAGCTCCTTTAAAATTCCCTCCTCGCCTATGACATACACCTGAAATTATGGCACTGGGTTACTGTTTCTTTCATTGACGTTTATGAGTAGTATATGACATGTGAATAAGAATGAAAGTTAGCTAGATTAAATACTAGAACAGAAAACATAATAGAACCATACATAATAGTCTTTAATTTGGTAATGGAATATATGAGATTCATAATCTAATAGCATTCTAATTTGTTATTATTTTTCTTTTAAAACATTACTAATAGCAAGTAAATTATCAATGCTATAAGGAATTGCAAGCAAAAAAAACGTGCAGAAGAAAAAACATTAAGATTCATCATAAAATATCCGTTATTCTTTTCTACACATTCTAATACATCATAAATAAATTATACGAACGTCTCGTTTTGATTTCTTAACGCTTTTTGTTAGAAAATCTGTTGCCTTTACTTAGTGCATCAATGGTGGAGGCAAACAAAATACAGATGAAAAAGAATTATATATGTGAAATCAAATATTATTCAAAAGAAAATTCCCTAATAGTCTATTCATCAGTACACCTAGCACACAACAAACAATTTGGCATTATTATATGTCTAAAAAAATAAGCTAGTTGTACAAGATTTGGTGCATTTTTTACAAAATGACCAATGGTCTGACTTTATAGAGTAAACAAATGACAAGTACCCCAAAACTTCAAAGCTATAGAAATAAAAGGCAGAGGAAAACTACCAAAAAGCAAACAGAGAAAAATGGAGCTAATGGAAATGGAATAAAGTCTTTGAAGAGTTTGAACAGGCCACAAAATAGAAAACTTGGAAGTTGTATCATAATAGCATGCACAATTCTTTCATTGTGCATCCTCTCCCTTATCAAGGCTCATTACTGCCCCACTCCTCATGGTACCATCTAGATGTATTTTTTTTAGTTAATCATGTCCATTTTCAGCTTTTAATCATGTAGCTATTCATCAAATATTTCAAAGTAAACTTAATTTTGACTTTTGAATGTTCCTCTTATAGTGAAATCCCAAGAAAACAAAAAACTACAAATATTTGATAAAACTAGTTTAAAGATGGTGGCAGAGGAAAGCGTCAAAGGTGACTTGTTTTTTCAAGGTATCTTTTATTGAATCATTGCTTCATAACTGAATCAGCAAACATGATAGCTTATAACAGTTAAGGCATTCCTTGCATAAATGATTGAAATAACTAATAACATAAAGCATCCCACATAGCATTCTAGATCGTCACTTTGTTCAAGGTTTTATTAACAAATTAAGACATCCCAATTATCATAGCAGATCAATTCACTAGTATAGTTGAGACATTTATTAAGTACTTAGCAGTTCAATACATTGCGTGGTAAAAATGAACGATCTTGCTAGCTTAGATCCTAGTTGTTTGAAGAGGAATGTGCTACGTTTCAATAGAACATGCATTTCATGCATAGAAAGGACTATATCCCTTATTCATGTATTTTTTTGCACTCCAAAAAAATACTTTTAGTAATGAGTTATCAAGCTACTCCAAAATGTTTCAATGAACGGTATTTCTTTTTCACGTTAATAGGAATTTCAGCCGTATTTTTAGATTATTCCGCACATGTTCCATAATACACTAGGCTAAAGACATTTATTGTATGTGGCCAAAAAGAAAAGCCTAATATACTAGGCTAAAGACATAAATTAGAATTGTAACTTCAAAGTTTACATGGCCTCAAGACATTTTAAGGCGAAAAATGATGTATTACCTCGAAATGTTGGATGCAGTATATCAAAATGGACATAATGAAAAGAAACCAAGAAATATCATGATTATGCACTTATGTTATAGGTATAATTATGCCAGATTGATCTTTCGTGAAAACAGAAGGCTTTCAAATCACTAGAGCCTCATGCTAGCAAACAAAAATTAGTTGTATGCAAATTCAAGAAAAGAATAACCACAGCTTTTATATAACAAAATATAATTTAGAAATTCAGTAATGGTATATAAGATCCAACGGTAACATCTTATGTGTATGGGTGCAAATCCTTAAGCCGTACTTGTCACTAGCTACTAATAAGAAAGGTACGAAGAATGAACAAAATTTAAACATCTACACACAGTGAGCTAGGTGATCCATTAAGTATGAAGATATATATGAGGTAATAGCTTGAAATAAAAACATTCAAACTGTTATCAGAAGAAAGCTGTAACTGGATATCATCAATTATCAAAACATATCCTCCTGTTTTGAAATGATGTAAACTATTAACTACAACCAAGAATTGACATTGAATGACTCTGGATTAGAAGAACCATTATTAAAGAAAGAACTAATATGAGCAAGGAGAGTGATTTAAAAAAAATTAGAAAATATCAGAAAAATACAAAGGGAAAAGAAAAAACGTTTCCCCTAATAAAAATGCAATAAAATTATTTCCCTAACCTTCTTTTAGAAGCATTATATATTGATAAAAATATATAAAAAAATTTTGAAAAATGAAAACTATGCTCTTACATTGGCCTTTTTTTGGTAAGATTAATCATCCGATCGACCAACATCACTAGCACTCAACATATTTTCAAACAAGGGTGTGATAATAGAGTTATTGCTGAATTATAGTTCAGGAAAGACCAATTCAAATTAGCAGAAGAAGGTAAAAGAATGATCCAAACTCCTACACATGAACATTTTATATCAAGTAAATGTTTGCTGATATTATAAGGACACTCATTTTTGAGTATTGTATATGAGCAGAACAACTTACCTATCATCATCATGAAAATTACAATACAACTATTTAAGACCACAAATGGCAACAATGAAAAACTTTGAACTTAGCATAAACTGAAATCTATGATTCGTGCATAAAAATCAAAATTTGACAAACATACAAGAAAATTACAAACACAAAATTAGTACCAATCTTTTCTCCCAAAGAACAGTTGTAATACATGATTCAGTAACAAGCTAGGAAATTCATCTCAGAACACAGAAAAAGACATACTCATCACAGAAACTTGCACAATAGAATAAATGCGAAGAAAAAGGATTTTACCTCAACAGGATTTCGAATTTGGAAATATTGTTGAACGGCGAAATCAAAGGTCGGATATTAGGGTTCCAGACGCCGTTAAGTTGACTACTGTGGAGCGAACTATTGAAGTAGAGGAGAACGGCTGCGAATATCCGAGATGGTGCGAATAGTTTTGATTAGGGTTTTTTGGTTGGAGACGAAAATTGACAGTTTTATTTTGGGAGGGATATGAAAAAGGTTAAGTATTTTTGGGAGGGAGATCAGAAACTGGTTAATTGTTTTTCTGGAGGGCCGACAAAAATTTTGGAGCAAGAGCGTTACGCGGCATGGTTTAAAAAAAATGAGTTAAAATACAAATGATTAAGTATAAACAATAACAATTTAGAATAAGGCGTTATTAAATGGCGTTATTAATAATATATTTTCTTGTAGCGTAACTTCGTGTTTATATTTATTAGTTCTATATGCCACTACATGTACTCCTTTTATAGACAATGGAGATAACTAGATGGCTAGAATCCACCCTAACGGCCTGATCGTGGGGTCGCACCCCAGATTTATGATACCCTTTATTTATATAGCTACGTGCATTTGCCTCTATGTCACTTAGGCTGACAGTCTGTTGCCTATAGGGGCTAGAGTTGGATCATGGCTATTGAGTTCTCGCGTTGATGAGCACATCAGTGGATATGTGTCATGATACCGTGAAGGTAACTAAGACTGTAGAGACTTCGTGCTATCAGTCTTCCTTCTGCTACTAACGAATTGGTGGATTGGCATATACTTTTAATACACCTTACATATATATGGATATGGGTTAAATGACCCACATATTGATGTTTTTTTATATATATATGTATATGTATGTATGTATGTATGTATGTATGTATGTATGTGTGTGTATGTATGTATGTATGTATATGACTCTACTTAGGACTTCGTGTCTATCGTGTAGTCATTTCCCGTCATGATATACATGTGATAGACGTCCAAAGTATATTGAATTCTCATATCACAATTTATATTAATAAGCAGCCTATCATATGTTACATATATTGATGATGATGATGTTTTATATATTGAGATTAATAGATATATTAGGCACTGCTGTGTGCTAGCCTGATTATACTTGGTGATATCTTACTTATCGATGTTTTTTAGATTTAGACGATAATTTCTGGATATGTGTGATTCACCCATTTGTATTGATTCTGTGATTTTTGATTTGATCGGTTTTTGTATGGATGATGACATCTTTATCCATGGTTCTGAGTTATTCGTGTGATGTGATTCTTTGATGATTATTTACGGTCTTATATTTATATTCCATGCATACGTTTCCATAGCTATATACGTATATTGATGCATTGACTATTGACTTGAGTTTCTCTGCAGTGTTATCCAATTATTATTCCTAGTTTGTACTGTGTCTCCTATATTCATAGATCTTTGATGTAGACATAGTTCGACCCTATGTTTTATTTATGTAATACTTGGATCTGTCCGAAACATTTCAGGTACAGGAAAAATATGACCAACATATGTTTTAGTGGGCTTAGAACAGACTTATATTAGGACAGTTTTACGATATTTGTATGACATTCATTCATTGTGTATATAGATACACACACACCACTAAGTTGTATAAAGATTATTTAATATCTTATATTGAGATAGTGGACATTTGAGATGATTTGTATCCTTACAGTAGCATATATTATATATTATATATTATCGTTGCGATTCTGGCACCATATTCTCTATTTTTTTCTGTATATTATGTATTGTTCTATTCAGGATGCACGTGTGTTTATTGTTTTATACCAATATTATGCACGTATAGATGAGATTTATATTTGATGTTTTAATACGTACTAGTGTCAGTCCAAAAAAATATTCACGTGTGTACCCCATATAGCCTCATTCTTCGTATTATCTGTTGGATATTATGGGTATTGAAGTGGGATGTTTCAATCAAAATAGAATTTTTTTTTTGAAATTCACCCATTTAACCCTTCTTCTGAATGATCCGATTCCTACACTATCACGGGCCGTCTATGATTACAACGCTCGCGTGAGTGCTTTGTAGCATGCCTCAGAGCATGCTCCGGATAGCCCGTGAGCGCTCCCATCTTCCAAATGTTTTGAAAGAAGCACTCTTCCCAAAAAAAATGAAGAGAGAAAGAGGTCTTGCAAAATAGAGAATTCTCTAACCAAAAAAAGCAAATGAAAATACAACCGAATCATTCAAAAAAGAAGAAGGCAGTAAAAAAAATTCCTAGGCAATTGCTCACAGCTTATATATACATCATACCAAAATAGAAAAGGGGATCGATTTGAAAACATGGAAAAGAAAGATCAACACTACCACTCTGCTATCCTCAAAAAATGTCAAAGCTCTAGTGTTACTTGTTCAAGTTGATGTTTTGATTCTCAACTTTTATAGTCACATATCAACCTTGTAAAAATGCATACATATAGGTAAGAAGATAATAAGAGAGAGAAAATGGATGTAGGTAGATTCATGTCGAACCATTGGAAATTTGATGTTATTCATGCCAACTGCTCACACTACGAATTTTTTTTTCTGATTACTTTATTCCAATCTTGATTCTTGAGTATAAATTTTAAAATAAGAACAAAGTTTGTGGCTAAAATTCGACAAGCAACCATTTACGAGTTTAGTTACGGTACTAATAATGAAGGCTCCTTTGACCCTTTGCCAACAAAACCAATAGGCACACACCTTATATATGAAATAGTAAAATTTGAAAGATTATAAAGCTAAATGCATTTATAAGATTACAAATGCCTAAAAAAATATCAATGTGTAAGTTTAAAATGTAAAATAAAACATATGTTATGTTAACATGTGTTGTGTTATTCTATGTATAAACATGATAAAAGTGATATAGTTAAATTCAAGTTAAAAGGCTAAAGGCTATAATTGTCATGTTATTAATGAGTACACATCGAAATAACATTCTACTTTATTGAATGAACAAATTAGAAAATGTTAGTTTTATAAATAAAAGGTCATATTATCATCAAATTACACGATCTTTGGTTATTCTTCAAACATCTTCTATGGAAATAATTTTAAATTTAAGTTTTATTTCAATTTCAAAAACCAAATCAATTCTAATCTTTTAATCATTGATCATGAGTTCAAATTCAATTTCCACAATTTATTTACTTTTCTCTAGTGTCTTTTCAATTAGATCGGTGTAGAATATATTTTATGATTATATAATTTCATGATTAATCAAATCTTAAGTGTATTAGGTTTTAATACTTCATGTAAAAGAACACAAAAATGTAAACCTTTAAATTGATCATCTTGTGACACTTGATCAATGTTCCCATGTTTATGTAAGAACACAAAAATGCAGTACCAGTATCAGTTTTTTTCCCCCCTCTTCCTTGTTTTTTTTCTTTTGCTTTTTTTTCTTGTTCAATCTAAATGTACAATCAACTCATGTTGATCTACAACTCAATTCTTCATCAGAAACTTCTTAAACCAAAGTGCAGAGCTGTGTAGCCATCACCCCACTCAAAGTTATCGAACATCGACCAAGCAAAAAAACCTATCACATTCACACCTTCCCTGAAACACATTTTGTATACACATACATTAGCCTCCAAACTAAATTGTATATCATTCAAAATTGCAGTTCATGTACTTACGCTGCAGCTCTTTGCACATTCAGTAGGTGTTTTGTGTAATAGTTTATCCTGTATCCATCCTTCAAGAGTTCATCAATGGGTTTCTTTCCGTAGTTATTTACCTCATCGACTCCTGTTAAATATATACATAAGCATTTCGATCAGTGATATGTGAATCATTTATTTGAAGATTCTTTGTTATATCACTGGTTCACAGTGTACCATTCTCTGTTACGTATATCGTAGGATTGTTGTATTTGTTCTTTATATAGCGGAGAAGTTCCAGAATCCCTTGAGGATAGCTTAATAGCCATTTTGAGGCTGCCTGTTCTAATGCATCTTATTCAGTATCTTATCCAGTTTATGATAATAAATATTGAGAAAATACAAAAGAGACTCTGGGTTTGCCAACTAATAGACAACAATGCTAATTTGCATCAACAAACATGCATCAAGACCTGTTATGTATACCAAATTGAACAGTGTACATCTATAATCAGCTATGAATATTAGCTCTATAAGAAATTGCGTATTCTGATTTTTGACAAAATAAAGTGAAAAAAATTGAAATCTTCTAGTGGTTACAGGAATCTTACCGGAGGACCAATCGGTTTACCATCCCGTACACCTGTTCCATAGAAGCGATTTTTTAGCACAATACGAGGAAACATTTCCAAATATTGCACTCATGCAACTGAAAATATTCTTATAATATAGTATTTGTTTCCGTTGAACAATTATAGTATGGTTGTATGTATTACGGGTTCATATTCTTTTAATACTTCAAAATTTCACTTCTCTAACAATGACAGCATGTGTTTTTGCTTCAAAACAACAAGAAGCAGATAATGAAGTGAATCAAATTGGTAATCAAAATACAAAGAGAAATTACCTGTATGGATTACATGCATATCACTAGCATAGCTGACATTAACCTTGGCTAACAAGGATATACTTTTGACATAGTTTGAGGTATAATAATTCAAACCAACGAAGTCAAATGACCCTTTCAACATTTCTGACTGCTCTCTGGTAAACTGGGGCAAACGATCCTCTACTATTGCTCGCATGTTAAAAGGATAGTCGCCTTCAGTTATGGGTTCCATGAACCTGCGCATATAGCAACTAGTCAGGAATATGTTACTAATGCATGTCTATGTATAGACCGTCAAGCAATTTTTAATGGCATTTTATTGGTATTTTGCTCGTATTGTTTGATGCTCTTTTTCGTAACAAAGAGTAAACACATGATGAGTATTGAGCCTCAACAAGATCAATAAATACCTGAAGTGAGAGGGGTACATGGAGCACTCTGTCAAGTACAAACAATATCCAGTTTATCCAAGTAATCAAAATTTGTCTCAAGAATCACTCACCATCCCAAATTAAAATCAGTAGCCCGTTCAGAAGCATCAAGATCTTGCTTTGACTGAGGATTATAAGGCAAAGCCCACACACTGTTTAGCACTATCCCTATCTTCCCTTTTTGTATTGCCTACATTGTCAGATAAGTACATACTGCCCATATTAACATACTTTTTCCCCCTTCTATTATCGTATGTATGTGTATGCATATGCATGTATACATGTATATGTATACACACATACATTTGTGTGCGTGCGCGTATCTCTGTGTGTGTGTGTTGTGTACATTTATGTATCTATGTATACACACACATATGCATATGTGTGTGTGTGCGCATGTGTATGTATGTATGTACATGTATATATACCTGATACTTATTTCTGTAAACATGTACTGCAGCAGCATGGGCAAGCAACTAATTATGAGCTGCAAGATAAGGTTCTCTGCTAGAATCGCCAACATTGCAACGGCCAACTTGCGATGGTGAGCAGCGTCCGGGTGCAAACGCTCCATCTGAATAACCGATCGAACAAAAGATCCACGGCTCATTCAATGTGATCCAGTATTTTACTCGATCGCCAAATAGCTTAAAGCAATGTTCAGCATAATCTTTGAAGTCTTCCCTGAAGTATTAATTGCAGCTTGACCAAATTAGAATATAACTTCGGTAATGTATGAACAAATCAGAAGGTTATATGCGACTCACACTATGTGTGGGCTAAGGAAGCCCAGGTACTCGTCCTCTAGACTTTGAGGAAGATCCCAGTGGAAAAGTGTTGCGTAGGGCTGTATACCTAAACACGATTTATATAGCAAAATGATCAAAACCTCGTATATGACACATATAATTAGATACCAAGGACGAGTAAACACCTTTGGATAGAAGCTCGTTGATAAGATTGTTGTAGTATTCTACACCTGCTTGGTTGATTCCACCGCTTAATTTTCCCTCTGCTTGAACAAATTGCAGATGGTCCGAATCAATATACTGTGTATGCTAAGATATGAAATATATCAAGCGATACTTACTAGGCAAGATTCTTAGCCAAGAGATGGAGAACCGATATGCATCTATACCAAGGTCTTTCATCAACCCAACATCTTCCTGTAATTTAAATGCATCAACATAGGTATATAATTAAATAAATGAAAGCACATCTGGCAACTAGTTGATTTATTAATCTGAACCACCTTGTAGCGATGATAGGCATCGATAGCAACGCTTGCATTGCTTCTATCTTTTATCTTTTCTGTACATTTGATAATTAACAATAAAAGCAAGGTGATGGAAATAAAAACTGTTATAAAAAAAAAAAATCCAAATCATTGAATTTTGGATCAGATGGTTCAAATTAAAAATATATGTTCAACAGCGACAACATATAGATGTTCTTCGAACAAGCATATCTGCTCAAGGTCTTCATATAGATGCAAATTTATGTGAACCATTACCAAAAATTAACTTAGCATGCAGGAATGCCTCTATCTTTAGACGAATGAAGCAAATGCTTAGGGTGCGGGGTGCCAAAATCTTAGGGACCCCAAAATATTACATTCGTAATAATACAAGTATTAAAGTAATAAACTATAATCACAACTTTCAAACCCATTATAAATCATCCTAAAACCAATTTCTAGCTTTATATGTGGTGTGTTCTTACTTGTTTTGTTTTAAAAGAGGATTTGGTAACTTATTAACTAATAAACAATTTAAAATTTCTAAAGGAAAAATCTATTTGAACACAAAAGGATACACAAGTTGTGACACAAGAGATGAGCTTTTCCTAAATTCAATCTCGAATGGAATCCAACGACTAACATCAACTGTGTCTCCATTTTGTGTCATAATAGTTGCCTCCATTTTCAAATTGATTGCTTTTTATGGATTAAATATGTAGAAGCAAATTAAGTATGAATTACTTTTATCATATTAAAAAGAAGCTAAAAGTGGTTTCATAACTTATTATATAAATGAAAAGTGATTGAAAAGTCAAAATATGTTGAAAAAGGGTTCCTAAATGATATTTGCATAATATGTTCTAACCCCAGTATCATTAATTTTTACTTTGGTAAATAATGAAATGGCATTCTCTATCGATTTAGAACATTTTCCTATTTGATCAGAACTTAAATTTGTTGGAATTCCTAAAGAACAAGTGAATGAAAAATACATAAAGTCCCACATCGTCTAAAATACTAAGAAATCTAAGTATATTAATAGATTTCTCAAGTGGAGGTTGGGGGCCTGGGGCTCCCAAATGTATGCTTCGTTGTGAGGAGGGAGATCATGCATCTCCACCACACACGCGCGCCGCCGCCGTCCGACCGAACCGGGCCGGGTACGGATCTAAAATGACCATTCTTTTTACTAGGCCATTATTTAACGGTTTTGGGCTTTGTCTGAAATTGGGCTCGGCCTGAAATTTGAAGAGAAGCGGGCAGAGTTTTTGCCTAAGGAGATGCGACTGTTCATAATCGGACGGGAACAGTAACGGGTGTGACCCGCTAGAAGCAAACAGGTGCAAGCCAATTGAAGCGGACGCGGGTGCGACCCGACTGAAGAGGCGCGGGCGAAACAGTACGAGCAGGTACGAAACAGTACCGTTGGACGGACGGGTGCGACCCGTTAACGAACAGCAGCGGCCAAAAGGCAACGGGTGCGACCCGTCAAGCGGACGCGGCTGTTTGAAGGGATGCAGACGAAATTATAAATAGGAGAGAATACTGATCACATTCTCATTCTATTCCAATCTAATTTCTTCTACTTCTTTGCTCTACTGCTCTATATTCCATATATATCACAGAGTTGACATACTCATTACAATCTCGTACAGATTACGTCTGTTGTATCTTGGGAGAGTTTAGAAATAAAATTCTTAAGGAAATTGTTACGACAAGCCTCAGACGGAATTTCCTTTATATACTGGTTAGATTCACTGTAATCTTTCCCGTTTATAAGTTGTACAATTTCTTACAATAGTATAACGTTATTGTTGTAATTTATTTACAACGTAACTTATTGTTACACTTATCTAATACAGAATTCCAGCGTGGTGGAATTCTAATTAATAAACTCGTGCGACGAGTTTATTGTAGCGTGCTATCTGTTTTAGTACACTAGACAACTAACAAAATTTTCTTGAGGGGAAAACTATGCAACGGTACATACAAGAAAACCTATGTAGTAAATAAAAGAAATTTTAGTCCATCTGTGTATCATTTTAGTATTAGTTTGCAATGAAATTACAATGTATATCTGTCCCAAATTCCAAATAAGAATGAGAGGGGTTAATAACAAATGCAAAAAAGACGAAAGAAGAAATAAACAAGGGGCCGTTAATAAATTTTGTTTAGGGCCCCAAATTACTTTAGCACACAGCTTTATCCTTTATGGTGCGGTAATATTCAAGCCTAGATCTATGCATCAGTTTGATTTAATGAAACTTCCCTTTCTTTTTTAGTCAGAATGCATGGTTCATATGCAAAAGTTGCACGTGGATTAAATGGTTCATGAGTTTGGACCAAATACAGTTGCTTCAATGTATTGGGTGCATTCAGTTTCTGAAGGCTCTTGTCAAAACAGGGATCTTTCACCGAGTATTGCAATTTAGACAAATATACACATCAACCCACCGCTTTTGTGCCACAAATTTTTTTTTACTCTTCTTAAATAACTTATGAAACCAAATCTCAACTACCTTTTTAAGGCATATATGGTACTCACCGCCAGTTAACTCGAACACAAACCTTAATTATGGAGTCTGCTTGGGTGAAAAGTTGAGCTAATTTTAGGTGATACCTACTTTCTCTAAATAAGTGTTTAGGAGTTGGTTCTCAGATTTTAGCACCCAACCTACTGTTTGCTCATTAAAAATAGAAAACTTAGTTCAAAGAGGCAAAAGGTTACAAACTTATATCTGCTTGAAGATAACTTTTGTAACTTAAACAAGTGAAAATTCCATAACATTATTATTTAGATAAATTGTAGAAAACTTGGATCTTGTTGCTGTTGTGAAAATTTCGCTACTTTTATGGATACAAAGGATCTACTTTGTCTATTACTAATTTACTTACCAACTACCGTTACAACAAACAATATCAAGCTCGCATGAAATGATACGAACAACAAAGACCAAATTACATTACAGGAGAACACAGAAAGTAACATGGCATGATGAATTTTCTACGACTGGACCCAATAACTATACTTCTATTTCTTTGAAGAAAAATAATATGAGAGACTACAAACAGAATTCGATTAAATTTCCATCTAATCAATGCAATTAAATCACATGCAATGCAGCAAAGAATATTCTTCAATTAACCTGACATATACTTGAGGCAAACAATTTCAACAGTAGCAAAAACAAAGAAGACAAACCTGGATACTTCTGTATAAATGTATCCCAAATGCTCAAACCTCTTCTACCATCATTTGCAGCTCCTTCAATCTAGAAGAAGAAGAGGAACATAAAATTCTACGATTAACTTAATAAAAGCTTGAAGTATACTATAAATGTTGTAGTACACGAAACCTGATATGATGAAGTAGCTGTTCCAAACACAAAACCGGATGGGAAACTACTCCGGTTAAATGAATTGACCACTTGCGAATCAGAAGACTTGGTTCCTAATACGAGAACTGTGAAAAAGATGCAAAAAACCAGATAACCTCGATGGATCATTGAAGCTGAAGGGGAAAAGATTGATGTATTTGTCATGTAGTAATAGCACATTCCCCTATTTTAAGAGTTTTGAAGTCTTACTGCATGAGTATTTGTAGAAAATCTTAGAATAATGGCAGGTTAATTTGTATCCATATTCCATGCATGAGTGTTTATGGATCACTGTATTTGTGTTCATGTATGAGAATCTGTGTTTCATGTATGAGTATTATGGAAATCTCAGATTAATTGCCTATTTTATTTGTCATCGCTAGTGGGAAAGTAAATAATGTCATGTATTAAAATAATGGGATAAGTTAGAGGTATGATGTTGTTGTATAATTTATTGATTTCTTTCCGCAAGAAACCTCTACATTTAAGATTACATCAAATACAATTACATAAAATTAATTTAAGTTACAAAAGGGATTATGAATAGTAAATCATAGTTAATAATTTCAGGTCTCAATTAATAATTGAAAAAATACCACCATCCGTTATTGGGCAAGTCACGGTTAATGCACTAAAAACTATGAAAAAAATATGTTTGGTTTCCTTTTTTACAAGATGCAGTAGCTTACTTTAGAGACTTCAAGATTAAGATTCCTTTTCACCAGTACAACACAATCTACCAAGAGCATTTTAGGGATAGACATTATGCATAAAAATAACTAAACACATAATACTTAAATCTTAAATTATGATCTTTTCGTAGAAAAGTTAAATTATAATACATAACTATTTAAATTGAAATTAAAACATATCACCATTCAGTTTCCATCAAATCAAATTTTAAGATGGTACTGTTCACACCAAAATATCCACTTAAAATTACTTAGATTTCAATCAGTAGTGAAATGCCGTTTATTATTTATTGTAGTCGATAACTTGTTGCTGACCATAATGAAAATCATACATGCTTTCCACCACCGATTGACAATTCCTTTGTAAATTTGGACAGTCGAACGGCAGTCAACCGCCAAATGCAATGAAAGTTGAACGATATTCAACCGAAATCGAGTAATTTTAATATATTTGATGGTGCTGAGAGTACTACTCAATTTTTATGTTATATAACATATAATGTCGATGGTGTACTTCATCGGAGATGTTGAACTTTGCTTTTACCAAAAATAACTGCACTTCCTTTTACCATTCATCTGATTTTAGGTTTTTAATCTTATTTTCTTGCAAATAAAAATCTGGTTTGTAAATGTTAATAAAATAAACTCTGATTAATTTTCTCATATATCGATGCGATATATCATGAATTTTGTCGAAAAGAAATTTCTTCCACTTTTCCCTTAAAATGTTGAAGCTTATTTCTTTTTCTTTTTTAAATATCCATAGAAACATGATTCGTTTGCAAACTCCAAGGAAGTATGTATCAAAACCCACAATACAAAGATGTTATAGGCCCCCCCAATGTTATCAAGGCTTGAACCTTATTCTCTTCGGTTATAAGCATTTTTGTAATATTTATTATTATTTTGATATGTTATATATGGATTAATGGCAACAACATGATCACTCTCACTCATAAACCAAGGTGTAATTTTCAGTTATAAGCTTCTGTTTTAACGTTTATTAGCGACCGAGCAAATTCTAGATCCTTTGGATTTTAATAATTGGATGATGCAAACTTGTTCAATATCTTCAAACCGTTTTTCGATGTGTTTAACTTGTTGTAGCTCATAATTCAATCTCAATTTAGTATGAACTCTTCAATCTCAATTTAATAAGAACTCCATTCTTTAATTTAAAAGGTAGAATATGAAACTAAAGGTGAAGAATACAAATAAAATAAGCACTCTATAAAAGGGACACGATAATTAATGAAGAGGTGACAAAATTTTAGACTTGGTTATTATGTAATTTGTTAAAGGGACATCATTATTTCAAAACCCAATGTAATGAAATTACTAATTTACAAAATTACCCTTAATTAGCCTGATTGTAATGGTGATGATTATACCTATCGAATTGGATCCGGGTCAGCTCCAATCTCGGATCTAATCAGACCAGGTTTTGGTGGTTCTAAACTGCACGTTTTAGAATCCAGATCCAATCTGAGGTTCCATTAGAGTCAAGTTTGGTTGGCTCTGGTTTGACTGGGTAATAACACTAAAAATTCATATATTATATTGTTGGTTGACTTTTTTCGCGTGAGATCGGTTTAAGTCGGGTTTGATTGGATCTTTATAGTATTTCCCATCATTTAGACTCATGGAGTTCAGATTGGGTTCCGACTCTTTTTGGATCAATCCGGTACATACTTGCAGATATCGGTTCTATTTGTTAGTATTAACTTGACTTTCCCTCTCGGTTTTCATTCCTCTAATGTTTCATTCGGCTATTATTCTTCAGTACCACCAAAGAAAAAATCATCATTCTATCATATGCGAAAAAAATCCACAATAGTCAAATCTAAAAAATTTAAATGCAAGAAAATCATCAAAAGGAGATTTAAAAGTATTCGTAGAAAGTATAGAGAACTCAAATAATTATTTTTTAGCTTGGGGTCTAAATTGACAATGGTTAAAGTTGTTGTACGATTTGAATGACAATAGTTTAAATAAGAGATATAAGGTATAATTATTATTATTTTTAAATCATCACGGATTTTTTTTATGTAACACATGAATATATTGTTTAACTTATTGATGTCCTTTTAAAAAAATAGATTCGAAATTAGTTTAGCTTTAATGGTAAATTTTAAACAATCATTGGATTGATCTTAATGCAAAAAGGAAAAAATGAAGAGCATATTTGAGGAAAATAATTATTTACTAACGAGAACAGTTTTTTAGTAATCTCTTCTTCGTAAGAGGAACGATTATTTACTAATATTTTCTCCTAGTTAGTCATAGGATCAATATTTCGCTAAACAATATCAAGCAAGTAAATGAAAATTTACATGTATTGTTTACATGTACATCGCTGTTATAGCTAACGTTACTAAACTACTAGTCGTATTTGCTATATTGATAGCGTAGTTGGAAGGTCTAATAATCCAATCCAAAAATATTGAATGAATCTTTACAAGATTTCTGATTTCCCTGTGGTAAATTGAGGTAAACAATGAATGACCTCCGACTAATACTTGCATGTTAGAAGGGTGTCACCTTATTAATGAGACTCATGAATCTATGTAACGTGGAATTTCCCTCTCTTCTTCTTTTCTTGTATGAAAATAGTGTTGTTGTTGACTCTTTGAATTTTTAAATTGCTACTCCTTATAGTATTTATAGTATTTAGAGTAACACAAACACAAGAGTATAGAAACATTTTCCTAATAATATATGTCATCTAATAATACATGCTATTACCTCAAAAAGAGCATTGATAAAGAGATTCTGAATATGGATATAGGAAGACAAAAACTTCAACACCCCACGTGCCCAATTCGAAAATTTACACCAGGTTAGCCGCTCACCATCGAAAATAACCTCAAAATTTGGCATGACTCCCAACTGAAACTCCTTATCGACTCTTGGAGCCCCCTTATCAATCCCTTATTAAAACTTGCAATGTTTAATTTTTCTCTTTTAGTTTCATTAACAAACATCTAAAATTATTGTTGGCCCATCAAACTGGCAATGCTATTCATCCATGGGCAAAAGACTATCTGATGCTTATGTACGAATTAAAGTAGAGAAGTTTATAAATTTAGCTTACTTTTCAAAAGTAATAACATACTTAAACCACTTTTGAAACTTGTTACAAATACCTATATGTTTCTGCCACATTGGTGCTGAGCTGGCGCTATTTCATGGCTAATTTTCAAAATACACGATTGATTTTTTGTTTTTATCTATTAGCGCAATTTCAAATGGAGCCGAATTAGTTTTTTTTGAAGTTTTATATCAGCGCATTATCAAATGGAGTAGGGGGGAAAAATTCCATCGATTCCTATTCTCCATTTGAAAATGAGGCGCAATAGAACTATAAAAAAAAGTTTCTCTATGACGCATTTTCAAAATGCACCATCCGATAGAGTTAACTCAGCACGACAAAGACATGCCTATATTTGTAATAAGTTTCCAAAGCGGTCTATATGTGTTTTGGTTTTGAAAAGAGAGCTAAATTTTCAAATTTTCATTCAAAGTGTTTACCGTAGCCATTGTTATCCCGCCTTTTGGCAATGCTGTGACACCATAAACAATCCATCCAAAGATCGGTTATGCACGGGTTCATTATGGATACTGGTAAATTTTGTCCAAGTCCGGATCAAGCTACAATCGATATGGCACAACAATCAAAGCTATGACAGTCAACGTCTCAAATTTTAAGTCAATCAGTGTTCGTATGCCCGAGTTATGAACCGATCAAGTTTCATAGGAAAGGTGGTTATTTCGTACCCCCTGAGTTCGTATCCATCACGTGTTAAAGAAAAAACCACATTACTATCCATTTCATTTGTAACCATCGTATCCCAGGCAAAACATGACTGGTTCATATCCATGGAGGGCAGCGCGTACTCCTCGAGTTCGTATCCATCAACAGCCATCTCCTTCGTTCGTATCCATCAAATGAGGACAACCAAACCCGCATCAATCGTTTGCTCGATCGAGAGGATTGAAGACAACAAATAACGGAACGGACTCAATGACACGAAGTGACTCCCAAGGCCGATATGAAGGGGATAAAAACCATCGATACAAAACAACTATAAGACTCGATACGAAGTGGAGCACAGTCGATCGATACGAAAGATTTTTGATCGATACGAAAGAATCCTAGGAGAGAGGAAGACTTGGTCACTCGGCATGAAAAGTGGATCGATTCTGAAAGACAGCGACACGTCATTGACCATCACGTGCCTAGGAGCGATACAAACAGGATCGATACACGCATATCGATACGAGTTCAAGCAGCACACTGCAAATCCAAACTTGCATCGATCATATCTCACAATCTATAAGTCTAAATGTCACCAAATTTTCACAGAAGCTTGCCTACAACGTCAAGAACATCCCAGGTCAATTTTAGCCAAAAAGGATCAATTCTTAATCGATACGAATTCCATTTGTATCGCTCTAATATCGAGTCGAAATCACTTGAACTCGATCTCGTGGGCCCATCCACATGAGAGAAGAAGTCCTTCGAGATCTGGACGAGATATTTGCTGCCTATGCCTATAAATAGCGACACTGGACCTACAGAAAAGAGACTTTTTTCTTCTCTACGCTGATACTGCCGAAATAACTACAGTACTTCAGTTGTACTGCTGTAATCTTCTATAATCAGCAAGCCAAATTCAATAAACATCAATCATCATTTTATAATGAACGTAGGCAATACGTCGAATCACTCTAAATTTGTGTATTTCTGTACTTATCCTTATCTGTTGATTGGTATGTTTGCTAGATCTGCCTCTTTAAGTTTTTATGCACTCTCAATCTTCATTTGCTCCTTTCTGATTGGTAAGTGTTAGCTCTATCATAAAAGTTATAAATTTTTATGCCTAATACGTTTTAAAGTAAAAGTAAATGAAAAGGAATCACCTTCATAATAAATCAGGCCGACAATTTACTTCGATATATTACATTTTACTATGGCTGATTGCTCTGACGAAGCTAGATCGCACTTTGAAGTTTGCCACAATAAAATTATGGGAGGAATACACGTGATGGATATTATGGTTTATAAACAGTTTCGCTACGTGGTCGTGCCGGAGTGGTTATCGGGCATGACTAGAAATCATGTGGGCTCTGCCCGCGCAGGTTCGAATCCTGCCGACCACGTCGATTATCGCTTTTTGCTCCTCTTCTCTGTTCCGCATCTTCTTCCACTTTCCCTTCTACTGTTCTTACTATCGATCGATTTTGTTTTTGCGTTTTTTTTTTTCAACTCCGTTAAAAGCACCAAGATTTCCCTGCAGATTAATGATCTCAAAGAAAAAATACCACCAAATGGCACATGAACATGCCGTAGGCCCTAATTTAATGGAGCGACCCAATCGTCATTCGGGAAAAAGGTAGGAAAGCAAGGAAGAGGAGGGCTGTTAACCGTGCACAAGTGTGAACGTCATCAATTAGGATAACAAATTTTGTACCAGTAATAATGCCGTCTGATCAGTGTTCGATTGAATTTGTCCTTATTTCTTCTTATACGGTATATCCGTTGTATTCTTCAAAATATTTATCACAATTGTTTGGTTCTTTGATTAAGTAAAGATTCACAAAACGCTTATACTTTAGTATAAAATGATAAAAATAATATAATTGATAGAAACCCTGTTAGAAAACATCAAATGTGACGTAAATAGCAATGACTGTCCGTGCGAGTCCGTAGCCGATAAACGTCTGTCCGTGTCTGTTCGATTTTATTTAGGACAGCAAAATTTTGTACGAACATAAATCTCGTTTAGTCTGTGTCCTGTCTAATTTCATTTGAGACAAAAACTGAACACACCTCTGTCTGGTCCAACCGATTTACACCCCTAAGAGAGAGGACTTCGTCTATTATCATCCCTTACTTTTGCCTTTCGCACTCCGTAACCTATAAAAAAAACTTCACACGCCCATATTTTCTTTTCCCAGTCCAGTTTTACCAAAAGTACCCTTATCATTTCTATCTCCTTCTTTCTTTCTTTTTTACTGTTTTCATTTTTCTGGTACATAAAAAATTTGCAAACTCTATCTTACCTTCCTGTCAAGAGTTGTCGTAAGATCATCACTTCTATGAAATTTTCAAACTTCACTTTCAAAATTTCAATACGAGGAAAAAAAATCATTAGATGAAGAAACATATTAAAGATACACATCTAATTAATTGCGAGTGATAAAATTACGAAAAAAAATTTAACATAAAAGCTGGGGAAGGAGGGAGGGTGTAAAGCAGTTAACGGGGATGTTAATAGACGGAACCAATGGAGAGATTGGGAAATGATTTAAGCGTAGGTTTCTTTTCAAACCAGAAAAATAATAGACTTTTAGAATTAAAAATATGAAAATTGGTAAAAGCTTATTTGGGCAAAGTATTAAGGGGTTAAACTCGTTGGAGGTTGAGTGCTAAAGGTTGATTACTTGGTGTCACCACTCACTATAACAACGAAACATGGTGGATGGACGTAACACGTTTTTTCTAAATGTTGATTTGAAAGAAACTATTTACATGTCACGACCTAAGGGTTTTGAAGTTGGTGTGAGCAACGAAAATGCTTGTAGATTTTTAAGATCAACATATGGTCTTAAGTAAACGTCGTACAGTTGGAATAAGCATTTGACAAAGTTATTAAATATTTTGCTTTCAATCAAAATTCGAAGGAAATGTAAGTGTATAGGAAAGAAGAAAAATATGTTGTGATGTTTCTAATATTATATGTTTACAATCTTATACCGGTTGTTAGTGATGTACCAATGTTACAAGTAGTGTAAGCTTAACTGTCAAAGAAGTTCTTGATGAAGGACTTGAGTGAGGCCATCTACATTCCAGGCAGCAAGGTGTGGGTGTGTTTATATATATATAAAGCGTTTTCAGATTGTGTCAGTCGATGTACGTAGATATCATACTAAAATGGTTTAGAATGGATAATTCTAAACCCAAAAATATTCCAATGCAATATAGAATCATTATCTCTAAGAAAGATGCCCCATCTATGATGAGGAGAGACGATGCATAAAGAATATTCGCTATGTTTCAACCATACGGTGTATCATGTAATTTATGCTATATACAAGGTCAGATATCACTTCTACACTTAGTATAGTTAATTGATATCAAGCAAATCCTGGTGAAAATCATTAAATATAAGTAAATTGCATCCTTATGTACTTACGAAATACTATATATTTGTTTCCGATCTTCAAAAACGACAAATTCCTTGTGTAGGGGTATACAGACTCAAGCTTCTAAAGTGATGTCGACTACAGCAAGTCATTTTTATGTTTTATGTTCACTTTATATGGTGGGGCCGTTAGTTAGAAAAGTCCAAAGAAAGAGTGGATTCGACGATGAAGGTCGAGTAGATCACCTTAAATGAAGCACATAAATAAGCAGTATGGATGCACGAAATTATCAAAAAGCTAGGATTTATCAAAACCATGAAAGGTCTGGTGCTTATGTACTCTGAAAATGTAACAATACTGATTTCCAAGGAATAAAGAGCTCATAAGATATCAAGGCATATTCTCCACAAATACCACATGATAAGACAATTTATCAATTACAGAGAGATAGCAGTCAAGCGAGTAGATATGAAGGAAAATATAGTGGACCCATTCACGAAGGCCCTTTCTCAGTACGTTCTAGGACGATTGATAAAAGAAATGGAATAAAACACCATAATTGGCCCCAAATGCAAGTGAAATATTGAAAGAGTTAAGAGTATGCCTTAGAAATTATGTAATTTCTTATGTAATCTTAACTTTATAACGAATTTTGTTCAAATAGAAGTATGCATTTTGGTTTTTTCTATTATATGTGTTTGTTAGTGGATACGATATAAATAATGATTATGATTATTAGATGTAAATAGATAGAAAATCCCTAAGTGGAATATTAGATCAATTGTAGTAGTTGATCTGTCGTAACCGTAGGTATTAGTTTAATGTGGTCATAATACTCAACGATAAAGGTTCTTAGTCAATATGCATCGAGAAAGGAATAATGATGTATCCATTGAGACCAGCGTATGTAATACTCTATAAATATTGGATGGTAAGCTACATTTGATCATTATGGGCATCAAGGGGTTGGGTAATTCTGATCATTAGATGGTTACGGAATGACTTAACCAAGAGCCTTATGTGGGCTAAATATACTAAGTCAAAACATAGGATCTCAACGCAATGGTGCGTGGTAGTCTTTAGACTTAAGAATACCATGTGGCTTAAATGATGAGGTCGTGCTTTAACTTTAGCCATGTTGTGGCATCACGACTACAGCTCCTTTTGGGGTTATGCCAAGAGTGAAACACTATTTAACATAATATTTCTGTCCTATGATGTATGAGGTTAGTGTCACCATGATTGGAACTCAATTCAAAGTGAAAAATTTATGTCTGTAGTACTTTCGGTTATCCAATAATTGTTAACATTGGAAACAAGGACTCATTGATGTTGATCCTTGAAATTAGATACAGATATTACAAGATCTTTTTTGACAATTAACCAAAATTTATATATCTAAGCGATATAATGATTGTTATCCTGTCTTTGAAGTAGACAATATTTAAATGAGTGTAAACTTTCAAATGATCAAATAGTAAGCCGAAAATTTAAAACTATAAATCGAAGTCGGAATTCAACCAAAGATCAAAGAATGGTATAGAAACTCATTAGCAAGCCAGGAGAAGTTATCCATCTTCTAAAGGAAACAAGTGGTACAGAGAAAATTAGCAAAGAATATGTGAAGTGCCAGATTTGTAACGACCCGCTATTTCGAACAATTCGCATCCACACATGTCAAACTTGAATTGCTCAAAACTGTTAGCCCTTGAGATGATGGTTTTGATGACAACAACCTTAGAATGGATTATAAAATATAAATACTAATAGTATAAGTTTAGATATATATGTATATGCAGGATTTAACCATGCATGTACCAAGAATGAAGATTGTACAGTATAGAGATTCATGATATAAATTTGAAGACTCGTGGGTATCAAGAATATCAAGATTATCAAGAGTTCAAGATTTCAAGTAATTTCATTTTCTAATTAGGAGTTTTGTAAAACTCCTAGAAAAGCACTGGCATCTTAAAATCTAATTTATTCATGGAATGGAATCCACTTCGAGCCTGTTAAAGCGATGGAACCCTAAGTAGGATGAAACCTACGAAAAATCTAGTGGAACATTGTTTTGTATATGCTAATCTTTTATTCAAATGTTTTTACAAAATTATCTTGTTTTCAAAATGATTTCAAAATCTTCCTTTTAAAAGGCATCAAAAACATCTATCCTGATTTCAAACACTTTTAGCCTAAAAATAATTTTTAATTCCAAAATCAAATTGTCCGTTGTTTTAAACTATCTTTAATAATAATATATATAACTTTTAAACATTTATACTTAGATTTAAATATAAAATTATAGTAAATTTTTTGTTTACATTATTCTATATATTTACTTATGTAATTTAATTATAGAAAAATATATTTATAAAGTTTAAAATAATTTTAATATAAGATAGAAGTTATTTTAAAAGAAAAACAAACCACCAAAAATTCCTTTGGGATGTCGACATGCTCAACCTACCCATGTCGACATAGTGTCAGTTGGTTTCAAAATTTGAATTTCAAAAGAAGTGTCTATTCGTCGTATCTCTACACGAATGGACATGACTGTTGTTCTTCTATAAATAGGAGCCGTTTTCAACGAATTTTACTATATATTTTCTGGTTTTCACTTCTCTTCTTCTTCCACATTTCTTTATACATAATCCTACCATTACTATGCCGAAATCAACATTGAATCTAACTAGATTATTTCTGGTTTGATTCTCTATCACTATCTCAACAAGATACTCAGTGCTATTCAGAGTTATAGTCTTCTTCGTAATCGATTAAACGAGAAAAGGTGTGATTGTGGCCTTGGAAATCAATCAAGAGAGAAAAGGTGTGATTGTAGCCTTGGAAATCAATTCGGTGAACTTGTTGCCAATAAAATTAAGTATCTCTACCCAGAGGATTGTGAATCTAGAGGGTGTAACTCGTAGCCTTGAAATCGAGGGTGTAATTGTACAATTGCTTTTGAAAAGAATCCGTACTTGTGTGCGGGACTGGATGTAGGGTAACTCCAAACCAATATAAAATCCAGTATGTTCTTTCCTTTACTGCTTTTACTTCATTTCTGCATCTGTGTTTGATTCTATGATCATATCTGTGTCTGAATATTACATACATTAGTGTTCAAAATAACAAAAACTCAAAATGATTTAATAATTCCTTAAAACACTATTCACCCCTCTTAGTGTTTATCCTAGCCTTAAGATCCATAATCCGCATTTCTCACATTTGGTATTAGAGCAAGGTTTTCAAAGTTTTCATAATCTGAATTTTGAAATTTTTTTAAAATGGCAATTTTTTTGATAAAATTATTAACACTATTTTCATATGAATATGTCACAGAATCATCATGATGTTGTTGTTTAAAACTATATTTAGTTATTTTGAAAAGTCACTTGATTCTTCAAAAAGTTATGTTGTTTTGCAGGAGAAGAGTTATGTCTAATGACTGTTGGTTAAAAGATACTAGATAATCATTCATCGATCAAGAAGAACAAATGGATATATAATGGCAATCGACAATGAAATGGGTACCAGATCAATAAAAAAACTTTTGGTTCTCATTTACAACTGGACTTGATACAGTACTTCTCCCCATCTGCTTTGCAATGCCACTGGTTTCGTGCGAATCCATCAAGAAATGACCAAGTTATTGTCAAATGAAGTTTTGGTGAACAAAGAGAGAAAGAAAGCAAAACTGTCAATGATATTCTTCAAATTGCATCTAAAGAATTGAGTATTTTGTTCCCACTACTCTTCCAAATTGTAGTTCTTATTCTCACAGTCGTTTTGATGGGTGGATCATCAAATTTCGATCAAAATTGAGTGAGATATGACGGTTTGAAGTTGGCTATCCAAAACTGAAAATTGTGTATAGGATTTCCTGCTTTTCTCTTACTGTTCGGCCTGTTTCACCATAATACTCTCCAAATTCATCACCACACTATTACTGAAATCATAGCCATTGCCTTCCTCTTTGGTTTTCCGCTGGTTTCATCCAAGTCCGTTAAGAAATGAAGTAGATATGCCTTCTAGAAGTTTGATGGTGAATAGAAAAACGGAAAGAAGAAGAAGATAAACTTTTATGAAAAGTGGTGACTATTGGGCCTATTTATAGTGGTTGAAGTGTCTATTCATTCAAAATTAAAATTCAAAGTTTTTGTGACGACCCGCCCTTCTACTACCAGAATGACGTATCATCATTAAGAAAGAAAGGGATAGAAATAGAAAAGAATAGAAAAGAAAGAACAACAACATCAGAATCTCACAGCGGAACGAAATAAAATATGATATATCACATAACTATTACATAGTTTTACATATATCAGAGTTATACAATATCAATACACCTGACAGTCATATATACATCTGTCACTATATACATCAGAGATACAGTATACATCAACTAACACAACGGAACGATAGATATATATACACGTCTGCAAACTCCAGCTCCAAGCTCCTCCAGAAACCAAAGTCCAAAACCTATCACTTGGCTACTCATAAAAATTTGTGTACCCAAGAGTTTATGAAAAACAAAATATAAACCCCGGGTCAGACATGGGTCTGGTATGAGTAAACGGTTTAAAGTTGTTTAACTTTGAAAAAATATTTGAAAATAAAGGTATCACGTAAAACTTCCCACAAATAAATACGGGTAAGTTTTTTACCTTACGCTAACCAAAATATTTCATAGGAAATCTAGGGATATTATAATAGTGTCTAGGGTTTTCAAGTAAATAGAAAATAGCCAAAATTGTTACATTCATTAAATTCCAACTATTAGCCACAAAAGTGGGTAATACAAATCAAAACCGTAGGGTCTCGTAGGGAAAATGGATTTCCAACAAATGGCAGGGCTACTGGGGTACCGCCCGTCACAGTACGGGGCCTAGGTCACCGTACCGAGGATCACTCCCGACCCCCTACAACACAAGGCCTGAACCATTCCTTACTAAACAGTCCCAAACAAGATAACCCCGCGGTTGTAGCTAGCAACCGCCCACATAGCCGAAATAAAGGGACATCTAGACAGGGGAATATCTCGTCCTGCTTGGGCATGACCCACCTAACCTTGCTGCCATTCTTGGTTGATAAGGCTTGAGGCTACGATTACCTTTACATGACATATCTCTTAGAATGCTCATCATCCGCCTGACGATGTGCTGAAAACATTCAATCCATACAAGTTCGTTCCGGGTTCGAACGAAACCGAAGGCATTATCTCGTCACAATCATTTTGGAATCACCCTCAGAGTCAACAATGGTAACCCTTGCATTCTGAAAACACCATCTCGATCTTCGTTTCAGAATTCATGACCTATCGTTTAATTTGGATCGATGTGGTTTTCGGAATATCAAATTGATACCCGATCCCGGTCTCATCGAAATCCAAACGCCATTTTAAAGGCCAAGTTGTCTAATTAACTTTTCAATACAATGAATTAGAATAGCATTTATCACAGATAAATCATACACAATCATCATAGATATATCACAGCATATCACAGAGCATCACAAAATATCATCAAATAAATATCACAAATCAGATATTCTTCACAACAATCCATAAGCAATCATTTAAATTCTCATTGTAATGAATTCAATTGAAATTTATTACCTGAGAGTTAATCACTTAACCCTGTTTAATTAATCATTAATTAACAATTAATTACTTATTCCATTGCAAATTATTTAATTAATCTTTTCTTAATTAATAATTAATTAATTAGTCTTGATTATTTAATTACTTAATTATTTTATTTCACACTATTAACTTAATTACTTCTAAATCAAGTTATTTAACTTTAATTAACCATTTAATTAAAAAAATTAATTATTAATCAAACTTAATTACCCATTTATTAACTGCTAATTACTTACTTAACCATTTATTTATTCTTAATTAAATTACTCGATTAATTAACTATTAATCATTCATAAATTAACTTAAGTAGTTAATTACAATTTCATTTATTTCTTATAATCCATTACTAATTACAATTAAAAAGTAATTATTCTTAATTACTTCTGAAAATAATCAATAAATATTGATTTATTCACTTAATTAACATTGCCAGTCTTCTTAAAATTTAAAATCAATTATATTCTAACTACAACATTATTTGTTAATTGACTTTATTTATTACTTAATTAAAATATTAACAAGGTTTTAAAACATGGTTAAGCATTAACTAAAGTAATTAGTAAGTAAAATAATAATTAATTACGAGTTAAACCGTTGTTAAACCTTAACTAGGATAATTAAAACTTGAATTAAGTTTTAACTTAAAGTTTAAACATTCATTTGGTTAACTGTGGTAACTGTTGATAAAAAATTTATTCACTAACCTCACTTTACTAATCCTTTATACTTCAGATATAAAACCCAAGACCTCCCCTATTAAACTCGTGCGCTACTTCAAGTTATCCCCTAAAATCACCCGAGCCTTCCCTGAACGCACCCTTTTTCTTCTCTCCTTCTCTTTTTTTATATTATTTTTTTCCTGTAGTTTAAGTTTTAAACAAAATTACAAATTCACGCATCAGGCTACCCATACACGCACGCGATCTACCCCGAAGCTTCCACCATTTTCTCTCGAGCACGACTCGAATCAGATGAACATCACTACACTGACACCAAATCACCGCTGCCGTGCATGTGCACGGCAGCGCGACCCAACTCCCGTGATCACCAATAACCTCTTCAATTCATAATTCACCCTAAAGCACGAAATTTAAACTCGGGATGCCTCTAAAAATTTTGATTCGAAAAAGAGTTGTTCTGCTCGAAACCTGTAGCTCACCCTGTCGCTACTTTCACCTCACTACCGTCACTCACATCATCGAAGTCACCCAGGTCTCGTCCATACCCTGACAACGCGCAGAGCCACCCACCTCCAAAGAATCGTAGCACTCGATCACACGAGGCTAACGAACACGACCCATTTACTGACATGAACAAAAACTGATCACAAGACCTAACTTGCACTCGTTTGATTAATTCTTGAACTAGAAAAATTATAAAACATTTTTCCACACATCCCAGATATACAAACTTGCTTCAAAAGAATTTTCGATGTTTTTTTATTGATTAAATCTTTAGCAGGAAAGCAATTTATATTCAAATGCCAACTGCTCTTAAATTTCTTAATTAAAAATCTTCGTTCTTGTTTTAAAAATCATGAAATTCAATAACATTTCAAATTATGAATATGAATTAACTTTTTTTCATCAATTGGGTTTATCAAATTTTTGTTCAACTTCCTGTAAACATAAGTTTCCAGGGTTACTTCCTCTCCCATATGTTTAAATCAGTGTTAAAAATCTTAGTTTGGGGTTTAATCATCTTGTATATTTTGAAATTCTAAAATTACCATGAATTGATGAAAATACTTGAGTTTTGAAAGAAAATTTGCAACCTGTAACATCAACAGAGAGCTCAGAACAACACAGATTATACAAGATCAAGTATATACCATGTCACATAATCTTGAAATCATGAACTGTTTTAAGTTGAACTTTAAAGCTTTTAAATTTCTTGTTTACTCACCTGCCATAATTCCTGTAAACAGAAAGCATTTATGTTTGAAACCTTGTTGCTTTGAAACTGAAGTTTGAAACTGCAAATTTGAATCTGTCTTAAGATTTTTGTTCTGAACTGCGGTTTTGAATTAAATTTTTGAACATGCCTTTTCTTTCTTATTTTTTTGTGTATTTGCTGAACGAACCAAATGGTCCAGATGTATCCATATATATATATATAAGGAAAGAACAGGAAGCTCAAGGCAGGTATTAACTAGTAGGCTGTTTCTCATTTTTGTTTTGATATGAGCAGATCTTTTAAAAATATTTTGAGCTGACAAAATGTTAGGCTTGAGCAAATAATATTCAGTACTTTGGTTTCTAAAGATGTTTACATACTAATTATTATTTTTACTGCGTGAAGATATTTTGTTTTTATCTTCTTGTTTTATGAACATAAAGTTTCCAGGTTTGTTTATACACAAATATGTATCATTTTACTTCATACCTTTGGCTTGCATAAAAATATTTGTTTTGTTATCTACTTCCATGTTGAAAATGTACAGGTTATAATTATGGTTTACTATATATAAAGGTATTTTTATGAAGTCATATACTTTCAGGTAGGCTTGAATAACTCATATGATTATGTTTGTGTCAGGACTATTTTCATTTTGGTCTGGTATTACTTCTTACTTAAACTTGCAGGCAAACACTGTCATATATGAAAATATTTATTTAAATATTTGTTTTGTTATTATGTTATACTTGTTTTTATTTCATTTTATACTTAGTGTTTCATTTAACTCTTGTTTATATTTACATTTATATTTATATATTTTGACTATCAATGTTTTATCTGACTTCTAGTTTGAATAGTTTTGATATACATGTTTGTTTTATACATAAATGTGTCAGTTTTACCTTTATACTTTGTGCTTTTATACTTGTTCTTATTTTAGCTTGTTTACAAATTTTTAAAGTTATGTTGAATGTATATTTTAACTAATAAATTCTTGTTTTACATTTATTTCTATCTTATATTTTATATTTGACTACCAATATTTAACTTATTATATTCAATATGATTTACTTACATTTATACTTATCTTTATATTTATTTCTATTTGTATTGTAACTATCAATATTAAACTTAGATTCCTGAGTTTACTTATTTATTTATGTTTATATTTTTGACTTACATTAATATTAATATTTTAAATTTATAGAAATTGATTTTATTTAAAACAGTATCATCTATATATATTTATACCCAGTGTAAACAAAGTAAAGTATTTTATTTTAATTATATGAGACAAATTTTACTGTAAATATTATTGAGATTTTTATTTCAAATTTTCAAATCAATTCCTTTCAAAATACAAATCCATCATAAACAAATGGCAATTATTCCAAAATCATATTCATTTTAATATGATCAAACTACTTTTTGTTTAATTAGATTAAATATATATTAAAATAAACGGGGCCAAAATACAGGGTCGTTATATTCCTCCCCCCTTAAAAGAATTTCTTCCTCGAAATTTAAACAAAGATAATTCAAAAGCTGTTATACCAATAATTCAAACATAGATATCATTCATGCTCTAGAAAATAACCAAACAGTCTATCCTAACAAACATCACTAGCTATCTGCACACAAATCTGGATTAGCTTTCGTAAAACTATCCAGAGTTTCCCAGATGTAATCCTGGAATCCTCACTCCACTGCACTATGACGAGCTTCACTACCATACTCCTGAGTTGCCTCTCGTCTTGCTCAACAATCCAAACTGGATTCCTGACCACAGTCACATTCGAATCAACTTCCAAATCTTCCTGGACTACTGGTTCCACACTGATGATGAATCATGAACAAATGCCTAGATGGGATATATGGAATACACAATGAATTCCAGACATCCGTTCTGGCAATTCAATTCTGAAAGCTACAACACCAACTCTTCCCAATTATATTGACTTCTTTACTGAATTTTAATATCTATCAATCAAGCCCGTATGATGTATATATACCATTCGTACGCAATATCAAATCCGATCGCTCGCTCGATCACACAATTTCACTTCCGAACTAGTATCGTCCACCTGACTTCCTAGTGCGGACTCAGATCTGGTTTCTTGATCAAAAACTGTCATTCTCCTTGCATAGCCACAACTATGATAGAGAATTTCCAAAATCAATCAAAATCCATATCCATGGTTCGTCGTCGAAAATCGAGTGAAAAATCCTAACTCGGATCGATATAACTATCTCGAAATTCTGTGCTCGAATCTGGATCAAATTGCTATGCGAATAAAATAATATATGTACATCCTACGTATTTATATCCATTGATTATCAACTATATCAATTTTCTTTTATTCACAACATTTTGATTTCTACCCACTTGGAATATTTTTCTCAATATCAAATTTACTTAAGAATTCCACCATTCATTTCTTAAGTTTAATATAAGCATTATATATATTCTTATATTATTACTCTACCTCTTTAGCCTGTATATCCTCTTATTTTAAATCTGAATTTCCAATTCCATGTGAATTCAATTTATCTTCAACTCTGAATATTGAATTTTATTGACTATCTTCCATTTATAACTGATTCCTATCATTATTTTAAATTAGTTTCATCCACTAATTTATTTCAATTTCCAATTTGAAATCGTTTTGTTGCTAATTTTTTTTCATAAGCACAATATAAGGTTTTGACACTTATTACAATTACTTCCAACCAATTCTCAAACCATTCCCTTCAGTTTAAGTGATTTACAACTTACTTGCTTATATATAATTCATTTAAGCAAAACAAACTCGTATTCATTCCAATTGATTTCAAAATCATCCATTTCGCTTCTAATAATTCATAGAATTTTATCTAATCTCGTTTACTTCGAACGACCCATTTTCTTATGCAATTCGACAATATTATTGTGAATAAATAATTACTTATGCTTTATAAAAATTCTAAATTGATTCCAACTCAATTTACACTTGATTCCATCCCATTTTAATTTATTCACGATCTTTTCATTGCATTTTCTTTCATTTCAAAAAGTTTGATTCCAAACCATTTTATTAAACTCGACCACCAATATTTTAAATAGCCATCTCACAATTTACTTAAGTTATTTATTTTCTTCAAACTGCTCCACCCAATAACTTAAGTTTATTCTATTCCACCAACTTCCATTTAAATCTTTGATTTGATTTTCCTTTATTCAAATCCCAACTATTTACTAATTTGTTCGATTAGTTTATTCTTTTATCCATTCTTAAATTTTAGTTTACATTAACAATTCATCATTGAATTTATTTATAATAAGGTCATTCAATTTATGCTTGAATTAGATTTGTTTACAACTCACTCCAGTTCTATTTTAATTTAATTTAATACTTACTTGGTTTACATTTATTTATTTACGTAAGAATTTTATTCCATTCAATATTATCTATAACTCGATTGAATTCATTTAAATTCAATTTTATTCCAACTCAACTTCAGTTAAATCTAGCTACTTACCATTCTTTTAAATTTTATTTCTCGATATATGAGTTCAAAACTTATTTATTTATTTACTTAAAAGCTTATATTGCTCATTTGAGTCATTTCATCTTATAATCACAAATTCAGATTATATATATAACACTTACTATCTTAAGGTATAAAATTACATTTCACAATTACAATCATTTTACCTTCCAATTTTATAACCAGTTTAATTCAATTCCAATTTCAATTTTATCTAACTTATCTCAAGTTAAATTCAAATATATTTTCTTCATTTTCATTTACTTAAGCTAAATTTTAATTCCCGGATTAAAATTCCCAATTTCTTCTTATTAATATCAACTTTACTTTATAAGTACAATAGTTGATTCATTTAAACTTTTACATTATTTGAATAGAATTTCTTAGAATTCAATTGCCCGGTTTTCATTTCTAAAACCATTTTGAAATGATAACTACACATACCCACCTGGTATATCAAATCAAATCTCCAAATTCCAAACACTTGTTTTCACCAAAATAAATTTTCCCTTTGAAATTTCTAAAATAACCTGTATACCCAACAAGCCTAAACAATATCATGACCAACTATCCTGGTAGCAATCCATCACTTTAGAGACTCGAAAATGAATACTGATGATGTGGCCATCATTATCAGGATTATTTTCCAACGACTGAAGTGAGTTCAGTGCTTCCTTACTTCCACAAATTCCTCCCAAAACAATTTGCATTCAACAATATTTTCCAAAACATACTCCATTATTGCCTTCAAATCTTTGGCAAAACATTTCAAACATTCCCAAGATTCTAAATTCTCAAATCCTTTTGTTTAAATTCATTTAAACACCTTTCAAATTTTCGGGACTTAAATTTTGGCTTAATCAAATTTTAATTATATTCTTTTTATTTAAACCATACTTAGACAATTTTATTTGGTTATAAACCACTCAAATTTTAAATTTTTATTCAATTGTAGTATTAACAACCAAAAATCCAAATATATATATAATAATTTCAGAAAATTATTTCTTTTATGTCAAAATATAATTTTGGGTAAAATTATTTCATTTACCCACTTTAAAAACAATACTGTGTCGGTTTACCTTGTTTAAGAGTTTAGAAATCCTTATCGATGAAATGACGTCCCACACATCGGCCAGAATCCATAAACACTCAACAGATAAGTCAACACAATATAAAAAACAATTTTATATTCACTAAAAAATACGCGCTCATATCTATTAATACACTCAAACTCATTTTAGAGTACTACAGACTCTATTCTATGAGTAATTCCCACCAGAGCCAAGGTTATCACCAACCTAAGCTCTGATACCAACTGTGACGATCCGCCGTTCTACTACCAGAAAGACGTATCATCATTAAGAAAGAAAGGGATTGAAATAGAAAAGAAAGAACAACAACATCAGAATCTCACAGCGGAACGGAATAAAATATAATATATCACATAACTATTACATAGTTTTACATATATCAGAGTTATACAATATCAATACACCTGACAGTCATATATATGTCTGTCACTATATACATTAGAGATACAATATACATCAACTAACACAGCGGAACTCGATAGATATATATATATATATATATATATATATATATATATACACACACACACACATGTATGGAAACTCCAGCTCCAAGCTCCTTCAGAAACCGAAGTCCAAAACTTATCACTTGGCTACTCATAAAAATTTGAGTACCCAAGAGTTTATGAAAAACAAAATATAAACTTTGGGTCAGATATGGGTCTGGTATGAGTAAACGGTTTAAAGTTGTTTAACTTTGAAAAAACATTTGAAAATAAAGGTATCACTAAGACTTCCCACAAATAAATACGGGTAAGTTTTTCACCTTACGCTAACCAAAATATTTCATAGGAAATCTAGGGATATTATAATAGTGTCTAGGGTTTTCAAGTAAATAGAAAATAGCCAAAATTGTTACATTCATTAAATTCCAACTATTAGCCACAAAAGTGGGTAATACAAATCAAAACCATAGGGTCTCGTAGGGAAAATGGATTTCCAACAAATGGCAGGGCTACTGGGGTACCGCCCGTCATAGTACGGGGCCTAGATCACCGTACCGAGGATCACTCCCGACCCCCTACAACACAAGGCCGAAACCATTCCTTACTGAACAGTTCCGAACAAGATAACCCCGCGGTTGTAGCTAGCAACCGCCCACACAGCTGAAATAAAGGGACATCTAGACAGGGGAATATCTCGTCCTGCTTGGGCATGACCCACCTAACCTTGCTGCACCTCCCCTGTTTTAGCCATTCCCGGTTGATGAGGCTTGAGGCTACGATTACCTTTACAGGACATATCTCTTAGAATGCTCATCGTCCGCCTGACGATGTGCTGAAAGCATTCAATCCATGCAAGTTCGTTCCGAGTTCGAACGAAACCGAAGGCATTATCTCATCACACTCATTTTGGAATCATCCTCAGATTCAACGACGATAACCCTTGCATTCTGAAAACACCATCTCGATCTTCATTTCAAAATTCACGACCTATCGTTTAATTTGGATCGTTGTGATTTTCAGAATATCAAATTGATACCCGATCCCGGTCTCATCAAAATCCAAACGCCATTTTAAAGGCCAAGTTGTCTAATTAACTTAAACAGTTTAATTCAACACAATGAATTAGCATAGTATTTATCACAGGTAAATCATACACAATCATCATAGATATATCACAGCATATCACAAAGTATCATAGAATATCATCAAATAAATATCACAAATCAGATATTCTTCACAACAATCCATAAGCAATCATTTAAATTCTCATTGTAATTAATTCAATTGAAATTTATTGCCTGAGAGTTAATCACTTAACCCTGTTTAATTAATCATTAATTAACAATTAATTACTTATTCCATTTCAAATTATTTAACTAATCTTTTCTTAATTAATAATTAATTAATTAGTCTTGATTATTTAATTACTTAATTATTTTATTTCACACTATTAACTTAATTACTTCTTAATCAAGTTATTTAACTTTAATTAACCATTTAATTAAAAATCTTAATTATTAATCAAACTTAATTACCCATTTACTACCTGCTAATTACTTACTTAACCATTTATTTATTCTTAATTAAATTACTCGATTAATTAACTATTAATCATTCATAAATTAACTTAAGTAGTTAATTACAATTTCATTTATTTCTTATAATCCATTACTAATTACAATTAAAAAGTAATTATTCTTAATTACTTCTGAAAATAATCAATAAATATTGATTTTTCACTTAATTAACATTTACAGTCTTCTTAAAATTTAAAATCAATTATATTCTAACTACAACATTATTTGTTAATTGACTTTATTTATTACTTAATTAAAATATCAACAAGGTTTTAAAACATGGTTAAGCCTTAACTAAAGTAATTAGTAAGTAAAAAAAAAATTAATTACGAGTTAAACCGTTGTTAAATCTTAATTAGGATAATTAAAACTTGAATTAAGTTTTAACTTAAAGTTTAAACATTCATTTGGTTAACTGTGATAACTGTTGATAAAAAAAATTATTCACTAACCTCACTTTACTAATCCTTTATACTTTAGATATAAAACCCGAGACCTCTCCTATCAAAACTCGTGCGCTACTTCGAGTTATCCCCCAAAATCACCCGAGCCTTCCCTGAACGCACCCTTCTTCTTCTCTCCTTCTCTTTTCTTATTATTTTTTTCCTGTAGTTTAAGTTTTAAACAAAATTACAAATTCACGCATCAGGCTACCCATACACGCACGCGATCTACCCCGAAGCTTCCACCATTTTCTCTCGAGCACGACTCGAGTCAGATGAGCTTTACTACACTGACACCAAATCACCACTGTCGTGCACGTGCACGGCAGCGTGACCCAACTCCAGCGATCACCAATAACCTCTGCAAGTCATAATTCACCCCAAAGCACGAAATCTAAACTCGGGATGCCTCTAAAAATTTCAATTCGAAAAAGAGTTGTTCTGCTCGAAACCTGTAGCTCACCCTGTCGCTACTTTCACCTCGCTACCGTCACTCACATCACCGAAGTCACCCAGGTCTCGTCCATACCCTGACAACGCGCAGAGCCACCCACCTCCAAAGAATCGTAGCACTCGATCACGCGAGGCTAACGAACACGACCCATTTATTGACATGAACAAAAACTGATCACAAGCCCTAACTTGCACTCGTTTGATTAATTCTTGAATTAGAAAAATTATACAACATTTTTCCCAACATCCCAGATATACAAACTTGCTTCAAAAGAAATTTCAATGATTTTTTATTGATTAAATCTTTATAAATTGACAGGAAAGCAATTTATATTCAAATGCCAACTGCTCTTAAATTTCTTAATTAAAAATCTTCGTTCTTGTTTTAAAAATCATGAAATTCAATAACATTTCAAATTATGAATATGAATTAACTTTTTTTCATCAATTGGGTTCATCAAATTTTTGTTCAACTTCTTGTAAGCATAAGTTTCCAAGGTTACATCCTCTCCCATATGTTTAAATCAGTGTTAAAAATCTTAGTTTGGGGTTTAATCATCTTGTATATTTTGAAATTCTGAAATTACCTTGACTTGATGAAAATACTTGAGTTTTGAAAGAAAATTTGCAACCTGTAACATCAACAGAGAGCTCAGAACAACACAGATTATACAAGATCAAGTATATACCATGTCACATAATCTTGAAATCATGAACTGTTTTAAGTTGAACTTTAAAGCTTTTAAATTTCTTGTTTACCCACCTGCCATAATTCCTGTAAACAGAAAGCATTGATGTTTGAAACCTTGTTGCTTTGAAACTGAAGTTTGAAACTGCAAATTTGAATATGTCTTGAGATTTTTGTTCTGAACTGCGGTTTTGAATTAAATTTTTGAACATGCCTTTTCTTTCTTATTTTTTTGTGTATTTGCTGAACGAACCAAATGGTCCAGATGTATCCATATATATATATATATATATATATATATAAGGAAAGAACAGGAAGCTCAAGGCAGGTATTAACTAGTTAGGCTGTTTCTCATTTTTGTTTTGATATGAGCAGATCTTTTAAAAATATTTTGAGCTGACAAAATGTTTGGCTTGAGCAGATAATATTCAGTACTTTGGTTTCTAAAGATGTTTACATACTAATTATTATGTTTACTGTGTGAAGATATTTTGTTTTTATCCTTTTGTTTTATGAACATAAAGTTTCCAGGTTTGTTTATACACAAATATGTGTCATTTTACTTCGTACCTTTGGCTTGCATAAAAATATTTGTTTTGTTATCTACTTCCAGTTTAAATAATGTACAGGTTATAATTATGGTTTACTATGTATAAAGATATTTATATGAAGACATATACTTTCAGGTAGGCTTGAATAACTCATATGATTATGTTTGTGTTAGGATTATTTTCATTTTGGTCTGGTATTACTTCTAACTTGAACTTGCAGGCAAACACTGTCATATATATGAAGATATTTATTTAAATATTTGTTTTGTTATTATGTTATACTTGTTTTTATTTCATTTTATACTTAGTGTTTCATTTAACTCTTGTTTATATTTACATTTATATTTATATATTTTGACTATTAATGTTTTATCTGACTTCTAGTTTGAATAGTTTTGATATACATGCTTGTTTTATACATAAATGTGTCAGTTTTACCTTTATACTTTGTGATTTTATACTTGTTCTTATTTTAGCTTGTTTACAAATTTTTAAAGTTATGTTGAATGTATATTTTAACTAATAAATTCTTGTTTTACATTTATTTCTATCTTATATTTTGTATTTGACTATCAATATTTAACTTATTATATTCAATATGATTTACTTACATTTATACTTATCTTTATATTTATTTCTATTTGTATTTTAACTATCAATATTAAACTTAGATTCATGAGTTTACTTATTTATTTATGTTTATATTTTTGACTTACATTAATATTAATATTTTAAATTTATAGAAATTGATTTTATTTAAAACAGTATCATCTATATATATTTATACCCAATGTAAACAAAGTAAAGTATTTTATTTTAATTATATATGACAAATTTTATTGAAAATATTATTGAGATTTTTATTTCAAAATTTCAAATCAATTCCTTTCAAAATACAAATCCATCATAAACAAATGGCAATTATACCAAAATCATATTCATTTTAATATGATCAAACTACTTTTTATTTAATTAGATTAAATATATATTAAAATAAACGGGGCCCAAATCCAGGGTCGTTACAGTTTTGGCGCCAAGTTGGTCGATCTACTAAATCATCTGTTTCTTTCTCATACGGTCTTCAAATTCAGCAAATGAATATACTACGCTCATCAGAAAAACGAGCCCGTCGCAATATAACATATCTCGTTGTCAAATTCTAAAAGATAAAAATTTGTGATTCACGATAATGGAAGAACAACAAAGTTAGAAAGATGGAGTGCAAAAATTAGTACGCTTTACTATTATTTCATCTTTATTGTTGCATTTAGGAATATATATATTTATGCATTTAGTTAGGTATAGAAATTTATCTCTATTATAAGTTTTGACATTTAGGTCCATATATCAACACACCATAGTATAAATTTTGATATAGCAGTCTAATTTTTTTTAAGTTTTTTTTAAAATGTGTTTTCTTTCAAATAAAATCTTGCTACTAATTTATTACAACTATATTAAGTAGAAAAGCATTTTTACATGCATAATGCCAAGTGTCTTTACACATGTCTTTTCAATATTACTTTTTATATTTTTCAAGTAATTTAATTGTATTAACTACTATAAAAAAAGGGGATCAAAAATCAACTATTTATAGAAAAATCATGTTAAAAACAGACCCAGAACTATATATAGCATTTCAAAAATGTTGTCTTTGCTTCTGTTACGATGCAAATACGATAGCATTTCTGTGCTTTGGGATGCTATAGTGTTTCAGAAACCTTTCACAGCATTTTGTAGATGCTGCACATTCTGTTTTATATTGTTTTGAACACTTTTTATTGCAAAAACTTTTTACAGCATTCTGTAAATGTTGTCTTTTCTATTTCAAATTTTAAACTATGTAAAAATAATATTTAAATTAAATATTTTTATCTATTCTTTTTAGAGTTATTTTCTAACTTATATTAGAATATTTTAAAATTAATTTCATGCTTAAATATTTTTTAATAATTAATTAAAATTTTCAATGTAAGAAGCCTTGATTTGACACATGTTTATTTTAGTTTTTCAATCTTTGTTATATCATATTTCATTATGATATTTTTTTAAACTAAAAGGTGTTTAAACATGTTTCTTAGTATTTTAATCAGTAGGTTTTAATTATTAAGTTAAGTATTTTATAAACATGAAAGTCTAGATTCTTAAAAAAAACAATTAAGTTAAAAAAAAATTAAAAAGAATTAAGTAAGGAGGGTATTAATTTTTATAAAAACCATATTTGATCATATATAGTTTAAGTCCATATTTCTTAGCATTTGATTTTTATATTAAGTTTGATTACGGCCTTTAATGAATATGTTATAGTTTTAATACCATTTATTACCTTCAAACTCTTGTCTTTACTACTCTTTTAGTCTCATTCATTAGTTTTCTTAACCTAAGTTTAATAATTGGTGTGTATTACCTTTGTTTGGTTGAAGCGAGTTATAATAACTTATTTGATATATGTATACATACATACATACATACACACACACACACACACACACACACACACACACACATGCTTGTCAATTAGATATTACTTATCACTCATGTTTATCTTATAATCTGGATATCTCTTACAGTGGTATGTATATCATCACATCATTCTGCATATTATTATTATTATTATTATTACTTCATTATCATTTTATTTCATATTACATATCATTTTGCATCCAATTTCATATCACATTTCATTGCATATTACATTATAAATTACAATGCATGAAATATCATAATCATCTGCATTACAAGTTGCACTTCATTTTGCATATTATCTCATGCTACATTGCATATGTCATACATTTCATACTGCATTACAAACTACATATTGCATACATGCATACATAACGAGTGTATTATATTTAGGAGGAGTTTGTAGTATTGTCTTATAACATAAGATTATTAGTTTTTGATTTGTTTGGTATGTTTTGATTGACTTGTTTGACTTGCTTGACTTGATTGAGTTGTTTGACTTGATTGACTTGTTTGATTTGATTGATTTGTTTGAATTGTTTGACATGATTGGATTTGATGTGCGTTTTGATTTAATTGTTTGAAATATACTTATACAAATTTATGTATTGAATAATTATAATATAATTATGGTAATCTCTTTCACATTTCATTTACTATACTTTGTTCTAGTATTAGTTTAAGGGGGAGTTTTATAGTTTTATGGTTTTAGGAAGGTTTTTGTTGATGACAAAGGGGGAGAAATATAAAATAGGATAGTTAGGCATAGATTAAGGGGGAGTTATTAGGATAGAAGTAATATTTTATAAATAAAGGTTGTCATCATCAAAAAAGGGAAAATTGTTAGTCCTTGAGATGATGGATTTGATGACAACAACCTTAGAATAGATTATAAAATATAAATACCAACAGTATAAGTAGATATATATGTATATGCAGGATTTAACCATGCAGGTACCAAGAATGAAGATGTACAGTATAGAGATTCAAGATATCAAGCTTGAAGACTCATGAATATCAAGAATATCAAGATTATCAAGAGTTTAAAATTTCAAGTAATTTAATTTTTTTAATTAGGAATTCTGTTAAAACTCGTAGAAAAGCACTGGCATCTTAAAATCCAATTTATCCGTGGAATGAAATCCACTTCGAGCCTGCTAAAGGGATGTAACCCTAAATAGGATGGAACCTATGAAAAATCTAATGGAACATTGTTTTATATCAGCCAATCTTTTATTCAGATGTTTTTACAAAATTATCTTGTTTTCAAAATGATTTCAAAATCTTCCTTTGAAAAAGCATCAAAAACATCTATCCTGATTTCAAATAATTTTAGCCTCAAAATAATCTTTAATTTCAAAATCAAATTATCCGTAGTTTTAAACTATCTTTAATAATAATATATTTAACTTTTGAATATTTATACTTAGATTTAAATATAAAATTATAGTAAAATTTTGTATACCTTATTCTATATATTTACTTATGTAATTTAACTATAGGCAAGTATATTTATAAAGTTTAAAATAACTTTAATATAAGATAGAAGTTATTTTCAAAGAAAAATAAACCACCAAAAATTCCTTTGGGATGTCGACATGCTCAACCTACCCATGTCGACATAGTGTCAGTTGGTTTCAAAATTTAAAATCCAAAAGAAGTGTCTATTCGTCACATCTCTTCACGAATGGACATGGCTGTTGTTCTTATATAAATATGGGCTGTTTTCAACGAATTTTAATATATATTTTCTAGTTTTCACTTCTCTTCTTCTTCCACATTTTTTTATACATAATCCTACCATTACTCTGCCGAAATCAACGTTGAATCTAACTAGATTATCTCTGGTTTGATTCTCTATCACTATCTCAACAAGATCCTCAGTGCGATTCTGAGTCATAGGCTTCTTCGTAATCAATTAAAGGAGGAAAGGTGTGATTGTGGCCTTGGAAATCAATCAAGCGAGATAAGGTGTGATTGTAACCTTGGAAATCAATTGGGTGAACCTGTTGTCCGTAAAATCAAGTATCTCTACTCAGAGGATTGTGAAACTGGAGGGTGTACCTCGTAGCCTTGAAATCGAGGGTGTAATTGTACAATTGCTTTTGAAAGGAAATCCGTACTTGTGTGCGGGACTGGATGTAGGGTAACTCCGAACCAGTATAAAATCCGGTGTATTCTTTCCTTTACTGCTTTTACTTTATTTCTGCATCTGTGTTTGATTCTGTGATCATATCTGTGTCTGAATATTACATACATTTGTGTTCAAAATAACAAAAACTCAAAAATATTTAATAATTCCTTAAAACACTATTCACCCCCTCTAGTGTTTATCCTAGCCTTAAGATCCGTAATTCGCATTTCTCATAAAAACAACAGATTGTTAATTTATATTTGGAAAAACTCAGCATATACCGTAAATAAATCAATCATAAAATCACACACACAGAGTAATATCACAAAAAGCAGCAGAATAGATAAATAGTAGTTCATGAAGCTACTATAAACATCAGAGTCTGAAATAAAATACGACAGAATCTCAAATACAAATGAATCACAAATACATAAGCAATTGATGAGTCTGAACATAAATGACTGGAATAAACTAAAATAATTAAAAGCTAGATAGCTAGATCTTCAAACAAAACTTCAATCTCCAAAGGTGAGTCTCAAATGTTGTGACTCTCAGTCTAACCCAAGCATAAAGCAAAACACAAAACACTCGAGTCAGGATTAACATTCTTATATCAGAAATTTTAACTCAAGTGAAATGTCAACTGAAATACAAGTAACTTAAAGGGTGTTTGGGATACCCATCCTCTAAGGATCTATGGAACTATCTACTATATAGTAATATACTTATTATAATAATGTTTACGGTAAAGTATTAAAATGGCATTAAGGCATTACCCATATTCCCCTTAACACATTTTATATAATGCCGTAGTCTATACAGATACTGTAAACTCCACTCGCAAGTGAGCTATCAGGAAGCACTCTTATTTCACACCGTGGTCATTTCATTTCAAATAGTTCATACTTTATATCAAAATATCATATTCATTTCAAAACCATATCAATTGGATATCATTATTCACTTTAAATAATATTCATTTTCAAAATCGTAACACTTTCAAAATTATAACCATTTCGAAATCATAACACTTTTGAAATCATAACACTTTGGAAATCATAACACTTTTGAAATCATAACACTTTCAACTTAACACAGTTAAGATATTGCGAATAGTATATATATTAAAATAGTTATAAATTAAAATAGTACATATATTAAAATAATTTATATATTAAAATAGTTTATATATATTAAAAATAATTTATATAATAAAAATAGTTTCCTACAGTTTCGCAAATCGATTCAAATCAGTTTAAATTCCAAAATTCAATTTAAATCAATCCTTGTTCAACACTTACAATTTAAAAGGTTAAAGATTTAATTCAAATTCAAAATAAACTATTTCGATCTTTATCAACTTCAAATCCAGTTTTGAACTATCTCTTCAATTCCAATAAGATTCAAAGTTAAAATATTCAAACGTTTCAATATAAGTTTCATTTATATTTCAACATTTAACTTTACTATTATTTAGTTTTGAAATATTCACTTAATCAATCCAATAATCATTTGAATAAAATCTCAAATTACAAAATTTAAATAAAAATAAATATCCCATTTCAATTTATTTAAATTTGAAAATATTTATTTAATCACCTTAAATCAAAAGTCAAGTTATAAAATCATATCTTTAAAATCTCAAATTCAATGAGTTTCACGTTAATTTTATTTAACTATAATTCTTAAACAAATACAATTTCAAATCAATTTCAATTTATCTTCCCAACCTTAATTTATTATAGTTATTACAAAATCTATTTTAAAGAATATAATTTTAAACAAATACTTAAACGTATTATATACAAATCAAATTAATTTTGTTTAAAATAAGATGTCTTAAAATTAAATAATACATTGAAACGTATTTTATTAAATGATGAAGCGAGATTTTAGTAGAAATTATGTTGATAGAATTGTGGCTTTTATTAAAATATTTTTAAATTTTATTTGAAGGATAGCTTGAATTTGAATTAGTGTATATAGTATATATGTATGTATATAAGTATTTGAAAAGAGAATTATTTAAATGAAGTATTTTGTAAATCTGTAAGGTAATTTTCACTTTGGGTAAATGCTTTTGGCTAAAAATACATTAGAAATGATATGGATAAGTTTGATGATTATTGACTGGTTATAGATTTTTCCTTATGGGAAATCGCGAGAACGTAATTTTCTTAAAGGGCAAATTCTGTAACAACCCAAATTTTAAATAATAATAATTAAAGTTAAAAATAGTAATTTAGTTGATTAAAATAGAATTTGAGATTTATTTTATAAATTGGTGTAGAAATTATTGAAAAAAAGGATTTAGGTTGTGAAGGTAAGATATTTAAATTTAAATAAGTTAAATGCCAAGGTAATATTTTATAAAAGTGATGTAATTGAAATATAATATAGGCTTGAAAAGAAGTGATTTTAAAGTGGAATTTTTATTTATTTAAAGTAAACTGAATTTAGTTTTATAAATAAAAGAAAATGAAAACTAATTTACTTAAGCCCAAGCCCATATTTCTAAGCCTAAATCCATCATCATCTATCCTGACTATTCTATATCTCGATTTTTCTAACTCTCGACTTTTCTTTATCATTTATAAAAATAAGAAAATTTACTCACTTACAACCTGATGTTGCTACTTCTTCCCATCCTCCTATTTTAAATTTTCAAACAAATCTAAATTAAATTATATAAAATTCCCAAACATAAATTCAAGCATCTCGACATCATTTTGTATCGATTAGCCTGAAGGAATCCAAGTTCAGTTGATGCGGTGGAAGTTTGGAGCACGTACAGGAAGAAGAAGAAGAAGAAGAAGCAGGAGTAGGTGAGTGATCATGCTTACAAATTTATGTCTTCATCATTCAATTCTTAGTATATAATGTATTTGGGTTGATCCTTGCTAGTATATGTTGTTTATGTATTGAATTGGAGGGGAACAGTTGAAGGTGGAGGAAAAGATCACCTGAATCGACGATCACCTGCACATTTTTGCCTTCGACAAGTCGACCATTTAGGTTACCCGGTTGATAGATCATGCACAATAATTGTACGTGCGTGCCTGTGTGTATTTGTTTATTTAATTTATTATATATATTAATATTATTAAGTAAAAATGTTATTAAATGAAGGATATTGTATAGATAAACATATACACTTTTGATTAGAGAAATTTTTTAATTTAAAATTAAATATTTTTATATATTTGAATTATTTAATTATTAAAAGAAAATTTAATTTGGATTTAAATAATTATTTAAAAGCTTATAAATTTTCTAGGAAAATATTAAGTAAATTGTAAAAAAATATTTTATGGGTTTTAAAGTGTATATTACACATTTTAAATATAACATAGATATATATATATATATATATATATATATATAGTAATTTATTTATATATATATATAATATAGATATAGATATATAAATATATAGTAATATATATATATATATAATATAGATATAGATATATAATTATATGTAGTAATATATATATAAAAGTTCTATAAATGATTTATTTAAATGTGAAATGTTTTACTGATTAATATTTGGACATTTTAAAGTATATTCTATTAATAATACAGTTGCTTATGAATTATTAAAGTGTAATATATATATATATATATATTAGAATATTCGATTTAAATGTTTAATGAAAGGTTTTGTTGAACTTTATTACTATTATATGGTTTCTGAATTAAATTGGGATTTGATATACGATTTCTATATTTTTAGACTTCTTATTTTCCTATGCTGATTTCGATATTATGAATGATTCACTGTTGATATTGATTTGATTAATGTTTTGATATGATACAGTGATGATATTCTTCTATATGATTTTGTGATGATTTTTATTCTGTGTGATGAGAATTTGAAAAAATGGAGTTATAATACCATATGGTATGCGACTTTCGGTAATATTTCTCCAATTATTCTTTGAACTCATCATAGAGAATATTTATGGAGATTGAGTGTAATTTATGAGCAGTGAATAAACATTTCGGTATCACGCAGTGGTTTGAGATGTTGTTGTGATATTTGTTCGATTATCCACTGTGAGTGAATGACACTCATGTGATGGGCATAGTGGCATGAGTGTGAGGTGATACACTTAGTGATAGGTATGGCTTCATGTCTATATTCAGTGCATGGCTACGTGCCTGACAATGAGCATAACTTCGTGTTTATATTTATTAGTTCTATATGCCACTACATGTACTCCTTTTATAGACAATGGAGAGAACCAGATGGCTAGGCCTGATCATGGGGTCGCACCCCAGATTTATGATACCCTTTATTTATATAGCTACGTGCATTTGCCCCTATGTCACTTAGGCTGGCAGTCTGTTACCTATACGGGCTAGAGTTGGATCATGGCTATTGAGTTCTCGCGTTGATGAGCACATCAGTGGATATGTGTCATGATACCGTGAAGGTAATTAAGACTGTAGAGACTTCGTGCTACCAGTCTTCCTTCTGCTACTAACGAATTGGTGGATTGGCATATACTTTTAATACACCTTACATATATATGGATATGGGTTAAATGACCCACATATTGATGTTTTTATATATATATATGTATATGTATGTATGTATGTATACATGTATGTATATGACTCTACTTAGGACTTCGTGTCTATCGCATAGTCATTTCCCGTCACGATATACATGCGATAGACGTCCAAAGTATATTGAATTCTCATATCACAATTTATATTAATAAGCAGCCTATCATATCTTACATATATTGATGATGATGATGTTTTATATATTGGTATTAAGAGATATATTAGGCACTGCTATGTGCTAGCCTGATTATACTTGGTGATATCTTACTTATCGATGTTTTCTAGATTTAGACGATAATTTCTGGATATGTGTGAATCACCCATTTGTATTGATTCTGTAGTTTTTGATTTGATCGGTTTTTATATGGATGATGACATCTTTATCCATGGTTCTGAGTTATTCGTGTGATGTGATTCTTTGATGATTATTTATGGCCTTATATTTATATTCCATGCATACGTTTCCATACCTATATATGTATATTGATGCATTGACTATTGACTTGAGTTTCTCTGCAGTGTTATCCAATTATTATTCCTGGTTTGTACCGTGTCACTTATATTCATATATCTTTGATGTAAACATAGTCCGACCCTATGTGTTATTTATGTAATACTTGGGTCTGTCCGAAACATTTCAGGTACAGGAACAATATGACCAACATATGTTTTAGTGAGCTTAGAGGAGACTTATATTAGGACAGTTTTACGATATTTGTATGACATTCATTCATTGTGTATATAGATACACACACACCACTAAGTTGTATATAGATTATTTATTATCTTACATTGAGATAGTGGACATTTGAGATGATTTGTATCCTTACAGTAGCATATATTATATATTATATATTATCGTTGCGATTCTGACTCCATATTCTCTATTTTTTCTATATATTATGTATTGTTCTATCCAGGAGGCGCGTGTATTTATTGTTTTATTCCAATATTATGCACGTATAGGTGAGATTTTTATTTGATGTTTTAATACGTACTAGTGTCAGTCCAAAAAAAATATTCACGTGTGTACCCCATATAGCCTCATCCTTCGTATCATCTGTTGGATATTATGGGAAGTGGGATGTTTCAATCAAAATAGATTTTTTTTTTTGAAATCCACCCATTTAATCCCCTTCTTCTGAATGATCCGATTCCTACACTATCACAGGCCGTCTATGATTACAACGCTCGCGTGAGTGCTACAAGCATGCCCGTGAGCGCTCCGGTTACCCCGTGAGCGCTCCCATCTTCCAAATGTTTTGAAATAAGCACTCTTTCCAAAAAAAATGAAGAGAGAAAGAGGTTTTGCAAAATAGAGAATTCTCTAACCAAAAAAAGCAAATGAAAATACAAGCGAATCATTCAACAAAGAAGAAGGCAGTAAAAAAAAAATTTCCTAGGCAATTGCTCACAGCTTATATATACATCATATCAAAACAGAAAAGGGGATCGATTTGAAAACATGGAAAAGAAAGATCAACACTTCCACTCTGCTATCCTCAAAAAATGTTAAAGCTCTAGTGTTACTTTGTCAAGTTGATGTTTTGATTCTCAACTTTTATAGTCACATATCAACCTTGTAAAAATGCATACATATAGGTAAGAAGATAATAAGAGAGAAAAAAACGGATGTAGGTAGATTCATGTCGAACCATTGGAAATTTGTTGTCATTCATGTCAACTGCTCACACTATGATTTTTTTCTTCTGATTACTTTATTCCAATCTTGATTCTTGAGTATAAATTTTAAAATAAGAACAAAGTTTGTGGCTAAAATTCGACAAACAACCATTTACGAGTTTAGTTACGATACTAATAATGAAGGCTTCTTTGACCCTTTGCCAACAGAACCAAAAGGCACACACCTTATATATGAAATAGTAAAATTTGAAAGATTATAAAGCTAAACGCATTTATAAGGTTACAAATGCCAAAAAAATATATCAATGTGTAAGTTTAAAATGTAAAATAAAACATATATTATGTAAACACGTGTTGTGTTATTCTATGTATAAACATGATAAAAGTGATATAGCTAAATTCAAGTTAAAAGGCTAAAGGTTATAATTGTCATGTTATTAATGAGTACATATCGAAATAACATTCTACTTTGTTGAATGAACAAATTAGAAAATGTTAGTTTTATAAATAAACGGTCATATTATCATCAAATTACACGATCTTTAGTTATTCTTCAAACATCTTCTATGGAAATAATTTCAAATTTAAGTTTTATTTCAATTTGAAAAACCAAATCAATTCTAATCTTTTAATCATTGATAATGAATTCAAATTCAATTTCCACAATTTAATTTCTCTAGTGTCTTTTCAATTAGATCGGCGTAGAATATATTTTCTGATTATATAATTTCATGATTAATCAAATCTTAAGTGTATTAGATTTTAATACTTCATGTAAAAGAACACAAAAATGTAAACCTTTAAATTGATCATCTTGTGACACTTGATCAATGTTCCCATGTTTATGTAAGAACACAAAAATGCAGTACCAGTATCAGTTTTTTTCCCCCCCCTTCCTTGTTTTTTTTCTTTTGCTTTTTTTTCTTGTTCAATCTAAATGTACAATCAACTCATGTTGATCTACAACTCAATTCTTCATCAGAAACTTCTTAAACCAAAGTGCAGAGCTGTGTAGCCATCACCCCACTCAAAGTTATCGAACATCGACCAAGCAAAAAAACCTATCACATTCACACCTTCCCTGAAACACATTTTGTATACACATACATTAGCCTCCAAACTAAATTGTATATCATTCAAAATTGCAGTTCATGTACTTACGCTGCAGCTCTTTGCACATTCAGTAGGTGTTTTGTATAATAGTCTATCCTGTATCCATCCTTCAAGAGTTCATCAATGGGTTTCTTTCCATAGTTATTTACCTCATCGATTCCTGTTAAATATATACATAAGCATTTCGATCAGTGATATGTGAATCATTTATTTGAAGATTCTTTGTTATATCACTGGTTCACAGTGTACCATTCTCTGTTACGTATATCGTAGGATTGTTGTATTTGTTCTTTATATAGCGGAGAAGTTCCAGAATCCCTTGAGGATAGCTTAATAGCCATTTTGAGGCTGCCTGTTCTAATGCATCTTATTCAGTATCTTATCCAGTTTATGATAATAAATATTGAGAAAATACAAGAGAGACTCTGGGTTTGCCAACTAATAGATAACAATGCTAATTTGCATCAACAAATATGCATCAAGACCAATTATGTATACCAATTTTAATAGTGTACATCTATAATCAGCTATGAATATTAGCTCTATAAGAAATTGCGTAATCTGATTTTTGACAAAATAAAGTGAAAAAAATTGAAATCTTTCAGTGGTTACAGGAATCTTACCGGAGGACCAATCGGTTTACCATCCCGTACACCTGTTCCATAGAAGTGATTTTTTAGCACAATACGAGGAATCATCTCCAAAAATTGCACTCATGCAACTGAAAATATTCTTATAATGTAGTATTTGTTTCCGTTGAACAATTATAGTATGGTTGTTATGTATTACGGGTTCATACTCTTTTAATACTTCAAAATTTCACTTCTCTAACAATAACAGCCTGTGTTCTTGCTTCAAAACAACAAGAAGCAGATAATGAAGTGAATCAAATTGGTAATCAAAATACAATGAGAAATTACCTGTCTGGATTACATGCATATCACTAGCATAGCTGACATTAACCTTGGCTAACAAGGATATACTTTTGACATAGTTTGAGGTATAATAATTCAAACCAACGAAGTCAAATGACCCTTTCAACATTTCTGACTGCTCTCTGGTAAACTGGGGCAAACGATCCTCTACTATTGCTCGCATGATAAAAGGATAGTCGCCTTCAGTTATGGGTTCCATGAACCTGCGCATATAGCAACTAGTCAGGAATATGTTACTAATGCATGTCTATGTATTGACTGTCAAGCAATTTTTAATGGCATTTTATTGGTATTTTGCTCGTATTGTTTGATGCTCTTTTTCGTAACAAAGAGTAAACACATGATGAGTATTGAGCCTCAACAAGATCAATAAATACCTGAAGTGAGAGGGGTAAGTACAAACAATATCCAGTTTATCCAAGTAATCAAAATCTGTCTCAAGAATCACTCACCATCCCAAATTAAAATCAGTAGCCCGCTCAGCAGCATCAAGATCTTGCTTTGACTGAGGATTATAAGGCAAAGCCCACACACTGTTTAGCACTATCCCTATCTTCCCTTTTTGTATTGCCTACATTGTCAGATAAGTACATACTGCCCATATTAACATACTTCTCCCCCCTTCTATCATCGTATGTATGTGTATGCATATGCATATGCATGTATATATGTATATGTATACAGAGTGCGTGCGCGCATATCTCTTGTGTGTTGTGTACATTTATGTATCCATGTACACACGTACATATGCATATATGTGTGTATGCATGTGTATGTGTATGCGTGTGTATGTGTATATGTACATATACCTGATACTTATTTCTGTAAACATGTACTGCAGCAGCATGGGCTAGCAACTGATTATGAGCTGGAAGATAAGGTTCTCTGCTAGAATCGCCAACATTACAACGACCAACTTGCGATGGTGAGCAACGTCCGGGTGCAAACGCTCCATCTGAATAACCGAGCGAACAAAAGATCCACGGCTCATTTAATGTGATCCAGTATTTTACTCGACCGCCAAATAGCTTAAAGCAATGTTCAGCATAATCTTTGAAGTCTTCCCTGAAGTATTAATTGCAACTTGACCAAATTATAATATAACTTCGATAATGTATGAACAAATCAAAAGGTTATATGCGACTCACACTATGTGTGGGCTAAGGAAGCCTAGGTACTCGTCCTCTAGACTTTGAGGAAGATCCCAGTGGAAAAGTGTCGCGTAGGGCTATATACCTAAACACGATTTATATAGCAAAATGATCAAAACCTCGTATATGACACATATAATTAGATACCAGGGACGAGTAAACACCTTTGGATAGAAGCTCGTTGATAAGATTGCTGTAGTATTCTACACCTGCTTGGTTGATTCCACCGCTTAATTTTCCCTCTGATTGAACAAATTGCAGATGGTTCGAATCGATATACTGTGTATGCTAAGATATGAAATATATCAAGCGATACTTACTAGGCAAGATTCTTGGCCAAAAGATGGAGAACCGATATGCATCTATACCAAGGTCTTTCATCAAACCAACATCTTCCTGTAATTTAAATGCATCAACATAGGTATATAATTAAATAAATGAAAGCACATCCGGCAAATAGTTGATTTATTAATCTGAACCACCTTATAGCGATGATAGGCATCGATAGCAACGCTTGCATTGCTTCTATCTTTTATCTTTTCTGTACATTTGATAATTAACAATAAAAGCAAGGTGACGGAAATAAAAGCTGTTATAAAAAAGAAATCTAAACCATTGAATTTTCGATCAGATGGTTCAAATTAAAAATATATGTTCAACAGCGACAACATATAGATGTTCTTCGAACAAGCTTATCTGCTCAAGGTCTTCATATAGATGCAAATTTATGTGAACCATTACCAAAAATTAACTTAGCACGCAGGAACGCCTCTATCTTTAGACGAATGAAGCAAATGCTTAGGGTGCGGGGTGCCAAAATCTTAGGGACCCCAAATATTACATTTGTAATAATACAAGTATTAAAGTAATAAACTATAATCACAACTTTCAAACCCACTATAAATCATCCTAAAACCAATTTCTAGCTTTATATGTGGCGTGTTCTTGTTTTGTTTTAAAAGAGGATTTGGTAACTTATTAATTAATAAACAATTTAAAATTTCTAAAGGAAAAATCTATTTGAACACAAAAGGATGACACAAGTTGTGACACAAGAGATGAGCTCTCCATAAATTCAATCTCGAATGAAATCCAACGACTAACATCTACAGTGTCTCCATTTTGTGTCCTAATAGCTGCCTCCATTTTCAAATTGACTGCTTTTTATGGACTAATTATGTAGAAGTAAATTAAGTATGAATTACTTTTATCATATTAAAAAGAGGCTAAAAGTGGTTTCATAACTTACTGTATAAATGAAAAGTGATTGAAAAGTCAAAATATGTTGAAAAAAGGTTCCTAAATGATATTTGCATAATATGTTCTAACCCCAGCATCATTAATTTTTACTTTGGTAAATAATGAAATGGCATTCTATATCGATTTAGAACTTTTTCCTATTTGATCAGAACTTGAATTTTCTTGAGGGGAAAACTATGCAACGGTACATACAAGAAAACCTATGTAGTAAATAAAAGAAGTTTTAGTCCATCTGTGTATCATTTTAGTATTAGTTTGCAATGAAATTACAATGTATATCTGTCCCAAATTCCAAATAAGAATGAGAGGGGTTAATAACAAATGCAAAAAAGACGAAAGAAGAAATATACAAGGGGCCGTTAATAAATTTTGTTTAGGGCCCCAAATTCCTTTAGCACACAGCTTTATCCTTTATGGTGCGGTAATATTCAAGCCTAGATCTATGCATCAGTTTGATTTAATGAAACTTCTCTTTCTTTTTTAGTCAGAATGCATGGTTCATATGCAAAAGTTGCACGTGGATTAAATGGTTCATGAGTTTGGACCAAATACAGTTGCTTCAATGTATTGGGTACATTTAGTTTCTGAAGGCTCTTGTCAAAACAGGGATCTTTCACCGAGTATTGCAATTTAGACAAAAATACACATCAACCCACCGCTTTTGTGCCACAATTTTTTTTTACTCTTCTTAAATAACTTATGAAACCAAATCTCAACTACTTTTTAATGCATATATAGTACTCACCACTAGTTAACTCGAATACAAACCTTAATTATGGAGTCTGTTTGGGTGAAAAGTTGAGCTAATTTTAGGTGATACCTACTTTCTCTAAATAAGTGTTTAGGAGTTGGTTCTCAGATTTTAGCGCCCAACCTACTGTTTGCTCATTAAAAATAGAAAACTTAGTTCAAAGAGGCAAAAGGTTACAAACTTATATCTGCTTGAAGATAACTTTTGTATAACTTAAACAAGTGAAAATTCCATAACATTATTATTTAGATAAATTGTAGAAAATTTGGATCTTGTTGCTGTTGTGAAAATTTCGCTACTTTTATGGATACAACGGATCTACTTTGTCTATTACTAATTTACTTACCAACTACCGTTACAACGAACAATATCAAGCTCGCATGAAATGATACGAACAACGAAGACCAAATTACATTACAGGAGAACACAGAAAGTAACATGGCATGATGAATTTTCTACGACTGGATCCAATAACTATACTTCTATTTCTTTGAAGAAAAATAATATGAGAGACTACAAACTACAACAGAAAAACAAAAAAACTCTACAATTAATTCGATTAAATTTCCATCTAATCAATGCAATTAAATCACATGCAATGCAGCAATCAATATTCTTCAATTAACCTGACATATACTTGAGGCAAACAATTTCAACAGTAGCAAATCTTAGATTAATGGCATGTTAATTTGTATCCATATTCCATGCATGAGTGTTTATGGATCACTGTATTTGTGTTCATGTATGAGAATCTGTGTTTCATGTATGAGTATTATGGAAATCTCAGATTAATTGCCTATTTTATTTGTCACTGCTAGTGGGAAAGTAAATAATGTCATGTATTAAAATAATGGGATAAGTTAGAGGTATGATATCCAAATAACTGTTGTATAATTTATTGATTTCTTTCCGCAAGAAACCTCTGCATTTAAGATTACATCAAATACAATTACATAAAATTAATGTAATTTACAAAAGGGATTATGAATAGTAAATCATAGTTAATAATATCAGGTCTCAATTAATAATTGAAAAAATATCACCATCCGTTATTGGGCAAGTCACGGTTAATGCACTAAAAACTATGAAAAATATATGTTTGGTTTCCTTTTTTTACAAGTTGCAGTAGCTTACTTTAGAGACTTCAAGATTAAGATTCCTTTTCACCAGTACAACACAATCTACCAAGAGCAATTTAGGGATAGACATTATGCATAAAAATAACTAAATACATAATACTTAAATCTTAAATTATGAACTTTTCGTAGAAAAGTTGAAATTATAATACATAACTATTTAAATCGAAATTAAAACATATCACCATTCAGTTTCCATCAAATCAAATTTTAAGATGGTACTGTTCACACCAAAAAATCCACTTAAAAATACTTAGATTTCAATCAGTAGTGAAATGCCGTTTATTATTTATTGTAGTCGATAACTTGTTGCTGACCATAATGAAAATCATACATGCTTTCCACCACCGATTGACAATTCCTTTGTAAATTTGGACAGTCGAACGGCAGTCAACCGCCAAATGCAATGAAAGGTGAACGATATTTAACCGAAATCGAGTAATTTTAAATATATTTGATGGGCTGATAGTGCTACTGAATTTTTATGATATATAACATATAATGTCGATGGTGTACTTTATCGGAGATTTCGAACCTTGCTTTTACCAAAAATAACTGCACTTCTTTACGCAATTTATCTGATTTTAAGTTTTTAATCTTATTTTCTTGCAAATAAAAACCTGGTTTGTAAATGTTAATAAAATAAACTCTGATTAATTTTCTCATATATCGATGCGATATATCATGAATTTTGTCGAAAAGAAATTTCTTCCACTTTTCCCTTAAAGATGTTGAAGCTTATTTCTTTTTCTTTTTTAAATATCCAGAGAAACATGATTCGTTTGCAAACTCCAAGAAAGTATGTATCAAAACCCACGATACATGGATATTAGAAGCCCCCCAATGTTATCAAGGCTTGAACCTTATTCTCTTCAGTTATAAGCATTTTTGTAATATTTATTATTATTTTGATATGTTATATATGGATTAATGGCAACAACATGATCACTCTCACTCATAAACCAAGGTGTAATTTTCAGTTATATGCTTCTGTTTTAATGTTTATTAGCGACCGAGCAAATTCTAGATCCTTTGGATTTTAATAATTGGATGATGCAAACTTGTTCGATATCTTCAAACCGTTTTTTGATGTGTTTAACTTGTTGTAGCTCATAATTCAATCTCAATTTAGTATGAACTCTTCAATCTCAATTTAATAAGAACTCCATTCTTTAATTTAAAAGGTAGAATATGAAACTAAAGGTGAAGAATACAAATAAAATAAGCACTCTATAAAAGGGACACGATTATTAGTGAAGAGGTGACAAAATTTTGGTGGACTTGGTTATTATGTAATTTGTTAAAGGGACATCATTATTTCAAAACCCAATGTAATGAAATTACTAATTTACAAAATTACCCTTAATTAAGTTGATTGTAATGGTGATGATTATACCTATCGAATTGGATCCGGATCAGCTCCAATCTCGGATCTAATCAGACCAGGTTTTGGTGGTTCTAAACTGCACGTTTTAGAATCCAGATCCAATCTGAGGTTCCATTAGAGTCAAGTTTGGTTGGCTCTGGTTTGACTGGGTAATAACACTAAAAATTCATATATTATATTGTTGGTTGATTTTTTTCGCGTGAGATCGGTTTAAGTCGGGTTTGATTAGATCTTTATGGTATTTCCCATCGTTTAGATTCATCGAGTTCAGATTGGGTTCCGACTCTTATTGGATCAATTCGATACATACTTGTAGATATCAGTTCTATTTGTTAGTATTAACTTGACATTCCATCTCGGTTTTCATTCCTCTAATGTTTCATTCGGCTATTATTTTTCAGTACCACCAAAGAAAAAAAACATCATTCTATCATGTACGAAAAAAAAATCCACAATAGTCAAATCTAAAAATATTTAATGCAAGAAAATCATCAAAAAGAGATTTAAAAGTATTCGTAGAAAGTATAGAGAACTCAAATAATTACTTTTTAGCTTGGGGTCTAAATTGATAATGGTTAAAGTCGTTGTATGATTTGAATGGCAATAGTTTAAATAAGAGATATAAGGTATTATTATTATTATTTTTAAATCATCATGAAATTTTTTATGTTAACACATGAACATATTGTTTAACTTATTGATGTCCTTTTAAAAAAAATAGATTCGAAATTAGTTTATCTTTAATGGTAAATTTTAAACAATCACTGGATTGATCTTAATGCAAAAAGGAAAAAAAATGAAGAGCATGTTTGAGGAAAATAATTATTTATCAACGAGAACAATTTTTTAGTAATCCCTTATTCGTAAGAGGGACGATTATTTACTAACATTTTCTCCTAGTTAGTCATAGGATCAATATTTCGCTAAACAATATCAAGTAACTAAATGAAAATTTACATGTATTGTTTACATGTATATCGCTGTCATAGCTAACATTACTAAACTACTAGTCGTATTTGCTATATTAATAGCGTAGTTGGAAGGTCTAATAATCCAATCCAAAAATATTGAATGAATCTTTACAAGATTTCTGATTTTCCTATGGTAAATTGAGGTAAACAATGAATGATCTCCGACTAATACTTGCATGTTAGAAGGGTGTCACCTTATTAATGGGATTCATGAATCTATGTAACGTGGAATTTCCCACTCTTCTTTTCTTGTATGGAAATAGTGTTGATGTTGACTCTTTGAATTTTTAAATTGCTACTCCTTATAGTATTTAGAGTAACACAAACACAAGAGTATAGAAACATTTTCTTAATAGTATGTGTCATATAATAATACATGCTATTACCTCAAAAAGAGCATTGGTAAAGAGATTTTGAATATGGATATAGGAAGACAAAAGCTTCAGCACCCCACACGTCCAATTCCAAAATTTACACCAGGTTAGCCGCTCACCATCGAAAATAACCTCAAAATTTGGCATGACTCCCAACTGAAACTCCTTATCGACTCTTGGAGCCACCTTATCAATTCCTTACTAAAACTTGCAATGTTTAATTTTGCTCTTTTAGTTTCATTACAAACATCTAAAATTATTGTTGGCCCACCAAACTGGCAATGTTATTCATCCATGGGCAAAAGACTATATGATGTTTATGTATGAATTAAAGTAGAGAAGTTTAAAAATTTAGCCTACTTTTCAAAAGTAATAACATACTTAAACCACTTTTGAAACTTATTACAAATACCTGTATGTTTCTGCCACATTGGTGCTGAGTTGGCGCTATTTCATGGCTAATTTTCAAAATACGCGATTGATTTTTTTTTTTCTTTTTCTATCCTCGCAATTTCAAATGGAGCCGAATTAGTTTTTTTTCGAAGTTTTCTATCATCGCATTTTCAAATGGAGTAGGGAGAAAACAAATTCCATCGATTCCTATTCTCCATTTGAAAATGCGCCAAAATAAAACTATAAAAAAAAGTTTCTCTACGACGCATTTTCAAAATGCACCATCAGATAGAGTTAACTCAGCACGACAAAGACATGCATGTATTTGTAATAAGTTTCCAAAGTGGCCTATATGTGTTTTGGTTTTGGAAAGGGAGCTAAATTTTCAAATTTTCATTCAAAGTGTTTACCGTAGCCATTGTTATCCGGCCTTTTGGCAAGGCCGTGATACCATAAACAATCCGTCCCAAGATCGGTTATGCACAGGTTCATTATGGATATTAAAATTTTTGTTCAAGTCCGGATCGAGCTACAATCAATATGGCACGACAAGCAAAGCTTTGAAAGTCAACGTCTCAAATTTCAAGTCAATCAGAGTTTGAATGCCTGAGCTATGAACCGATCAAGTTTCATAGGAAAGGTAGTTATTTCGTACCCTTTGAGTTCGTATCCATCACGTGTTAAAGGAAAAACCACGTTAGTATCCATCTCATTCGTAACCATCGTATCCCAGGCAAAACATGACTGGTTCATATCCATGGAGGACAGCGGTTCATTCGTACTCATCGAGTTCGTATCCATCAACAACCATCTCCCTCGTGTCCCTTTGTTCGTATCCATCACATGAGGACAGCCAAACCAGTATCGATTGTTTGATCGATCGATAGGATTGAAGACAACAAATAACGGAACACACTTAATGACACGAAGTGACTCCCAAGGCCGATACGAAGGGGATAAAAAACCATCGATACAAAACAGCTATAAGACTCGATACGAAGTGGAGCACAATCGATCGATACGAAAGAAAGATTTTTGATCAATACGAAAGAATCCTAGGAGAGAGGAAGGCTCGGTCACTCGGCATGAAAAGTGGATCGATCCTGAAAGGCAGCGATACTTCATTGACCATCACGTGCCTAGAAGCGATGCGAACAGGATCGATACACGCATATCGATACGAATTCAAGCAGCACACTGCAAATTCAAACTTGCATCGATCATATCTCACAATCTATAAGTCCAAATGCCACCAAATTTTCACAGGAGCTTGCCTACAACGTCAAGAACATACCAGGTCAATTTCAGCCAAAAAAGATCAATTCTTGATCGATACGAATTCCATTCGTATCGCTCGAATATCGAGTCGAAATCACCTAATCTCGATCTCGTGGACCCACCCACGTGAGAGAAGAAGTCCTCCGAGATCTGGGCGAGATATTTGCTGCCTATGCCTATAAATAGCGACCCTGGACCTACAGAAAAGAGACTTTTGTCTTCTCTACGCTGATACTGCTGAAATAACTACTGTACTTCCGTTGTACTGTTGTAATCTTCTATAATCAGCAAGCCAAATTCAATAAACATCAATCATCATTTTATAATGAACGTAGGCAATACGTTGAACCACTCTAAATTTGTGTATTTCTGTACTTATCCTTATCTGTTGATTGGTATGTTTGCTAGATCTGCCTCATTTTACATTTACTTTTTCATTTTATCCCTACAAATACATCCAAAGAGTGTTGTGTCCAATTTTGGTACAAACGACCATCATTTTTTCAGATTTGAACATTTACTGATTTCTCAATCTTGTATCCTTAATGTTTCAGATTTGAACATTAGCTGATTTCTTAATCTTGTATCCTGAAAACGCATCAAACTGAATGTTTTATTTCACAGATAATCAAATGATACGAACATGCATATAGTTGCCTCTGCGCAAATAAGTGAACTTCTCACTCAAAAGATTAACTAAGCCACTTGCAAGTTTGTTGGCTGAAAAGGAATCCGGTGTATTTTACTGTATAAAACAAATCTACTGTACTAGAATGGGGGAATCAATATGTTTTGGACTCTTTACTTAATTTCTCTTCTTCTTACTCTTTAAGTTTTTATGCACTCTCAATCTTCATTTGCTCCTTTCTGATTGGTAAGTGTTAGCTCTATCATAAAATTTACAGATTTTTATGCCTAATACGTTTTAAAGTAAAAGTAAATGAAAAGGAATCACCTTCATAATAAATCAGGCCGACAATTTACTTCATATATTACATTTTACTATGGCTGATTGCTCTGACGAAGCTAGATCGCACTTTGAAGTTTGCCACAATAAAATTATGGGAGGAATACACGTGATGCATATTAGGGTTTATAGATAGTTTCGCCACGTGGTCGTGCCGGAGTGGTTATCGGGCATGACTAGAAATCATGTGGGCTCTGCCCGCGCAGGTTCGAATCCTGCCGACCACGTCGATTATTGCTTTTTGCTCCTCTTCTCTGTTCCGCATCTTCTTCCACTTTCCCTTCTACTGTTCTTACTATCGATCGATTTTGTTTTTGCGTTTTTTTTTTTTCAACTCCGTTAAAAGCACCAAGATTTCCCTGCAGATTAATGATCTCAAAGAAAAAATACCACCAAATGGCACATGAACATGCCGTAGGCCCTAATTTAATGGAGCGACCCAATCGTCATTCGGGAAAAAGGTAGGAAAGCAAGGAAGAGGAGGGCTGTTAACCGTGCACAAGTGTGAACGTCATCAATTAGGATAACAAATTTTGTACCAGTAATAATGCCGTCTGATCAGTGTTCGATTGAATTTGTCCTTATTTCTTCTTATACGGTATATCCGTTGTATTCTTCAAAATATTTATCACAATTGTTTGGTTCTTTGATTAAGTAAAGATTCACAAAACGCTTATACTTTAGTATAAAATGATAAAAATAATATAATTGATAGAAACCCTGTTAGAAAACATCAAATGTGACGTAAATAGCAATGACTGTCCGTTCGTGTCTGTTCTATTTTATTTAGGATAACAAAATTTTGCACGAACATAAATCTCGTCTGATCCGTGTCTGGTCCAATTTCATTTAAAAGAAAAACTAAACACACCTCTGTCGGTCCGATCCAGCCGATTTACACCCATAAGGGAGAGGGCTTCATCTATTATAACCCATTACTTTTTCCTTTCACACTCCGTAACCTATAAAAAAAAGCTTCACACGTCCATATTTACTTTTCTCACCCCAGTTTTGCCAAAAGTACCCTTATCATTTTCGTCTCCTTCTTTCTTATTTTTTACTGTTTTCTTTTTTCTGGTTCATAAAAAATTTGCAAACTCTATCTTACCTACCATTTAAGAGTTGTCGTAAGATCATCACTTCCATGAAATTTTCAAACTTCACTTTAAAAATTTCAATACAAGAAAAAAATGGTTAGATGAAGAAACATATTAAAGATACACATCTAATTTATTGCGAGTGATAGAATTAGGAAAAAAAAGTTCTAATATAAAAGTGGGGGAAGGGGGGAGGGTGTAAAGCAATTCACGGAGGTGTTAATAGACGGAGCCAAGGGAGAGATTGGGAAATGATTTAAGCGTAGGAAGCGTTTAAATCCAGAAAAATAATACACTTTTAGAATTAAAAATATGAAAATTGATAAAAGTTTATTCGGGCAAAGTATTAAGGGGTTAAACTCATTGGAGGTTGATTGCTAAAGGTTCACCACTCACTGTAACTACGAAACATGGTGGATGGACGTAAACACGTTTTTTCTAAATGTTGATTTGAAAAAAACTATTTACATGTCACGATCTGAGGGTTTTGAAGTTAGTGGGAGCAACGAAAATGCTTGGAGATTTTTAAGATCAACATATGGTCTTAAGTAAACGTTGTACAGTTGGAATAAGCATTTGATAAAGTTACTAAATATTTTGCTTTCAATCAAAATTCGTAGAAAACGTAAGTGTATAGGAAAGAAGAAAAATTTGTTGTGACGTTTCTAATATTATACGTTTACAATCTTCTACCGGTTGTTAGTGATGTACCAATGTTACAAGTAGTGTAAGCTTAACTGTCAAAGAAGTTCTTGATGAAGGATTTGAGTGAGGCCATCTACATTCCAGGCATCAAGGTGTGTGTGTGTGCGCATACACACACACACACACACACACACACACATAAAGCCTTTTGGATTGTATCCGTCGATGTACGTAGATATCATACTAAAACGGTTTAGAATGGATAATTCTAAACCCAAAAATGTTCCAATGCAGTATGGGATCATCATCTCTAAGAAAGATGCCTCATCTATGGATGAGGAGAGATGATGCATAAAGAATATTCACTATGTTTCAACCATATGGTCTATAATGTAATTTATGTCATATACAAGGCCGGATATCACTTCTGCACTTAGTATAGTTAACTGATATCAAGCATATCCTGCTGAAAAATCATTAGATAGAAGTAAATTGCATCCTTATGTAATTACGTAATACTATATATTTGTTTCTGATCTTCAAAAACGACAAAATCCTTGTGAAGGGGTATACACACTCAAGCTTTTAAAGTGATGTCGACTATAGCAAGTCAGTTTTACGTTTTGTGTTCACTTTAAATTGTGGGGCCATTAGTTAGAAAAGTTCGAAGAAAGATTCGACGATGAAGGTTGAGTATATCACCTTAAATGAAGCACATAAATAAGCAGTATGGATGCACAAAATTATCAAAAAGCTAGGAGTCATCAAAAGCATGAAGGGTTTGGTGCTTATGTACTGTGAAAGTGTAACAATATTGATTTCCAAGGAATAAAGAGCTCATAAGATATCAAGGCATATTCTCCACAAATACCACATGATAAGACAATTTATCAATTACAGAGAGATAGCAGTCGAGCGAGTAGATATGAAGGAAAATATAGTAGACCAATTCACGAAGGCCCTTCCTCGGTACGTTCTAGGACGACTGATAAAAGAAATGGATTAAAACATCATAATTGGCCCCAAATGCAAGTGAAAGATTGAAAGAGTTAAGAGTATGCTTTAGAAATTATGTAATTTCTTATGTAATCTTAACTCTATAACGAATTTTGTTCAAAACAGAAGTATGCATTTTGGTTTTTTCAATTATATGTGTTTGTTAGTGGATATGATATGAATAATGATTACGTTTATTAGACGTAAATAGATAGAAAATCCCTAGGTGGAATACTAGATCAATTGTAGTTGTGAATCAGTCGTAACCATAAGTATTAGTTTAGTGTGGTCATAGTACTCAAATTTAAAGGTTCTTAGTCAATATGCATCGAGAAAGGAATATTGATGTATCCATTGAGACTAGAATATGTAATACTCTACAAATATTGGATGGTTAGCTACATTTGATCATTATGGGCATCAAGGGGTTGGGTACTTGTGATCATTAGATGGTTACAGAATGACTTAACCAAGAGCCCTATGTGGGATAAATATACTAAGTCAAAACATAGGATCTGATCGCAACGGTGTGTGGTAGTCTTTAGACTTAAGAATGCCATGTGGCTTAAATGATGAGGTCATGCTTTAATTTTAGTCATGTTGTGGAATCACGACCGCGCTAGAGCTCCTTTTGGGTTTATGCCAAGAGTGAAACACTATTTAACATAGTATTTGCGTCCTATGATGTATGAGGTTAGTGCCACCGAGATTGAAACTCAATTCAAAGTGAAAAATCTATGTATGTAGTACTTTCGGTTATCCAATAATTATTATCGTTAAAAGCAAGGACTCTTTGATGTTGATCCTCGAAATTAGATACAGATATTACTAGAGCTTTTTTGACTATTAACCAAAATTTATATATCTAAGTGATATAATGATTGTTATCCTGTCTTTGAACCAGACAATATTTAAATGAGTGTAAACCGTCGAATGATAAAATAGTAAGCCGAAAATTTAAAACTATAACTCGTAAAGTCAGACTTCAACCAAAGATCAAAAAATGGTATAGAAACGCATTAGCAAGCCAAGAGAAGCTATCCATCTTCTAAAGGAACCAAGTGGTACAGAGAAAATTAGCAAAGAATATGTGAAGTGCCAGATCTGTAACGGCCCGCTATTTCGAACCATTCGCATCCACAAATGTCGGACTTGAATTGCTCAAAACAACAGCTTGTTAATTTATATTTGGAAAAACTCAACATATACAGTAATAGATCAATCGCAGAATCACAGAGTAGTATCACAATAAGCAGCATAATAGATAAATAGTAGTTCATGAAGCTAATATAAACATCAGAGTCCCAAAAAAAATACAACAGAATCTCAAATACAAATGAATTTCAAATACATAAGCAACTGACGAGTCTGAACATAAATGACTGGAATAAACTGAAATAATTGAAAGCTGGATAGCTAGATCTTCAAACAAAACTTCAGTCCCCAAAGATGAGTCTCAAATGTTGTGACACTCAGTCTGACCGGAGCATAAAGCAAAACACAAAACACTCGAGTCAGGATTAACATTCTTATATCAGAAATTTCAACTCAAGTGAAATGTCAACTGAAATACAAGTAACTTAAAGGATGTTTGGGATATCCATCCTCTAAAGATCCGTGGAACTATCTACTATGTAGTAATATACGCTATTATAATAATGTCTACAGTAAAATAAAGTATTAAAATAGCGTTAAGGCGTTACCCATATCCCCCTTAACACATTTTATATAATGTCGTAGTTAATACAGATACTGTAAACTCCACTCGCAAGTGGGCTATCAGGGAACACTCCATAGGTACGACACAAAAAACTCGTAGAAGGCGCGATAGGGCATGTGACAAGGCACGCGAGGCAATGACAGGGTAGATATACCATTTGCGAATCCGGACTGGTGGTAACGCATAACAGCTACTACCGCCTACCTCGAGACACACTCCCAAATCAAAGGTGCACCCAATCAAATCACAAAGTAATAGAATGGTATCAAAGAAATGTGTCTTATCGGAGGAATGACCTCACTTGTATAACGACCCTGACTTGACCTTCGAAAATCGGCACCGAATACGACACTCGTATTCAAATGCCGCAGATCCAAACGTCGAATCTGCTTCGCCGGAGCTTATAACACATTAAGTACAACACAGCGGAAGAAAAAGAATATACCAATATACAACATTGATACAATATCTGATACAATATGATACAACAGATGATACAATAGATGATACAATAGATATCAATATACATCAGAGATATGATACAAGACAATAGCAGCGAAAAAAAAGATAACACTAGCAGTGGAACAATATCTCCAATATGGTCCTCAAGAGAGAATTCCAGTATCGGTAATCTCCATCTCCAAGGCGCCAATCCAGAAATAGCTCGAACTCCCAATAATGATGCACAAAGATAAGCAAGTGCAGTCCTGATCCAAAGACTGACTAGCTCCAGATAATCTACTAAACCTAACTATCTGAAAAACCCAACTCTAGACTGCCCGTATGGGAAAATTATGGGCACCCAGAGTTTAGAAAATGAATATGTAACGATCGCGATTTTTTCGTTGCCGAAAAATCGAACCGTTAGGGTTTTAGAAGAAGAAAGAGGTAGAAGAAGAAAGAAAAGAAAGAGAAGAGAAAACAGAAAAACAAGTAACAGAACGAGAAACAATAACAGAATCTCACAGTCGCAGCGGAACAACATATAATAGATAAATGAATATTCATTAAAACAAAAGAACTATACATTTTATACATTACATCACATTACATTACATCAATCAGAGTGTACGACAACAACAGCGGAAAGAAATACTATATACAATAGATAATAGACTACGCTATCTGGCTCGCCTCCAGATCTGCACAGCAACTCCCGAATCCAGAATAACCTGATAACCTAACTCTAGACTGCCCGTGTGGAAAATAGTGGGCACCCAGAGTTTAGAAAAGGAACAATAAACTCCAGGTCAGTCATGGGACTGGTGTGAGAACTCAAAACAGTTTATCTTTAAACAAGCAACAAGAAAATTTAAATTTTTAAATCCGCAATGCTTTTTGGAAAATGAAACTACCATAAGGCCTCCCGCCACACACACAATGCAAACGCAGAATTGGAGGAGATTTCTCCTTATGATAGTCAAAGATGCTTACTACGCGAAAATCAAATCATTTTTGATATTATTACTAGTGCATAGTGTAGAAAACAATTTCGAAAGTAGAATATAAATCCTAGCCAGCATAGGTACCATGATACTATGCCTACTATAGCTGCCATGTTAAATGGCAGGTTCTACAACTAAAACCGTACAAGGCACGTAATTGGAGAATGGATTTCCAACAAATGGTCAGGCTAAGGAACTTCCTACTGCCACATGGGATCGCCTCTGGCGGGACGTCCCGAGAAACTAACGTTACGGTTAGATCTCTGCCAACACAAGGCCGGGTTACCTCTGTAACTAGGTAACTACTACACGAATATGTCATCCCCCGGTCCTTTGGGACCTTTATCCGAGCGCTCGATACCAACAACACCACACAGAAATAGATATAGTGTTTCCACATGAGTAAATATCTGGGCTCCATACCATGATACCACCCTTTTCCAGAAGGAAATGACATACCCTAAAGGGCGCGACCCTCATAACCTTGCCGCATATTCCTGTTTCGACCATTTCCGGGGAGTGAGGTCCTGACGAAGTCTCGTCCACAAAGCTACGCTTTGTACAACAAAGCCATGCTTCGGGTCCACAGATGACCAAAGCAATAATCACAAAGATAAATGATCAAACAAATGATCATATCACAAATGACCAACCAATGATCATCACACAGCAGCACTCAGCATGCCACATTACCAGATTGGGAAATATCGCTGATAACCTTCAACTACATAACCTCTGAGCTCGTACGTCTCAGAGAAGGGTGTTAAGCTAAGAGAATAAATTCTCCGCCACCAATAGAAATGTATTTGAAAGAAATCTGCTCTATCTCTCAAAATGTAATGTCAGACACGTAACCATACAAGTCTGTTCCGGGTTCGAACAGAACCGAAGGCACTTCCAAAGAAGCCCTTGCAATCCGGGTATTCACAATCCCGATAAAATTTCCCATCACAAAGGAAATCTCCATATCGTAGCTAACGATGCGGAGACAATCGATAGGTCATCCTATCGTTTTCACAAATACCCGGTCTTCACACCGGTCTTCAAATGCTATCCATAACGACGTATCACATATTCGGAATGGGATATACGACACAAAGGTCCTCTCCCGGCTAAACCGAATAGCGAGCGCTTATTTTAAAAATAAGTGTAGCATTCAATTTCAAACAATCACAACAATTACCATCCAAGGGTAAATACTGATAGTCGGTTATTTAACTATCAATAAAGATGCGCCACATCATCAGATTCCAAATAATTTTTTCCAAAATTATTAAATCCCAAAATATCTTTACAAGATATATATATACAATTTCCAAATAATTGCCCAATTTATTTGCTTTACCAAAACCACTTCACGATAAAATTTTCCACACTTTACCCATTTGAAAACCCATTTCAAATTAAACACCTTAACCATTTGAAAACAAATTTCAAATTACACAACTCAACCATTTGAAAACAAATTTCAAACCACCATTCATCCTTTATCCCTTTTGAAAACAAATTTCAAAACAACATATAAATCCTTACCGATTTATTTTTAAATTTTACGCTCCAAATTCGTGAATTTTATTTCCATCTTTAAAAATAAATCAACATTTATTTTTAAACCAATTTCCCTTCCTATTATAAATTCCAACGTGAATTAAATCCCAAATACCCATTCATATTTGATTTCAAATCGATTCCAAAATATTCGCTTACAATTTACCTTTAAAAGGTGAATTCACAAAAACGTTCCATTCCATATTGGAAAATCATTTCTAAACTTATTTAAAAATAAGTAATTCACAATTCAATTTATTTTCAACAATTCGAAAATATTCCATATGCTTAAACCATAGTTAAGTATTAATTTCATTCCTTTAAAGAAATATTCTTTTATTCACATTTATTTGGGTTAAAAACAAATGTTGCGTAAAACATCGTTACGACAACCCAAAAACACTAGTATATGGATTTGAAATAAAAATGGATACATAAATCCACTACTATTCAAAATATTCCCTTCTATTTCTCGAAATCGTCTATTTCAACAATCAATGTTGAAATCTATGATTTCGATACTTAATATATCTTAAAACGTCTTTAATTAGTTTTAAATTCCATTTAAAACGTTCTTTTCCAAAAACACGTTCATTTAATAAAATAATACATTCACCGTTCAAAAATAGTGAATACAACCCCTTTAACAAATTCCATATTCAATTTATCAAATTAAATTGATTTTCCGGATTTATAACAATGTCCATACATCCCATTTCTATTTATGAAACTTCGTTTTAGAAATCTCCTTTTATTAGTCCAATTCGATTTACATAACTCGATTATATACTAAAATCAATATTATAAGTTAAATACTTATAATATTATCTATTTACCCAAATCGTTCTTTTGAACTTCACCAATTTAAAATCTTATCACTTACAAGATTTCTTTATGGCTTAAAATAATTTCAACTAATGAAATCTTCATTTATTAACAATTTCTATAAAATTCCCCTTTTTAATGCCCAAATCCATTTCTATAAGTTAATAACTTATAAACTTAAAATTTTCCAATAACCGTTCGTTTTATAAATTTCACATTTATTAATCTATAAATCCTAGTGAAATTCATGTTATACATCAACTTAACACTTTATAAATTTATTCTATAACTTCAATAATTTTTATTTAAAAACATCCATTTATAAAATCCTTTATATAAACCATTAATAATAATAACTCCCCAAAAACCAAATTTAACTATTTTATAAAAACCTATTATTGTTAAAAATTTCTTTTAAGTTATATTTTATAAAAATATAAATTTTTAAAACATAAAGATTTATCCATCTATTTATTTTAAAATTTAATCAATTCAAAATTTTTAATAAACCATATTCTTTGAAAAATCGATTTAAAACCCCTTTTAAATTCAAAACCGTTATTTTAATTTTTAAAAATTTGAATCCGATGATGCAACAACATCGAATGGTCAATCATGGGAATAACATCATATATCAATGTGATTATCAACAATCAACATAATATTCATAAACAAATAAATATGTGAGGAATCCAGTTGGATCCCTCCAACCTGTTACCCTGCATCCACAGACGTTAGCACAATACCAATTCCACTTCAAGGTGGAATATCGCGGTATATGGGATTTTATAAAATATCCGCTTAATAACGGCGCAATAGGGTCTCATCCGCTATACGAGGCGGGAAATCAAATCCGATATATACATATGCCAATATATATATATCGCTAAATATAGTATATATCCTACTATATCTACTAGCACAATCAATCAACCATCAACAATCAATATTAACTATTCAAAATTTTAAACAAAACCTTTCGATTGAGTGAGGAGTTCTCACCTTGATTTTGTTTCCGTTTTCGCGTTCGTTTCGAATAAAATTAAACGAACGTTTAATTTTACCCGAAATTCAAACGAGCTCCAATCGACTCCAAACCAGTTGCATTGCGAAGAGCTCGGCGATACGAAGCCAACGCAAAAAATCTCGTTCAATTTGGACCTCGCAGCAAAAAGTTATCACGTTTTAAAGATTGAACGAATTTGAATTTTGAATTTAAACTAAAAATTAAAAGAAAACACCTCACCCATCTTCACGCGTGCGGGCCCCATCCACCTTCTCTCCCGTTCGTTCGCGTTTCATCATCCCAGGTAGTGAACGCACAAAGAACCCACCAAGCTTGAACTAGGGCTTGATTTTCCGACCACAACGTTCGCCTATTCGTCGATCAGGGAGCGCCACCACCTCCGCCTACGTGAGAGCCATGCTCGGCTGCCCTGGAGTGGAGCTCGGCCCTCTCCCCCTCCTTGGGTTGCGTGCGCAGCCACCAGAGAACGCGGGCCCCTCGCCCACTGCTCGTTGCTCCAATTTCGATCTCGACCGTTGAAGTTGTAGTTCACAGCGTGCTCTTCGATTTCCGTTTAGAAAGTTCGTGGAAAATGTCGACGGATTGGTGTGGATTTGAGGTGGAAGTTGGGTGATTTCTGGCCTTTGAATAATTAGGGCCGGCCATAAACATGATGAGCTAGGGTTTTGGTGAAAATTGCATTTATAAACAACTATTATTATTATTTTAATAATAAAATCTCCAATTTAACACTTTTGCAAACGAACTCCAAACGACGCGTTCCGACAGGCGATTCTAAGGTTTTTCCGCGTTCCGGACGCAATGGAACAGGTTTCGTAAGCTAATTCGGAAGTATGTGTGAGATACGACTATAAACGCTCAATTTAAACTTAAACCGATTTAAACGATTTCTAGGCGTTTTGGCTTGTACCGGACAAACGGCAAATCCAAACGACTTGAAATTTGAAATCTTGCAATAATATCACATTACGGATCCGATGAAACTGGTTTCGTCGAAATCCGAGACCGTTTGAAAAATGGCTATTTTAACTCGCTAAATAAATATTAAAACGATATCGATGCGTTTCGAGCTGCCACGGTCAAACGACAACTCCGATTGCTACGAAAATTGAAATCCGATAATAACTAACTATTACGGATCCAATGGAACTCGTTTCGTTCAATTCTGAGACTGTTCAAAAATTGGCTATTTTACAGTCGATAATTAAATATTAAAATATTCAATTTTCACAAATTAACTCCAAATTCAATTTTACAAGTTCCAAAATATTTCTATAACTTCAATATGATAAAACAAAATTTTCCAAATCATTTCCCATTATATTTAACCCAATATTTAATTATTTCTGGAATTTCACTATTAAATAAATCGATTTAATTGCAAAATTAAATCCAAAATTCAAAATAAAATTTATTCGACTCCAAAAATTCCACTTATTAATATTTAAAATTAATTAAATACTCAAATTCAAATTATTAAAAATTCTGGGTCGTTACAATCTTCCCCCCTTAAAAGAATTTCGTCCTCGAAATTGCAAGTTAAGGAGAATAATCCTAAACCGTTTATTATTTTTCCAAAGCTAATTAGTTTTACTAACTTTTCAAAACAATCTTTTTATTAAGGATTTACTATCATTTCAATTAGCTTTCCCAATTCAATTATAAGTTTCAAACAACTTCGTTTACTTAACAATTTAAATTTAAATTTAAATTCAAATTTCAAACTTTCAAAATTTCTCAAAATTTTTCTAACTCCCTAAATTTTCGAAAAATTTCGCCAGAGTCTCCTTTGCGCGGCTAGATCGGTACGACTACAAAACGGCTCTACGGCCCCTCAGAATCAAAAAGAAAAGAGAAAGCCAAGTGGCTAGAGAAGGAAATCATCAAATCTCATATAAAAACTGAAATACGTACCTTTTTGTCGAGCGTTACAAATTTTTTTAACTTTGAAATCAAAATCCCAATTCCTTTATAACCTGTATATCCTGCTAGCATAATATCCAATTATAATATTCAAACCAATTTGCCAATTCAATTATAAAATTTCCAATACATGCTTCTTATACCACTTTTAGTTTACTATTAAAGTTGCATATTCATTTACATTCAACTTTGCATTCCAATTTTCGTTTGAATTCAATTACATAGCTTTCAAATTTTACTAATTCAATTTCATTAACATTTAATGAATTTACATACAACCAACCAACAAGCAATAACGACCAATGTACATCCAATACAACCAAATTTATTTATTTTACTTACATTCAATTTGGTTCAACTGTTTTAATTCCAATTGGTTTAGCATTCAATTGATTTTCATCCAATTATTCAACTAACTTCAATGAATTTACACTTACATGCATCATTTCATATCAACTTATTCATATTCTATTGATTAACATTCAATTCATACTTTAATTCAATTGCTAGTTCTTTTTTTTTTTTTTTTTTTTTTTTACAAATAAAATTGAATTTCATTTATATAACTTAAGTTCACATCTTTAACAATTTCATTTACTCACTTTATTCATTTATTTTGATATTAACATCAATTCTTTCAACATTACTTAACTTGCATTCCATTTCAACTTTATTTACATCATTTAATTCACTTGATTATTTAACTTTGATACAAAGGTCAAAAAATTTTTTTTTTTTAACTTCACTTAAGTTATTCCATTTAACATCATTTGTTCAAATAAACTTAAGCTTTACTTATCAATTCAATTCGGATTTTAAATCCCAAAGTAAATCCTATTTAACTTTTACTTAAGTCAAATTCATATCAATATTTCAATTCATATTCCATTTTACTTAACTTAATTGTTTAACCACTTCAATAATTGGTTTTACTTACATTTTCCCATTTAATAAGTTATAAAACTTATTATTCAACTTCTAACTTATATTATAAGTTCAAAACTTATTTCGCTTATACTTATCAACTTCAAGTTGAATTTTAATTTCAAATTGATTTATTACAACAAAACTTCAATTTTAAATTTATTATTGTAGCAAATCCATCACATAGAAACTCGAAAATGATACTGATGATGCTGCAGTCATCACCCTTATTATTTCCCAGTGACAATAGTGAAATCAATGCTAATTATTCTTTCAAAAAGTTTTCTTTCTATTCATAAATCACTTTTATAAACCTTTTACTTATATAATTTTACTTCTTATATACATACATGATTATCTTACAATTGTAAATCATCATTAATTATTATTTCATCTTATGATTCATTGGTTTATACCATTATTCTTTTACAATAGTTGCTTTTATTAGCTCATTCAAACAACTTTTAATTATTTTATATTTATATCATTTACAACAACCAAGCAATCAATTATATACACACTTCAATAATTCCTGAAAAATTATTTTCTTTTTATATATAAAATATAATCGAGGTAAAATTATTTCATTTACCCAATTTAAAACAATATTGTGTCGAATTGTTCTATTCAAGTGTTTAGGAACCCCTTCGATTCAGTTTTCGAGGCTGCGCCGACGAAGGTTCATATACCACTCAACAAACCAAACATCACAATATAAAACAATTTTATATTCACTAACAAATACGCACTCATATCTATTATTACACTCATACTCATTCTAGAGTACTGCTGACTCTATCTCTAATGAGTAATACCCAACAGAGCAGGTTGTCGCTTAACCATATGCTCTGATACCAAATGTAACGATCGCGATTTTTTCGTTGCCGAAAAATCGAACCGTTAGGGTTTTAGAAGAAGAAAGAGGTAGAAGAAGAAAGAAAAGAAAGAGAAGAGAAAACAGAAAAACAAGTAACAGAACGAGAAACAATAACAGAATCTCACAGTCGCAGCGGAACAACATATAATAGATAAATGAATATTCATTAAAACAAAAGAACTATACATTTTATACATTACATCACATTACATTACATCAATCAGAGTGTACGACAACAACAGCGGAAAGAAATACTATATACAATAGATAATAGACTACGCTATCTGGCTCGCCTCCAGATCTGCACAGCAACTCCCGAATCCAGAATAACCTGATAACCTAACTCTAGACTGCCCGTGTGGAAAATAGTGGGCACCCAGAGTTTAGAAAAGGAACAATAAACTCCAGGTCAGTCATGGGACTGGTGTGAGAACTCAAAACAGTTTATCTTTAAACAAGCAACAAGAAAATTTAAATTTTTAAATCCGCAATGCTTTTTGGAAAATGAAACTACCATAAGGCCTCCCGCCACACACACAATGCAAACGCAGAATTGGAGGAGATTTCTCCTTATGATAGTCAAAGATGCTTACTACGCGAAAATCAAATCATTTTTGATATTATTACTAGTGCATAGTGTAGAAAACAATTTCGAAAGTAGAATATAAATCCTAGCCAGCATAGGTACCATGATACTATGCCTACTATAGCTGCCATGTTAAATGGCAGGTTCTACAACTAAAACCGTACAAGGCACGTAATTGGAGAATGGATTTCCAACAAATGGTCAGGCTAAGGAACTTCCTACTGCCACATGGGATCGCCTCTGGCGGGACGTCCCGAGAAACTAACGTTACGGTTAGATCTCTGCCAACACAAGGCCGGGTTACCTCTGTAACTAGGTAACTACTACACGAATATGTCATCCCCCGGTCCTTTGGGACCTTTATCCGAGCGCTCGATACCAACAACACCACACAGAAATAGATATAGTGTTTCCACATGAGTAAATATCTGGGCTCCATACCATGATACCACCCTTTTCCAGAAGGAAATGACATACCCTAAAGGGCGCGACCCTCATAACCTTGCCGCATATTCCTGTTTCGACCATTTCCGGGGAGTGAGGTCCTGACGAAGTCTCGTCCACAAAGCTACGCTTTGTACAACAAAGCCATGCTTCGGGTCCACAGATGACCAAAGCAATAATCACAAAGATAAATGATCAAACAAATGATCATATCACAAATGACCAACCAATGATCATCACACAGCAGCACTCAGCATGCCACATTACCAGATTGGGAAATATCGCTGATAACCTTCAACTACATAACCTCTGAGCTCGTACGTCTCAGAGAAGGGTGTTAAGCTAAGAGAATAAATTCTCCGCCACCAATAGAAATGTATTTGAAAGAAATCTGCTCTATCTCTCAAAATGTAATGTCAGACACGTAACCATACAAGTCTGTTCCGGGTTCGAACAGAACCGAAGGCACTTCCAAAGAAGCCCTTGCAATCCGGGTATTCACAATCCCGATAAAATTTCCCATCACAAAGGAAATCTCCATATCGTAGCTAACGATGCGGAGACAATCGATAGGTCATCCTATCGTTTTCACAAATACCCGGTCTTCACACCGGTCTTCAAATGCTATCCATAACGACGTATCACATATTCGGAATGGGATATACGACACAAAGGTCCTCTCCCGGCTAAACCGAATAGCGAGCGCTTATTTTAAAAATAAGTGTAGCATTCAATTTCAAACAATCACAACAATTACCATCCAAGGGTAAATACTGATAGTCGGTTATTTAACTATCAATAAAGATGCGCCACATCATCAGATTCCAAATAATTTTTTCCAAAATTATTAAATCCCAAAATATCTTTACAAGATATATATATACAATTTCCAAATAATTGCCCAATTTATTTGCTTTACCAAAACCACTTCACGATAAAATTTTCCACACTTTACCCATTTGAAAACCCATTTCAAATTAAACACCTTAACCATTTGAAAACAAATTTCAAATTACACAACTCAACCATTTGAAAACAAATTTCAAACCACCATTCATCCTTTATCCCTTTTGAAAACAAATTTCAAAACAACATATAAATCCTTACCGATTTATTTTTAAATTTTACGCTCCAAATTCGTGAATTTTATTTCCATCTTTAAAAATAAATCAACATTTATTTTTAAACCAATTTCCCTTCCTATTATAAATTCCAACGTGAATTAAATCCCAAATACCCATTCATATTTGATTTCAAATCGATTCCAAAATATTCGCTTACAATTTACCTTTAAAAGGTGAATTCACAAAAACGTTCCATTCCATATTGGAAAATCATTTCTAAACTTATTTAAAAATAAGTAATTCACAATTCAATTTATTTTCAACAATTCGAAAATATTCCATATGCTTAAACCATAGTTAAGTATTAATTTCATTCCTTTAAAGAAATATTCTTTTATTCACATTTATTTGGGTTAAAAACAAATGTTGCGTAAAACATCGTTACGACAACCCAAAAACACTAGTATATGGATTTGAAATAAAAATGGATACATAAATCCACTACTATTCAAAATATTCCCTTCTATTTCTCGAAATCGTCTATTTCAACAATCAATGTTGAAATCTATGATTTCGATACTTAATATATCTTAAAACGTCTTTAATTAGTTTTAAATTCCATTTAAAACGTTCTTTTCCAAAAACACGTTCATTTAATAAAATAATACATTCACCGTTCAAAAATAGTGAATACAACCCCTTTAACAAATTCCATATTCAATTTATCAAATTAAATTGATTTTCCGGATTTATAACAATGTCCATACATCCCATTTCTATTTATGAAACTTCGTTTTAGAAATCTCCTTTTATTAGTCCAATTCGATTTACATAACTCGATTATATACTAAAATCAATATTATAAGTTAAATACTTATAATATTATCTATTTACCCAAATCGTTCTTTTGAACTTCACCAATTTAAAATCTTATCACTTACAAGATTTCTTTATGGCTTAAAATAATTTCAACTAATGAAATCTTCATTTATTAACAATTTCTATAAAATTCCCCTTTTTAATGCCCAAATCCATTTCTATAAGTTAATAACTTATAAACTTAAAATTTTCCAATAACCGTTCGTTTTATAAATTTCACATTTATTAATCTATAAATCCTAGTGAAATTCATGTTATACATCAACTTAACACTTTATAAATTTATTCTATAACTTCAATAATTTTTATTTAAAAACATCCATTTATAAAATCCTTTATATAAACCATTAATAATAATAACTCCCCAAAAACCAAATTTAACTATTTTATAAAAACCTATTATTGTTAAAAATTTCTTTTAAGTTATATTTTATAAAAATATAAATTTTTAAAACATAAAGATTTATCCATCTATTTATTTTAAAATTTAATCAATTCAAAATTTTTAATAAACCATATTCTTTGAAAAATCGATTTAAAACCCCTTTTAAATTCAAAACCGTTATTTTAATTTTTAAAAATTTGAATCCGATGATGCAACAACATCGAATGGTCAATCATGGGAATAACATCATATATCAATGTGATTATCAACAATCAACATAATATTCATAAACAAATAAATATGTGAGGAATCCAGTTGGATCCCTCCAACCTGTTACCCTGCATCCACAGACGTTAGCACAATACCAATTCCACTTCAAGGTGGAATATCGCGGTATATGGGATTTTATAAAATATCCGCTTAATAACGGCGCAATAGGGTCTCATCCGCTATACGAGGCGGGAAATCAAATCCGATATATACATATGCCAATATATATATATCGCTAAATATAGTATATATCCTACTATATCTACTAGCACAATCAATCAACCATCAACAATCAATATTAACTATTCAAAATTTTAAACAAAACCTTTCGATTGAGTGAGGAGTTCTCACCTTGATTTTGTTTCCGTTTTCGCGTTCGTTTCGAATAAAATTAAACGAACGTTTAATTTTACCCGAAATTCAAACGAGCTCCAATCGACTCCAAACCAGTTGCATTGCGAAGAGCTCGGCGATACGAAGCCAACGCAAAAAATCTCGTTCAATTTGGACCTCGCAGCAAAAAGTTATCACGTTTTAAAGATTGAACGAATTTGAATTTTGAATTTAAACTAAAAATTAAAAGAAAACACCTCACCCATCTTCACGCGTGCGGGCCCCATCCACCTTCTCTCCCGTTCGTTCGCGTTTCATCATCCCAGGTAGTGAACGCACAAAGAACCCACCAAGCTTGAACTAGGGCTTGATTTTCCGACCACAACGTTCGCCTATTCGTCGATCAGGGAGCGCCACCACCTCCGCCTACGTGAGAGCCATGCTCGGCTGCCCTGGAGTGGAGCTCGGCCCTCTCCCCCTCCTTGGGTTGCGTGCGCAGCCACCAGAGAACGCGGGCCCCTCGCCCACTGCTCGTTGCTCCAATTTCGATCTCGACCGTTGAAGTTGTAGTTCACAGCGTGCTCTTCGATTTCCGTTTAGAAAGTTCGTGGAAAATGTCGACGGATTGGTGTGGATTTGAGGTGGAAGTTGGGTGATTTCTGGCCTTTGAATAATTAGGGCCGGCCATAAACATGATGAGCTAGGGTTTTGGTGAAAATTGCATTTATAAACAACTATTATTATTATTTTAATAATAAAATCTCCAATTTAACACTTTTGCAAACGAACTCCAAACGACGCGTTCCGACAGGCGATTCTAAGGTTTTTCCGCGTTCCGGACGCAATGGAACAGGTTTCGTAAGCTAATTCGGAAGTATGTGTGAGATACGACTATAAACGCTCAATTTAAACTTAAACCGATTTAAACGATTTCTAGGCGTTTTGGCTTGTACCGGACAAACGGCAAATCCAAACGACTTGAAATTTGAAATCTTGCAATAATATCACATTACGGATCCGATGAAACTGGTTTCGTCGAAATCCGAGACCGTTTGAAAAATGGCTATTTTAACTCGCTAAATAAATATTAAAACGATATCGATGCGTTTCGAGCTGCCACGGTCAAACGACAACTCCGATTGCTACGAAAATTGAAATCCGATAATAACTAACTATTACGGATCCAATGGAACTCGTTTCGTTCAATTCTGAGACTGTTCAAAAATTGGCTATTTTACAGTCGATAATTAAATATTAAAATATTCAATTTTCACAAATTAACTCCAAATTCAATTTTACAAGTTCCAAAATATTTCTATAACTTCAATATGATAAAACAAAATTTTCCAAATCATTTCCCATTATATTTAACCCAATATTTAATTATTTCTGGAATTTCACTATTAAATAAATCGATTTAATTGCAAAATTAAATCCAAAATTCAAAATAAAATTTATTCGACTCCAAAAATTCCACTTATTAATATTTAAAATTAATTAAATACTCAAATTCAAATTATTAAAAATTCTGGGTCGTTACAGAATAATAAACTCCAGGTCAGTCGTGGGACTGGTATGAGCAAAAAAAAAAAGTTTATCTTAAAAACGAACAACCATGGATTTTAAAATTTAAATCCGCAATGCTTTTTAGAAAATTAAACTACATAAGACCTCTCAGCACACACACAATGCAATCGCACACTTGGGGGAGATTTCCCCTTATGATAGTCAAATATGCTTAATACGAGAAAGATTCTTTGATATTATTACTAGTGCATAGTGGAAAACCTTTAGAAAGTATAATATTAATCCTAGCCAGCATAGGTGCCATGATATTATGTCAGCTATAGCTACCACCTGAGGTGACAGGTTATACAATTGCAATTGTAAAGGGCTCGTATTGTTTGATTGGATTTCCAACAAATTCTCAGGCTAAGGAACTTTCTACTGTCCATGGGTACGTCTCTAGCGGGACGTCCCGAGAGCTTAACCAGCTCTCTGCCAACACAAGGCCGGGTTACCTCCGTAACTAGGTAACTACTACACGAGCGTGCCATCCCCCTGTCCTTTGGGACCTTTATCCGAGGTACCTCTAATCCAACAACCACAAAGCAATCACAAAGTAATAGATTTGCAGTGACCACGTGAGTGAAATATCTGGGGTCCGTACCATGATGCCAGCCTTTTCCAGAAGGAAATGACACACCCTAAAGGGCGTGACCCTCGTAATCTTGCCGCATCTTTCCTGTTTCGACCATTTTAGGGGTGTGGGGTCCTGATGCAGTCTCGTCGACAAAGCTACGCTTTACACAAAAGCCATGCTTTGATCAACAAATGATACACAGTAGCACTCAACATGCCACACTACCAAATTGGGAGTATATCACTGATAACTATCAACTACATAACCTCTGAGCTCGTACGTCTCAGAGAATGGTTATAAGCTAAGAAAATAAATTCTCCACCACCAAACAGAAATGTATTTGATAGAGATCAGTTTAATATCTCAAAGTGTAGTGTCAGACATACAACCATACAAGTCTGTCCCGGGATCGAACAGAACCGAAGGCACTTCCGAAGAAGCCCTTGCAATTCGAGCATCCACAATTCCGATCGGACTTCCCGTCACTTAAGGAGAACTCTATACCGGAGCAACTCAGTGCAGAGTCAATCGACAGGTTATCCTATCGTTCTCGCAAATACCCGATCTTCAACACCGGTCTTCAAATGCAATCCATAACGTCGTATCACTATTCAGAATGGGCTATATGACACAAGGTCCTCTCCCGGCTAAACCGAATACTGAGCGCAATATTTAAAAACATATGGATATGAGATTTTAGTTAAGTCACAACTTTCTAAAAAAACCTAAAATCTTTCTTCAAATGCTTTAAAACAAATTACCATTTCAAATCTTTTAACAAAAAGATTCGTTTCACAAAGTTTACCTAGTTTCACAAAGATCTATTCATAGATTTTCAAAATGATTTCCATTTCAATTAGGATTAACTTATCCTATCTTTAAATTAAAGATTTAACTTATAGCTTTCAAACCCGTTCAAAAAGATTTATTCATAAGTTGGAAAACCATTTTCATTTTAGACTTGAAATCCATTTAACACAAATTGGAATTTCATTTCTTATGTGAAAGCTTTTATTATTTGAAAACAAATAATTTTCGTTTTGGAAAAATCTGATTTCATTTATACACGTTAAAATCTTTGGGTTAAATTCAAATTCCCAAAACAACACTTTTAACCCATATAAACACATTTATAAGTTGAATAACCTTTTTAAACCATAGTTTCCAAATCATAGGATTCGATTTCAAATATCGAATTCAAATTATTTAAATTTCAAAACTCAATCAAGTTATTCAAAATAACTTTTATTTTTGAAATTAATTTTCGAAAGCTTTCAATTCTTCCAAAACTATTTTGGATTCAAAAATTCAATCTTTAAAACTATTTCAAAATTTGTGACTTAACCCATTTCCACATGCAATCTATATTTGTGTGTGTATAAGTGTGGTCTAGGGGTTTTACACAATAAAAGTGCAATATCATCAATCAACACAGATTTAAATACAGCAATAATTTGATAAGCGGTATAAACTATAATGCTTATATTTGATAAGCGGTATAAACTATAACGCTTATCTTTTATTCACAGATCACAGATATATATCACATATAATAAATTACATCAAATAAAGCTCAAATCAAAACAAAACATATCAGGGTATCAAACAATTCAATCATCCAATAGAATCTAAACATTCATAAGTAAGATCAGATAATTGTCTGATTAATTCAAATCAGATTAACTACTCATGAATTACTAATCCTGGTTAATTAACATTATAAATCATTTTTGATTAATTATTCTTTAATCATTTATTAATTAACCATTAATAATAAATTAATTAACCTTTAATTTTAATTCATCAACCTTTAATTATTAAATAATTAACCTTTAATTATTTAATTCACCATTTAATTAATTATCTTTAATTAATTAATTAACCCTTAATTAATTATCCTTTATTAATCTCACTAAGTAATTAGCTTTTATTTAATTACACAAAGTAATTATCTTTTATTTAATTACACAAAGTAATTATCTTCAGTAAACTTCCATCAGTAAATTTATCTTTAAATTAATTATCCTTTATTAATCTTAAATTAATTGCATTAAGTAATTAATCCTTAATTGTTAATTTATTAACTCTTAATTACTTCTATTAATTAATTGCATCTTAATTAATTATAATAACAAAATCGTCAATTATTTAATTAATCAAGAGATAAATTAATCACTTTTCTTAACCTTTAGAACTTGTTTAATAAATTATCACATTATTTATTTTAAAGGTTAGGCTTACTTAAATAACATTTTATCTTAACTACCCTTTTAATTAGATTATCTAAATAACTTTATAACATAAAATAACCAATTTAAATATATTAAAATTTAATTATCTTGAAAATATCTTACTTAAATCTTTACTTAATTCAAACTTAAATCAAAAACATCATTTGAAAACATGGATAAAAATAAGTTTAAAAGTTTGAATTTGTTTTAAAGTCAAAACTGTTTTCTATCAGCAAACCGAGACTCACTCGAATGCTCCCCGAGACGAAACCAAGTCTACTTCGAGTCTTTCACAAAACTGACCCGTATACTTAAATTTTCAAACTCAAATTTGTTTAAGTGCTAAACTTGGTACGTTAAAATTTTACTCGAGTTCAACTTCGAGTCAAATGCCTGCTTCCTCGTGCTTGAACCCGAGCCCATTATCTTCTTCCCCAAAACATCACTACCCAGACACGAAACGTGGATGCGTGCACATGCACCGATGATCGCCATCGTTTCGATCGTCGTCGCCGATGCCAACAAGTCACCTACGACTTCCTCCATCGATCCCAAGCACTAAATCTTAAAGTTGAACTCGAATTCGAAATCGAGTTCGAGCACACCCAAACTGGAACTCTTGATCAACCCAAAAGCGCCTCGCTCTGCCACATCACGACACCAGAATCCTCGCGACTCCGACCTAAACTCCGTTGATCACCCACGCAGCACTTCCCCCGGTCCGATGCGACCCGATGCAACGATGATGAAGAAATCATCTCGATTCCACCCTCAACCCAAAACAGTCAAATAACCCTAAAATCATTTCGCTTGATCACCACAACGATCAAAAATTTAAACAAGCATTTTTCTGACAATCTCCTATACATTAGCCTCCTCCACCATCGATCGCAACCTTCCACTCGTCGTCATTGGATGAAATTTGACGAAAATGCCAGTTTTAGTAAATTCGAGATAACTCGCCAAATTCTTACTTAAAAATCTTGAAATAATGATCAAAAATCTTTAATTTGTGATTCGAATCTAATTGTGTAATCAAAAATGGAAATTAAAATACTTGAATTTTCCGATTATTTGGGTCATTACTGACTTTGATCAATTTTGAAATGATTATTTAACATAAACACTAGTAATTATTTTTAAAATACAAATTACTCCATCACTATCTTTTTTCATTTAGAAAATATCACATAATAATGTTAATTTGGAGAAGTGTAGATTTATTTATGTTGTTCTTAGGCTGTGAATGAAGTAAACAGAGGTATACCGCCTGTATGCATAAAACTTACACATATATACACACATATTCATGCACAAGCAACAAGTTTTCCAATGGAAAGTCAATTTCTAGACTCACAAACAATAACAGATAAATAGAAAAATTTTGTGTAGGGGTTTGCTCACCTGAAGGTTAAAGAAAGATAGAGTTTTTTTTGCCTGGAGACAGAAAAATTCCTGACAGTTTTCAAAATGAGGACGAAGCCTGTACATTTTTTCTTTAATTTTTTGAAGCTTAGATCTGCAAAGTTTGTAAATAAAAATCTTTCCTTATTATTGGTTGTATTTGTTCACTTAATTAATCAATAACAAACAATTTTAAATTACCTACAGTTTGAATTTTTGTTATACACAGAGAAACCTTTTTTCCTTCCTGCTACTTGAAATCCAGGAATAAGTTTAATCTTTGAACTTAATTTCCTCCTGCAACTGTTAAATATGATTGTTTAAATTTTTACTTTATTACCGATTACAACTTCAAATTCAAATTTTAAAAATAAATTTCACTTGCCTTAGATTGTTTTGGAGGATCCAGTTCTTAATTAGGTTTGAGGCTTTTGAAACTGAAAGTGTTTCTAGGTTTGCTTCAGGCCTTTTGAACTTGCTTTTGATTTTGAAAACTTTGAGTTGTTGGGCTTGATCTTGCATGGATTACAGATTAAACTCCAGGCTTGAAAATTTTGAACACTTGGATTTGGTTTGTAATTTGCTTCCAGCTTGATTTTTGAAACAGATCTTGATTTTTTTACTGCTATCTTTGTTTTTCCGGTTATACTCTTCTCGTCATTTTTTTCTTGGGTGATGAGATTTTAGATACTCAATCTATTGTTACTGTACTTTTCAGAGATTTGGTGAGAGGCTAAATAATTTAAATATGGGGAGATGAAAAGTTTTTGTGATTTTTAAAATTTATTATTTTATTCGATCAATTCTATTGAATGCCATATGTAAAAGTAATCATGAGATCCCAATGTATGTTAATTCCTCTACTACACCCCCTTTGTATATGTTTATCATTTGTAATTTTACAAGACAAAAGAATTTTTAATAAATTTTTAATCATATTTATTTTATAAATAAACATACCCCTTTCTTACTTAATCTTTATATTTTTCATAAGTTTATGTAGTATATTTCCTATTTTTTTAGCTTTAATATGTAGAAAACTAATTTATTACTTTTTTTAAAACTTACTTTATTTTAATTTTATAAAACATGTATTTTATGTTTTCTTATGCATTTTAAACTTTACACTTTTATACAATTACAAGCTATTTTCAAATGAAAATGTTCATAACCAATATTATTTTAAGCTTAGTTCATTATATATTTTTTGAATTAAAACTATTATACCTTTTAAATAAATAATTATCCATATATTTATTATTTTAAACTTTTATTTCTTGTTTTATATACATTTTGTTTGTTATTACTACTTATACCAATTTAAAGAAAGAAATGATTTTTAAACTAATTATGCTTTCAATAAATAAACACATATATAATAGTATTTATTTTTAACAATTGTTTTGAAAATCATTTATATCTAATTCAAATATAACCTTCAAAATAAATATTACATATGTCTTTGAAAAAAAAATTCTACTAGTATAAAATTAAATTCTAAAATCAATGTCCAAATAAACAAATATCCTATTTAATCTTGGAAAAATTAATTTAATTTACAATTTAAATTCATAAATTTATATTGATTACTAAATGTAACGCCCCACTCCGAGACCCACTCTAGTAAAGAGTATTACGGAGTAATACCGTCTACTAGAGTGGAGAATAGAGTATAATGGAAGCGACCATGTGTAATCAAGCTATAACTAACCACTGAATACGTCGAATAGGTGGTTTTCTTTTCTAAAGTGGTTCGACATATCCAATAGATATTTATAACGAAATTACAATGGCTAAGGAAAATAGGTTCAGAACAAGCATAATACTAAATGATAACATCATCATCACAGAATCACATAACAGATATAACATCCCAGAACAATACATCATCAATACAGATCCAAATACTGTAAGTGGGTACAAAGCCACTGCTCACATATGTGAGTCAAAAATATGTACATATCAAAGTCCGAATAAAACAGAGTAGCGGAATAGTGGACAAATAAAAGCGCTATCTATCAGCATAGCAGATGATGTCCAAGCAGAAGCACATAAGCTAAGTCCAGAGACCTAACCTGAAACAACTCGGTCTGACCCGAGCGAAAACACTCGGGTCAGGCTAGCTAAATAATCAGTAATAACTGAGACATATATAATAATGCAGTACATAAATAAAACAATACTTCTCCAAAGAGAAGAGTAATATGGACTACATGAATATAGTGACGATCCCTAATCATCAATAAACAGTAAAAATCTCCAAAGAGAATACAAACACCAAAGTGTTAAATAAATAAAATCGCCTCATATCATCGGCGTAGCCAAAGCTATATAAAGTTGCTCATAGGTAATAATCACAAAAGTGACCAGAGTCTAAAATCAATGCCCAAGCAAAGATCGATGCTCCAAAGAGCAATAGGGATATACTAAAAAATCAATGAAATCAAATACTGAAAAGCAGTGTCCAGAGACACTGTGAATCCACAAGGTAATCGCACTTACATCGTATGGTTCCATAGAACCAACACCGAATGGCGATACTCGAATGGATATAAAATCATCAGATAATACAAATATTGCACGTGCACCGACCAGAGTCGTTGTTGCCAAGTACTGTATAGTTGTGATCGATCACTCGCACAGATGCGGAACGCGCGAAACGGCGAGATCCTTCCCAGAAGGATAAAGGCCCAGAGGCACACGCCGAAAATAAACTGCTCCATAGAGCAGGTGTCCAGAGACGGTTGCCCAGAGGCGTGGTGACCCAGAGGTCCAGTACTGGCCGCCCAGAGGCTAATGTGCCACTAACTTCTTGGAGAGGAACCCGCAAAGTGTTAACAATGAGTCCCATACCCCACGTTCGCACTAAACGGTTTCCTAACCAATAGCAAGCTCACACTCCAAACAATACAAAGTCTACCTCGCATCATCGGTAAACTAGACCCAAAGGTCAAAACGATCAATCGAATAGGTCGGGGATTAACCGGAAAGAAAATACACACGGTTTCCATAGGCCGGAGATTTCCTAACCGTTTAAGCACCTTTCCACTTCGCTTGACGTGCTAAAAGTGAGTGTGAGATTTTTATTATAGAAAATAATGGTGTAAAACAGATTTGTAGTAGATTTCGAAATCACTTTTAAAACGGTCTTTTGAAAAGTCTCCTATTATGGAGTAATTAATTTAATAATTAAAAATAATATTATATAATAATTTCGAAAGCCATTTTGGAGTGAAAATCCTTTTAAAACCTTTTTATAAAGTCCGTGTACGAAATCCAGAGACAAATCTCAACAAAATCGACGAAAACCAGAAAATCATCAAAAATATTCTAAGTGTTTGAAACCGTTCAAAAACTGCTGCGAACCCAAGTTCGACAATTTATTTAGACCAGCAAACTGTGTCCAAATGGCATGAAAACTGGTAGGCATATAGTCCAACATCCCTACTTTAAGATGCAAAAAGAATTTCTGGATTCCGAGTTGAGACGAAGTGGCAGCGACGTCTCAAAGTTGAACCCAGAGAAAGATTCACACTGTTTTCCAACAGCGACCAGAGTCTAACTTTGGCACGGAAACCGAAGTACCAAACGAATCCCAATGTTGTCCAAATTTTACAGAGATGGAGTTCGGAACTCCACCTTTCCAACGAGACCAAAAACGTCGAATTCTGACTTCGTATGCGATCAGGGCGGCATCACGAAGTAGAGGTCAAAAACTGAAACCAGAGTCAAGCACAGGTAATTTTTTTTTTTTTTTTTTCTTTTTCTGGTGGACGCGGGCCCGGCCCGCGTCGGCCTGCCCCAGCCCGCCTGGGCTGGGGATATGGGACGCGGGCCAAGGCCCGCGCCCGTGTGCCCCAGCCCAGGCGGGCCGGGGACATAATATTGCCCCAGCCCGCCTGGGCTGGGGCTACGTGGGCCGCCCCAGCCCACACGGGCTGGGGTAAACGGCCCCGCCCCAGCCCCATGCGGGCTGGGGTTAGGTGGGCCGTCCCCAGCCCGCGCGGGCTGGGGATTGGGGCCGCCCCCAGCCCCAAGCGGGCTGGGGTTTGGGCCGTCCCCAGCCCCTAGCGGGCTGGGGATCTGGCCCCGCCCCAGCCCCATGCGGGCTGGGGATCTGGGGCTGCCCCAGCCCCATGCGGGCTGGGGATCTGGGCCCCGCCCCAGCCCCATGCGGGCTGGGGAAATGGGCCCCGCCCCAGCCCCATGCGGGCTGGGGATCTGCTGCCCGCCCCAGCCCGCCTGGGCTGGGGCTGAGCCCGGGCTGCGCCCGGGCTACGCCCGGGCTGTGCCCGGGCTGCTTCTGGGCCATGTTTGGGCCTGTCACTGCACTGTTTCAGCCCATTTTCAGACTGCATTTTCCAGCAAGCAAAATATGCAGTTTTTTTTTATGGTTTAGGGGTGTTTTTCTCAATTTTTGACATCAAAAAAATCACTAATAACCATCATTAATCACTACATAATGATTATAACACTAATTAAAGGAAACCAAGGCCAAATCATAGCATTATAACTAGCAATAATTACTAATTAATAGTAATTACCTTAATTAAGCAAATGATCAAATGGTTAGAGTGCACAATCAACAAGCCAAATTCCTAAGCTCCAAAGCCAAGATCAAGAAGCTTCATGGACCCAAAATTTCATAAAAATAAAACAATAATTACAAACAAGATGAAGGAAATAAAAAGAGTATTAAGGAGATTAGATAATAGGAGAGAGAGATTGCATTACCTTTTTTTTTTCTAAGCAAATCAAATTATGAAGAGAAGGAGAAGGAGCTAAGTGGAGGCCATTAATTTGTTTAGATTTAGGTTTTGGAATTTATGAAGAGGAGGGTTAGGGTTAGGGTTTGGATGGGGTTTGAGATATTATATAGGAGGGGTTAGGCTAATGGGTAATGGTAAGTGGGTTTAGAAACCCATTAGGACTTAGGAAATAAACTAATAAGTTATCATGTGAACCAAAAATCCTAAGGCATCCTAGTTTTAATCAAAACCATGTTATTATCTCATAAGGCCCATTAACCCATAATCACTTTTTATTTAACAATTCTCCATTTTACCCCAAAACATTTTAATTTGCAAATAAATTACAAATTTAAATTCCCAAAAATTTGTTTAGCCCCCTTTTTAAATTAAAATCATAATTTTAATTCATCATTCGGTAATTGCAATCTCAGGGTTGTTACAGACTCCCCCCCTTAAGAAAATTGCGTCCCCGCAATTCCTTAAATATAGAGGCCGTCTATAACATCTAATCCACAAAAGGAATACAGTAGATAAAATATAGATGCTCACCCGTGCCGGAAGATGAAAGAAAACCAGGATAAGTACGCTCGATAAATTCTCTGGTCTCCCAAGTGCAGTCCTTAGGATTAGACGACCATTGAATCTTCACAAGCGGAACCTCTTTGTTTCGAAGACGTCTGATCTCCGAATCAAGCACACGAAGAGGTTGCTGCTCTATAGATAGACCGGGTGAGATCTCCAAATCAGGTACGATATGAGGCTCGATAATAGAATCAGGATTGTGCACACACTTGCGAAGCTGAGAAACATGGAACACATCATGTATTCCAGAGAAATGAGCAGGTAGAGCCACACGATAAGCAACGGGGCCGATGCGTTCTGTAATAGGAAATGGTCCAATATAGCGAGGGGCCAGTTTCCCTGTAGAACTGAAACGCACAACCCCTTTCATGGGAGAAACCCGAATAAAGACAGAATCGCCAATGGAGAACTCAAGAGGCTTCCTACGGTTGTCCGCGTAGGATTTTTGTCGGTCCTGTGCCTCTTTCATTCTCTGACGGATAAGCACGATCTTCTCAGAAGATTTCCGAACTGAATCTGGACCAAGAATGAGCTTCTCGCCAGACTCTAACCAACAAGCAGGAGAATGACATGGCCTTCCGTAGAGAGCCTCGAAAGGTGCCATGCCGATACTAGACTGATAGCTGTTGTTGTAGGAGAACTCTACGAGCGGTAAGTGATCCTCCCAACTACCTCCGAAATCCAGAATACAACAGCGCAAAAGATCCTCTAAAACACGATTCACCCTCTCCGTCTGACCGTCGGTCTGAGGATGATAAGCAGTCGAGAGATTCAGCTTTGTGCCCAAAGCTGACTGTAGGCACTTCCAGAAGTGACTAGTAAAGATAGTGTCTCGATCACATACGATAGAGTTAGGAATGCCATGAAGTCGAACGACTTCCTTCACATAGAGCTTGGCCAACTGAGGTGCAGTCCGAGTGGACTTAATCGGAATGAAATGAGCCGATTTGGTCAAGCGATCAACAATAACCCAGATAGAAGTATGGCCTGACCTCGATCGAGGCAGACCGTCAATAAAATCCATAGATATCTGGTCCCATTTCCATAATGGAACCTCTAGAGGCTGAGGAAGACCGGATGGACGCTGGTGCTCGGCCTTGATCTGTTGACAAGTCATGCAACCGCTCACATAACTTGCCACATCTCTCTTCAAACCCTCCCAATAATATAGCCGACACATATCGGCATACATCTTACTCGAACCGGGATGTATAGTGTACTTAGTGCGATGACACTCGTCCAGAATGTCACGCCTAAGTGATAAATCAGATGGTACAACGATACGGTTCTTCCTACGAAGACACCGATGAAAATCGAGAGAATAATCCGGTAATGTCTCATCACTGGATCCCGACTCGAGAAGATGAATAAGATGCAATAAGTCTGGATCCTGCCGCTGAGCATGGGCAATGCGATCCAATAAGACAGGACGAGCTTCCAAGCTGAATAATAAGACCGGAGAATCAGAAGGTGGAGCTCGATCTCTAATATCACATAAAGATAGAGTCTCAAGAATATCCCACTCGGCAATCATCATAGAAACTACCGCCGAGTGCTTGCGACTGAGCGCATCTGCAACACGATTACCCTTGCCAGGGGTATACTGAATATCTAAATCATATGAGGCGAGAAACTCAAGCCATCGCTGCTGCCTCATATTAAGATCCCTCTGACTGAATAGATACTTTAGCGACTTATGATCGGTGTAAAGAGTGAAGCGTTCGCCTAATAGAAAGTGACGCCACGTCTTCAAGGCAAAGACGATAGCTGCTAACTCAAGATCATGAGTAGGATAGCGAAGCTCATTCGGACGCAGTTGCCTGGAAGCATAAGCAACTACCCGATCCTTCTGCATAAGCACAGCACCGAGCCCGCTACCACAAGCGTCGGTGTAAACAACAAGATCCTGGTTACTCTCAGGAACCACAAGAATAGGAGCATGAGTGAGAAGTTCCTTCAATCGCTGAAAAGAAGCTTCACACTTATCAGACCAAATAAAGCGAACACCCTTACGAGTCAGCGTCGTAAGGGGAAGTGCAACTCGAGAGAAATCCTTGACAAACCGACGGTAATAACCCGCCAGACCAAGGAAACTGCGAATATCACGAACGTTCTCGGGCTGCTTCCAATTCTGAATAGCTTCGATCTTGGCAGGATCGACAGAAACACCCTCCGATGATACAATATGGCCCAAGAACTTGACCTTGCTTTCCCAGAAATGGCACTTGGAGAGCTTGGCCTTAAGCTGATGCTGACGAAGAGTATCCAAGACAATCCGCAAATGATGAGCATGCTCTGCCTCGGATCTAGAGTAAATAAGAATATCGTCGATGAATACCAAAACGAATCTATCGATGTATTCCCGGAATACTCGATTCATAAGATCGACGAAGAAAGCCGGTGCGTTCGTCAAGCCGAATGGCATGACCAACCACTCAAAAGAACCATAACGAGTGCGGAAAGCGGTAAGAGGAATGCTATCTTCCGCAACTCGGAGCTGATGAAATCCGGTGGCAAGGTCGAGCTGTGAAAAGACCTTTGCACCGCTCAACTGATCAAACATATCGTCTATCCGTGGCAATGGATAACGATTTCTGATGGTCAACTCATTAAGCTTGCGATAGTCAATGCAAAGCCTAAGAGAGCCATCGGGCTTCTTAACGAAGACCACAACAGCACCCCATGGCGAAGAACTAGACCGAATGAGCTGCTTCGCCTCAAGCTCTACTAACTGCTTCCTGAGTTCCTCATTCTCTTTAGTAGACATCCTCGTGGGAGGACGCCCAACTGGGTGGGAGCCTGAAATGAGATCGATGCGGAACTCAATGGCCCGCTTTGGCGGCAGGCCAGATACTGGCTCGAATATATCGGGGAAATCCCGAACGACAGGAATACGAGATATGTCCAAATCCTCATCTCGTGAATCAAGAGAAAATAGAGTAACATCAGAAATCCCAACATCCTGAAGAGCAATAGCTAACGGGGCAGACGAGTCAGGATGACGAAGAAATAATATCCGCTCCGAACAAATGATTTTGGCGTCGTGCTGAGCAAGCCAATCCATGCCAAGAATCATGTCAAATCCCAAATACTCCATAACGTGCAGATTCGCATGAAAAGGAAAGCCACAAAGATCAATATCTACATTCTCACAAAGCAAGCTAAGGGTCGTGGATCCACCAATGGGATTCACAATCCTTAGTGAAGAAACCAGACAAGTAACATCCAAAGATAAAGCATCTACTAGCTCCTTTGATACGAATGAGTGAGAGGCACCCGTATCAAAGAGAACTCTACAAGATCTACCACGAAATAAAATAGAACCTTCAAGAACGGAAGGATGCGTACCTCGAGGCTGAGATGAAGATGCAGGAGCCTTGGCAGCATTAAGCTTGCCAGGCTTGGCACTAGCTGGAGCAATAGGACAAGTGGAGATCCTGTGTCCCTCCTTCTTACAGAAAGTACAATAGAGAGGTTTGGGACACTCTCGAATGAAATGATCTGGAGATCCGCAGTTGAAGCATTTCCTCGGAGGACGGGTTCCACTAGGCTGTGACTGAATCTGAGGCTGAGTCTGAGGCTGAGCCTGGACAGCAGAACTGCCGGTCTTCTTCTTCTTGTTCCAAGGCTTGTTCTTCTGAAATGGACCCCGCTTCTGGTTGGGGTTTTTGGAACCCCCACCACCATCATCACTATGCTCCATCTCGACTGACTCAAGATGTAGGGCTGCATCGACTAGCTTCTCGAATGAGAGCTCAAGCTGTAGCATAAGATGCCTCTTCAGATATTTCTTCAAGCCCTCAACAAATTTGAGGTTCCTCTTATAAGGAGTAGCAATAAACTCAAGGCCGTACTTGGACAGGGCCTCGAAGGAAGAGACGTAGTCGGATACGGAGGACTTCCCCTGCTTGAGATCAAGAAAGCGGCGAGCAAGGGAGTTCTTCTCTGACTCTGGGATGAATTTGAGCTCAAATCTCTGACGAAACTGAGCCCAAGTAAGAGTGGTCTCATCGACCTCGGCAATAAGTAGTTCGTACCAATCCAGGGCACGACTCAGAAGCTGACTAGAAGCAATAAGAACACGGTCATGATCCGGGATATCCATACGAGTGAAAATGCGCTCGCATATCCGAATCCAAGCCTGGACCTCTAAGACATTCTCGGAGCCACTGAACGGCCTCCCTCCGAGATGGGTAAAATCACTACAGAGACGCGCAAAAACAGACATGCGCGGAGTATCAGCAACTGGGGCTGGAGACTGAGAATGAGACTGAGAATTCCGAACCAGCTCCATGATCTGGTCGGTAGTCATGAACACGCCCTCTGGATGAGTGTTGCTGGACCGTCCAGCAGCACTAGTCTGACGTGTGGGTCTCCCTCTTCCCCTTCCAGACATACTGAAAGTCAACGGGAATTAGAGTTAGACATGATTCAATGATAGATACTTGATTAAGGAATACTACGGAATATAATAAATTCCTACACATATTCCTAACTTATCTATCAATAAGCATAAGGAAGAGATTTGATTTAATTCGGATCCAATTAAAATGTATTGTACTAAGTGTATCCGTTCTGTGTTTGTTATGCTTAATTCTGAACCTCGGCTCTGATACCAAATTGTAACGCCCCACTCCGAGACCCACTCTAGTAAAGAGTATTACGGAGTAATACCGTCTACTAGAGTGGAGAATAGAGTATAATGGAAGCGACCATGTGTAATCAAGCTATAACTAACCACTGAATACGTCGAATAGGTGGTTTTCTTTTCTAAAGTGGTTCGACATATCCAATAGATATTTATAACGAAATTACAATGGCTAAGGAAAATAGGTTCAGAACAAGCATAATACTAAATGATAACATCATCATCACAGAATCACATAACAGATATAACATCCCAGAACAATACATCATCAATACAGATCCAAATACTATAAGTGGGTACAAAGCCACTGCTCACATATGTGAGTCAAAAATATGTACATATCAAAGTCCGAATAAAACAGAGTAGCGGAATAGTGGACAAATAAAAGCGCTATCTATCAGCATAGCAGATGATGTCCAAGCAGAAGCACATAAGCTAAGTCCAGAGACCTAACCTGAAACAACTCGGTCTGACCCGAGCGAAAACACTCGGGTCAGGCTAGCTAAATAATCAGTAATAACTGAGACATATATAATAATGCAGTACATAAATAAAACAATACTTCTCCAAAGAGAAGAGTAATATGGACTACATGAATATAGTGACGATCCCTAATCATCAATAAACAGTAAAAATCTCCAAAGAGAATACAAACACCAAAGTGTTAAATAAATAAAATCGCCTCATATCATCGGCGTAGCCAAAGCTATATAAAGTTGCTCATAGGTAATAATCACAAAAGTGACCAGAGTCTAAAATCAATGCCCAAGCAAAGATCGATGCTCCAAAGAGCAATAGGGATATACTAAAAAATCAATGAAATCAAATACTGAAAAGCAGTGTCCAGAGACACTGTGAATCCACAAGGTAATCGCACTTACATCGTATGGTTCCATAGAACCAACACCGAATGGCGATACTCGAATGGATATAAAATCATCAGATAATACAAATATTGCACGTGCACCGACCAGAGTCGTTGTTGCCAAGTACTGTATAGTTGTGATCGATCACTCGCACAGATGCGGAACGCGCGAAACGGCGAGATCCTTCCCAGAAGGATAAAGGCCCAGAGGCACACGCCGAAAATAAACTGCTCCATAGAGCAGGTGTCCAGAGACGGTTGCCCAGAGGCGTGGTGACCCAGAGGTCCAGTACTGGCCGCCCAGAGGCTAATGTGCCACTAACTTCTTGGAGAGGAACCCGCAAAGTGTTAACAATGAGTCCCATACCCCACGTTCGCACTAAACGGTTTCCTAACCAATAGCAAGCTCACACTCCAAACAATACAAAGTCTACCTCGCATCATCGGTAAACTAGACCCAAAGGTCAAAACGATCAATCGAATAGGTCGGGGATTAACCGGAAAGAAAATACACACGGTTTCCATAGGCCGGAGATTTCCTAACCGTTTAAGCACCTTTCCACTTCGCTTGACGTGCTAAAAGTGAGTGTGAGATTTTTATTATAGAAAATAATGGTGTAAAACAGATTTGTAGTAGATTTCGAAATCACTTTTAAAACGGTCTTTTGAAAAGTCTCCTATTATGGAGTAATTAATTTAATAATTAAAAATAATATTATATAATAATTTCGAAAGCCATTTTGGAGTGAAAATCCTTTTAAAACCTTTTTATAAAGTCCGTGTACGAAATTCAGAGACAAATCTCAACAAAATCGACGAAAACCAGAAAATCATCAAAAAGAAAACTGTGTCCAAATGGCATGAAAACTGGTAGGCATATAGTCCAACATCCCTACTTTAAGATGCAAAAAGAATTTCTGGATTCCGAGTTGAGACGAAGTGGCAGCGACGTCTCAAAGTTGAACCCAGAGAAAGATTCACACTGTTTTCCAACAGCGACCAGAGTCTAACTTTGGTACGGAAACCAAAGTACCAAACGAATCCCAATGTTGTCCAAATTTTACAGAGATGGAGTTCGGAACTCCACCTTTCCAACGAGACCAAAAACGTCGAATTCCGACTTCGTATGCGATCAGGGCGGCATCACGAAGTAGAGGTCAAAAACTGAAACCGGAGTCAAGCACAGGTAATTTTTTTTTTTTTTTCTTTTTTCTGGTGGACGCGGGCCCGGCCCGCGTCGGCCTGCCCCAGCCCGCCTGGGCTGGGGATATGGGACGCGGGCCAAGGCCCGCGCCCGTGTGCCCCAGCCCAGGCGGGCCGGGGACATAATATTGCCCCAGCCCGCCTGGGCTGGGGCTACGTGGGCCGCCCCAGCCCACACGGGCTGGGGTAAACGGCCCCGCCCCAGCCCCATGCGGGCTGGGGTTAGGTGGGCCGTCCCCAGCCCGCGCGGGCTGGGGATTGGGGCCGCCCCCAGCCCCAAGCGGGCTGGGGTTTGGGCCGTCCCCAGCCCCTAGCGGGCTGGGGATCTGGCCCCGCCCCAGCCCCATGCGGGCTGGGGATCTGGGGCTGCCCCAGCCCCTAATGGGCTGGGGATCTGGGCCCCGCCCCAGCCCCATGCGGGCTGGGGAAAGGGGCTGCCCCAGCCCCATGCGGGCTGGGGATCTGCTGCCCGCCCCAGCCCGCCTGGGCTGGGGCTGAGCCCGGGCTGCGCCCGGGCTACGCCTGGGCTGTGCCCGGGCTGCTTCTGGGCCATGTTTGGGCCTGTCACTGCACTGTTTCAGCCCATTTTCAGACTGCATTTTCCAGCAAGCAAAATATGCAGTTTTTTTTTATGGTTTAGGGGTGTTTTTCTCAATTTTTGACATCAAAAAAATCACTAATAACCATCATTAATCACTACATAATGATTATAACACTAATTAAAGGAAACCAAGGCCAAATCATAGCATTATAACTAGCAATAATTACTAATTAATAGTAATTACCTTAATTAAGCAAATGATCAAATGGTTAGAGTGCACAATCAACAAGCCAAATTCCTAAGCTCCAAAGCCAAGATCAAGAAGCTTCATGGACCCAAAATTTCATAAAAATAAAACAATAATTACAAACAAGATGAAGGAAATAAAAAGAGTATTAAGGAGATTAGATAATAGGAGAGAGAGATTGCATTACCTTTTTTTTTCTAAGCAAATCAAATTATGAAGAGAAGGAGAAGGAGCTAAGTGGAGGCCATTAATTTGTTTAGATTTAGGTTTTGGAATTTATGAAGAGGAGGGTTAGGGTTAGGGTTTGGATGGGGTTTGAGATATTATATAGGAGGGGTTAGGCTAATGGGTAATGGTAAGTGGGTTTAGAAACCCATTAGGACTTAGGAAATAAACTAATAAGTTATCATGTGAACCAAAAATCCTAAGGCATCCTAGTTTTAATCAAAACCATGTTATTATCTCATAAGGCCCATTAACCCATAATCACTTTTTATTTAACAATTCTCCATTTTACCCCAAAACATTTTAATTTGCAAATAAATTACAAATTTAAATTCCCAAAAATTTGTTTAGCCCCCTTTTTAAATTAAAATCATAATTTTAATTCATCATTCGGTAATTGCAATCTCAGAGTTGTTACACTAAATTTAATTTTACTCAAAAATGGGGATCATTACAACTTGGCCCGACATGACTTCTGTTTGAGCCACATCAAGCTGACTCGCAGAAGTGTGGGCTACGTAAATACCTCATACAAAATCGTCACCAAACCATCCTACTTCATTCTAGAATCTCCACCATGTACACAGTTGTTAAAGTGGTTTTCGGTATTGGCAGAGAGTATGACAATATCCGATCTCGGTCTCTTTAACAACTAAACGCTTATTTCACACCGTAGTCATTTCATTTCAAATAGTTCATACTTCATATTAAAATATCATATTCATTTCAAAACCATATCAATTTGATATCATTATTCACTTTAAATAATATTCATTTCCAAAATTGTAACACTTTCAAAATTATAACCCTTTCGAAATCATAACACTTTGGAATCATAATACTTTGGAAATCATAAAACTTTGGAAATCATAACACTTTCATCTTAAACAGTTAAGATATTGCGAATAGTATATAAAGTAAAATAGTTATAAATTAAAATATAAAATAATTTATACATTAAAATAGTTTATATATATTAAAAATATTTTATATATTAAAAATAGTTTCCTCCAATTTCACAAATCGATTCAAATCAGTTTAAATTCCAAAATTCAATTTAAATCAATCCTTGTTCAACACTTTCATTTTAAAAGGTTAAAGATTTAATTCAAATTCTAAATAAACTATTTCGATCTTTATCAACTTCAAATCCAATTTTGAACTATCTCTTCAATTCCAATAAGATTCAAAGTTTAAATATTCAAACATTTCGATATAAGCTTCATTTATATTTCAACATTTAACTTTACTATTATTTAGTTTTGAAATATTCACTTAATCAATGCGATAATCATTTAAATAAAATCTCAAATCACAAAATTTAAATAAAACTAAATATCCCATTTCAATTTATTTAAATTTGAAAATAGTCATTTAATCACCATAAATCAAAAATCAAGTTATAAAATCATATCTTTAAAATCTCAAATTCAATGAGTTTCGCGTTAATTTTATTTATTTATAATTCTTAAACAAATACAATTGCAAATCAATTTCAGTTATCTTCCCAACCTTAGTTTATTATAGTTATTACAAATTCTATTTTAAAAAATATAATTTTAAGTAAATACCTAAACATATTATATACAAATTAAATTAATTTTTTATTAAATTAAATCTTATTATTAAATATATTTTGTATTAAATATATTTTTATATATTTTAAAGTAGTAAAATTATAAGTAAAATCTTAAAAATTATATTTTCAAAACTAGCTTATAAATTTAAAATTTTCAAAACGTATAATTTTAAAAATCTAAAATTTAGACTTATACAAAAATAAAATTTATATATATTATATTAGTAAAACCATATATTTCCTTTCAAAACTTTGTAAATCATTTTCCAAAATATAGATAACAGTGTCCGTATATAATTTTCTATCTTATGGTCAAGTGATACAGATATTTATCATTTCAATCCGCAATAATTTAATATTTACGAGTGTGTATCATTTCAACCCGCAATCCCAAAATTTCAAAATCAATGAAAATCACTTGGGTTATTATTTCAACCCATAACGATTTTTCCTTATTCTACAAGATCGTTCGGTATGTATCATTTTGACCCATAGGGATATCTGAACTAACAAGGAACTTGCAAAGTGATAACAAATATGATAATGATATAGCATATCAACAACATGCATATATCACCAGTAACAAATTTAATTATAATATAAATAATATATTATGGGTTAGATGTCACAGGTGGATAATTACAGATAATAGCATATTATATATAACAATAAAAAAATTACAGTTCAAATTTAACAGCATATTTCAGTTGTCATTTAAATGTGAATTAAATTTATTAAATATAAGAATGTTAATCGTGAGTGATTGCTCACCTTTCGAGGCTGGAGAAATGAATAAGAACATTATGAAAGCGGACACGGATAAACGTGGATAATAGACAAAGCTAGAAAACTGCCGCTGAAATGTGGATTCGGACAGTGACAAGCTAGAAACTGCTGCGACAAATTCGATAGTGGGAAACCAAATCAATACAGACATAATTTCAAAATCAACATATATATATATATATATATATATAAATTCATATAAAAATCATTATGTTATAAAATAAATATTCAATTTAAACACACTCATATTATGTATAAAAATCTTTATTTCCTAAACAGATCTATTTCTTATGAAAAATATAAAGGCAACACATGTATTGGTTCATATATGTTTATCTCTGTATACAACTAATGTATAAACTGATATATAGACTTACACATTATATTCCTTCTTAAATTTCCAGATCTATATGCAACATAATATATATATATATATATATATATATATATATATATAATAAAAAAATCTGTCCTAAAATATAATCCTAAATTTAGAGAAATAAGCATAGTTAAACGTTTTAAACAAGATCAAAAACATGTAAGTACACATAAATTGTCATAGTGTGTGTGTGTGTGTGAACGTACATATTATCTATAAATTTATCCCTTAAAACTACAAGCTAAAATAACTCAAATAAATCTATATATAAACTCAACAGATCCCATAAAACTTATACAATATAAACAACAAATGTACAACAAACTTATAATCTACATATATAAAATATTTGAAGAATAAATGCTTAGATCTGGGAACGCAAAGAAAATAATATAATAACCATTATATAAAAACTTACGTATACTTATACTAATATATATATATATATATATATATATATATAACAAAATGAATACACTTGGATATATGTATAAAACTGTAAACAACGGAGGGCAACAGGGAACACCCAGACTGTGCTAATATCTATATATGACTTCTTTTACATTTTCAAATACATTTGAAACTAAACTGTAAAAATAAAATAAAATATATGTATGTATGATAAAACAAAGCTTGGTTTGCTCAGACAATGGTTCGAAGAAGGGAAAGGGGAGGTTGGAATGTGGAGTGTGGAGTGCACTCGGCAGTAGCTGGGGATGAAGATGGGACATGTGTCGGTGATGAGTGCAAGGCATGGAGGGGATATGCACTGACTGAGGTGGAGGTAACAATGGGCTGTCGTGGCCATGAGAAAAAGGACTGTCGCATGGAGTGGCTCGGGCGGGGGCATGGGTTGTGAGAGGGAAGGCTGGGCTGTGAGGCGGAGGTGGGGTCTGGTGCACGGTGGACATGGAGTTGCGTGCAAAGTGAGAGGGAGGAGTAATCTCGGTGGGAGGAAAATGGGTGGCCGAGGCACAAGGATGTGGTGGTGCAAGGCGGAGGTGAAGGTTGGACGTGCTGAGATCCGGCAAGGGTTGTGGTCGAGCTTCTGCAGTAAGGTGGTGAGCTAGGTAGAGAAGGGAAGTTGTGGTCGTGGCATTGAAGGAGAACGGCGGTCAGGATGGGTCACGGGGAGAGGGTGAAGTGGCATGGCGAATGAATTAAGGAGATGGCGTGAGATGGTTGTTTTTCATGCATGGATGGGTTTTGATAACCTGGAAGCTTGTTGCGTGCAAATGTATATCACTTATATTTTTTTCTTTTTGCATGAATTTCACACTAAGAAGGAAGTATAGGGAGTAGAACAAAGAATGGAAAATTTTATAAAGCACAGGCTTCCCAACAAAATATATAACTAGGTTTTTGAGGATGAATAGAAACTTGTATATATATACTTTATTTCTTCAAAAGCATGAATGGAAATGAAGCGAATAAACAGAGGCAGACTGGCTGCAAAGTCAGAAAGAAACGAAGTTTTCCTTAGTTTAAAATTTCAAAACTGAAAGAATTGAAAGGATACCCGATATAAATTGAACAGGGAACAACAAAAAGTCATTCCAGTTAAAATTTTGGAATTATAAAATTCTATTGGTTGTTGGTTGTCTTTGGAAACAGATGAAAATGTACAAAACCCGAAATATCAAATGGGTATCGGTACGAGGAACTGTTACGCAGATTTCGCCGCATACCGGCCACCGAAATATACAAAAGAGTATACTGCGGAGATCGGCATGACGAGATGAACAGAACGGCACATAGATACCAACGATATGACCATCCTATCAAAAGTTGATATTTTGCTACCAAACTACTGCAAATTCGCCGAAATTAAGATAAATGGAGCTAGAGGAGTCCAAATTTGATGAAATGAAATATGACGTCTCACTCAGAAAATGAGTTACAAATTTATTATATAAAAATATTCAAATTTCGATAATATTTTGTTTACATCAATTTTAACTGATTTAAATTGAAATTACACAATAAAACTAACATTCATAATTACCAGTGAAAATCTACCATTAGCTATGTTTAAATAAACGCATTCCGAATATCTCATTGTTAAATTTAATTATTCAATTTCAAGTAAAATTCCAGTTAATTACGTTATAAAAATCGTTAAAATTTTACGGGTTGTTACACTCTCCCGACTCAAAACTTTTCGTCCCCGTAAAGGAACGAGATAGGGGAATAGAAACGACCAGAAAGAAAGGATAGATTAAAATGCAAAATACAACAATTAATTTGCATCTATTTACTTTATTCAAACTGTTACTTCAAAACTGTATAAATTTCATTAGTTTCAAACTGATTAATATTCAACAAACTTGGTTTAAATCCATTTTATTTAATCAATAATATTCATTTACATTCATATTTTGTTGATTTTCAATTCAAGCTATTTTCATTCAATTTGGTTTGTTTCAATTTATTAGTATTTGTTATCAAAAATCTCTTTCAAAACAAATTTATTTGATTTAACTTACTTATAACATCTATTAATCTTCAGTTGAGTTGATTCCACTAAAATGCAATTTCAACTATTCTTAAGTCCATATTTATTTACTTAAATAGTATTTTTATTTTATTGCTTAATTTATTTCACTCACATTACTTATAACGTCAATTAAATGTATAAAATCATTATAACAACCAAATTTTTATTTATAATTTCCCTTAACAAAATCTCATTTTTGGACATCTTGTTACTTACATTTATTGCATATTATTCAATCCCATATTCTTATTACATCCAAACTTTTCTCAGGTAAGTTTTATTAATGTTTCTGAGTGTCGCTATACAATTTTACCTATTATTTACAACATTTCTATTAAGACATTTTAATTTAAATAATTTATTACTTAAGTTTTCTCTTGTATAACCTTCAATTATATATTCACCTTAAGATTTTTAACTTTTGAATACTTCAGGTAAGTTATGCATGTTTTAAAAATGCAGTTGAGTATTATACAAATAAATTTTTATCCTAATTCAACTATTTTAGATTATTTCAAATTCCATTTCTTATTTTAAACACTTGAATTAGTAATTTTTTTTGCTTTGTTTCAAAATTTTGAAAACCATCACTTTACATGGAATTTAATAATACATTTTTGGTTCACTTCAAATCATTTTGAAAGAAATATATACATATAGTATTTTGTATATCAAATCTTACTAAAGAAAATTCAAATCAAATTTATTTTTTCAAAACAAAAGTGTGGCAAGGCTACTAAGTGGCCTCTCCACTGTGAGACTCGAAAATGAAGGTCGATGATGTTGCAGTCATCACCAAAATTATTTTTCAGCGACCAAAGAGGAGAGTACTGATTTACTTCATTAAAATTCTTTGAAAACAATTCCCATTTGAAAATACTTTCAAATAATATATTTTTCAAAACATTAAAAACCAAATTTAGAAAAGTACTGGAAATTAAATTCTCAAATTTTTAATTTAAATTTATTTTCAATTTTAAATCAAATTTATAAACCAAGTTTATAAAAGTACAATTTCTTATAACATACAATAGTAGTTGATGGTTTAGAAATGTTAACAACTGATAAATGATAATCTTGTATTTTATTTCTAACTACCAATTTATTTAACTATCTAATTTCAGAAAATTACACCCTTATATATAAAATATAACCATACATAAAATTATATCATTTACCAATTTCAAAAACAGTATGTTAGTTTGCTCTATTAAAGTGTTTTGGAATTTCTATCGATAGCGTTAGGTAGATGAATCGATCGAAACCCAAAATTCAAACTCAACAACTCAAATAACACAATATATAACATTTTTATATAAATCACAAATACCCTCCCTCACATAATGATCCAAGAATGGATTCCAAAGCAAGGATTGGGATTAAAATTTAGATGAACCCTAGTCAAAGAGAATTCTAACTACGAAGATATATCGAAAGGATAAACGATAATTAAATTACAAGAGAGAAATGGATAGACCTATTTTTATCATGGCGACCTTAACCGGGTCAACTGAGATTCCAGGAATAAGATCGATGCGGAAATTCAATTTCCCGCTTGAAGGGAAGAGAAGTGACTTCACCCAATACCAGGATAATCTCTAATTATCAGAATGGATTCAAGATTACTAGGGAATTACCCTGATCGTCTACTAGAGACGGTTCAGACTTTGCAAGAAATAATAGCATCTAAACCAAGGATGTAGAAATCTTCTATGGATTGATGCTTGTTGTAAAGGAGTTTCACCCCTTTACAAGTCATACTAGGATTGTCGGGACAGAAAGGAGCTATGGGATGACCCAGTATCAAGAAGAACATGAATAGGGAGAGATAAGAGTGGATTTCAGAACAAAAGGGGAAGGTTTCGAAATTCAAAAGAGATCCTAATCAAAGAGGAGAAATTCAAGCTCGAACGAAGGTGATTCTGTAATTAATTTTTACTCCATATGCTAAGTTTTGCCTAAACCAAAGCTCTGATATCAACAGTAACGACCCGCTATTTCGAACCATTCACATCCACACATGTCGGACTTGAAGTGCTCAAAACAACAGATTTTTAATTTATATTCGGCAAAACTCAGCACATAAAATAAATAAATCAATTACAGAATCATAGAAACAGAGTAATATCACAATAAGCAGCGGAATAGATAAATAGTAGTTCATGAAGCTGCTATAAACATCAGAGTCCAAAACAAAATACAACAGAATCTCAAATACAAATGAATCTAAAATACATAATCAACTGACGAGTCTGAACATAAATGACTGGATTAAACTAAACTAATTGAAAGCTGGATAGCTAGATCTTCGAACAAAACTTCAATCTCCAAAGGCGAGTCTCAAATTGTGTGACACTCAGTTTGACCCGAGCATAAAGCAAAACACAAAACACTCAAGTCAGAATTAACATTCTTATATCAGAAATTTTAACTCAAGTGAAATGTCAACTGAAATACAAGTAACTTAAAGGATGTTTGGGATACCCATCCTCTAAGGATCCATGGAACTATCTACTATGTAGTAATATACGCTATTATAATAATGTCTAAAGTAAAGTAAAGTATTAAAATAACGTTAAGGCATTACCCATATCCCCCTTAACATATTTTATATAATGTCGTTGTCTATACAGATACTGTAAACCCCACTCGCAAGTGGGCTATCAGGGAGCACTCCATAGGTACGACACAAAAAAAACTTGTAGAAGGCGCGATAGGGCATGTGACAAGGCACGCGAGGCAATTCCAGGGTAGATATACCATTTGCGGATCCGGATTGGTGGTAACGCATAGCAGCTACTACCGCTACCTAGAGACACACTTCCAAATCAAAGGTGCACCCAGTCAAATCATAAAGTAATAGAATTGTATCAAAGAAATGTGTTCGGTCGGAGGAATGACCTCACTTGGCTCGGCATCGCTTCTGTTTTAGCCACATCAAGCTGACTCATAGGAGTTAGGGCTACGTAAATACCTCATACAGAATTGTCATCAAACCATCCTACTTCATTCTGGAATCTCCACCACGTACACAGTTGTTAAAGTGGTTTTAGGTATTGGCAGAGAGTATGACAATATCCGATTCCGGTCTCTTTAGCAACCAAACGCTAATTTCACACCATGGTCATTTCATTTCAAATAGTTCATACTTCATATTAAATTATCATATTCATTTCAAAGCCATATCATTTCGGTATCATTATTCACTTTAAATAATGTTCATTTCCAGAATCGTAACACTTTCAAAATTATAACCCTTTCAAAATCATAACACTTGTGAAATCATAACACTTTGAAAATCATAACACTTTTGAAACCATAACACTTTCGACTTAAATGGTTAAGATATTGCGAATAGTGTGTGTATATATATATCAAAACAATTATGAAGTAAAATAGTATGTATATTAAAATAATTTATAAATTAAAATAGTTTATACATATTAAAAATACTTTATGTAATAAAAATAGTTTCCTCTAATTTCACAAATCGATTCAAATAGTTTAAATTCCAAAATTCAATTTAAATCAATCCCTGTTCAACACTTTCATTTTAAAAGGTAAAAGATTTAATTCAAATTCTAAATAAACTATTTCGATCTTTATCAATTTCAAATCCAGTTTTGAACTATCTCTTCAATTCCAATAAGATTCAAAGTTTAAATATTCAAACATTTCAATATAAGTTTCATTTATATTTCAACATTTAACTTTACTATCATTTCATTTTGAAATATTCACTTAATCAATCCAATAATCATTTAAATAAAATCTCAAATTACAATATTTAAATAAAACTAAATATCCCATTTCAATTTATTTAGATTTGAAAATATTCATTTAATCACTTTGAATCAAAAATCAAGTTATAAAATCATATCTTTAAACTCTCAAACTCACTGAGTTTTACGTTAATTTTATTTAAGTAAAATTCTTAAACAAATACAATTTCAAATCAATTTCAATTTATCTACCCAACCTTAATTTATTATCGCTATTACAAAATCTATTTAAAAAATATATATAATTTTAGATAAATACCTAAACATATTATATACAAATTAAATTAATTTTTTATTAAATTAAATTTTATTATTAAATATATTTTGTATTAAATATATTTTTATATATTTTAAAATAGTATAATTATAAGTAAAATCTTACAAATTATATTTTTAAAACTAGCTTATAAATTTAAAATTGTCAAAACATACAATTTTAAAGAACTAAAATTTAGAATAATATAAAAGTAACATTTATATATATTATATTAAAATCAATATTTATTAAAACCATATATTTCCTTTCAAAGCTTTGGAAGTCATTCTTCAAAATATAGACCAATGATGTCCATATATAATTTTATATCCTAGGTCAAGTGATACAGATATTTATCGCTTCAATCAGTAATAATTTAATATTTCCGAGTGTATATCATTTCAACCCGCAATCCAAAAATTTCAAAATCAATGAAAATCACTTGGGTTTATCATTTCAACCCATAATGATTTTCCCTTATTCTACAAGATCGTTCGGATATTTATCATTTCAACCCATAGGAATTTCTTAACTAACAGGAAACTTGCAGAGTGAGAACAAATATGATAATAATACAACATATCAACAACATGCATATATCATCAGTAAAAAATTTAATTATAATATAAATAACAGATTATGGTGTCAGATGTCACAGATGAATAATTAAGATAATAACATATTATATATAACAATAAAAAAAATTACAGTTCAAATTTAACAGCATATTTCAGTTGTCATTTCAAAGTGAATTAAATTTATTAAATATATGAATGTTAAGCGTGAGTGATTGCTCACATTACGAGGTTGGAGAAATGAATGAGAATAAAATGAAAACGGACACGAATAAGCATGGATAATAGACAAAGCTAGAAAACTGCCGCTGAAATGCGGATTGGGACAGTGACAAGGTAGAAACCATTGCAATAAATTCGACAGTGGAAAACCAAACCAATACGGATAGAATTTTTTTTTAACCAAAACAATAGCTTCCATAAAAACTCAACCAAAAGCTGTCAACATGCCTGACAGGTAACCAAAATAATCGAAAAAGAAATACAACATCGAGATCTCACAGCATAGAAAAGAAAGAAACACCCAGAAGGGACAAATAGACCCTTTCAAGAGGCAAGGCGAAGAATCTCTGGCCCAACCACACAACACACCCGATGAGCTCCCGGTTTCAACCGCACATCCAACACCGTAATCGAGCTCCGGCAAGGCCACCGCCCGGCGACGATGTTGATGGATCAACACCCAAAGAAAAGCAAGCCCAACCACCGCTCCTCCAAACTAGAAGGGGAAAATAGACAGCACCCCTAAAACTGAAAGACCGACAAACGGAAAGCGTAAAAGAGATCCTTGAAGCAAACTCCCAGCAGAAGAAGAATACAGAGGAACAATCCACCATGGAAAAGCAAGAACCTGGAAGCAATAGACATACCGTGAAAAATAAAAAGGGGGGGTTGGGGAGATGATGGTCAAGGGGAGACTAGGAAGCCAGAACCACCAGTCTCCGTGTAGACAATCATCCAATTCCCGCTCTATCCGAAGACTGAGAGCAGGATATAGATAGGAGGTTAACTAATCGGCCAGAGCGAGCACTGACTGATCCTCTGAATGGACGACTCCGAAAAGCTAAGAAAACATCCTCTCTTACCCACCGAATAACGGATAGGGGATCCATAGGAACCTCGTCAAAAATTGCCTTATTCCGCGCACACCAGACTTGCCAACAGATCAGACAAGGAATCAAACGAAAAAGGATAGATCGAAGAGATTTCCCAGAGCAATCAAACCACCAGGTAGATAGCAAATCATTTGACGAGGCAATGGTGCCACGGATACCCAATAAATTACCGAAATAATTCCAACAGGATCTGGAACACCAGCCAACGAAGAACAGATGATTGATCGATTCTGTTTCCCCGTTGCCGCAGCACCTGCATCGGGAGACCAACGGAATACCAATCCGCTGGAGGTTCTCATCATCCGATAACCCATTATGGAATAATCGCCACATGAGAAGAGAGACTTTTGGAGGAATCCGGACATCCCAAATGAAGGAATAAATAGGGATGACAGGAGAAGGAGTGCGGGAAGATCTCTATGACTTAAGAATAGAGAATGGACCACCATCCCAACCGGATTGGCCGCCATGAGAATCAACAAAAAATTTGACTGATTGCATATGCTTCCAAGTCTCACTGGCGTAACTTGGAGAGCCTACATAACCAGAAGACGCCAGTCTCCGGTACTTAGCATGGAGGAACTTGGCCCATAAGGAGGCGTTAGTACCGAACCTGTACCACAACTTACAAGTGAACGCCGAACAGATGTCTTTCGGATTCCGCAAACCTAAGCCACCCTCCGACTTAGGACGGCAGATAACATCCCAAGACACCCAGTGGTGTCGGCGATTGTCACCCTCCGAACCCCAGAAGAAAGAGGATGCCAAGGATTGGAACGAACGAAAGAAGCAAGCAGTAGGGGTCATAGCGGCGAAGATATGAGTACCCATAGAGCTCAGAACCGATCGAATGAGCACTAATCTACCAGCTTGAGACAGAAGGGACGCATTCCAGCGGATAATCTTACCCCTTACCTTATCCGTAAGAGGATCGAATATGGCGTTAAGTTTCCTTCCTCGATATAGAACAATACCCAAATAAGGAAGGGGAAGGAAAGCGGCCTTGAATCCAGTATAGGATTCAACCCAAGAAACTCTCACTTGGTCCATGTCATTCGCATGCACGAAGCAACTCTTCGCAGAATTGACCAATTGGCCCGAGCATCTCTCGTACAACTTAATGAACCGAATAAGGCGGCTAACAGAGGACCTAGATCCGTTGGAGAAAATGACTATGTCATCCGCAAAGGATAAAGAGGAAACAAGAGGACACCGACTCAGGATACCGAATCGCTGAATTTGACCAAATACCGTCAAAGTGTGAATGCCACGTATGAATGCCTCGGCCGCGATAACGAAAAGAGAAGGAGATAGAGGGTCTCCTTGACGGATACCTCTACCAGCTTTGAAAAAGCCATTGGCCGATCCGTTAATGAGTACAGAATACCAACAGTTGGAAATAAGTCTCCAAACCAAATCTATAAGGGTTTCAGGGAAACCGAAAGCTCGAAGAACCTTGATGATGAAAAACCAGGACATACGGTCATAGGCCTTTTCCATATCAAGTTTGAAAATAATGTTAGAACCCCTGACCTTTCAGTCAATCTGAGAAACAAGTTCTTGGGCTAGTAGGACGTTATCAGTGATCAAACGACCTTTAACAAAACCCGCTTGAGAGGAAGAGATAATGCGGTCAAGGTAAGGAGCCATACGGGTGGCCAAAACCTTGGAAATCACTTTGTTGGCGAAGTTACAAAGGCTGATGGGCCGGAACTCCGAACACGTCCGAGGATAATCACACTTTGGAATAAGGACCAAATTCGTGGATGACCAGCTAATGGGAAGATCGGCCCCGGAAAAGAAATGCTGAATTGCCAGACAAAAATCAGCCTGGATGATATGCCAAGTAGTACGAAAAAAGGACCCATTAAAACCATCCGGTCCACAGGCACTATCCTTACTAAGAGCAAAAACACAGGTACGAACCTCTTCTGACGAAGGCGGGGATGCCAAGTCTACACTTCCCACATCAGGAACTAACCGAGGAATGAAAGAAAGGATGTCCGAATCCGGAACGGATACGGAAGGAGAACCCAGATATGATTGAAAATGAAAGACTACAACCTCTATGACTTCAGCAGGGGTCGATGCCACAGATTGGTCTGTTCTTACTATTTCGCGAATAGAAAGCAAATTAGCTTTCTTGCGAATTGACGAGTGGAAAAATTTGGAGTTCGAATCACCTTCAACCACCCACTTGATCCGCGCTTTTTGACGAAGATAGGAATTCTCAATACAAAGTTCCGAAGAGAAAGACAATTGAGCGCCAGCCCAAAGCTCCCTATTTTCCGCCGAAGGACACTCGTCGAACAATGCTTCGGCAAGAATCAGAGACTCTTCTGCCGCACGCACCCTGTCGAAAATATTCCGGAAAATAAGGGAATTCCACGTCTTGAGGGATGCCTTAAGACGCTTCAGTTTCCCAGAGAAAGCCCCCATGGGAGCAGCCACAATGGGAGAGGACCACGATTCCTCAACCACCTGAAGAAAGCTATGATGTGAACTCCACATGCTAAGATAACGGAAAGAAGAAGGTCCTGATAAAGATCGCGAAGCGCACCGAAGAACAAGAGGCGGATGATCAGAGCAAGACCGGTGAAGATGAGAAATAGAGAAAGAGTAAGGGAGGTTGAACCAATCAGCAGATCCAAAAATCCTATCCAACCTGGATAGGATCCGGTTCGGACCTTCCTGATTGTTAGACCAAGTAAAAGCGGATCCGACGAATGGCATTTCAGATAACCCAGATCTCGCAACGAAGGAGTTGAAATCTGAAACCGAGAGACGATTGATGGCGGCCCCTCCCAATTTTTCTGACTGACTAGCGACAACGTTAAAGTCGCCACCCACAACCGAAATCGAGCAACCATAGTCAGCTAGAGACAGTATGTCATCCCATAGAGATAATCTCTCTAATCGGTCACACTTGGCGTATACCGCCAAAAAAATGAAAGGCTGAGGGGAGAAGGAGGAAGAACATAAGATAGAAAGGAGTTGTGACGAGTCAAAAATCGGGCGGACATTGCAATCTTTGGACCAAAGGATCCAGATTTTACCCGAAACATTAGATAAAGCACCACCATAACCTAACGACAACACGACCTTCGTGATCTCGCCGGGACCCACAAAAGGCTCTAAAATAGCCACCAAACCAACGGAATGCTTACGGACAATCCGCTTAAGCCGAGCGGAAGAAGCTTCGTTGCCAATACCTCGAATATTCCAGAAAAGAAAGTTCGACATGAAGTCAAGACCGAAGAGAGATATAGATAACAACAAAAGAAAACACACAGACGGAAATCAGATAAGGTATAAGGAGGATAGAGCAGATCTATCAATCTGCTCTGTCGCCGCTATAGAGCGAGTACGAATAGTGCGAGGAATGGACGAAGCGACACGCGATCTACGGCTAGAAGATCTGCGAATAGGCTGATGCGAAGGGCTGGACACCGAAGACACAACTAACCCCGCCATCGAACCGGGAATAAGAGAAGACGAGCTGGATGGGATAGAGTTCTCTGTAAGACGGGATAGCCGATCATTAATCAACGCAATTTCCTCAACAGAAAGCATCGGAATAATGATCGATAAAGCACAGGGAGACGAAGCGAGAGAACAACAGGAGGAGCAACAAACAGGCGATGGGACAGGAGGAGCCGGGATAGATAGAGGATAACGATAATATGTAGGGGAGCTGAAAAGACACATCCCACGATGATGTAGGAACCTAACCCAAGCCGAACTGCCATAGGTAAGGCAGCCCCGCGAGACAGGTGAGGTACGCTGGGTGGACCTAGCAGAAATATCACCCGATCGGGTCGCAACTGACTGGTAATATTCCAGTCTGACCGCATAGCGTACCGCAGCAGGGTACACTATGCACTCAGGAATGGAACACCGCCTGAGCCAGTCGACCCAGACCGGGTAATATCTCCGTAGAGCCCCATGGGGACCAAGAAAAAAATACAGATGAAAAGCCACTAACGACACAGACCTTGCCTCGCTATGGCTTAGACTATAATACCAACACGGGAAGCCACACTGTTCACTCCGAACGGGGTTTGCAATGCCAAAGTGACCTGACACGTCACCAACCATCAGAGTGGTAACAGTGTCAGGGAGCACACGCCGAAGCGCATCATGGCTCATAACCAACCAGAATGAAACAACAGAAACAATCCGACAAGGAACCAATATCCCATAATCAACGGCTAATAGAATATGCACTACCAAGAAACTCACCTTGCCAGCTGCCAAAGTACAAACTTGCATCTGAGCGACGACGAACACAATAGAGCTGCCCATCTCAACCTGACATATCAAAAAGCCACTGGCCTGCTGCAACAACGCAACAGGAAATACCAGGCAATCACCCGAAGGAAGCAAACCATTCAACACAACCAACTGACTGCCAACTAGCTGACCATGCCCACGAGACGGCAAAGCCCTATCTAAGCCACACAAAATATACTCCAGAAACCACTGCAGCAAACCAAAACGACCCATAACCACATCAAACGACCAATGCCGACGATCGCAAACCACCTGCTCAACCAGCGCATAACCAAACAACACATCATGACTTGAAGAGGTGATGAAATCCCCTTCAGTCAAGGAAGCAACCGATCGATCATCTGTCTTGAGAACAAGACAACACAATTCGTCTTCGAGCAACCCCCCTTGAGAACCAGAATCCACCATGACTTTCACAGGGCAGAGATCCACACCAAGTGGACTTGATGAGGAGGAGAGCTCCTCATCAGACACAAAGTTATCAAACCCAACATTGCCACAAAGCAACGACCCCACCATCAACGGCAGCACCCCCCGAGGCTCCTCTTCACAAGAAACAGAGAAGATGAGCTTCGGTTCGAAAAGGGGGATGAAATCCCTTTTCTGGATCCCACCAGCAAAAGCAAGAGAAGAACACGGTACCACCGACCAACCCCTATCCTCTACAAGACGATGTCGGCGCGGCAACCGAGATTGCAGACCATCACCCCAAACGGGTAAGAGCTCCATAAAGCAACAATCAACCCATACAAAACGAGATCTGCATAAAGCCCCAAAATCCACCAAACAGAAAACCCTCACTTCGATCGATTTAACGCCAGAAAAAATCACCGAGCATGGCCCTGTAACCAAAGCCGATAAGGCTAAACCAATAGTTTCGAACGACGGACAACTGCGCACAAAAGAACCGGAAAGGAGATACTCTCCCACGTTCGAGATAGGCAACGGATCCATCAACCAAGAAACAAGAATCGGTAGATCCGAAAAGAAAAATCAGTAAAAGAAGCAGTAGCAATAAAACCAAAAGAGAAGAAGAGCCGAACAATCGAAGCAAAAAGCAGTAGAGAGAGAGAAAAGCTCAGTGACCAGTCGCCATTAATTAGACCGTTGAGTTTTTTGTTCGTGATCGGGCTATGTATAGATAGAATTTCGAAATCAATATATATATATATATATATATATATATAAATTCATATAAAAATCTTTATATTATAAAGTAAATATTCAATTTAAACACATATCAAATCAAAATAACCTCATATTATGTATTAAAAATCGTTTTTTCTTAAAGAGATCTATTTCTTATCAAAATACAAAGGCAACACATGTATGAATTCATATATGCTTATCTCTATATATAACTAATGTATAAACTGATATATAGATTTACACTTTATATTCCTTCCCAAAATTTCCAAATCTATATACAATATATATATATATATATATATATATATATATATAATATTTGTCCCAAAATATAATCTTAAATTTAGAGAAATAAACATATTTAAACATTTTAAACAAGATCAAAAATATATAAGTACACATAGATTATCGTACTGTGTGTATATATATGTATATACATATATATACACACATATATATACATATATATACACACACATATATATACATATATATATACATATATATGTATATATATGTATATGTATACATACATACACACGCGTGTGTGTGTGTGTGTACACACACACACACACATATATGCAAACGTACATATTATCTATTCTATAAATTTATCCCTTAAAACCGCAAGCTAAAATTTATCTATTCTATAAATTTATCCCTTAAAACTGCAAGCTAAAATAACTCAAATAAATATGTAATAAACTCAACAGATCCCATAAAACTTGTACAATATAAACAGCAAATGTACAACAATTTTATAATCCACATATATAAAATATTTGAAGGATAAATGCTTAGATATGGGAACGCAAAAAAATAAATATAATAATCATTATATAAAAACTTATGTATACTTATGCTAATATATATATATATATATATATATATATATATAAACTTACATACATATTATACTTTAAAATCAATATTCTTATATATATGTATGTATGTATGCATGCATGTATAATAAAATGAATACACTTGGATATTTGTATAAAACTGTAAACAACGAAAGACAAAAGAGAACACCTAGACTGTGCTAATATCTATATATGCCTTCTTTTACATTTTCAAGTACACTTGAAACTAAACTGTAAAAATAAAATAAAATATATGCATGTATAAAAAAAAGCTTGGATTGCTCAGCCAATGGTTCGAAGAAGGGGAAGGGGAGGCTGGAGTGTGGAGTGCACTTGGCGGCAGCTGCGGATGAAGATGGGACAGGTGTCAGTGATGGGTGCAAGGCATGGAGGGGATAGGCGCTGGCTGATACGGAGGTAATAATGGACTGTCGTGGCCATGGGAAAAAGGACTGTCGCATGGAGTGGTTCGGGTGGAGGCATGGGTTGTGAGAGGGAAGGCCGGGCTGTGAGGCGGAGGTGGGGTCTGGTGCACGGTGGACATGGAGTTGCATGCAAAGTGAGAGGGTGGAGCAAGCTCGGTGGGAGGAAAATGGGTGGTCAGGGCACAAGGCGGTGGTGGTGCAAGGTAGAGGTGAAGGTTGGATGTGCTGAGATCCGCCAAGGGTTGTGGTCGAGCTTCTACGGTAAGGTGGTGAGCTAGGTGGAGAAGGGAAGTTGTGGCCGTGGCATTGAAGGAGAACGGGCGGTCAGGATGGGTCACGGGGAGAGGGTGAAGTGGCATGAAGTATGAAGTAAGGAGATGGCGTAAGATGGGTTTTTTCATGCATGGATGGGTTTTGATAACCTGGAAGCTTGTTGCGTGCAAATGTATATCACTTACATTTTTTTCCTTTTGCATGAATTTCGCACTACGAAGGAAGTATGGGGAGCAGAACTGACAATGGAAAAAATATGACGCACAGGCTTCCCAACAAAATATATAACTAGGTTTTTGAGAATGAATAGAAACTTGTATATATATACTTTATTTCTTCAAAATCATGAATGGAAAAGAAGTGAATAGACAGAGGCAGACCGATTGCAAAGTCAGGAAGAAACGAAGTTTTCCTTAGTTTAAAATTTCAAATCAGAAAGAATTGAAAGGAAACCGATATAAATTGAATAGGGAACAACAAAAAGTCATGCCAGTTAAAGTTCCGGAAATATAAAATTCTATTGGCTTCGGTCGTCTTTGGAAACAGACGAAAAGGTACAAAACCAAAAATATCAACGGGTACACGTACGGAGAACTGTTGTGTTGATTTCGTCGCTAACCGGCCACCGAAATATACAAATGATTATACTACGAAGATCAGCACAATGAGATGGACAGAACGACACACAAATATTAGCGATATGACCATCCTATCAAAAGTCAATATTTTGCTACCAAATTGCTGCAAATTCGCCGAAAATAAGATAAACGGAGCTAGAGGAGTCCACATTTGACGAAACGAAATATGATGTCTCATTCAGAAAATGATTTACAAATTTATTATATAAAAATATTCAGATTTGAATAATATTTTATTTACATCAATTTTAACCGATTTAAATTGAAATTGAATTTACACAACAAAATTAACATTCATAATTACCAGGGAAAATCTACCATTTTCTATGTTTAAATAGACAATTTCAAATATCAAATTTTCATTGTTAAATTTAATTATTTAATTTCAAGAAAAATTCCAGTTAATTACGTTATAAAAACCGTTAAAATTTTGTTGGTCGTTACAAGATCGACATTAGCTGACTCCCAAAACTCGGTACCGATCCCTGGAGACGAACTAAACATGTAATTAAAAGAATGCTAAAGCACGAGCCATGGTTAGCAAAAAAAAGAGGCGAAAGGAGATTAGCCACAAACTTTCCACTCAAAGAAAACAAGAAATACGAAGATTGAAGCTCAAAATTGTCTAAGTGACAACTCGACACTAAGTTGTGGAACCCAACTCGGTATCGGGTTGACCCGCGACTTATAAACATAGTCATGATCTTTTCCCGAGCCTCCTCCTGAACGTAGAGAACGTGCCAATAGCCAATATTAGAGCCTATTTCGTTGATCAACGTCTATAAATAGAAGGAAATGGGCACTATTTTCTGAACTTTCTAATTTTATTTGGTCACTCTACTATTCTTACCAAGTTGTAACCATCGAGTTGTAAGTACACAATTGTGAAAAAACCTCCACAAATTATTAACAAAGTTCAAGTAGACGTAGGTCAGAGTTTAGTCGAACCACTATAAATTGTTGTGTGTTGTTTTGTCTTATTTTCGTTTTATTCTTTGCTTCAGTCTAATTGGGTGCTTGTCCATCTTTTGGCATAAACATTTAGTGCTTTCACCAAGAATACTTAGATTTCTGGATATTTAGATCTCCCTTCAGCCTTTGGATTGTATAGTCCATGAAGTAAATCTACAAGATCTGCTTAGAAGGTCTGTGATTATTCAAATTTCACTAAAATCTATCATAGGATAATAATGGCACTAAGGAATGCTGAGGAAAATTCCACTACCTTTAAGCCCATTAATGATGCAAAGAATGATGACTTTCAACACGAAGAGGAAACCAATCAGTTCGAAACTATTGATATAAAAATGCAACAAAAATGATTACCAAGGTTGATTTAGATAGGAGGATGAGAGAGATGAATGAAAAGTTAAATAAAAGTCAGAAAGCTATAATGAAGAAGATGAAAGAGAAGATGGAGTTGATGACCCAGTCATCCTAAGGCCGTAGAGGGAATGGGAAGAAGTTGTCACCATCTAATTCTGAAGAATATAGTTCTACTTCATCCGGTAGAAAGAAGAAAGAAGAAATTAAACATGAAGTGGTAGGAAGCTGGAACTTTGAAAATTGGAGCTAGGAAGACTCAGGTGGTAGGGTAGAACTTGGTGCCGAACCCCCTTTATAGATCGATACCAATCCTGATTCCCGAGTCTTGAATGATGATGCTTTAATTGACTTGTAAGGTGATGTTGATGAAGGTGATGGCCCTATTGATGGTGGCTAGAATGCTGGAGTTTAGATGGCTATAGTAGACCCATCACGAAGAGATCATAGAAATCGATTGACTAGACGAGCAGTCCTCCCAAAAATAGGAGAACTCTGTAAGATCTAGATTAACCCTAGAGGGGGGAGGGGGGTTGAATAGGGTTATAGCAATTTTCTCGAATTAAACGCAAAAACAAACTGCAAAAAAGTAAATATGCTGAAAAGTAAATCACATACAAAATTTACCCAGCTTCGGCAACCCCTGCCTACTGCTGCATTCCCAGATTTCTATTAGAATTAAACAGTCTCCCGCTTACAAACACTCTAAAAGACTCGCAAACCCTGCTACCGCCTATAGAGTTTTGCAAACTCGCAAATCCTGCTTACTGAACTAATCCTAACTAGACAATCTGACACAACCTAAATCCTAGGTGGTGATTTACCAAGATTTGATTCGAAAAAAAACAGACTTCAAAAAAAATAAAATAAGAGCAAAAATTAATAAAAAACTTGAGTATAACTTTTTTTCCCTTAAGCACTACAACAACCCGACCAAACAAAATAAAAATACGGCCACTTCCCTCTTTTGTTATCTGATGCAATTTAGGGTTCTGAAAAATGGCGGCTTTGTCTTAACTTCGAACCGATTGGATCTCTGAGTTGCCTCCAATTGCTCCTCTTCCCTTCGAATGTCCAGTCGCCTCTGATTAAGGCTTGCGCAACCACGTTTAGAGCGAATTCCGATTGCTATTGACTCGGATGATTGAATTGGTATGATTTGAGTTGAGATTTTCTGATTTATCTTGCTTGTTCTCTTCATCCAGTATATGATGATCTTGGGTATATATTTATATAGGGTAGAAACCCTGATACTTTGCGACTGATTTGATTTCTTGCTTGGCCTCCAAGTCGTTGAATATTTCCATGATTTTGTTACGACATTTTGGGTATATACGATTCGAATTTTGCTTGGCACCCACAGTTTTGGATATTTCTATATATTTTCACAATTTTGAAATTTGAACTGCTTATTTTGTTTGTATTCATTTACCTGACTTCATCACTTTCCTTTCTTGGTTGCTTAATATTTGCGACTTACTTGATTCACACGGTTTTGATTTTGAAGCGTTCGATTTTCCCTTGATTGATATGGTAGAAACTTTCCTAATTTAGTTTGGCTTTGATTTTTGACATTGGTCAACACAGTATTGTTGAATTTCATGGCCATCACGTCTTTGGTTGTTTTGACGATATTGAATTCGAGTTGACTTCGAATTCCCTATTTCGAAATGTACCATCTGTTCCACGATGATGAATTTCATTTCTTTGTTCATTCTCAGCTTCATACTAATTTTAACATGTCTGCATCCATATATGCATTCATCTTAGCACTTTTCTTTTTCACTGCAACATTTGTTTGTTATGCAGTGAGTTTGCTTCGAGACAGTTTCATTGTAGCTTGCACTGAGCATTTATGTTGTCCAGACATTGTTGAGTTCTTGGATTTCACCATACTTCTGTTGCATCCATTTGTTTGACCCTTGCATATGCTCTCTGTAGTATTGTGATCTTGAGATGATTGCATATTCCTGATGCACTTGGTCATTCATTGGTTTGTTTGCATATTTGTGCATATTGAGCCTTGGTCTCTGTTGCATGCATTGCTGTTGGGTTGCTTTGGGATTGAACTTGAGCTTTGTACTGTTGATTGTTGCAGCATGCACTCTGTAAATTTCCACTGGTTCATTGTTAATGCCTCTCTCCATTTGCCTCTGATTACTTGTAACCGCTGCTACACATTGTTGTATTTGGACTTGTACCCTTGATCATTCACTATTGCCTTGTATCAATGCTCAGCCATGTTGCATACATGTTTTCCTGTGTTCATGCTTGTGACATTCATGTTGTTTGCATTGAGTCACTGATTTTGGTCGAGACTTGAGCATTGTCAGGTTGCATATCCAGCTGAGTCTATGTTGTGCATGATTGTTGTTGTTGACTGCGCACACGAGTTGGCGAGGCAGTGCACACGTGTATAAATGTACACGTGTGTATTGCAGCTACTCATGATTACCTGTCCTTGATAAGAATACCGATATGCACAGATATTACATAATCAAAAATGATGACAATAACCCATATATCTGAGGCACCAATAAAAACAAATTTATATTTTTGCAAATTCAAATTTGTTTATTTTCAGATTACTGTTGTATTTGCTAATTATACAAGTACACAGGAGACAGGACAAGAACTGGAGCTGGACAATGCAGATAGATGCAGATGTGCAGACAGAGTGAGAAACTAAGTGTTGAGCGTTGTAGTGAGAAAAAAATATGAATGTGAAATGTATGAACTGGTGTACGTATATAGAGAGAGCTGAAAACTTTGTACTGTATAAGTAGTGAAATAAAATATTATATTGAATAAAAATACCGATTGAATTGTATAAATTCTGTGCAATAGTATTATTATTCAATATGAATATTTATTCCTATATGTATATAGTACAGTCTGCAAACACATATATAAATTGATATATATTTGTTATCATCAAACAAAAATTCACATCAAACAATCTCCCCCTTTTGATGATGACAGACATATATATTAAAGATTTTGAAATTCTAATAAATGTGTTTGAGCATGAAATATTTAGCTCCCCCTATATGAATGCCCCCCTACAACTGAGACCACTCCCTATTTTGAAGATTTAGAAAATTACAGAAGAATAAAAGAACTAAAGAAAATTAACTAACAACATTTAACGAATTTGTTGAAGTATTCCAAAAAATATTTACTTCCTTATCAAAATCTTGTTCTTCTCCCCCTTTTGTTATTATCAAAAGACTGACAAAAACTAATGGAACAGTAGGAAAAAGAAGCATAATATATCATAACGAGATAACAATTTCCACATTGTAGAGAATGGATCGATGATTCGGTTTTTATATAATAAGAAGAGAGATATTTTAAAAATAATTTGACATTTAAGCACAAAAATAAGCACTTACTAACCACGCATAACCATAAGGACTTTTAAATGGGATTAGCAGTTACTTATTAGTCTAAGCATCCGGACTTTTGAGACCAGAAAAATACTTAGTTACCATACTCCATCCATGCATAACCATAAGGACTTTTAAATGAGAATGGAGTGATGATAAAAATAATTCACTCACATGCTCCATCCATGCATAACCATAAGGACTTTTAATGAGAATGGATGCATGAGAGATATTTTTTTTTATTTAAAAGATAATTCACTCTTCTCATTTTACAAAACCATTATGAATGATAGAAAGATGGTAGAAATAGAAATGGTCGTGGAATAAGTTACCATGAAATAAAATCCACTACCGAATACCATATTCGAATCAATCTTTGAATAATATCCAAAACTGGTTTGAATCCTAGAAATTGAAGTTGAAATAAATATCCAAGAATATTTCAATCAATAAATGGAAAATGATTAGTCAATTTCTATAATCCCCAAATCCAAACGTAATCTGGAAAATCTGTCTTCGGGGAGGGGTTTTGTGAAAATATCAGCAAGTTGAGCGTCAGTTGAAATGTGTTCAATGCAAATGTCTTCCTTAGCAATGTGATCTCTAAGAAAGTGGTGTCTCACATCAATGTGTTTTGTGCGTGAATGATGAACAGGATTATTTGACAAGTCTATTGCACTTTTACTATCACATTTTAATGGAACTTGTTTATAAACTAAGCCAAAATCAGAAAGAGTTTGCATCATCCATAAAATTTGAGCACAACTACTTCCTAAAGCAATATATTCTACTTCAGTGGTGGATAATGCAACACAATTCTGTTTTCGACTTGACCATGAAACTAATGAATGTCCTAGCATGAAACATGTCCCACTAGTGCTTTTTCTATCAACCAATGAACCAGCATAATCAGCATCAGAATAGCCAACTAAATCAAAATTTTCACAAGAAGGGTACCATAATCCAAATTTGTGTGTGTGTGAAACATACCTCAAAATTCGTTTAGTGGCTTTCAAATGAGATTCTTTAGGATTAGATTGAAAACGTGCACACAAACACACAGAAAACATAATATCAGGTCTAGAAGCAGTAAGATAGAGAAGTGAACCAATTATCCCTCGATATTTCTTCTGATCAACATCAATTCCTTTCTCCTCTTTGTCCAACTTTGTTGATGGGCTCATAGGAGTTCTCAATGGTTTGGAGTTCTCAACTCCAAATTTCTTCAACAGTTCCAACACATACTTGGATTGCGAAATGAAAATACCATCACTGCTTTGCTTGATTTGGAATCAAAGAAAATATTTCAATTCTCCAACCAAGCTCATCTCGAATTTAGCCTGCATGACTTGTTCAAATTTCTCGCACAAGAGTTCATTAGTAGCACCATAAATGATATCATCCACATAAATCTAAACAATCAAAAATTCACTTCCTTTATGTAATAGAAACAGTGTCGTGTCAGCAATCCCCTTTTTAAAGCCATTTTCCAAAAGATATGTACAAAGGCAGTCATACCAAGCTCTAGGAGCTTGCTTAAGACCATATAATGATTTTTCTAGCTTATACACATGATTTGGAAAATCATGATTTTCAAAACCGGGGGGTTACTCAACAAAAACTTCTTTCAAATCACCATTCAGAAAGGCACTTTTTACATCATTTGTTTAAGTTTGAAACCCTTATAACATGCAAAACTTAGCAAAATCCTATTGGCTTCTAACCTAGCAACTGGAGCAAATGTTTCATCAAAATCTATGCCTTCTATTTGGTTATATCCTTTTGCGACCAACCTAGCTTTGTTTCTAATTACATTTCCTGATTCATCAAGTTTATGTTTGAATACCCATTTAGTTCCAACAATTGGATAGTCATTAGGCCTAGGAACTAATTTCCAAACTTTATTTCTCTCAAATTGATTAAGTTCATCTTGCATTGCTAAAACCCAACTTTCATTATTAAGAGCCATTTCAACAGAATCAGGTTCAATCTCAGAAATAAAACCACTGTGACAACAGAACGCACACAAATCTTTATCAAATGAAGAGCGAGTGCGTATACCTTCCGTAGGTTCACCTATAACCAATTCAGGAGGATGAATGGATTTGAACTTCAATCTACCAGCATCAACAGTCCTACTTTCAGCTTTCTCACTAGATGTCCCTTCTTCAATGCCTTCATGATCTACCCCATCGTCAACCGTCTTTTCAGTCGTCCTTTCTAGTCAGATTCATCGAATTTCACATTGATTGATTCAACAATTGTCTTTGTTCGTTTGTTGTATATCCTGTAAGCCTTGCTCCTTGTTGAATAGCCCATGAAAATTCCCTAATCAGCCTTTAATTCAAATTTTCCAAGCTGATCACCTGTGTTAAGAATGAAACATGGACATCCAAATACACGAAAATAGGAAATGTTAGGTTTCCTTTCATGCCACAATTCATAAGACGTTTTGCCAAGTATTGGTCTAATCATTACTCTATTCATTACATAGCATGAAGTATTCACTGCCTCTGCCCAAAAGGTTAGAGGTAGTTTATACTCACTCAATATGGATCTAGCCAATTCCTGTAATGTACGATTTTTTCCTATCAACTACCCCATTTTGTTGAGGTGTTCGTGGAGCAGAAAATTCATGTTTTAAACCATTTTCTTCACAAAAGCTTTCAAATTCCAAATTTTCAAATTCGCCTCCACGATCACTTCCCAAGGTTTTAATTGAAACTCCCTTTTCATTTTGAACAAGTTTTTCAATTTTGAAAAATAATCAAAAGATTAAGATTTTTTGGCTAAGAAATAAACCCATGTAAATCTAGAGTAATCATCAACCAATACATAACAATAACGTTTTCCATTTAAACTTTCAATTTCATTTGGTCCAAATAAGTCCATGTGAATTAATTCAAGGACCCTTGATGTGCTAACAATGTTTTTAGGGCGAAATGATGATCGACTAAGCTTGCCCAAGGAACATGCTTTACACACTTTATTATTTTTAAATTTCTGATGTGGTAACCCTCTGACTAATTCTTTCGTATCAAGTTTTTCTAAGAGGCTCATGCTAGCATGTCCAAGCCTCCTATGCCATAAAGATGCCTCTTCGTCAGTGGCTACCAAACATCTAGAAAGATTTAGATTATCAAACGAAAGCGAGTAAACATTTCCTTTTCTTTTGCCCATAAAAACAATGTTATTAGAAGATTTATCAATGATTTTGCAAGTATCACTATCAGAAACCACATTCATACCTTTGTCACATAGCTGGCTAATAGAAATGAGATTGTGATGCAAATTATCAACGTATAAAACATTAGTCAAGGAAAAAGTACCGTTACCTACTTCACCTTTACCAATAATCTTACACTTGCTATTGTCTCCCATGATCACATTTCCACCTTTAAAATTCTCAAGGCTAAGGAACTTCGATTTGTCACCTGTCATATGTCTAGAACAACCTGAATCTAGAAACCATTCTTGTAGTTCCTTAGCCCGCCAACAGACCTACATAGAGATAGAGGAGGATGACCTAGAGTAACTCTTAGGTCCAATGATATTAGTGACTGAAGCATTGTGAATAAACAATCCCTTTGGAACCCAAACTTGTTTTGTCATTTTATTCTTGTTCCAATAGACATGAAATTTGTTTGTAGAATTCTTAGGAGCCCAAACTTGTATAAATTTTGTGTTCTTGTTCCTATGACTACAATTTTCAACACGATGTCCAATTATTTCACATCTAGCAAAGACACTCTTACCTTTTGCATTATCATCAACTTGTGTTTTCCCAAAGCCTAGTCCTTTTCTGTTGTTAGCAAAAATTTGATTTCCCAATAACATGTTGAATGATTTTTCTCCTCTTGAAAAGTTATTCGGAGATTTCTTAAGATTTTGGACTTTGGTTTTTAGTGTTGTGTTTTCAGTTACAAGTGAGTTGCATCTATTTATAAAATCCTTTTTCCTAGTGTCAATGGTTTCCTTAAGACTCAAGTTTTCTTTTTCAAGATTCTCAAAGCTATTCTTAAGTCTAGATAATTCTGAATCTAAAATTTTACATTTTTTACAGTCTAGCTTTTGAATATTTTCAAGTTCAGTTTCTAACCTAGAATTTTCATGGACAAGTTCTCTCCTATCAGATTTCAGTTTTTCAATTTTAGATTCAGGAGTATCAATTGTTTTAGTAAGATCACAGCACATCAAAGAAAGTTCTTTATAAGAATAGTCACCTACCTCACTAGATTCCTCTGAGCTTGCTTCTGAATCTGATTTTGCCATAAGACACAAGTTAGCCTCCTCTGAGCTATTATTCGAAACTTCCTCTCCTTCTTCATCATCCCAAGTCGCTGCAAAGGCCTTCTTATTCTTTTTCTTTCCTTCGTTATTTTTGAGAAATGGGCATTTTTGTTTGAAGTGGCCAGGCTTCTTGCAGTTAAAGCACGTCAATTCATTATCGGAATTGTCAGAATCTTTTGACCTATTACCACTTGTTTTCTTCTTGCGTGGCCTGAATCTTGACCATTTTCTAAGATTATTGACAGCCATTGCAAGCTCTTCAATTGGATCTTCTTCTTCTTCATCGCTCTCTTCTTTGCTCTTTAAGGCAATCTTCTTCTTCTTTGATTCAGAGTTGTTGCGTTCCTCCTTTGCTTTTAGCTCAAGCTCATATGTCATCAAGTTGCCGATCAACTCCTCCATGCTTAGTTTACTCATATCTTTCGATTCTTGTATTGCCGTGACTTTTGCCTCAAAGCTCATCGGTAAGACTCGTAGCACCTTCCTCACAAGCTCTACCTCAATGAATACCTTCCCAAGCGCTCTAGCATTGTACACCAAAGTTGAAAAGCATCCAAACATGTCCTTTATGCTCTCGCCTTTGTCCATCACAAAGTTCTCGTATTCATTGCTGAATAGGGCTAGACTCCTTGACTTGAGAAGTTCCTACATGTGTCACCTCCAAGGTATGCCAAATTTCCTATGCAATTTTACAATGAGAAATTCTATTAAATTCAGTCTTATCAAGAGCACAGATCAAAGCATTCATGGCTTTAGCATTTGTAGTTTTTAATTTCTTATCGTTAGCATCCCACCTATCCTTAGATTTAGGAATCTCAGTATCACCAACAGTTATAGTGGGAGATTTATAGCCAGTTTTAATAATGTCCCAAACATCATAATCAACAGGACTAAAATAAATACCCATCCTAACTTTCCAATAAGCATAATCATTCCCATTAAACATGGGTGGCCTAGCAATAGATTGTCCCTCAGAAAAAGCATTATTTGGTGGATTCATGACTCTAGAGTTAAAGAAAAATACCGTGCTCTGATACCACTTGTAGGATCTAGATTAACCCTAGAAGGGGGAGGGGTGAATAGGGTTATAGCAATTTTCTCGAATCAAACGCAAAAACAAACTGCAGAAAAGTAAATATGCTAAAAAGTAAATCACACACAAAATTTACCCAGCTTCGGCAACCCTTGCCTACTGCTGCATTCCCAGATTTCTATTAGAATTAAACAATCTCTCGCTTACAAACACTCTAACAGACCCGCAAACCCTGCTACCGCTTATAGAGTTATGCAAACTCGCAAACCCTGCTTACTGAACTAATCCTAACTAGACAATCTGACACTACCTAAATCCTAGGTGGTGATTTACCAAGATTTGATTCGAAAAAAAAACAGACTTCAAAAAAAAAAAATAAGAGCAAAAATTAATAAAAAACTTGAGTACAACTTTTTTTGCCCTTAAGCACAACAACAACCCGACCAAACAAAATAAAAATACGGCCACTTCCCTCTTTTGTTATCTGATGCAATTTAGGGTTCTGAACAATGGCGGCTTTGTCTTAACTTCGAACCGATTGGATCTTTGAGTTGCCTCCAATTGCTCCTCTTCCCTTCGAATGTCCAATCGCCTCTGATTAAGGCTTGCGCAACCACGTTTAGAGCGAATTCCGATTGCTACTGACTCGGGTGATTGAATTGGTATGATTTGAGTTGAGATTTTCTGATTTATCTTGCTTGTTCTCTTCATCCAGTCTATGATGATCTTGGGTATATATTTATATAGGGTAGAAACCCTGATACTTTGCGTCTGATTTGATTTCTTGCTTGGCCTCCAAGTCGTTGAATATTTCCATGATTTTGTTACGACATTTTGGGTATATACGATTCGAATTTTGCTTGGCACCCATAGTTTTGGATATTTCCTATATATTTTCACAATTTTGAAATTTGAACTGCTTATTTTGTTCGTATTCATTTACCTGACTTCATCACTTTCCTTTCTCAGTTGCTTGATATTTGCGACTTACTTGATTCACACGGTTTTGATTTTGAAGCGTTCGATTTTCCCTTGATTGGTATGGTAGAAACTTTCCTAATTTAGTTTGGCTTTGATTTTTGACATTGGTCAACACAGTATTGTTGAATTTCATGGACATCACGTCTTTGGTTGTTTTGACGATATTGAATTCGAGTTGACTTCGAATTCCCTGTTTCGAACTGTACCATCTGTTCCATGATGATGAATTTCATTTCTTTGTTCATTCTCAGCGTCATACTAATTTTAACATGTCTGCATCCATATATGCATTCATCTTAGCACTTTTCTTTTTCACTGCAACATTTGTTTGTTATGCACTGAGTTTGCTTCGAGACAGTTTCATTGTAGCTTGCACTGAGCATTTATGTTGTCCAGACATTGTTGAGTTCTTGGATTTCACCATACTTCTGTTGCATCCATTTGTTTGACCCTTGCATATGCTCTCTGTAGTATTGTGATCTTGAGATGATTGCATATTCCTGATGCACTTGGTCATTCATTGGTTTGTTTGCATATTTGTGCATATTGAGCCTTGGTCTCTGTTGCATGCATTGCTGTTGGGTTGCTTTGGGATTGAACTTGAGCTTTGTACTGTCGATTGTTGTAGCATGCACTCTGTAGATTTCCACTGGTTCATTGTTATTGCCTCTCTCCATTTGCCTCTGGTTACTTGTAACCGCTGCTACACATTGTTGTATTTGGACTTGTACCCTTGATCATTCACTGTTGCCTTGTATCAATGCTCAGCCATGTTGCATACATGTTTTCCTGTGTTCATGCTTGTGACATTCATGTTGTTTGCATTGAGTCACTGATTTTGGTCGAGACTTGAGCATTGTCGGGTTGCATATCCAGCTGAGTCTATGTTGTGCATGATTGTTGTTGTTGACTGCGCACACGAGTTGGCGAGGCAGTGCACACGTGTATAAATGTACACGTGTGTATTGCAGCTACTCATGATTACTTGTCCCTGATAAGAATACCGATATGCATAGATATTACACAATAAAAAATGATGACAATAACCCATATATCTGAGACACCAATAAAAACAAATTTATATTTTTGCAAATTCAAATTTGTTTATTTTCAGATTACTGTTGTAGTTGCTAATTATACGGGTTCACAGGAGACAGGACAAGAGTTGGAGCTGGACAATGCAGATAGATGCAGATGTGCAGACAGAGTGAGAAACTAAGTGTTGAGCGTTGTAGTGAGAAAAAAATATGAATGTGAAATGTATGAACTGGTGTACGTATATAGAGAGAGATGAAAACTTTGTACTGTATAAGTGTTGAAATAAAATATTATATTAAATAAAAATATTGATTGAATTGTATAAATTCTGTGCAATAGTATTATTATTCAATATGCATATTTATTCCTATATGTATACAGTACAGTCTGCAAACACATATATAAATTGATATATATTTGTTATCATCAAACTCAAATATCATGGAACAAACCGTGACCATTTTTGAAGCCAAACACTCAAGGCAGACCATGATGATCGTCGTTCGACCGATCCACTAGAAATGGAATTTTTAGTTGATAAGGTAAGAAGGCTGGTGAACGAAAACCAGCATAGAAGCATTGATGACTATGGTTCTTCTCCTAGTAGGAACATGTTCAGTGAGAAGATATTACAGGAGGAGTATCCCAGATGGTTCACAATTCCCATGGTGCTACATTACCAAAGAACATCTAATTAAAGATAGCACCTTTTAAAATATGAATGTCACATGGATAGTGCTAGAGCTACCAATGTTGTTAGATGTAGTTATTTCCCAATATTTTTAGAAGGTATGGCTACGATGTGGTTCACTTGGCTACTGCCGAGATTGATATTTTCATTTGATTAATTGACTAGAAAGTTTGTGGAGTAGTTCTTGTTGCATGTTTCTTGTTTGAAAGATGTGATGTCGTTACCTAACATTTTTTAGTGTTCCAGGGAGTCTCTGAAAGATTTTTTAAGTAGATTTAATACAGCCGTGACAGAAGTAAGCAATGCCAAGGAGGACATTTTGTTGATGGCTTTGATCAAAGGGATTCATCCATATATAGTTTCGGTAGATGGTTGAAAATGAAACCTCTACCAACCATGGACGAATGTTACAAAAAAGCGACCCAATATTTGCACTTGTAAGAGGCAAATACACCCGTGGGAAAGGCTAGTTAAAGACAACAGACCGAGGTCATTTAAAGTAATGTGGCCATGGAAAGACTAGCGAGAGCTCGGGGGAATGTTGCTGTTAACCTAGGAAATAAGAATAACAACCAGAAGAGAGGTAATTAGGGTAATGGAGGTAGGAAACCAGACTTCAAGAAGCATTCATAGTTGCCAAAGCATGAGGATTACACCCCCACTGAATGATACTATTGAGAATATCTACCTTGCGACACAAGATACTATTACACCCCGTAAAATATAAGGAAATTAATTAAAAAGAGTTAATAAGTAATTGTTAAAGTCGAAAAATTGAATTTTTGTAAATGTCAGAACTTGGCTATGAAATTTACACCATTGTGCTCATGGTAATTTTCCGATCAACTTTCATATATAAAGTTATACAATCATAGTTCAAACAAAGAAGTTATTAAGTTTGAAGTTTTCGGATCGAAAATAATTCGAAACCAGTTAAGGAAGTAAATGTTAATAACTTAATATTAAATTAAACATTTAGTACAAATGTTAACATTAAAGGAAATGGCTATGGTAAATCTAATTAAATCAGCATTGAAAAGGAAATAAATAAGAATTTATGTAGGTGAGGTAATGAATATTAACATTTAAAAATAAAGAAGGCAATAAATATTGTCAACTTAGCGCTTAAGCAACCGTTAAATATAAATGTTAATTAATAGTGTTCAATCAAATTAGTTCTAATTAAGGAAGCGCGGAAGGAAATAAATATCATTAACTTATGTTAAAATAATTATTAGAAGGACACTTAACGTTAAAGTAACATTACTATTAAATAGAATTAAGTTGAATTAAATCTAACTCAAATGGAAATAAATTGCACAATATCAGCAATTAATATAAAATGCGGTCAGTAGACACCCTTATTAGGCCCTATCAACTACTAGCAGTCGACGGTGATATTTTAGCAGTCGACTAGTGGTAGGTAGCGGCTGATAATAAACCTAAGCCGAGCTACCCGGATTTAATAAATTGAAATATAATGGATAAAACTATTTCCTGCCTATAAATACAGGCCCAACCCTTCATTTTTCTTCTCATATTTATTGAATCAAGGAGCAGAGCTTTTCTATTTTGTTTTCTCTACAAATTGTAGGAAATAAAAAATTATAAAATAGTATATTATATATGTATGTGAGTGTGGAGAATAGAGAAAAATAAAAGAGAAGAAGAATAAGGGGTGAATCAATCATGCAAAGAAGGGGAAAATTCTAAATCTATAACTTTACAAGTACGTTTAGTCGAATCTCTTCTCAAATTTTACTTCTAATAAATATTTATACACTTTAATACATATTTTGGTAGAAGAAAAGGGATTTAAATAAGAAGATTAAATTTAGATCTAGAGATTTGGAAGCTAAGAAGTGACTGGAAAATTATATATTATTATATAATATTGGATTTATAAGTTGTGAATTTGTTCGTTTTATGCCTAAGTGTAAATTTTGGGATTGTAGGCTTATATATGTGTATATATATATACATTATAAAGGTTAAAGCAATACCTAAAAGTTATGATAATAAGGCATTAAAAAGATTATAAGTTAAATCTGGATTTAATTAGTTGAATTTTATAAGTTGTATAACTTGAATAAAAAATAATTTCTAATTTGATTGGGATTTAAGTGTATATTTTAATTCGTTGGAATGAAGAATGTTTCTATGTAATTTCTGTAAATTATCCAACTTTATAATTATATGCATAAATGTATGTTGTTTGAAATCACAGGGAATATACCTAAAAGAAAGAGACGTGCAAAGTAAGGATGCTAAAGCTAAAGATAATTCCTTATAATTCCAAACACAATCCAAATCTTCTTTTAAATAATTTATGGGAAATTATAGTGTTAATATTTTTTTTGGGAAGATGTAGTTCCAATGCATTAAAATGTAGAAATCCCTAAAGCTAAAGATTAGAGTGTTATAAATACAATTAATAATAATCCCATTGTCATTAAAAATATGCTAGGAAATAAACAGTAAAAGCATAAATAAGACAATAGACTAAAGACTTGGGGAAGTTATAGTAATTTCGTTAAAATAAGCATGAATTGAAAAGAAGCAATAAATATACTCAATTGTATACATTAAAAAGAAGTAGTAAATTATATCTAAATGTAATAATTAGAAATGGAACAATGATTAATCTATTAAATTAGAAAGAAGTGGTAAATGCCATCTATTAACATTAATGAAATAAGAAGTAGATTCATATAAAATTAAAGGAACATTAATTATTGAACTTAGGAGGCGTAATAACAACCAAAAATTATACAGCCTCAAGAATACGATTATGACGCATGTGAATTATTAGATCTAGATAATATTCAGATTAATTAGAAATGACATAGTCATTAGTACGGGTTGGAATGCGAGGCTGATAATGTTACATAATCAAAGTCTTCCCTCCATAAGGAGCTACCAGTAGTTGTCCGTACATTGTACTAATGTGAGACATTTCCAACTATAAGACCTGTGGAAATATACATTCGTATATAAGTAAAGGGAATATACTAGAGTAGGGTTCACCTCGGTCTAAAGTCTTAAATGGAAAATATGGTTTACTTCAATCCTTATAGGGGCATTAATTAACCAATTGGGCATTTCCTTGATTGCATTAGGCAATCTACATAGGATGATGAGCACATGCGCGGTGCTATGTCAGCAAGGTTGGTACCAAATGCATGAGTAGGGCTGTACACATATGTCGAGAGCATTATTGGTCCTGGAGTGGTCATAAGAAAGACTCAGGTTATGGCTAGATGGACTACACCTTCTACTAGTGTACATTTCGTATAGGACATGTATCGCCTCAAAGTTGTCTGTTAGTTTGTTTTTCATCAGGAGGCAAGGCTAGATAAACCTTATTTAAAGTCTTTAAGACAAATTAGAATACAATAGTCCAAGGAGCCGAGTCATCAACAATCTGAGGAGCCGAGTCCATGATAGTTCGAGGAGTGGAGTCCCCGATATGAAGCAGCTAGATAAGTCTTCAAGAAGAAATAGAATATGGCTAATTAGTTGTAATGCCATTATTAGGCACTAATGGGAGGTTCCTCGATGTATGTTGGCAATTCGGCCTAGAAACAGATGGTAAATACAAGGTGCAATGCAGAATTACATATACTAGCGGTGAATGTATCCTGGTCCATAAGGGACTATAATACGCATACATACACGCGTATATAGTTATTGTATACCTCAAGTAGGTTAGGTGTATCATAAGCCTACATAAAGTCAAAAGGACTAAGCTTAAATAATAGACATAATAGTAATGGAAAACAATCAACATAATACTAGTGTTATGGATAAATCATGTAATTTACCAATTACTAGAATATTGTTCTCACCTCCTCATTATAACCCATATGCTAGATTTTGGAAAGATAGGTACTAGTTTAAAGCCAGAACGATGGAAGGATAGGTTTCCTTATCCATGCTTTGTACTAACATGGGCACTGGATACCAAAGATATTAGCTTTGGTCAGTAATTAAATGCTTTATTGTTCTCTATTATTCCACTATGAGTTCTTATCAATAGCTCTCTAATATATTTTTGTTTATTACAGGATACCAACACCAACGATCGTACCCTTGTGGACTTGGGCTTCCCATTAAGGTGCGGGTTGTTAAATGTACTAAAAACTATAAAAAGATCACTCGGAGGGAGTCGACGAAGACAGAGAAGATGTCAAGAAAGTACTATGGCTTCCATGAAACTCATGATCATAATACTAATGAATATAGACATTTGCGGGATGTAATCAAAGACCTAATTCTAAAAAATAAACATCAGTAGTATGTGAAATCCCATTGGATGGTGGTAAAGATATGCTCAACCCTAGTGGAAGGTGCTTCAATGGGGCTAGGCTGCGCTTAGTGAAGACGAATCTAGGTAGCTTGGAAAATGACTTGTTATTAATACGATCATTGGTGGGCTCATCCGGTTGAGAGGAGATAGAATGAGATGGAAATGTGACAAATCGCACCTTCCGACACACTGATTCAAAGCTAGGGTGGCTTTTGGACTCATGTTGTGCCGAGAAGTATGGGCTGTTATGGTTTTTTAACATTAAAGTGATATAAGAAGATATGATCTAAGATACACTACACCTTTAAAACTCACAACGGAAGGAATAAAACATTTAACATAGAAAAAAGTCCATCTTAGAAAATACCCAAATCACAGTCTCAGAAAATCAGTACATGGTCCAATACTATATACACAGAAAATATCACTCTATGTCTAATAAAAGAGATAAAATGTACTAATAAGATAAATAGATACGTAGAGAGCAAATACGATAAAAAGCAGTCTCCAAAAATACGCTTGATTCTCCAAGTATCAAGGATGAGCCAATCCCTTGCTGCCCTATCAACCTATGGTGGGGAAAAAGAAGCGAAAAGAATAGGTTAGACTAAGTACAAGTTTAATACATGATGATCATGTGCAACTAACATTAATACTACTTTAGATGACATAGGGTATGCCATAAGTATCCATGAATTCCTAAGGTCTAGTACCTAAGGGTTCTTATCTAATATAAGGATCATACTCACAACTAATGATCAACCAATGCTCCTAGAGCAACCTGATAAGAAAACACCACCTGTAAGCTACTCTGGGAACTGCTCTCTCGATAATACCCATAACTATGCTTGGAGAGGAAGAAATCGAAATACTTACTCACCAGTGTGTCTTATCGTCTACATCCATGTTCACCTCTTGATCATAGTATAATGCTCCTTATCGTACTGCGTCGGTGTCCACCTGTGTCACGTCACGTCAGAAGCGTGCATACAAGAACTTTTGTTTGTACCAGGCTTACTTCTTTACCTATTTGCCACTTATTGTGCTGCACCCGGCCTGACTGTCCTCCTCCATTAGCATCGGGCTTACTCACTGGCATTTGTCAATGCTAAGCATCCACTGTAGAACCTCCCATTGTGTTACACCTCTAATCTTTTGTTGCCATTATTCATGACTTTTAATTAGATAAATTAAATAGAATAATGTGGTTGATTAAAGAGATGAAATTTAATTGTCAATTAACTTGGCCACGGCTAAACCTATAAATGTATAAGTGTGGTTTATAATTTAAAAGTTCGGAAAATAAGAGGAGGGCAATATGGTAATAGCCACACCCGTATACCCTTAAAACCTCCCTTATTCTCCCCTACCTTTTCATAAATCAAAATAAAAGAGAAGATATAGCCAACCATTAAAACACCTTAGGAGATCAGCAATCTTGGACGATCCAAGAAAGAGCTAGAAGATTAAAGCTAAGGCAAATCGCAAACTCCAACAACTTAATCAAGTTGAATAATAGTGTAAATCATCTCATTTTTCCTTATTTTGGTTCGGTTATAGATATTAACCGAACGTATTTAGCTATCTTGATCATGTTTAGATCTAATAATCATTGTTTGGATATAAAATGATTTATGGTGATTTATTAGGATTTTTGTGGAATTAAAATGATGGTTTTAAAGTAAAAACCTTAGTAAACGACATCCAAAGGACTTGATTTTTGATATGTTGTGTAAAATGTAATTTTGGAGATGATTTTTAATTCCATAATTTTCGAAGTTAAAGGAATATTTTATGAATTTCCTAAGGTGAAAAGGCATTTATTTCGGGTTTTAATTATTAAAATAATAAAATAATGAATTATGTCATGAAATATTTATATGATGAAGAAAATGTCATTTCAGATTTTAAGGAAATTTTTGAGATTTTTCCCAAGTGATTTCGATTTATTATGAATTTTCTAAGCTAAAAAGGCTGGATAATTATATTAAAATATTATTATAGTATATTATTTTGAAATTAGTTTTGAAATAATAAATCTGTTCTATGGCAGATTTTTTGCAAAGAAATTGTTAAAATATGTCACTAACCAATAAAAATTTGATAAAGAATTGTTAATGTATGTCACTAACCAATAGGAGTTTGATAATGAATAGGAGTTGCAGTTTTCAAGTTATTTACGACTCTACCACTCAACCTTCCAACTCAGTAAGCTTCCGACTTTGAACCTTCTATAGCACTTCTGGACTTTTCTGCAGCATTTTTGATGAACCTTTCGTCATAGTAAGCTTCCGACTAAGTAACCTTCCGGCTTAGAACCTTCTGCAGCACTTTTGGACCTTTCTACAACATTTTTAGTGAACCTTTCGACTTAGTAACCTTATGACTTAGAACTTCTATAGCACTTCTGGATCTTTCTGCAGCATATTTGATGAACCTTTCGACTTTATAATCTTCCGACTAAGTAACCTTCTGACTTAGAACCTTCCGCAGCACTTTTGAACCTTTATGCAATATTTTTTGATGAAGCTTTTGGCCTTGTTGAAAGCACCATACCACAACATCATTCTGTAGTAGTTTTGGACCCTTTTGTAGCACCTTTTGACCTTGTCAAAAGCACCCTTCGACTTAGTCGAAAACTATCCGTGACAACAGTTGTAATTGTTGCGGAAGCCCTTTTATAGCAGTTTTCTCCATCTTTGTTTGCAAACTTCAAATAGGCACAACTTTCTAACTGTAAACCCGTTTTTCTACTATGACCGCTCTACGGAAAAGGAAACCATCATTTAAACACAATTTAATAGGTTAAAGATCTTAATTCTAAACCTATAAATAGTTATAGCTAAAACAAAGTTTTATATTTTTAAAGGGGTTTGATTTCTTTGCTTTCGTATATGTTTGTTTTATTATCTTTGCCTTCAAAGGGGATACTTTCGAAGGGGTTGTAAAATTGTTTTCTTTTGACCAAGTTTTATATTTTCGAATGGTAGAATTTAAAGTATTATAAGGCAAGAGCCTGATGTTTTTAAGAGCTTTCGAAGAAGGTTACCCTATAAAGTCAAAAGCTAGGTTGGTATCGAAAGATTTTATGATTGAAACTCTATTTTAAAGGAAAAACCATGGATATATTAAAGGACTTTGTATAATGGTTTAAGAAGAATCAATCTTTGGTAAATTAAATCCACAGGAGTGGTATTGTTATGTTGTTATATTGCTTCTTCTAGTATGAGTATATTCACTTTATAATGGAACCATAACTGTATTTTGGGGAAAAATGGTAGGAGAACTAGTTAGGTTAATCCAGTAGTGAATATAAATTGAATAACCTCCAAAATAAGTAGAATTGCATCCAGGAGGTCAGGAAGACCAGAATATAGGATGCTAAAATATAAAGGATGGCAGGAGCCAATAGGTTTCCAGTAAGCGCATGAAAACAGTATGATATTGGCAGAGGCCAATAGGTTAATAGTTAGCCCATGAAAACCATGTATGAAAGAGTATGTCAGATAGACAGGTTTATAGTTAGCCCATGAAAAACTATGTGTAAATGAAGATGTCAGATAGACAACTTCATAGTAAGCCCATGAAAACTATGTAATTGTACAGGAAGTCCTTAAATATTTAACCAGTTATTAGTTAGCCCATGAAAACTATTAGGTTAATAGTAATCCTAGAAACTATAATTAAGACAGATAGTCAGATTGAATGGGGATGGGTAATTCAGATTTGATTTTCTTATTTTGTATATCATCACAGCGTTTTGAAATACTATATTTTTTACCATTGTGGATGCAGGAGCACAATATATGCTTTTATAAAGGTTTTAGGATACTAGTGAAGGGAAAACCTGTTCCGCTAAGCGGCATGGTCTCACTAGATATCTACTTGGTTTGAGATGATAGACTATTATTCATACCGGCCTTTATGTCCGACTAGAAATTTTTTGCTTTCCCCTTAAACTTGTGGGTGCTCAATTGATTTTGAGTAGTATGAGGTTTAGGGTTTTTAGGTTTTTCTTAGATGATAAAGCTTCCGGAGGCCTGTAAAAGGCTAATAGTTATTTAGAGTTTTCTTTTTCGCTGTGTATTTGGATGTAAAGGCAGATTTATTAGCCTTACTATATACTCTGATCAACCAAAGGGGCATCTTTATATGTCGCTCTTGGCGTGTTTGTAATAATTATAATTAGCTGAAAGTAGTTAACGTATTTTGGAATTATGTAATGAATATGAAATGTTTTGATTTGAATATGGAAATATGTTTTTAAAATTGTTAATTTTTTTCCATATTCTTGTGATCTGTGTATCAATGTATCTGGCACTATCGTATTTGGTTGCCGAAGATTAATAACTATGGATGACTGCAGCATCTATAGCCGTTAGTTTTGGGCCTTCAACTAGGGGGATGTTACAAGTTGGTATCAGAGCATAGGTTTATGATAAAACATAAAATAAACCAAACATTTTCAAACATAATCCTAATAAATCAAAGAATAAGATTGGGGTTTCGGTTAACATTATCGTAATGTACTTGTATTTTCTATATATATATAAATAGAAGTATGTGTTCCCCTCTCTCTTAGACCGTTCTTTTGTATCTTACTAAGTCTCGTATGCAGATTTACGAGAAAGAAGATATGGAAGCAAGAAATGGAAGAAGAAATCTAAGCGGAGGAAGAACCACAACAAATGGTAATGCTTGACCTAATACCGGGAGGAAAAGGTCGATAGGCTAATGCTAATCCAAGTGCAGAGGCCAATGTAGGTGCTGGAACCCCACCAGTAAATATGGGGATGATGTATTAGTTCTCTATCAACTTGATGCAAGCTGGAGCAGCTGCAGGGGTAGTTGGAGGTAATGCTGTGAATATTGGTGGAGCCAATCCTGTGGCCTGGTTGAAAATAACTTTGCCAAGATGAGAAGGGATTTTACCAATTTGGGAGGAATGCCTTTTCGTGGAACAGAGGATGCTGTTGAAGTTGAGAACTAGATTTTGAACTATGAAAGGATCTTTAAAGATTTAGGCTTGGATGATGGAGAGAAGAGAAGGCTAGCATCTATATAGTTGGAAGGGTTAGCGCTTCACTGGTGGAACAGCGTGACAGTAAGAGTTCCGAAAGAAGAGCTGACATGTGCTAATTTTAGAAGAAGGTTTGAGCAGAGTTTCTTGTCCGAGGTTTCCAACTCAGCATTGATGAGGAAGTTCATGGATCTTGTACAAGGAGAGTAGTCAATGATCGAGAATGCTGCTAAGTTTGGTGAGCTGTCTCGATATGATTATGCATTGGTTGACACTGGTGTCAGAAGGAATGAGAGATTCATTTGAGGTTTGATGCTAGAAATAGGTAAAATGACCAAGACTCATATTATAGAGGCTTGTCATGTAGTGGTGGAGATGGCCATTTTCCATGAGGAGATGCTTGTTGTGTCTGTTAGAGAAAAATCAATTGAGTCCCAAGGCCTCAGGAGAAAAAAGGAAATTCTTCAAGAGGAAAGGAGTCTAGAAAGGGGATGCTGCCTAGAAAGCGAAGGCTTATTTAGTGTGTTATAAGTGTGATAAGAATGGCCATTATGCCAATGAGTACAGATCTGGTAAAGGAAAGAAGCATGCAGAGAAGAAGAATGTGAAATGCTTCAACTGTGACCAAGTTGGGCATTATAAGAGCCAGTGTCCAAAGCCAGTCCGGGTGGACAGAGAGAAGGTGTTTGCTATTGGACCACCATCTTCTTCTAGACCTAATGTCACGGAGAAAGGGAAAACTGTGATGGAAAGTACGCTTTTGATTTAGAGTACACCAGTTAGAGTACTTTTTGATACTAGTGCATCACGCTCATTTATATCACAGCATTTGGTTGATAGGTTATGTATAGAACCCACATACCTTGTTACCTCCTTAAGGGTAGTAAATCCAATAGTAGGGAATGAAACTCTTGGGATGAGATGTGACTGTTAGAAATTGATTTTTTAGGTCATAAGTTTGCATGCAATTTGTATGTTTTGATTTTGTAGAATTCGAGATCATTTGGGGTATGGATTGGTTGGGTAAGTATGAAGCTAGGATATTTTTCCCGAATCGGGAAATATCATTAAGGCACCTAGATAGTCATAACTAAATCGTTTTCTCAGTAGAGAATTCCGGTAAGAGCGTTTGTGCTTTGTTAAGTGTCTTGGAGGTGGGAGATGACCTTAGTCATGTTCGTGTAGCAAGAGAAGTTGTAGATGTATTTGAGCCGCTCACTGGATTATCACCGAAACGAGCCGTAGAGTTTCGGATAGACCTTGTACTGGGGGCTAACCTATCAGTAGACCACCTAGCAGATTGTCATCGATAGAGATAAAGGAATTGAAGGTGCAGCTAGTGGATCTTGAGGAAATAAATTTTATTAGACCAAGCAGCTGACCTTAGGGAACGACCGTGGTATTTGTTAAGAAACCAGATTGGTCGTTAAGGATGTGTTTCGACTACCGTAAGCTAAACGAGAGGACGATCAAGAATAAGTATCATTGCCAAGAATCGATGACTTATTTGATCAGTTGAGTGGAGTCAGAGTGTTTTCCTAATTGGATTTGGCGACAAGTTTCCATCAACTGAGAGAGGCATGGAACAGTATCCCATTGACAGCGTTTCGAACTAGATATGGATCGTATGAATGGTTGATGATGCCATTTGGATTGACTATTGCACCTGCATTCTTTGTTGATTTGATGAACCAGGTTTTTAGAGAGCACTTGGATAGGTTCTATTGGTATTCATAGATGATATTTTAATATACTCAACAGATGAAACAGAGCATGAGATTCATCTTAGAGAGGTGTTGGAGATGCTGCGGAAGAATCAGCTAAAAGAAATTTTTCCAAATGTCAATTTTTGAAGAAAGAGGTTAAGTTTCTTAGTCATGTGGTTTCAAGGAAGGGATTGTCAGTCGATCCATATAGATCGGAGCTGTGAACAATTGGAAGAGACCAGAAACAATGACCCAGATCAGAAGTTTTCTTGGACTTGCTGGCTGTTACCGAAGATTCATCAAGGATTTTTCACGAATAGTAGCGTCTTTGACTAAGCTTACCAAGAAGGAAGTGAAGTTTGTTTGGTCCAAAAAATGTGAGGGAGCATTTCTTAAGTTAAAGTATTTGTTGACCAATGCACCAGTATTAGTAGTTCTAGATGGCAACCAAGGGTTGGAAGTATACACAGATGCATGTGAGACTGGATTGGGAGCAGTATTGATGCAGAAGGCCAAAGTTATTGCTTACGCATCTAGGCAGCTTAGACCGCACGAAGTAAGATATCCTACTCATGACTTGGAATTGGTAGCGGTAATTTTTCCTTGAAGATTTGGAGGATTTTCTCTTAAGGGAGAGATTTGAGTTATATACCGATCATAAGTCATTAAAGTATTTATTATCTCCAACGAAGTTGAATATGCGACATCAGAGGTGGCTGGAGTTTTTGGCTGCTTATGATTTTGATATAGAATATACCCCAGGGAAAGGCAATAAATTAGCGGATGCTTTCAGCAGAAGATATCATAATGTGATGTTGGCTATGTTGGTGGAGGGGAAAGATCTGGAAGCTTTGACCAATTGTGGTGTGCAGTTAAGATTGATTGCTTGTTTTAGTCAGAGTACTGCCACGTTGTCCTGTTTGGAAGTTCGACCAGTATTGATCAAGAGAATTGCTTTTAAACAGAAGAAGGATCCATTATTAGCTGAGAAGATCAGAAGGCTTGGGGTTGGAACTGAGGTCGATGATTTGAATTTGTTTTATCTTGATCAGAGAAGATGGTTGAGAAAAAGGGACGGTTATGTGTTCCAGATGTGGAGAACTTGAGAAGAGAAATTCTCGAGGAATGTCATCGATCCAAGTTTATGATTCATCCTGGAGGGACCAAGATGTATCAAGATATAAAGAGGAGCTTCTGAAGGCATGAAGAGGGATGTTTGCTTGTGGGTTAGGCAATATGGAAACTGTCAATAAGTGAGAGACGAATGTCAAAAGCCGAGTAGGTTACTTCAGCCTCTAGATATTCCAGTTTGGAAATGCGATTCGATATCCATTGATTTTATAGATGGGTTGCCAAGGTCAAGGAGTGGAAATGAGAGTATATGGGTAATTGTGGACAGGATGACCAAGAGTACCCATTTCATTCTAGTAAAGCTGACCAGAACGACACCTATTTTATCAAAGTTGTTTATGAAGAACATAGTTAGACTTCACGGAATTCCTAGTAGCATGGTCAGTAGCATGGATGCGTTATTCACTAGCGAATTTTGAAGGAGTCTACAAGAGGTATTAGGTACCAAACTCAAGACGAGTACAGCTTATCACCCATAGATGGATGGGCAGACATAGAGAGTCAACAAGGTACTTGAGGACTTGTTAAAAGCTTGTATATTGGACTTTGGTGGATCTTGGGAGGACCACCTACATTTTTTTGAGTTTTCCTATAATAATAATAGCTATCAGACTAGTATACGAATGGCGCCTTTTGAAGCTTTTTGTATGGAAGACCATGCAAGCTGTTAGCATGCTGGTTGGAGATTGGAGACAAATTGGTCTTAGGTCCGGATTTGGTTAGGGAGACATCAGAAAAGATTGAGTTATTCCAAGGACAGATAAAGGAAGCTCAATTCAGGTAGAAGAGTTATAAAGATAAGAGGCGTAAAGACATAGGGTTCTCAGTGGGAGACAAGGTTTTCTTTAGAGTATCACAATGAAGGGTGTGGTAAGGTTTGGGAAGTCGGGAAAGTTGGCCCCGAGATATGTTGGACCATTCCAGATTTTAGAAAGAATTGGAAAACTTTCTTACAGAGTAGAGTTGCTGAGCAGTATGGCAGGTGTCCATAATGTATCCAATGTGTCCCATCTTCACAAGTATGTGCATGATCTGGAGGCTAATATTCCTCAGACAGAGTTGGAGGACTTAGTAGAAGAGCCCGAATTGACTTTTGTTAGACAACCAGTTCAGGTTGTAGCGAGAGATGAGAAAAGATTGAGGACCAAGACAGTCGAGTTGGTGAAAGTTCAATGGAGCGACAACGAGAAGAACTGTACTTGGGAGACAAAGGACAAGATCCGAGATGCGTATCCTGATCTACTTTGAGGGTATGTTCTATATTAATTTTATATAGACTTATTAGCTGGTAGGATATACTAGCTTTTGTTTGCATGGTTTTTATGCTTGTTTGTAGTCCTTATTGAATTCCGAGGATGAAATTCTTTAAGGGGGAGCCTGTAACACCCCTAATTTTTTTGTATAACAGTATTCAGGATATTTAATTAGATAAATTAAATAGAATAATGTGGTTGATTAAGGAGTTGGGATTTAATTTTTAATTAACTTTGCTACGGCTAAACCAATGAATGTATAAGTGTGGTTTATAATTTATAAGTTAGGAAAATAAGAGGAGAGCAATATTTGAATAGCCACACCCATATACCCTTAAAACCTTCATTATTCTCCCCTATCTTTTCATAAAACAAAATAACATAAAAGAGAAGATATAGTCGGCTATTAAAACACCTTAGGAGATCAACAAACTTGGAAGATCCAAGAGAGAAAGCTACAAGATTAAAGCTAAGGCAAATCTCAAACTCCAACAACTTAATCAAGGTGAATAATAGTGTAAATCATCTCATTTTTTCTTTTTTTGGTACGGTTATAGATAGTAACCGAATGTATTTAGCCGTGTTGATCATGTTGGGATCTAATAATCATTGTTTCGATATAATAATGATTCATGGTGATTTATTAGGATTTTTATGGAATTAAAATGATGGGTTTTAAGTAAAAACCTTAGTAAACGACTTCCAAATGGCTTGACTTTTGGATATGTTATGTAAAATGTAATTTTAGAGATGGGTTTTTAATTTCATAATTTTCGAAGTTAATAAGAATATTTTATGAATTTTATAAAATGAAAAAGCATTTATTTTGGGATTAAATAACGAATTATATCCCAAAATTTTTAAATGATAAAGAAAATATTATTTCAGATTTTTGATGAATTTTTGAGATTTTTTCCTACTAATTTCGATTTATTATGAAACTTTTATGCTAAAAATGCTTATTAATTATATTAAAATATTAAAATAATTTATTATTTTGAAATTAATTTTCGAAATAATAAATCTGATCTATAACAGATTTTCTACAAAGATATTGTTAAAGTATGTCATTAACCAATAGTAATTTGACAAAGAATTGTTAAGGTATGTCATTAAGCAATAGGAATTTGACAAAGAATAGGAATTGCAGTTTTCAAGTTATTTATGACTCTGCCACTCAACCTTCCGACTTAGAACCTTCTGCAGCACTTTTGGATCTTTCTGCAGCATTTTTGATGAACCTTCCGACTTAGTATCCTTCGACTTAGAACCTTCTGCGGCACTTGGACCTTTCTGCAGCATTTTTGGTGAACCTTTCGACTTAGTAACCTTCCAACTAAGAAACCTTCCACTAAGAACCTTCCGCAACACTTCTAGACCTTTCTGCAGCATTTTTTGATGAACCTTTCAGCCTTGTCAAAAGCACCTTTCGACGACATCATTCTGCACCAATTTTGGACCCTTTCGTAGCACCACCTTTCGACCTTGTCGAAAGTACCCTTCGACTTAGTTGAAAGCTACATTTTGGCAGCAGTTGTAAACGTTGCGAAAGCTCTTTTGAGCAATTTTCTCCAACTTTGTTTGCAAACTTCAAATAGGCATAACTTTCTAACCGTAAGCCTGTTGTTCTATTTTGACCACTCTACGGAAAGAGAAAACAATCATTTGAACACAATGGAATAGGCTAGAGATCTTAATTCTACACCTATAAAATGTTATAGCTAAACAAAAGTTTTATATTTTCGAAGGGGGTTGATTTCTTTGCTTTCGAATATGTTTGTTTGGTTCTCTTTGCCTTTGAAGGGGATACTTTCGAAGTGGTTGTAGAATATTTTTCTTTTGACCAAGTTTTTTATTTTTGAAAGGTAGAATTTAAAGTATTATAAAGTATAAGCCTAATGTTTTTAAGAGCTTTCGAAGAAGTTTACGCTATGTAGTCGAAGGCTAGGTTTCGAAGGTATCGAAATAATTTACGATCGAAACTCTATTTTTAAAGGAAAAACCATGGCCTTATTAAAGGAGTTTGTATAATGGTCTAAGAAGAATCTACCTTTGACAAATTAAACCCATAGGATTGGTATTGTTATGTTGTTATATTGTTTCTTCTAGTGTAACAACCCTAGATTTTTTTTCATATAATTTAAATTTGAATTTATTTTATTTTGAAATTATTTTAAACTTGTTTTATTTCAAACATTTCATTTTTAAATATAAATTTTGATTATTATATGAATTATAATTTCAAACCGGTATAAATTGAATATTTTCCTGAAAATTGGATTTGTGGTCAAAACTGGTCAAACTTTGACTTTTAATTTTAAATTTAAATATTTGAATTCTTGAATTTTATCTTTTATTATTAAAATACATTTAATATCATGATACTGTTTTTGTTTCGTTGAAATTGGATTTAAATTATGAAAGTTATACCCTTTACAATATTGTGTGTATATAGGGTTATTTAACGATATTCTTTGTTTAAATTTACATCAATGATATTTTTACTTGATATATCTTATTCTAATTTGTATATTTATGTTATTTTATTTATATTTTTACATTTAAATACTTTTGAAGTGATGTTTGAATTTTTCCAAAGCTTATTGAATTTATATCCAAATTTTAAAGCCTAGTTTCCACTTTCTGCTATTTTCTTTATTTAAATTATATTTAAATTAAAATTTATATATTTATTTGTTAATGAATTTTTATTTTTATGTATTATCTTTGTTATAAATATTTTTACAAGTCCATATAAATTTTCTAAAATTCATTCTGTTTATTTTCCATTTTTCCAGACTAGTTTGCAATTTTGTGCTATTTTCTTTTTTTAACCTTATATAATTAATAAATATTTATATATATATTTTATTTTGGTCATATTTTCGAATTTATGACTGAAATTATTATTATTTTCAGTAATATAAACTTATATAAATAAATTAAAGGTAATTTGAAAAGGTTTTGACTTTTAGTTTTCCTATGGCCATTTATCTTCCAACCTTTCATATTTGTAACTTACTTTTCAGCAGTTAGCCATAATTATCCATTTCTTTCAGCCACATACTCTCTTTAGCATTCATGTACTCTTTTTTTTCTCATTTCCTGAAGAAAAAAATTCGGCCCTTGCTTGAGAAGGTTTTGGTAAAAAAATTTCATTTATCTTCTTTCTTTTGTTTATTTCCTTTTGTTTTGACATTGTTTTGCACTTGTTCTCCTTCACATCTAGGTTCGGCCACCTCCTCTCCAGACCCTGCCACCTTACCACCACCAAAGAACGCCTCCATCACCACCTCCTTTTGGTCGAAACCCCAAGCCGTACCCCTAGTGATGATCCACCACCAAAGTTTCCACAAAACTCCACTTTTGTTTGCATAGCCGACCTCTACCATGCATCCACCACCTTCCATCACCCATGACCGCCACTAACATCACCTTCACCACCTCCAGGACCACCTGGACACGCTGCTACGTCATCACCATGGACCCCACAGTGCAGGCCGTGATCCTAGTGCCTTGACCGAGCCTTGTTTTGGCGTTGAATCATGTGATATTGCCTTGTTGTGTTGTTTTCACCACTACCTACATTTGCACCATCAACAACCAAGTGTAGGCCGACCATACCCAACCAAAACCTGATCCAAATCTTGCCTTAGCCTGTAGTACACCTTATGGCTGAACCTGAAGGTTATTGGAAGCAAGTGCAAAGCAATTCTGTTTTGATTCGTGCAGTTGATTCTATCTTATTCTATCGTATTTTGCATTTGAAAACTTATGTTATTATTATTGTTTTGTGTGACTTGTATTCAAGGGATTTGATACTTTGGCTCTTCCACTCATCTCTGTGTCGTGTTATCGTGCTTGTGTGGATTCCTTTTGTGCATTCGTAGTTGTGTTTCCAGCTCAAACCAGTGAGTTATTCTCACCAGACAGTTTTGTACTTATGTAACTAGTAAATCGATCACCTGTAAATCTGTAAAATGCATCACCATATTATATTTGCTATGTTCTGATTGTATGATGTTCACCCATGCTTAAACACCTGTTATATCATATGTTACTGTTATATTATGTTGTTCTGTTATTTTTATCAGTTTATCACACTGCAAGTTCCCTTTAGATTAGAATCACTATGGGTTGAAATGATACATACATGAACGAACTTTAGAATAGGGGAAAATCGTTATGGTCTGAAATGATAGGCCTGAGCGATTTTCAATTTCTTTCATTTACTTGGGACTGCGGGTTTGAAATGATAAAACCCAGGTTTTGTTTGTAAATTACGGGTTGAAATGATATATTACCCGTATCACTTTACCCAGCGTAGAAAATTATATACAGACCCGTAGTTAAAATGTGTTTTTCTAAAAATTTTAAAATATTTAAGAAATATAAATATTACTATATTTTGATTTAAACTTACTTAAAATGATTTTTGTAAAGTATTATTAATTTTCTGGAAATTGATAAGTTAAATAAATTATGGAAAAGTTAGAAAATTTGAATGTAAGTTATTTTGGAAATTTTGATTTAATTATAATTGAAAATTAAATTAAGTATGAAAATATGATAAATTTATGATAATTTGAATTTAAAATGAATTTAAAGTGATTTTATAATATATTAATGATTTTTGAATAAAGTTAAAATGTGAAATGAATTATTATTTAAGTTGAAATTTTGAAATATAACCAAAATGGGAATTTGTGAATTTGGCTTAAAAGTGAATTTTAAGTTAAATAAATAAAACTGAAATTAAGTTATATTTTGAAATTTTAAACTTAAGTGTTAAATTGAAATTTAATTCAACAAATTAAAATTGAATGTTAAAATTTAATAAGTGAATTATTATTAAATCTTGATTTTTAAATGGAAATTTAACTTTATAAAAATCAGGATTTAAGGGAAATATAGTGATGATTGTAAAAGAGAAAATGTATGATTTTTTAAGTTAAAATGTTTCCAATAAAAATATAATTGGTTGTGAAATTATATTGAATATTTGAAGTTAATTAACTGCATTTTTGAGATGCTATTAATTGTAATGTAAATGATGTTACAACATTTGTAAATGCTGTAGTTGATGATAATGAACTAAAAAGCTAAATTGAATTAAAGGCTATTATAGCATTTTTGTAAGTGCTACAATTGTTGAATTTAACTAAGTTTATTTGTAATTTAAGTAAACCTTATTACAGCATTTTTAAAATGCTGTCTTTTGTTAAATTGAACTGTTTTGAATGTAACTTTCATAGCGTTTTCTAAATGTTGCGAAAAGTAAATTTTCACTGTTTTGATAAACTTAAGTGAATAAATGAACTTTTAAAGTTGAAAATTTTGAAAATTTAATAATTTAATTATTAAATGTAATAACTTCATTTTTGATTTAAATGAAGTAATTTGATTTGCAATATAACTATTTTGAAATGTGAATTGAAAGGGCATTTTAAATTGAATAAAATGAATAATGATTTGAAATGAACGTGGTTTTGAAAAGATATGATATTTTTGATATATTAAAATGATTCAAAATGGGAAAGGTATGGTACTTTGATATACTAAAATGATTTGAAATGAACGTGGTTTTGAAAAGATATGATATTTTTTAATATATTAAAATGATTTGAAATGAATGTGGTTTTGAAAAGATATGATATTTTTTGATATATTAAAATGATTTGAAACGAAATTTTGAAAAGATATGATATTTTTAATATTCAAATGATTTGAAATGAAGTTTTGGAAAGATATGATATTTTTGATATATTAAAATGATTTGAAATGAAGTTTTGGAAAGATATGATATTTTGATATATTAAAATGATTTGAAATGAAGTTTTGAAAAGATATGATACCTTTTGATATATTAAAATGATTTGAAATGAAGTTTTGAAAAGATATGATATTTTGATACGTTGAAATGTTTTGACAGGAAGTTTCGGAAATATATGATGTTTTTGAAATGGTTTGGAAATGATTAGATCTTTATTTTCATAAAGATTTGAAATTTAAATGATAATTTATTTTGAAGTATAAACTATGATTTTTAAATTATAACTACGGGTTATAATAACGATTGGTTGCCAAAGAGACCGGGATCAGATATCTTGCATACTCTCTGTCGATACCGAAAACCACTTTGACAACCGTGTATGCGGTGGAGATTCCAAAATGAAGTAGGATGGTGGCGACGTTCTTGAGGTATATTACGTGGACCCGACTCCCGTGAGTTGGATTAAGGTGGCTAAAACAGGAGCGATCTCGGGCCAAAAGGTGTAGCTCCTCTGGTTGGACACATTTCTTCGATACTATACTCTTACTTGTGGTTGATTTGATGGCCATCCTCCGATTTTGATTTGGGAGTGTGTTCCGAGGTGGGCATATGTGGCTGTTGCGTTACCACCAGCCCGTGTGCGTAATTAGTATATCTACCCTGTCATTGCCTTGTATGCCATGTCACCTACCATATCGAGCCTTTACTATGAGTTTGGTTTTCTCCCGTAGCCCATGCGTATCTTCTCGTAGTCTCCCGATCAGGAGATATGCAGATATTGGATGGACTACTGGGACTATTATGTGTGAAGGGTGATATGGGTAGCCCGGAACGCTATTTAAAAGTAAGTTTATTTTACTGTAGACATTATTATAATGGCACAATATTACTACATAGTAAATAGTTTAATGGATCCTTAGAGGATGGGCGGTCCCAGGTATCTTTTAAGTTACTTGTACCTTATTACAATTCACTTGAGTTGGTTTACATTATATAAGTATATATTGTCCTGACTCGAGTGTTTGTATTTTTATTTACGCTCGGGTCAGCCTGAGTTATTCACAGATTTGGATTCCACTTTCTGGAGATTGGAATTGCTGGAGATTATCTGCTTATCTAGTTTTATCTATTTCAGTTCCGTTGTTCTATTCAGCTTGTACTTGGTTATCATCTTGAGACTTCTGTTGTACTTTATTTATTCTACTGTATTTTATTTAACTCTGATATATTTATATAGTAGCTTCATGAACTACTATTTCTTTTACTTCCGCTGCATTATTAAATACTCTGTGTCTGTGATCTGTGATTATTATTTACTGTATATTGTAAGATTTGCCAAATTTTATTTACAACGCGGTATTTTGAACAATTCAATTCCGGCATGAGTATCTACCTATACACTTATAATGGATGCGAATAGTTGAAAATATCTGGTTGTTACAGTTGGTATCAGAGCTTTGGTAGCTCTCGGCAAAACTTAGTATATAGGGTAAATGTATTTACAGAATCTCTTTCATTCGAGTTTAAATCTCTTCCTTTTGAGTCGATTCATTTGAACTTTGGAACGTTCCCTGCGGTTCCAAAATTCATTTCGTGTCCCTCACTATTCATTTTCTTTTGATTTTGGAGTATCCCATAACTCCACTTCGAAGTATCTTTATAATGAGTCAGCAGTCCCGCCAATCTCAAATTATTTGTAAAGGGGTGAAACTCCTTTACAATAGCATTGATTCACCAAGGATTTTATATCCTCGGTTTAGATGCTAGTATCTCTGATTATCCTAAGCTCTATCTTTTGAGATCGAATGTAGAATTACCCTAGAAAATCCACATCGATCTTATTCTTTACGTCGTGGTTGACTTGGTTAAGGCTGCCCACGATTTATTTAAGCTTATCAAACTTCCTATTTTGTTATTCAATCATCTTTTCTTTTGTTTCCAATCTATCTCCAAACATTTTGAATTGTACTTGTAAATCAGTATTAATGTTTTGTTTTATATTGTGTTGTTTGAGTTATTGATGTTGATTTGGGTTTTCGATTGATTCGTCTAATCAACGTTATCGATAGGATTTCTAAAACACTTTGACAGAACAAACTGACACAATATTATTTTAAAATTTGGTTAATGAAATAAATTTTGATATAAGTAAATTTATGGAAATTAATAAATTGATTTAAATTAATCATTTGAAATGATAATACTTAATTTATCATTTATTGTTCTGTAAACGAATTTATAAATAGCTGTTTATAAATTGATTTGGGAACTGAAATGAGTTTAAAACAAGAAATTTGAGAATTTAATTTCCAATGGTTTTGAAACCTTGTATTTAAAGTTTTAAAATGGGTATATTATTTAAAGTATTTTCTAATAGAAATTTGTTTCCAAGAAATTTTAAAGTTTAAAATTAGTGCTCTTCTCTTTGTTGTTGGAAAATAACTTTGGTGATGACCGCGGCATCATCGATGTTCATTTTCGAGTTTCGAAGTAAAGAGACCATTCTGTAGTCTTGCTACAGCTTTGTTTTAGGAAATTTAATTGATTTGAATTTCTAAAATAAGACTGGATTTATAATACATATAGATGTATGATTTAAATTTGATTTGACATATTATGTGTATATATTTATTTATCTCTAAATGGTTTGAAGAATTGGAAATTTTATTCTTAGACTTTATCTTAAAGAATCATTTCAATTATAAAAAGAAAATCAAAATTTTAGATAAATGATTCAAATTTGAGATGAGGGAATTAGAAAGTTTTATTTATATAATACTCAATTGCATTTAAATATACTTACCCAAATTATACAGAAGTTAACAATGTAATTGGATAATATACAATATAAAAAGATTTTATAAATAAAATTTGAATGGTTAAAATAAATATTATGCACTTAAATTTTAGTTATAAAATGATTAACATGAGTAAATATAATAAAAGGTTAATTGAATAATTTACAATATAAAATGATGATTAATGGAACTAACAATAAATTAAAGCAGTTATAATAAGAGTAAGTATAATGGGCATAGATGATAAAATATATTGAGAAGAATAAATTTAACTTTAAGTAGGAATAAAGAAGAATTAAATTTATTATGTACATTATGAGTATAATGAATGATTATTTTTCAAATCCATGATCTTAGAATTGTTAATTTAAGATGATTAGAAGATAAAATAATAAAATTTGAGATAGTTAAGATTTATTTAACTTGGGTAAAAAAAATTAATTATCTATTTAAGTTGAAATTTCCATGGTTTCTAACTTATTATCTTATTTTGTTTTTCAAAGTATCTTTTGGTTGTCCTTATTTTCCTTATGTTGCTTCAGGCCGGTGTAGACATTTTTCTATAATTTTTCTGTTTAGAAATCTTTCTATAATCTTTGATAATCTCCACCATATTAAACTTACCTATAACAATAGTTATCAGGTATAATTTCAATCTCCTTGCCATCTTGTCTTAATCTTATTTGACTCTATCTTTTTCTGTGCTTTCTCGTACCTCATTCCTTTTCGGGGACGAAAAGTTTTGAGTGGGGGAGAGTGTAACAACCCTAGATTTTTTCATATAATTTAAATTTAACTTTATTTTATTTTGAAATTATTTTAAACTTATTTTATTTCAAATATTTCATTCTTAAATATAAATTTTGATTATTATATGAATTATAATTTCAAACTGGTATAAATTGAATATTTTCCTGAAAATTGGATTTGTGGTCAAAACTGGTCAAACTTTAACTTTTAAATTTCAAATTTAAATATTTGAATTCTTTATTTTCATATTTGATTATGAAAATAGATATAATATCATGAAAACTGCTTTTCGTTTCGTTGAAATTGGATTTAAATTGTGAAAGTTATACCCTTTACAATATTGTGTGTATATAGGGTTATTTAACAATATTCTTTGTTTTAATTTATATAAATGATATTTTTACTTGATATATCTTATTCTAATTTTTATATTTATGTTATATTATGTATATTTTTACTTTTAAATATTTTTAAAGTGATGTTTGAATTTTTCCAAAGCTTATTGAATTTATTTCCAAATTTTAAAGCCTAGTTTCCATTTTCTGCTATTTTCTTTATTTAAATTATATTTAAATTAAAATTAATATATTGATTTGTGAATGCATTTTTATTTTTATGGTATTATCTTTGTTATAAATATTTTTACAAGGCCATATAAATTTTCCAAAGTTCATTATGTTTATTTTCCATTTTTCTAGGCTAGTTTGCAATTTTTGCTATTTTCTTATTTTAGCCTTATATAATTAATATATATATATATATATATATATATATATATTATATTTGGTTATGTTTTCGAATTTGTGACCGAAAGTATTATTATTTTCAGTAATATAAACTTATATAAATAAATTAAAGGTAATTTGAAAAGGTTTTGACTTTTAGTTTTCCTATGGCCATTTATCTTCCAACCTTTCATATTTGTAACTTAGTTTTCATTTCTTTCAGTCACATACTCTCTTTAGCATTCATGTACTCTTTTTTTTTCTTATTTCCTGAAGAAAAAAATTCGGCCATTGCTTGAGAGAAGGTTTTGGTAAAAAAGTTTCATTTCTCTTCTTTCTTTTGTTTATTTCTTTTTGTTTTGACATTGTTTTGCACTTGTTCTTCTTCACTTCCAGGTTCAACCACCTCCTCTCCAGCCCTTGCCGCCTCCACCACCACCTGAGAACACCTCCATCGCCACCTCCTCTTTGGTCAAAACCCAAGCCGTACCCCTAGTGATGATCCACCACCAAAGTTTCCACAAAACTCCACTTTTGTTTGCATAGCCGACCTCTACCATGCATCCACCACCTTCCATCACCCATGGCCGCCACTAACATCACCTTCACCACCTCCAGCATCACCTGGACACGCTGCCACATCATCACCTTGGACCCCACAGTGCAGGGCGTTACCCTAGTGCCTTGACCGAGCCTTGTTTTGGCCTTGAATCATGTGATATTGCCTTGTTGTGTTGTTTTCACCACTACCCACCTTTGCACCATTAACAACCAAGTGTAGGCCGACCATACCCAACCAAAACCTGATCCAAATCTTTCATTAGACCTGTAGTACACCTTATGGCTGAGCCTGAAGGTTGTTGGAAGCAAGTGCAAAGCAATTTTGTTTTAATTCGTGCAGTTGATTCTATCTTATTCTATCGTATTTTGCATTTGAAAACTTATGTTATTATTATTGTTTTGTGTGACTTGTATTCAAGGGATTTGATACTTTGGTTCTTCCACTCATCTCTGTGTCGTGTTATCGTGCTTGTGTGGATTCCTTTTGTGCATTCGTAGTTGTGTCTCCAGCTCAAACCAGTGAGTTATTCTCACCAAACAGTTTTGTACTTGTATAACTAGTAATTGATCACATGTGAATCTGTAAAATGCATCACCATATTATATTTGCTATGTTCTGATTATATGATGTTCACGCATGCTTAAACACCTGTTATATCATATGTTACTGTTATATTATGTTGTTCTGTTATTTTTATCAGTTTATCACACTGCAAGTAGATTAGAATCACTATGGGTTAAAATGATACATACCCGAACGGACTTTAGAATAGGGGAAAATCATTATGGGCTGAAATGATAGCCCTGAGTGATTTTCAATTTCTTTCATTTACTTGGGACTGCGGGTTTGAAATGATAAAACCCGGGTTTTCTTGTAAATTACGGGTTGAAATGATATATTACCCGTATCATTTTACCTAGCGTAGAAAATTATATACAGACCCGTAGTTAAAATGTGTTTTTCTCAAAATTTTAAAATATTTTAGAAATGTAAATATTACTATATTTTGATTTAAATTTACTTAAAATGATTTTTGTAAAGTATTACTGATTTTCTTGAAATTTATAAGTTAAATTAATTATGGAAAAGTTAGAAAATTTGAATATAAGTTATTTTGGAAATTTTAATTTAATTATAATTGGAAATAAAATTAAGTATGAAAATATTTATGATAATTTGAATTTAAAATGAATTTAAAGTGATTTTATAATATATTAATGATTTTTGAATAAAGTTAAAACGTGAAATGAATTATTATTTAAGTTGAAATTTTGAAATATAACCAAAATGAGAATTTGTGAATTTGGCTTAAAAGTGAATTTTAAGTTAAATAAATAAAACTGAAATTAAGTTATATTTTGAAATTTTAAACTTAAGTGTTAAATTTAAATTTAATTCGATGAATTTAAAATTGAATGTTGAAATTTAATAAGTGAATTATTATTAAATCTTGATTTTTAAATGGAAATTTAACTTTGTAAAAGTCATGATTTTAGGGAAATAAAGTGATGATTGTAAAAGAGAAATGTATGATTTCACAAGTTAAAATGTTTTCAATAAAAATATAATTGGTTGTGAAATTATATTGAATATTTGAAGTTAATTAACTGCATTTTTGAAATGCTATTAATTGTAATGTAAATGATATTACAACATTTGTAAATGCTGTAGTTGATGATAATGAACTAAAAAGCTAAATTGAATTAAAGGCTATTATGCATTTTTGTAAGTGCTATAGTTGTTGAATTTAGCTAAGTTTCTTTGAAATTTAAGTAAACCCTATTACAGCATTTTTAAAATGCTATCTTTTGTTAAATTGAACTGTTTTGAATGTAACTTTACGTAGTGTTTTCTAAATGTTGCGAAAAGTAAATTTTCACCATTTTGATAAACTTAAGTGAATAAATGAACTTTGAAAGTTGAAAATTTTGAAATTTAATAATTTAATTATTAAATGCAATAACTTCATTTTTGATTTAAATGAAGTAATTTGATTTGCAATATAAACTGTTTTGAAATGTGAATTGAAAGGGTATTTTAAATTGAATAAAATGAATAACGATTTGAAATGAATGTGGTTTTGAAAAGATATGATATTTTTTGATATATTAAAATGATTCGAAATGAATGTGGTTTTGAAAAGATATGGTACTTTGATATATTAAAATGATTTGAAATGAATGTGGTTTTGAAAAGATATGATATTTTTTGATATATTAAGTTGATTTGAAATGAATGTGGTTTTGAAAAGATACGATATTTTTTGACATACTAAAATGATTTGAAATGAATTTTTGGAAAGATATGATATTTTTGATATTAAAATGATTTGAAATGAAGTTTTGAAAAGATATGATATTTTTGACATATTAAAATGATTTGAAATGAAGTTTTGGAAAGATATGATATTTTTGACATATTAAAATGATTTGAAATGAAGTTTTGGAAAGATATGATATCTTTTGATATATTAAATTGATTTGAAATGAAGTTTTGGAAAGTTATGATATTTTGATATATTGAAATGTTTTGACAGGAAGTTTTGGAAAGATATGGTGTTTTTGAAATGGTTTGGAAATGATTAGATCTTTATTTTGATAAAGATTTGAAATTTAAATGATACTTTATTTTGAAGTATAAACTATGACTTTTAAATTATAACTACGGGTTATAATAACGATTGGTTGGCTAAGAGACCGGGATCAGATATCTTGCATACTCTCTGTCGATACCGAAAACCACTTTGACAACCGTGTATGCGATGAAGATTCCAAAATGAAGTATGATGGTGGCGACGTTCTTGAGGTATATTAGTGGACCCGACTCCCGTGAGTTCGCTTAAGGTGGCTAAAACAGAAGTGATCTCGAGCCAAAAGGGGTATCTCCTCTGGTCGGACACATTTCTTTGATACTATACTCTTACTTGTGGTTGATTTGATGGCCATCCTCTGATTTTGATTTGGGAGTGTGTTCCGAGGTGGGCGTATGTGGCTGCTGCATTACCACCAGCCCGTGTGCGTAGTTGGTATATCTACCCTGGCATTGCCTTGTGTGCCGTGTCACCTACCATATCGAGCCTTTACTACGAGTTTGGTTTTCTCCCATAGCCCATGCACATCTTCTCGTAGTCTCCCGATCAGGAGATATGCAGATATTGGATGGATTACTGGGACTATTATGTGTGAAGGGTGATATGGGTAGCCCGGAATGATATTTAAAAGTAAGTTTATTCTACCTAGACATAATTATAATAGCGCAATATTACTACATAGTAAATAGTTTAACGGATCCTTAGAGGATGGGTGGTCCCAGGCATCCTTTAAGTTACTTGTACCTTATTACAGTTCACTTAGTTGGTTTACATTACATAAGTATATATTGTCCTGACTCGAGTGTTTGTATTTTTATTTACGCTCGGGTCAGCCTGAGTTATTCATAGATTTGGATTCCACTTTCTGGAGATTGGAATCGTTGGAGATTATCTGCTTATCTAGTTTTATCTATTTCAGTTCCGTTGTTCTATTCAGCTTGTACTTGGTTATCATCTTGAGACTTCTGTTGTACTTTATTTATTCTACTGTATTTTATTTAGCTCTGATATATTTATATAGTAGCTTCATGAACTACTATTTCTTTTACTTCCGCTGCATTATTAAATACTCTATGTCTGTGATCTGTGGTTATTATTTACTGTATATTGTAAGATTTGCCAAATTTTATTTACAACGCGGTATTTTGAGCAATTCAATTCCGGCATGAGTGTCTACCTATACACTTATAATGGATGCGAATGGTTGAAAGTATCGGGTTGTTACTTCTAATATGGGTATATTCACTTTATAATGGAGCCATAACTGTATTTTGGAGAAAAAGGGTAGGAGAACCAGTTAGGTTAACTCAGTAGTGAATATAAATTGAATAAACTCTTGAATAAGTAGAATTGCATTTAGGAGGTCAAGAAGATCAGAATATAGGATATTAAAATCTAAAGGAAAGATATCGGCAGAGGCCAATAGGTTTCCAGTAAGCCCATGAGAACAATATGATATTGGCAGGGGCCAATAGGTTAATAGTTAGCCCATGAAAACTATGTATAAAAGAGGATGTCAGATAGACAGGTTCATAGTTAGCCCATGAAAAACTATGTGTAAATGAAGATGTCAAATAGACAGGTTTATAGTAAGCCCATGAAAACTATGTAATTGGACAGTGAGTCCTTAAATGTTTAACCGGTTATTAGTTAGCCCATGGAAACTATTAGGTTAACAGTAATCCTAAAAACTATAATAAGACAGATAGCCAGAATGAATAGGGATGGGTAATTCAGACTTGATTTGCTTGTTTTGCATATCATCACAATGTTTTGAAATTCCATGTTTCTAATCATTATGGATGCAGGAGCACGGTATATGGTTTTAGGATATTAGTGAAGGGAAAACCAGTACCGCTTAGCGGAGTGATCTCACTACACATCTATTTGGTTTGAAATGATAGGCTATCATTCATACCAGGCTTTTTGTCTGACTCGAAGTTTTTTGCTTTCCACTTAAACTTTCTGGTACTCAATTAATTTTGAGTAGTTTGAGGTTTAGGGTTCTCTGGTTTTTCTTAGAAGAATAAAGCTTCTGGAGGCGTGTAGGAGGCAAATAATTATTTAGCGTTTTCTTTTCCGCTGTGTATTTGGATGTAAAGGCAGATTTATTAGCCTTACTATATACTCTGATCAACCTGGGGGGCATCTTTATATGTCTCTCTTGGTGTATTTGTAATAATTATATTTAGTTGAACATGGTGAATGTATTTTAGGATTATGTAATGAACATGAAATGTTTTGACTTGAATGTGGAAATATATTTCTAAAATTGTTAATTTTTTTCCATATTCTTGTGAACTGTGTTTCAATGTATCTAGCACTGCCACATTTGGTCGTCGAAGATTAATAGCTATGGATGACTGCAGCATCCGTAGCCATTAGTTTTGGGCCTCTAAGTAGGGGGATGTTACACTATGAGTGCCTATATTGCGAAAATACATCTCTCATAGTCGATCACTCAACTCTCAATTGGACAAGCAACATTTTACCCAATACTGAAATGGCCTAGCATCTTCTGATAGGAACTAATCTCCCTACTATCTCTAGCGTATACACTTGGATCCAAAATAAGCTCAAACAAAAAACTAACATGTATATAATTTTTATTAGTAACATAGGCCTTAGGTTGAGGTTAAACATTGCATTTTTCGTGTCAAATGGTTGATCGCTAACCCTAACCGGTCGGCCATTGAGGATCAGTGGTCGATCGGTCTTATGCTAAATTTTAGGATTCTTCCTATTTTAAAAGTCGGTTGTTCATTTTCATTTAAATCGTGTGGATAGATTTTTAATATGAACCCTAATTACTAATTCTACCATTCCATATTCTAAATCTTAACATCAATTCGTTAAATAGTGTTTATAGTTTTAGGAATTACTAATTTTAGGGTTTATAGTTTAAATAGAAAAAAGGTGTGCTAATATTAATATCAGGTTTAACGATTTACAGTAATTTCAACTCTACCCTAGATTATAGTTTTCAAATTAGGGTTTTACCATTTTCCAATTAGATTTCTTACACCCTAAATCAATTAGAATAGTTTAAACCTAACTTTAATAATCATCTAATCAAAATTGTTTCCACTCACCTAAAGCTTAAGCTCTTCCTACTTGCTTTGCTTGAGAATCACCCCTCTGTACGCTAGCTTCCCTTGCTCCATCTTGATCCAATTGCCTACGTTCTTTTAGGTTGATTTAGTTTTTATTTTTTAAGAATTTTAGGGTTAGAGAAGAGGTTATAATTAGGTAGAGTTCGTTACTGTAAACATTTCTGTATATTTTAGGTTAGGTTATTGTTGAATTTATAGGGGTTTGCAACTAGTTTAAGAAGTTGGATCTAGATTAGAGAATCTTTAGGGTCATCACATATGCACATCTTAGCTTGGCCACAAAGAAACTAATCACCACTGTTCAAACATGTCATGAAGCAGTTAATCACCTTCAATTTATCTAAGTTAACGGCCGATCGCCCATCGCCATGGGTCGACCATCGACTCTTCTAGGTCGACCGGTCCTAGTGTTAATTTGTGAATTTTTATTTTTAAGTTTTTATTCTATTTTCAGTTCTTCCAATGTCTGTAGCTTTTCTGTACTAACTCCAATTTAGAAGTGTTATATATGAAAATCGTTCAGAAAATTACTACGAACTCAATGGTGCAAGTTTCCTAGCCAAATTCAGATGTCTGTGAAAATTTTCTTTTTTAGTCATTGTTTTATTGAATTAAATTTTATCATCAAATTTTCCTATTAAATTTTTAGAGTGTTACATTCTCCTCTCTTAAAAGGAATTTGTTCCCAAAATCTTCAAAGGGCAAAAATGTAACTTATACACACAGCAACCAATATCTACAATCATCTACTCATTTATTATCGATGGGCAATCATTGTCCTTAGAAGTTTTCTAATGCAATATGTTCATGAAATGTTGAATACACGTGAACCTATACTAATACAAAAGGTAGATGGTCTACTAATCCATTCGACCTCCTGTCATGTATCCAAATGTATCCAAAGCAATACCATCCATCCAGATGTATGCAACATCGCAAGTAAGTATACGAGCAATTCTATATGTATGTAAAGGCCCGTTTTCCCGTACTCTTTGAATTGACAATAAACCACACATGTCCAATTCAAATTGCACGAAAAGACGAATCTTTAAGGTTAATAAAGAAAAGTAGACAGAACAGAATCTCACACGAATGGAATAACATATATTATTTCAATAATAATCTTTACAGCGGAAAATTTTAAAACACACTATCAGAGTCCAACCTTGATTCAGCTTGGATAGTTATAATCATCTGTCCTTACAGTTGCTGACAAACATCAAACAAAGTACACTAAGTACAACGGATAATAGAATATGTCCATACGTCGATGAATATCTCAAGCTCTCCTCTGGAAACTCCAACCATCTTCGACTAACCTAAAACTACTCGGATCTGACCCAAGTATTGAAAATACCCGGATCAGGCTTGATAAACCAGCGTGAGAAAAACTCAATAATAAATGACAATATCATATATCAGCCATTGGATAAAATCCTTTGAAATAAAGAGTATCTCATAAGACCACGCCCACACAGAAACACGGACAGGTTTTTACCTTATGATAACTAAAACACTTTTATATCAAAACCTTTGATATTATTTCTAATGACATCTCTTTGAAAATATTTGCAAATAAACTTATTAATCTTAGCCGAAATTGTTACCATTATTAAATTCCGGCATACTAGGCTCTACAAACAAAACCGTAGGTTCTTATTGGAGAATGGATTTCTATACAAATGATTAGGCGCAGGATCTACCTTCCGAAATGGGTACACCTCTAGATGGATGTCCCGAGAAACCATCACACAGCTTCTCTACCAACACAAGACCAGCCCACCTCTATAACTAGGTGGTACCGAATTTGTCATCCCTCGGTCGTTATCAGCCTTTATCCGAGAGCTCTCTCTCCATGCACCACATTAATTAACATCCCGAACGTCATAGCGGGAGGAAATATATCTAGAATGGGATGATCATACCCTAATTGGGAATGACCCACTTAGCCTTGCTGCATCTAATCCTGTTTCGGTCATTTCCGGTTTGATGAGGCTTAAGGAAAACGATTACCTTTTCACATAGCACATATCACATCTTTGAATGCCACATTGCCATTTCTGTTAACTACTAATTGCCTTCGACAAAAATACAACCCTTGAGCTTGTATATCTCATGGAGGGTTTAAGCTAAGAGAAGTTGCCTTCTCCGCCACCACTGATGTACGTTTGTAGAAACCAATGTACGTAATCTTTAGAAATGCAATGTCAGACAAATGTCCATACAAGTTGTCCAGGAACAGGACAAACCAAAGGCACTCTCCTACTACCACTAGTAGCGAGTAGTCCTTGCAATCCAAAAAAATCTCCACAACGTGGAGACCACTGTTATATATAACCCGAGAGCTACCTAGAGCAAGTCAACAAGCAGTCCTCATGCTATAAAGATCCACGGTCTTCAATCATCTTTAACATATCTACACGTTCGAACGTATACATTGGTCTGAAGTGGTTTTCGGATAGGAATCAACCAAATCCGACACCGGTTCCTTCGAAATGCAATATCGATAAAAGTAAATATGAGTATACAGGATTTATTAAGTCTCTTTTCACTTAAATTCTTTTCGCATGATTTTGAAATCTCTTTCTTTTGACTTAGGATAATTTCTAAGAAATTTATTCTTTTTCTTTGGAAAATATCTCAAAATTCCTTACTTAACTTTCAATCAAATTCTTTAACTTTTATGCGGATGAAAAACAACGTTATTTAAGACATCGTTTAAAATAAACCCTCAATCAATCTTAGCAAACATTTTTGAGTAAGTTGGATCATAGAAATCATTCATTCTGGATATTGCTTAACTTTTGGATAATACCAATCTTCTTTTAATTTGGAAAACTTAACAGAATCTTTTTATCTTAGAGCATCCGAGCTTTCCTTTCGATCTGTTCCACCCCTAGCCTAAGAAAAGAAAACATAGGCCAGATAAGTTCAGGGCACTAGTTTCTCCATCCTTAACCTTAGTTAAACACCTTGTTTTATCTTTCCAGATCTCACAAGCGGGACAAATGTACTAGTTGTTTCCGCATACTCAGATTTTCAACTTTATTTTGGAATTGCTTATAAATATTGCAAACTATCTTTTCAAAACACTTCGTTATCCTTTTTAAAACATTCACAATTGATTCTAGGAAACTTCGTTACATTTAAACTCGTATTCCAAAAGTTATAGAATTTATAGCATAAAAGTGCTGTGAAAAGTGCCATATAAGCTCAATTGATTAAATCAACTTTTAAACATTCGATAATTCATATTTTTCCAATTCAAATCTCTTTTAGATCATTTAAATAGATTTATCAAATTTATTTCATATTTTTTTATAATTAAAAACGTTCATTTAAACAGATTTCCTATTATGGTTACTTAACTACACTAGCGCGATTTTTCTGGAAAATTTATTTTGACTTAATTCAAAATCTACCTATCGAAACTTGATTTTCTTCCTTTGTTTAGAAGATATGGATATAATAGTCCGGAATTTTCTTATCTCGAAGAATTCCGAGCTATATTCCACTCTACACATTCATTTGAACTTTTCGGCGCGAAATCGCGAACTACCGTTGCGCGACACACAGTTTTAACATATTTTTCAATATTTGAAATAATTTATTCAAATTGAATTCTATTACTTAAAAATAATAACAAATCACTTTAAGTCAATATTCTCACTTTTTAAAGCTTTTAAAATGTATTTTCACTATTACCATATTATAATATTATTTTATTCCTATTATTTTAATTTTAAATTTTAAATTCCAATTTCAATTCAATTTCAATTCTAATACCAAATTAAACTCAATTAAAACTTAGACTTCAAATCAAATTTCAATTTAAACTTCAATTCAACCTCAAACTAAACTTCACTTTTCAAAATCGATTTCAATTTCAATTTTACTATTCATCTCAATTTCAATTTCAAATTAACTATCCTTTTCAAATCCGTTTCACTTCAAATTTCAAATTCTCTTTTATTTTAACTTTAATTTCACTTCTAATTAAAAAGAGACTAATTTTTCCAAAATATCTCATATCACTAAAATATGGTCTTATTAACAAAGTGATTACTTAATCAAAATGAACATATCCAATATTCATATTTATCACTAACATAACATCCATTCAACCAATCTAATACATATGATTTCAAATCCAACATTCAGTATTAATATCATAACGGGATATATTATCACAATTCACTTAATTTATTAACTATCAAATCATCCATATTAACAATCAATTTGGTATAAACATTCATATGTCATAAAGGTGTAAATATGATTGTTTTAACATAACTAAAATATACATTCAAAATCAATAAGAATTTCCCACCTTTAACCAAAACGTTTAACTTCCTACCAACATTCATTTAATTCAACGCTTCACTAAACCTTTCTAAACCTTATCATAACCATGCTTCCAAGTGCTCGACCATCTCCATCTCCACTTGCTTTGTTCACGTCCTCTCCTTATCAACTTCCAACCTCACGACCTAAGGCCCTTTTTAAGAAGAGAAGAAGAAGAAGTGAATTAAGAAAAGGTTAGAGAGCAACAAGTGGATTAATGCTTAAGCACTCTATTATTCTTAACCCTCCTACCTCTCTTAAAGTGGAGAAGCCATTAATGAGCAATAGAAAGCTCAAAAATGAAGAAGAAGAATAATGAGAGGTGTGAAGAAAATGAGTGAAAGTATAGTGATATTTATAGCAAAAATTTCCTATGTAAATTACATTTTTAACCTTAGCCGAAATGACTAAAATACTCTTCTACCTTTTGAATTTTCAACTTACTTTCTTTCCTTTCCAAGATGAAAAAGGATGCGCATTAATGAGAAGAGAAGATTGGATGTGATGTTAAATCCTTAAGTAATGATTTTGTCTTTTGTCTTTACTTTTTAAATTACATAATTACCCTTTTGCTCCTTCTCCATGCATATAAAAACATCCCATAAATGAGACATGACATATATATAATGATGTTGTTTGTAAAGATTTAAAATAAAACTTAATTAGTCAAATCATGTCTTTTCACTTTTACACTCTTTTATGTAAACTTTTCAAAAGTAAACCCTTTTTGTCTTTAGTGCTAAATGTAAAGTGTTTAAATAGTTTATAAAGTTGTATTTATGCATATGTGTATGTTAGAAAATGTATCAAGTTGCAACAACTTGTCGACAACTTGTTTTGGTTGAAGACGGTGTTTTTGTCGACAAATTTTACCGTCAAAATTTGACCTTTTTGTTAAGCTATATACTGATGTAAACCAAACTTTAAAATAAACTTTTTACTTCTTTAAATAATTTAAAACATGTCTCTTTATATTTAAAAAAATATTTAATTAATATCAAAATCTCTAATTTTACAGCATATGTAAAACTGACAAAATGCGACAAATTTTGGTTATTTCTGTAAAATGATTATCAATACTCTTTTAAATCTTTTAATATACTTTTATTATCTTTATTAAATGTTTTAAATAAGATTTACATTTTTAAATAAATATTTATACCTATTTATTTAATCCTTTATTTATTATTAACAAAATTTAACTTTTGTCGATTTGTTCTAAAATCCAAATTTATACTTTTTAATTTATTAACTATAAGAATAGATAATTATTTATTGTATATAACATATTTATTTAAGTCTTATATTCCTTTTTAAATTAAAACGAATGAAATCTCTTATTTCCGAAGTAGCGAAATTAAGGGTCGTTACATTCTCCCCTACTTAAAAGCATTTCGTCCTCGAAATGGAAGTTAGATAAAGGAGTCTATCTCATACTCATATCTTCAAATAATTTGACTTATTTCTACTGATGATAGAAAAGAAGAAGGTCGATATCATAACAATACTAAAACAAATGATGCCAAACATACATACAAAGATTTTCCATATTAACCTGAGTATCTATCACGTACTTAAGGTTAGATATACATACATCAAGTCATACTGCTATCTTATCCATCTTTGTGCGTACTGCACACTTAAGATAGAATATACAACAACTAAATAAGATTATACATCCAAAAACAACCATGTTGATACTGTATCAACATAAATGAACACATCCACATAACTCATCCTCTGTCCTGAGCATGTACTATACCTGAGGTGTGTGTGTATACACACACACACACACATACCAAAACATCGGTCCAACCACTATATCTTAGTGCCTACTATTTGAGATAAACATCCAATTACTAAGTAGAAAGACCCAAAACATCATACTATATATGATATTTGATTCAATCTATATTCGAATTCATAACTTTACTTCCGAACTAGTATCGATCCCCCGATTTTCTACTGTAGACTTTGATCAGACTTCTTGATCACAAACCCTTACTTTCCTTGCATAGCTCTCAGCTATGATAGAAAACTTGAGCATATAATCACAAACTCTCATCAATGCTCGCCGTTAAGAATCGACTGATAAATCCTTTTTCGGATTGGTGTAAACACCTTAGAGTTCTGTACTCAAATCTTAGTCAAATTTTATGTGCTGAAATGATGTACGTCTAACTTATATACTTATCCCATTCATCATTACCTAATATATTTCTTTAAAATTTCTATTAATCCAAGTTGATATCACAACCATTTACTTTCTTCTATATACGTTATTACTTAAGCATTCAAATATGACTTAAACTTGTATAATATACCTTTACTTCCTAAGAGTATATATACATATCCCCAAACTTCAAATTGTTATTACTTCAACTAAGGTGTTTAACTAATATGGAACTCTTCTATTATCTCAAATTAATATGTTATAAAACTCAACCCTTAGTTTTCTTTACCTGAGGTTTTCATTTAGCTAATATTATTTATCTACTCCTTATATTAATAAGACAACTTTACTAAGTGTACACCTTTTTCTCACTGATTCTGTGATTAAGTATTTTACTTATTTACCTATCCATTTTCTAAATCAAATTTCTTAACCTTAAATCCATCAAATACCTTATAGTCAAATTGTGAAACTTAATTCACATGGTATTTGTTATTAACTTTTTTCATCCAACAATCACCATAATAACCATATTATTTAAAATTATCTCCTTCTAATCTTACTTCATTATGAATTACAAAGGTTACCCTAAATGTATCACTAATCCATAACTATGAGACCACTGTTATATATAACTCGAGAGCTACCCAGAGCAAGTCAACAAGTATTCCTCATGCTATAAAGATCCATGGTCTTCAACCATCTTCACGTTCGAATGTATACATTGGTTCGAAGTGGTGTTCGAATAGGAATCAACCGAATCCGACCCCGGTTCCTTCCAAATACAATATAAAAGTGAATATGAGTATACAAGATTTATTAAGTCTCTTTTCACTTAAATTCTTTTCGGATGATTTCGAAATCTCTTTCTTTTGACCTAGGATAATTTCTGCGAAATTCATTCTTTTGCTTTGGAAAATATCTCAAAATTCCTTACTTAATTTTCAATCAAATTCTTTAACTTTTATGCGGATCAAAAACAATGTTAATTAAGACATCATTTACGATAAACCCTAAATTAATCTTAGCAAACGTTTTTGAGCAAATTGGATCATAGAAACCATTCATTCTGGATATTGCTTAACTTTTGGATAATACCAATCTTCTTTTATTTTGGAAAACTTAACAGAATCTTTTTATCTTAGAGCATCGGGGCTTTCCTTTCGATTTGTTCCACCCCTCGCCTAAGAAAAGAAAACATAGGCCAGGTAAGTTTAGGGCACTGGTTGCTTCATCTCTAACCTTAGTTAAACACCTTGTTTTATCTTCCCAGATCTCACAGGCGGGTCAAATATACTAGTCGTTTCCGCATACTCAGATTTTCAACTTTATTCTGGAATTGCTTATAAATATTGCAAATTATCTTTTCGAAACGCTTCATTATCCTTTTTAAAACATTCACAACTGATTCTAGGAAACTTCGTTACATTTAGCTCATATTCCAAAAGTTATAGAATTCACAGCACTGTGCTGTGGAAAGTGCCATATAAGCTCAATTGATTAAATCAACTTTTAAACATTCAATAATTCATATTTTTCCAATTCAAATCTCTTTTAAATCATTTAAATAGTTTTATCGAATTTATTTCATATTTTTTCATAATTAAAAACGTTCATTTAAACAGATTTTCTGTTATGGTCACTTAACTGCACTAGCGCGATTTTTCTAGAAAATTTATTTTGACTTAATTCAAAATCTACCTATCGAAACTTTGATTTTCTTTCTTCGTTCAGAAGATATGGATATAATAGTCCGGAATTTCCTTATCTCGAAGAATTCCGAGCTATATTCCACTCTACACATTCATTTGAACTTTTCGGCGCGAAATCGCGAACCACTGTTGCGCGACGCACATAGTTTTAACTTATTTTTCAATATTTGAAATAATTTATTCAAATTGAATTCTATTACTTAAAAATCATTACAAATCATTTTAAATCAATATTCTCACTTTTTAAAGCTTTTAAAATGTATTTTCACTATTACTATATTATAATATTATTTATTCCTATTATTTTAATATTAGATTTTAAATTATTTTTATATTAAATTTCAAATTCCAATTTCAATTCAATTTGAATTCTAATATCAAATTAAACTGAACAAAACTTAGATTTCAAATCTAATTTCAATTTAAACTTCAATTCAACCTCAAACTAAACTTCACTTTTAAAAATCGATTTCAATTTCAATTTCACCATTCATCTCAATTTCAATTTCAAATTAACTATCCTTTATAAATCCGTTTCACTTCAAATTTCAAATTCTCTTTTATTTTAACTTTAATTTCACTTCTAATTGAAAAGAGACTTATTTTTTCAAAATATCTCATATCACTAAAATATGGTCTTATTAACAATGTGATTACTTAATCAAAATGAACATATCCAATATTCATATTTATCACTAACATAAAATCCATTCAATGAAATCACATACATATGATTTCAAATCCAACATTCACTATTAATATCATAACGGAATAAATTATCACAATTCACTTAATTTACTAACTATCAAATCATCCATATTAACAATCAATTTGGTATAAACATTCACATGCCATAAGAGTGTAAATGTGATTGTTTTAACATAACTAAAATATACATTCAAAATCAATGAGAATTTCCCACCCTTAACCAAAACGTTTAACTTCCTACCAACATTCATTTAATTCAACGCTTCACAAAACTTTTCTAAACCTTATCATAACCATGCTTTCAAGTGCTCAACCATCTCCATCCCTACTTGCTTGCTCATGTCCTCCCCTTATCAACTCTCAAACTCACGGCCTAAGGCTCTTTTTAAGAAGAGAAGAAGAAGAAATGAATTAAGAAGAGGTTAGAGAGTAATAAGTGGACTAGTGCTTAAGCACTCCACTATTCTTAACCCTCCTATCTCTCTTAAAGAGAAGAAGCCATTAATGAGCAAAAGAAAGCTCAAAAATGAAGAAGAAGAAGAATAAGAGGTGTGAAGAAAATGAGTGAAAGTGTAGTGGTATTTATAACAAAAATTTCCTATGTAAATTACATTTTTAACTTTAGCATGACAAAAATACCCTTCTACTTTTTGAATTTTCAACTTACTTTCTTTCCTTTCCAAGATGAGAAAGAATGTGCATTAATGAGAAGAGAAAGTTGGATGTGATGTTAAGTCCTTAGTAATGATTTTGTCTTTTTTCTTTACTTTTTAAATTACACAATTACGCTTTTGCTCCTTCTCCATGCACACGAGCATCTCATAAATGAGACATGACATATATGTAATGATGTTGTTAGTAAAGATTTAAAATAAAACTTAATTAGTCAAATCATGTCTTTTCATGTTTTACACTCTTTTTGTAAACTTTTCAAAAGTAAACCCTTTTCGTCTTTAGTGCTAAATGTAAAGTGTTGAAATAGTTTGTAAAGTTGTATTTATGCATATGTGTATGTTAGAAAATGTATCAAGTTGCAACAACTTGTCGACAACTTGTTTTGGTTGAAAACGGTGTTTTTGTCGACAAATTTTATCATCAAAATTTGACGTTTTTGTTAAGCTATAAATTGATGTAAACCAAACTTTAAAATAAATTTTTTTACTTCTTTAAATAATTTAAAACATGTCTCTTTATATTTTAAAATCATAATTAATTAATATCAAAATCTCTAATTTTACATCATATGTAAAACTGACAAAATGCGACAAATTTTGGTTATTTTTGTAAAACGATTATCAATACTCTTTTAAATCTTTTAATATACTTTTATTATCATGTTTTGAATAAGATTTACCTTTTTAAGTAAATATTTATACCTATTTATTTAAGCCTTTATTTATTATTAATAAAACTTAACTTTTGTGGATTTGTTCTAAAATCCAAATTTATACTTTTAATTTATTAATTATGAAAATAGATAATTATATATTATATATAACATATTTATTTAAGTTTTAAATTTCTTTTTAGATTAAAACGAATGAAATCTCTTATTTTTGAAGTAGCGAAAGTATAGGTCGTTACATTTTCTCCTACTTAAAAGCATTTGTCCTCGAAATGAAAGTTAGATAAAGGAATCTATCTCACACTCGTATCCTAAAATAATTTGACTTATTTCTACTGATGATAGAAAAGAAGAAGGTCGATATCATAACAACACTAAAACAAATGATGCCAAACATACATACAAAGATTTCCCACATTAACCTGAGTATCTATCACGTACTTAAGGTTATATATACATACATCAAGTCATACTTCTATCGCATCCATCTTAGTGTGTTGTGCACACTTAAGATAGAATATACAACAACCAAATAAGACTATACATCCAAAAACAACCATATTGATACTATATCAACATAAATGAACACATCCACATAACTCATTCTCTATCCTGAGCATGTACTATACCTGAGGTCTATATATGTACATACCAAAACATTGGTCCAACCACTATATCTTAATGCCTACTATTTGAGATAACCATCCAACTACTAAGTAGACAGACCCAAAACATCATACTATATATGATATTTGATTCACTCTATTATTCGAATTCATAACTTTACTTCCGAACTAGTATCGATCCCCCGATTTTCTAGTGCAGACTTTATCAGACTTCTTAATCACAAACCCTTGCTTTCCTTGCATAGCTATCGACTATGATAGAAAAATTGAGCATATAATCACAAACTCTCATCAATGCTCACCGTCAAGAATAGACTGATAAATCCTTTTACGGATTGGTGTAAACACGTTAAAGTTCTGTACTCAAATCTTAGATCAAATTTTATGTACTGAAATGATGTACGTCTAACTTATCTACTTATCCACATTCATCTTTACCTAATATATTTCTTTAAAATTTATATTAATCCAAGTTCATTTCACAACCACTTACTTTCTTCTAAATACATTATTACTTAAGCATTCAAATATGAATAATATACCTTTACTTCCTAAGAGTGTATATATACATATCCCCAAACTTCAAATTGTTATTACTTCAACTAAGGCGTTTAACTAATATAGAACTCTTCTATTATCTCAAATTAATAAGTTATAAAACTCAACCTTTAGTTTTCTTTACCTAAGGTTTTCATTTAGCTAATATTATTTATCCACTCCATATATTGATAAGACAACTTTACTAAGTGTACGCATTTTTCTCACTGATTCTATGATTAACTACTTAACTTATTTACCTATCCATTTTCTAAATCAAATTTCTTGACCTTAAATCCATCAAATATCTTATAGTCAAATTGTGAAACTTAATTCACATGGTATTTGTTATTAACCTTTCTCATCCAACAATCACCCTACTAACCATATTATTTAAAATTATCTCCTTCTAATCTTACTTCATCATGAATTACAAATGTTACCCTAAATGTATTACTAATTCAAATTTTTATATCAGGATGATATTTCTTATACCTTTTATTTCTAAATTTCAAATTAACTTATCTCTTTATAAGTTATAGAACTTTTCCTTTTATACTATATTTAGTAAAAAGTCTCAACTTAGGTTTATCTTTTTCCTATCTTGTTGATAAGAATTCTTCTAAGTATGCATTTTCGTTTTACTTTCTCTAGTTACTACTTATAGCTTCAATATAATCATCAAATATCTTATAGTCAAATTGTGAATTTTACTTCACAAGATATTGGTACTTAGCTTTTAAATCCATCCATTATGATAATCGCTTAATCATTGTTATTTCTTAATAATCAAATGTCTATGATTAAAGTTCTAAATTCTAGCTTCCAACTAATTAATTCTATATAGAATATCTTATAGTCAAATCGTGCAATTCTAATCACAAGATATTCATATTTTGGTTTTTCAAAGCAAAATTACAATCAATCCCTAATTTCTAACCCAAAAATAATAATATCCCCTTTTGTATATTTGAAATATAAACCCAAGGTAAAATTATTTCATTTACCATCTTTTTTTTAAAAAACAAAATCACCTTTATAAAATTAACAAATACGCGCTCATATATGTAATACTCTCATAACTCATTCTAGGGTGTTACTAATCCTATCTCTAATGAGTTTCTCATCCTATCTCTGATGAGACTTTACCCATAACAGAGTCTAGGTTCTCGCTTAACCTTCTGCTCTGATACCAAATGTAAAGGCCCGTTTTCCCGTACTCTTTGAATTCGACAATAAACCACACATTTATTGCACGAAAAGACGAATCTTTATGGTTAATAAAGAAAAGTAGATAGAACAAAATCTCACACGAATGGAATAACATATATTATCTCAATAATAATCTTTACAGCGGAAAATTTTAAAATACACTATTAGAGTCTAACCTAGATTCGGCTTGGACAGTTATGAACATCTGTCCTTACAGTTGCTGACAAACATTAAAAAAAATACACTAAGTACAGCGGATAATAGAATATGTTCATACGTCGATGAATATCTCCAGCTCTCCTCTGGAAACTCCAACCATCTTCGACTAACCTGAAACTACTCGGATCTGACCCAAGTATTGAAAATACCCAATCAGGCTTGATAAACCAGTTGAGAAAAACTTAATAATAAATGACAGTGTCATACATCAGCCTTTGAATAAAATTCTTTGAAATAAAGAGTATCTCATAAGACCACGCCCACACATAAACACGGATGGGTTTTTACCTTATGATAATTAAAATACTTTTATATCAAAACCTTTGATATTATTTCTAATGACATCTCTTTGAAAACATTTGCAAATAAACTTATTAATCTTAACCGAAATTGTTACCATTATTAAATTCCAGCATATTAGGCTCTACAAACAAAACCATAGGTTCTTATTGGAGAATGGATTTCCATATAAATGACCAGGCGCTAGATCTACCTTCCGAAATGGGTACACCTTTAGATGGATGTCCCAAGAAACCATCGCACAGCTTCTCTACCAACACAAGACCGACCCACCTCTATAACTAGATAGTACTGAATATGTCATCCCTTGGTCGTTACCGGCCTTTATTCGAGAGCTCTCTTACCATGCACCATAACATCCCGAACGTCATAGCGGGAGGAAATATATCTAGAAGGGGATGATCATAACCTAATTGGGAATGACCCACTTAGCCTTGCTGCATCTAATCCTGTTTTGGTCATTTCCAGTTTGATGAGACTTAAGGCAAACAATTACCTTTTCACATAGCATATATCACATTTTTGAGTGCCACATTACCATTTTTGTTAACTACTAATTGCCTTCCACAAAAATACAACCCTTGAGCTCGTATATCTCAAGAAGGGTGTTATGCTAAGAGAAGTTGCATTCTCTGCCACCACTGATGTACGTTTGTAAAAATCAATGTACGTAATCTTTAGAAATGCAATGTTAGACAAACGCCCATACAAGATGTCCAGGAACAGGACAAACCGAGGGCACTCTCCTACTACCACTAGTAGAGAGTAGTCCTTGCAATTCAAAAAAATCTCCACAACGAGGAGACCACTGTTATATATAACTCGGGAGCTACCCAGAGCAAGTCAACAAGCAGTCCTCATGCTATAAAGATCCACGGTCTTCAACCATCTTCACGTTCAAACATATACATTGGTTCAATGTGGTTTTGCATAGAATCAACCAAATCTGACCCCGGTTCCTTCGAAATGCAATATCGATAAAAGCGAATATGAGTATATAGGATTTATTAAGTCTCTTTTCACTTAAATTCTTTTCGGATGATTTCGAAATGTCTTTCTTTTGACTTAGGATAATTTCTAATAAATTCATTCTTTTGCTTCAGAAAATATCACAAAATTCCTTACTTAACTTTCAATCAAATTCTTTAACTTTTATGCGGGTCAAAAACAATGTTATTTAAGACATCGCTTACAATAAACCCTAAATCAATCTTGGCAAACATTTTTGAGTAAATTGGATCATAGAAATCATTCATTCTGGATATTGCTTAACTTTTGGATAATACCAATCTTCTTTTATTTTGGAAACTTAACAGAATCTTTCTACCTTAGAGCATCCGGGCATTCCTTTCGATCTGTTCCTGTGATGACCCTACTTTTCTAGTGGCCAAATCATGGACTAATTTGTTTTTTTTTCCTGCATAAAGAAATATGCTAAATGAAAACACAGGGTCATCTATCTTCAAAACCAAAACCAAGATCCACTATTACCAATATAGAAATATTGGTGTATTCTTAAAACATAGATTAGTATATATGAAGATATACCAATCTCTTTAGCTATTAAATCAGAGTTTAAGAAAATTAGCTAAAGCATTCACACGTAGCATTTTAATATGAAGATAAATCCATTTCCCTCTTTATGAAAATTATTTGCAATATGACACAAAAGATACACAAGCGGACTGGAAATATCAGAATTCCGGATTATATCATAAAAGTCATAGATATTCTTTATTTAATTCAACTCTTGCTATAGCACAATTATAGGTGTGGCTGCACATACACACATATATAAATACAGGTGTGCACGGCCTCGCCAACACACAAGCTCAAGCAATGGTATTAATGAATAGGTAATTTAAAATTGAGCCCTAAAATCACACAGTAACAATGCTGGCAACATCCAAGAGTCAATGAAGCCTTGGCACCAACAATGTATCAATAAATATACGTATAAACAAAGGATTACCAATCCAACTATACAAAAATGAGGTCATCGAGTTTTCCTCTTTCTCATTCATGCAAGTTATATTCAGACATAAAAGATGAATTTACATCAACTATCTTTCTTTAAAACTGAAAACATATCACTGATGCAAGGACAAGAGCCATTCTGCATCATACAAATATTTTAACATAAACGATTGGAAGCTTACAAGTTCCTTTTATAAAAGTCTCAAGATAATACATGGACTTGTAATCCATTTCCAGAAATCTTATGAATATAGCATAGAGAATCAAAACAGTTTGCTAATTAACTTTCTTTTGCAAAACTATTCAAAACTGAGCTCATTCATTTCAGAAATATAAAGTAAGGGCATGCACATATATTAATTTATATGGCAAGTCCACAATACGATTCAAGAATCTATTACATGAACATGTATTAGCTATATGTTATATTCAGATTCAAATAGCAACAGCCACTTAACATAGAAATTTCATTTCAAAAATCATAATGCATTTGAAAGAATTAAAATCCATTTTTTCCTTCAAAGATCTACGGCATCAGATATGCCAAAACATATAAATATAGTCCAGACTTGTAAGTCATGCTGTTAAAACAACCAAACACATTTCAGATATATAAAGCACATGAGGCTGTAAGTTCTCAAACTCATTTCAGAAATTATTTCAAAATCTTATATAAATCCAAATCTCCCATAAACATCATTTTTTTTTCCAGAAAAAACATCTTATATCAAAGAAAACATATCTATCAAATCTCAGATGCTCAGATTAAAGATCATATCTCAAAAGTGTGGATTCAGATCCATATAATCTCCCATTTAAAACCATAAGTAACTGGATCTCAGAAAACCATAATATATAAATCTCATCTTTGCTTTTCATACTCAAGGCATTCAACTTGCCAAAATCAGATAAATATATATATATATATATATATATATTCTCAGATATGATAATTACATACTAAAATCAAACTCCAGATCCATATATGCTTATGCATAAATATAGAAATAATCCATCAAAATAAGTTTATAAAGATTTTCCCCAAAACTTCTAAAAGGAAACTCGAACAAAATCCATAAAAATCCTTCAAATCACAAAACTCAGCAGATCTATAGGTCTGCGCATATACACAAGTGTAAACACTTGTGTATACTGCCTCGACACAAGTTATTCTCCAAATACAGATTTCAGAAAATATATAAAAACTGAACGATCCAAGTGTTTCAGTTTCAAACTTGCAATTACTTATAAGACAAAACAGTTTTCCCAATCTAACACATGATGGTTCACTGTTCATAGTAAATTATACATATTTCAGTTCAGCAATACATATAAAATGACAATGAAATACTTAAATACTTTCTTCATATCATCTACATGCAGTGGTAAATCATTTTAACTCCATCTCTTAAGTCATCATCTCATCAAAATGTGCATAGCAACCTGTAAAAACATCATCCCGAACTGCCTCGTTGAATGAGACACCCCAGGAGATTGTCGAGACAATCAACAGGGTCAGACATGATACGTCTGGTATGAGTGCACTTAAACAATTCATTTTGGCAGTAATACATAGTGTTACATCAGTGTATCGTGACATAATAATGAATAGATATCATCTCAGGTTCAGATATGAACATAATCAGACTTGATCTTCATCAATATATGGATATGCAAGCAACCAAGGATCAAACAACCATTAACAAGCATCAATACACGCAAAGCATCCATACACACAAATTTATTTGTAGAAATATAACTACGGCTGCCTGAGATAGGACTTATTGCCAAATCAAGATTAAGAACACTCACGTAGCTATATGAGATGTCGATCCCCTAGATATTGCCATAGCTTTCCCCCTTTTTCTCACGAATCCAACGCCATTCGATACAGCAAGATGATTTTTCCCCCAATCTGATTTCTAGGGCTTCGGCCATTTTTAGTTTTTGTTTTGAAACGAGAGAGTCAAATGAAACAGCGGCCACATCTTTCTTTTTATAATTCACTCACGGCTAGGGTTTTAACAGTTGGGAAATCACAAATTTACCCCTAAGTCATACCAAATGTGTGCACAAATATATTTCAATATTTTGTACTTGTCTAAATCACAATATCATAGTTGTGTAAATATTGTGGGTCATTACAGTTCCACCCCTCACGTAAGAAAGGAAAGCATATGGCCAAGTAAGTTCAGGGCACTGGTTGCTCCATCCCTAACCTTAGTTAAACACCTTATTTTAACTTCCTAGATCTTACAGGTGGGACAAATGTACTAGTCGTTTTCGCATACTTAGATTTTCAACTTTATTCTGGAATTGCTTATAAGTATTGCAAATTATCTTTTCGAAACGCTTCATTATCCTTTTAAAACATTCACAACTGATTCTGGGGAACGTCATGACATTTACTCATATTCCAAAAGTTATAGAATTCACAGCACTGTGCTGTGGAAAGTGCCATATAAGCTCATTTGATTAAATCAACTTTTAAACATTCAATAATTCTTATTTTTCAATTTCAAATCTCTTTTAAACCATTTAAATAGGTTTATCAAATTTATTTCATATTTTTCGATAATTAAAAACGTTCATTTAAACAGATTTCCTGTTATGGTCACTTAACTGCACTAGCGCGATTTTTCTGAAAAATTTATTTTGACTTAATTCAAAATCTACCTATCGAAACTTTGATTTTCTTTCTTTGTTCATAAGATATGGATATAATAGTCCGGAATTTTCTTATCTCGAAGAATTCTGAGCTTTATTCCACTCTACACATTCATTTGAACTTTTCGGCGCGAAATCGCGAACTACCGTTGTGCGACACACATAGTTTATTTTTCAATATTTGAAATAATTTATTCAAAATGAATTCTATTACTTAAAAACCATTACAAATCATTTTAAATCAATATTCTCACTTTTCAAAGCTTTTAAAATATATTTTCACTATTACCATATTCTAATATTATTTTGTTCCTATTATTTTAATATTAAATTTTAAATTCCAATTTCAATTCAACTTCAATTCTAATACCAAAGTAAACTCAACTAAAACTTAGATTTCAAATCTAATTTCAATTTAAACTTCAATTCAACCTCAAACTAAACTTCACTTTTCAAAATCGATTTCAATTTCAATTTCACTATTCATCTCAATTTCAACTTCGAATTAACTATCATTTTCAAATCCGTTTCACTTCAAATTTCAATTCTCTTTTATTTTAACTTTAATTTCACTTCTAATTGAAAAGAGACTTATTTTTCCAAAATATCTCCTATCACTAAAATAGGTCTTATTAACAAAGTGATTACTTAATCAAAATGAACATATCCAATATTCACATTTATCACTAACATAACATCCATTTAACCAATCACATACATATGATTTCAAATCCAACATTCACTATTAATATCATAACGGGATATATTATCATAATTCACTTAATTTACTAACTATCAAATCATCCATATTAACAATCAATTTGGTATAAACATTCACATGTCATAAGGGTGTAAATGTGATTGTTTTAACATAACTAAAATATACGTTCAAAAGAAATGAGAATTTTCCACCTTTAACCAAAACGTTTAACTTCCTACCAACATTCATTTAATTCAACGCTTCACTAAACCTTTCTAAACCTTATCATAACCATGCTTCCAAGTGCTCGACCATTTCCATCTCTACTTGCTTTGCTCACATCCTCCCTTTATCAACTCCCAAACTCACGGCCTAAGGCCCTTTTTAAGAAGAGAAGAAATGAATTAAGAAGAGGTTAGAGAGTAACAAGTGGATTAGTGCTTAAGCACTCCACTATTTTTAACACTCCTATCTCTCTTAAAGAGGAGAAGCCATTAATGAGCAAAAGAAAGCTCAAAAATGAAGAAGAAGAAGAATGAGAGGTGTGAAGAAAATGAGTGAAAGTGTAGTGGTATTTATAGAAAAAATTTCCTATGTAAATTACATTTTTAAGCTTAGCCAAAATGACTAAAATACCCTTCTACTTTTTGAATTTTCAACTTACTTTCTTTCCTTTTCAAGATGAGAAGGATGTGCATTAATGAGAAGAGAAGGTTGGATGTGATGTTAAGTCCTTAAGTAATGATTTTGTTTTTTTCTTTACTTTTTAAATTACATAATTACGCTTTTGCTCCTTCTCCATGCATACACAAATATCCCATAAATGAGACATGACATATATGTAATGATGTTGTTTGTAAAGATTTAAAATAAAACTTAATTAGTCAAATCATGTTTTTTCACTTTTTACACTCTTTTATGTAAACTTTTCAAAAGTAAACCCTTTTTGTCTTTAGTGCTAAATGTAAAGTGTTTAAATAGTTTGCAAAGTTGTATTTATGCATATATGTATGTTAGAAAATGTATCAAGTTGCAACAACTTGTCGACAACTTGTTTTGGTTGAAAATGGTGCTTTTGTCGACAAATTTTACCGTCAAAATTTGACGTTTTTGTTAACCTATATATTGATGTAAACTAAACTTTAAAATGAACTTTTTACTTCTTTAAATATTTTGAAACATGTCTCTTTATATTTTAAAATCATATTTAATTAATATCAAAATCTTTAATTTTACAACGTATGTAAAACTGACAAAATACGACAAATTTTGGTTATTTTTGTAAAACGATTATCAGTACTCACTTAAGTCTTTTAATATACTTTTATTATCTTTATTAGATGTTTTAAATAAGATTTACCTTTTTAAATAAATATTTATACCTATTTATTTAAGCCTTTATTTATTATTAACAAAATTTAACTTTTGTGGATTTGTTCTAAAATCCAAATTTATACTTTTTAATTTATTAACTTCAAGAATAGGTAATTATTTGTTATATGTAACATATTTATTTAAGTTTTAAATTTCTTTTTAAATCAAGAATAGGTAATTAGCCAACAGGGTTGGCGCAGTTGGTTGATGGTCCGGACTGCGTGATCGAAGGTCACGAGTTCGAGCCCCGAAATGACAACCCTGTAACAAGTACTCGAACTATGTGTTTGGCAGGCACATACTTCCCTAAAGTTTACAAGCGAACCTTGGTTCTCTAGGTAATTCAAAAAAAAAAATATGAATGAAATCTCTTATTTCCAAAGTAGCGAAATTAAGGGTCGTTACAATATATGCACAATAACATACCCATATGCAACATCCATATGCATAATATCCACTAACATAAAAAAATCAAGAGATAGTTTGCTATCACATGTGAGTCTGTGTGTATACCTTTAGGATATGCTATCCTAAACGTGTGAAATAGAACAATCCAAACAATATATCCACTAGCATCCACCAACCATAACACGTCATATTGACATGTTTACAACCATTCCTACCATCCAATTGTCCCTACCTAAAGGGTATATCAAGCTAAGTCCTAATACATAAATAGTTTATACATACTAAACTTAAAATTGGAAACGTAATAAAGAAAAGCTGTGGGTGGGTAGTGTGGATCTTCTTCTCAGGCTCCCATGTACTCTTCGCTGGATTGTCTCCTCATTGGACTTTAACAAGTCTGATAGCCTTATTGCGGGGTCGCTTGTTCCATGCTCAAGAATATGAGTGGGTACACGGCATACAAGTGACTCCCTCTAAATCTCAACCCCCTCTAGCAGACTGGCTCGAGTACGGTAGTTATATCGTGCAAGCACTTTCGCAAATATTACACATGGAAAACATCATGTACCCCCGCTAACTTCTATGGAAGCTCTACTCTATACGCCAACTTCCCTATGATAAAAACTATATGGAAAGGCCCTAAATCTTAGTGCTAACTTTCCTAACCTACCAACCCTCATGATATGTCTAAGGGGTGAAACTTTTATAAACACCATGTCTCCCTTGTAAACTCTAACTCAGTACGTCTCTTGTCAGCATAAGATTTCTTCCTATAGAGCGGTCTTCATTCTCCTATGAATCAAGTCTACCTTCTCTGATGTCTCCCTTACCATATCAATCCCAAGAATAATCCTATTCATATTACCCTACTAACACGATGGTGATCTATATGGTCTACCGTATAATGCATCGAATGGTGCCATCCTAATGCTAACTGATAACTATTATTGTAGGAAAACTCCACCAATGGCAAGTGATCCTCCCAAGAACCACTAAAGTCCAAAATGCACATCCGTAACAAATCCTTCAATACCTGATTCACTCTCTTCATCTGTCTATCCATCTCAGATAATATGCAGTGCTCAAGCTCAACTCGGTCTCAAAAGCCTCCTGTAGACTCCTTCAAAACTCATTGGTGAAAAGTGGATCTCGGTCTATAACTATATTAGCCAAAACTCCATGTAACCTAACAACCTCTCTCACATATGAACCGCCAGCGATGCCACTGTCCTTGTACTCCTCACTGGTATGAAATGAGCGTACTTGATCAACTGATCGATTGAAAACCAAATGCTCTCATTCCCTCTTCTACTCCTTGGTAACCATCCACGAAATCCATAGAAGCAATCTCCCACTTCCGCTGAGTAATATCTAATGGCTGCAACAATCCTCCTGGCTTCTCCTGCTTCGGCTTTACCCTTTGGTAAGTCATACATCTAGCTACGTACTCTTCCACATGCTTCTTCATACTTGGCCAATAGAAGGCTCTCTTCATGTCACAATACTGCTTGTCACCACCAGGATGAATGGTCATCCTAGAATGGTGACACTCAACTAGTATCGCATCTACCAAATCCATACTACGAGGAACACAGAGCCCACTATCCCTTCGTAACCATCCTCTTAATTCAATTGCATAGTGCCTCAAATGAATGGATGACTTTCCTCTCCCAATCTTCTTAATAATATCTACTACCTACCTATCCTCCTTCTGTCTAGACCTAATACGCTCCATCAAAGTAGGATGCATGTCTAAAGCTTCTAGTAATCCCAAACTAATATCCGATGATGGTCGAAAATCAAAAGTAGAACTATACTCTAAATGCCTCCACTCCAAGAACATGGGATTCTACTGCACATTGTATGCTCTAAGCCTCAGCCACTACATTACCCTGGGTATATGAGATATCAAAGTCATACAATGCCAAGGTCTCCATCCACCTTAGTTGCCTCAAATACAAATCCTTTTGGGAGAACAAATACTCCAAGGACTTGTAATTTGTATATAGCTAAAACCGCTCTCCGAAAAGGTAATGCCTCCACGACTTAAGTGGAAAGACAAAGGCCGCCAACTCAAGATCATGGGTATGGTAGTTTCTCTTATGGATCTTCAACTGCCAATTGGCATAACCCACCACCCATCCTTCTTGCATCAAGACCGTGCCTAACCACATACCACAGGCATCAGTATATACTGTAAATGGCTTTATTCTATCGGGTAATTCCAAAACTGATGCACTCATCAACACCTCCTTCAATTTGATAAAATCATATTCACATTTTGCATCCCATAGGAAAACTAGATTCTTCTTGGTAAGACAGGTGAAAGGGGAAGATTTCTTCATGAGGTCTTTAATGAACTTCCGATAGAGGCCCTCTAAACTAAGGAAACTTCTCACCTCCATGGCGTTCTTTGACACATGCCAATCTTGAACTGTTGCCACTTTACTGGAATCAATAGCCAATCCACCTTTTGAGACGATGTGTCCTAAAAAGTTTAGCTCCTCTTTCCAAAAGTGGCACTTCGAAAACTCTTCCTTTAGCTTATGCGCACAGAGTATACTGAGCACTTCTCTTAAATGCAACAAGTGCTCCTCCACAATCCTCGAATATAATAGAAAACATCAATAACACAACGAATTTGTTAAGCAATCGCCTAAATACTTGGTTTATCAAATCAACAAAGTAGGCAGGTGCGTTGATCATCATGTGATAGGTTTAAAGAATATAAGCAGCTCAACATAACCGATCATCAGGGGTTGCAATAAACCTCTAATCAATGTCCCACTACATGTGCTTAATCAAGCAAACTTTCTATTATGATCTAAAATATCCTATACATCATCATCCAGTACATGCCTAATATCGATCCAAACCTAGAAAATCCAATACGAAGGCATCACAATTGAACTCGATCCTAATATAAATAGCTTCAAACCCCTCTACATTATAGAAAAATTAGCCAATCCTTCTATGGTGTTTGACACAACTATTGATTTTATGAATATACCAGTGTCTCAGTTTAAGCTATCAATATGTCCACTAGAAATGAAAGAATGTGAAGCCCTAGTGTCAAATAATGTGAGAATAAATTAACCAGAAAGAATCAAGACACCTTCGATCACCACTTCCTTTTCCTTGTCCACCACTGGCTGTGCACTCGAGCAAAAGACTGCCTCTTGCACATGAGCCAAAACCACCTTAGTAGAAGTCTAAGTAGAAGGTCTCAGTGGTGTTGTGCAAGCTCACTTCAGATGCCTATACCGATCGCAGTTATAACACTTTATCTTTAAGCAATCCATTTTGCACTCCTTTGCAAAGTGCCCCCTCCTGCCACACTTCCTACACTGCATATACTTCTTTTGTGTCTTCCCTTGGGCTTAAATCCTCCCTTTTTCTAATTTTTCTGCTGCCCCTCTCCCAGCCCTTTTAGTTTCCTCCTTCACTTCCTCCTTGGAAACGGTATTGAGTAAGGCTGTGTCCACTAGGCCCTCATAAATAGCACCCATAGGAATGTGACTCAAAACTAAACCTTGGAGAGGTTGGTTCAACCATTTAGCGAATTTAATAGTCTTCTTGTGTGGTGTGCTAATCAACTCCATCTCAAATCTAGTAAGCTCATTAAACTTTTTGATACACTCCTTGACCATCATGTTCTTTTACTTCAGATGGATAAACTTCTCTAGCTAAATACCTTCCTCCACTTTAGAAAAGAACTTCATCTCAAATCTCTTACAAAACTTCTCCTCTCCTCGGTCTAACCCATCAAACCAAAGATCCTCTTACAAGTGCGGATGCGACGTGCACGTAAAAATGTGTATTTTTACTCACACACTTAATCTCATTTTAGTAAAATAAATGTCATAATTAGGTGTTTTTACATGTTTAAAACTAAATTTCAAAAATGCTTCAAGTCATCATTCGTGCATCTACCTGGGGTAAAACGGTAATTTTCGTGTGTGAATTAATTTGGAAAAAAATTACTTGCACATTTTAATTTGTTTAGTAGGAATTTAGATTGAACTTGGAAGTGGCTTCATGGAAATATGCATATTTAAGAGTTGGAAGACAAATAAATAAAGAAATAAAGAAATTCTTGTAATCATAAAGGACCCCACCTACCCACGTGAACCACAATTAAGAGCTAATGCACATGTTAGTGGGGATTAAAGGCACATGCACATTTAATGGAGGATTAATTTCATGCTAATGATAACTTGAAGGCCAAACAACCTAAAGGGCATTTTAGGGACTTTCCTAAAAATGGATCAGGATAATGTCTAAATAACCCTCTTATGTTCAGGTAATGGAGTTTTTATCTTCTTATCATATTATGCAAGTTGTAGCCACAAAATTAATGAGAAATAAAATGGCTTCCTAAACCTCTTCTTCTTCTTTTATCTTTGCATGTTTTTATTTTATTTTATGCTCTTTTTTATTTATGTGCACTCTTTCCTTTTATGTTAGTAGATTAAAGTTTCATTTATGCACTTAGTTTAGTTTTATTTTTATGCAAGTAGTTAGTTATTTTTATTTTAATTAGCTCGCACATTACTTTTTTTATTCTATGTTGAAATTTACATATGTTGAAATGATAATACAAATGTGATGCTAAACCCCTTCAATTTAGGGGTAATGAAGCTCTCGAAAATTATGTGGATTCAACATATTTTGTTATTTATGATCTCTTTTTAGTGCTTAATGAAGAGTTGGATTATGATGTAAGTTTATTAGGGAATTTGCTAGCCTATGCTGTGTTTCTAATCACAAATGGGTTATACTTAATCCAACATAAATACAATTTACATCATCATCTAACTAAGTGACTTTGATCATGGAATTAAAATAGAATCAAAATTTGATGATCTATGTTATTAATAAAAAATAGTAAATAGATCATGCTTAAAATAGATTTTGTTTTAGTTTCATATTCATTTTCATTACAACTAGTAAGTGGTTTTATTTTAAAGTTTAATTGTTTAAGTCGTGTTAATTAATAACACAAATAGACCATACTCATGATGAGTACATCATTGATTCTACTTAGACTAAAATGAGAGATCATAAATTGATTTTGTATTAATTTATGTAAGAGTACGAGAGTGGATTTACTTCTAAATTGTCTCTTAATCTCATATTTTTATTCACTTTTGTTTTAGTTAGTTTTGCATTTTTTAGCTTAAAACAATTTCAAACTCTTTGGGTTAATTTGATTGGATAAAATTTAAAAATAATTCATTTCCCTATGTTCGCATACATACTACAATTGTATGCTGTGCACTTGTGGTTATTTTAACGATTATATTTTTACCGACAATTTTCTAACCGATAGAAAATCTGCCGTTATCAAACAAGTTTTTGGCGCCGTTGCTAGGGATTTTGAAATTTGATTTTAATTTTACTTTTCGAATTTTTTTCGATTTTATTGTGTGTTCATTTTGTGTGTTGAATTGCATTTTAAAAAAGCAAAAGAATATTTTGTGTTGTGTGTTTGTTGTGTGATTTATGCTTTCATTTGATTTGTGTGCTTGTTGTTTTTCTATTTGCACTCGCATTTATAAAAACAAACAAACACAGTTTCATTTTGAAGCAAAAATGTTTTATTATATTTGCATTGCATTTACATTTTCTGTTTTGATATTAGAAATTTCTTGTTACAAAACTGCACCTTCCCCAACCTGTTCCTAATTTCTTACTGTTACATTGCTTTTCTATGAAAACTGTGCACTGCCATCAACCCCATACACTGCCTTAACTTCTACACATAAAAACTGAGCAAACTATGCATATCAAAACCGAGAAAGCTGTGCACATCAAAAATTCCTTAATTTCTGCCCTGCACACCACCACAGTCCTCTACAACACAACCAATTGCGGACTGCTTCAACCAACACCCCAACCACAACTGCACTATACATCCAACAGCTGTAAACTCCACCACATTCACCACCATCTCCAATAAACCCTACCTCCTTCTGTTGCTACCATCCCCATCCTACTGCCCATTCACTGCGTACCACATTCCACCATTACTTTCATCCACATTACCCTCATAAAACTGTAGAAAAGGTGCTTCAATGTGCTTTTACTGGCTTAAAGATGCATTTGAGTATTGTAAAACTTGCGATCACTACCTAATGTTAGGAAGAATATCTCGATGAAACATGACGCCTTTGAACCCTATTCTTACGATAGAAATCTTTGACGTTTTGGTATTGACTTTATGGGACCGTTTCCCAATTCTTTCAGAAATTTGTATATTCTTCTTGCTGTTGATTATGTCTCCAAATGGGTTGAAGCCATTCCTTGTAAAACAAATGACGATAAAGTTTTTGTGAAATTCATAAAAGAAAACATCTTTTCGAGGTTCAGAACACCTGCACAATAATAAGCGATAATGGAACCCATTTCTCTAAATGATCATTTGAAACTTTAATGAAGTAATACTCGATAACTCATAAATTATCCACTTTGTATCATCCTCAAACTTGCAGTCAATTTGAAGTTTCAAATCGCCAAATCTTGGAAAATCGTTCATAAAAATCGAAAAGTTTGGTCTCAAAAATTAATGAATGCGCTTTGGGCTTACCGACCGCTTTTAAAACTAAACTTGCGATGTCCCCATTTGGTTTAGTTTAGGGGAAAGCATGCCATTTACTAGTTGGAATTGAACACAAAGCTTTATGGGCAACCAAGAACATAAATTTTGATCCTGAAAAAGCTAACGAAAATAGAATATTGCAACTTAATGAATTAGAGGAGATTAGGTATGACGCGTATGAAAAGGAGAAGATTTACAAAGAAAGAAAAAAGTTTTTCATGACAAGTCCATCCTAAGAAAACCTTTTTATAAAAATCAAAAAGTTCTTTTGTATGACTCTCGACTTCATTTGTTCCCTGGGAAGTTAAAATCAAGATGTACAGGACCATACATTGTACGAACTATTTTTCCATGCGGTGCCAAAGAAATAGAAAATCCTAGGGATTGATCCATTTTTAAATTCAATGCTCATCGTTTAAAGCTTTACTTGGAATTTACGAGTGATCAAGAGGAGGAGCTCGTGATTTCTCATGAGCCATACTATGTTCAGTAAGAAATAATAACCCATTTTTGTAAATATGTACATATTTTTCCTCGTTGCACTCATTATACCATGCATCGACTGTGGGGACACGGTCAAAACTAAGTGTGGGGGAGTCTTATCTTCATTTTTGAGTTTTCATCGTTTATTTTTTGCATTTTCTTTCCAAAACTCAAAATCTAAAAAAACAAAAAAATATTAAATTTTTTTAGTATATGATTTACTTTTGAAGCAACACGATAGGACAAGTATATGTTTTTTTTATTATTGAATTCAATTTTTTGAAAATTTATTCATCTCAAAAAAAATAAAAATAAAGTTTGATTATAAGTAACTATGGTTTAACTAGTATATAAGAAGGTTCATGGGTGATAATTATGAAGTATATCCTAATTGAAGCCTTTGTTTAAAAGAGTGGTTGATTTAAAGTAAAGGCAATAACATTTTCAACCTTTTAAGTTAAGTGGTGCTAAGATGATTTTGCGTAACCCTCTCTCTTTAAAAAAAGAAAAAACAATAAAACATAAAAAAAAGGTTTTTATGAAAATAAGCAACACATAGAGTCATGTGTTCACACGTAAGTGTGTACACTCACCATGCTTTGTACCCTTCTCACGTAAGTCCAAAGGGCAGTGCATGATCGGTGTATCTGGCGTCAGTTTACATGAGTTAGGTGTATGTAATTTTTTTAAAAAAATGACCACCTAGTCATGCGTTCATATGCAAGTGTGTACACTCGCCACGCTTTGTACCTTTCTCACGTATGTTCGAAAGGCAGTGCATGATCGGTATATCTTGCATCAGTTTATCTGAGTTAGGTGTGTCAATAATAATAATGTTAATACTTTTCAAAAATAAAGAGAGCAAGCAATTGAAATCCAAGCACTGTTTTCACTTAGTTGATTCGACTTGGTATTCAAAAGAAATAAAAATACCACTTTAAAAAACTTTGATAATCAACTAAGGATCTATTTCATAGTTGCACCATGTTATCAACCGAAACAACTAGCCAAACTAAAGTCTAGTTGTAATGATAAGTTAAATTTTGTTGGAATTTTTAACGTGTAAAAGGACTTAAATTTCTTGATAAGGACTATAATTTATATTTAACTTTTTCGTGTCAATTTAAAAGTAAATTCTTCATTTGTAATTAGTTTCAAAAATTTGCATCCATATCATTGTAAATAATCTTGCATTTAGGAATTTTTCGTGTTGCATTTGGATTTTGTGGGTAGTATCCACTGAAAACTCTCACGAGACAACACTCGTCCTACCAGGGACACCTAGAGGTTTAGCGGCTTGTTGCACACACTCAATGCAATCGTTCTTCCTATGAAAGTGGATTTATCTTAGTTTTTCTTTATTCTAGGATAAATAAAAAGATAAGTGTAGGGGTATTTGATGTGCACGTGAAAATGTATATTTTTACTCAGACATTTAATCTCATTTTAGTTAGATAAATGTTATAATTGGGTGTTTTTACATGTTTAAAACCAAATTTCAAAAATGCTTTCAAGTCATCATTCATGCATCTACATGGGGTAAAATGGAAATTTTCATATATGAATTAATTTGGAAAAAAATTGCTTAAACATTGTAATTTGTTTTGTAGGAATTTAAATTGAAATAGGAAGTGGCTTCATCGAAATATGCATATGCAAGAGTTAGAAGCTAAAGAAATATAGAAATAAAGAAATTCATGTAATCATGGAGGACCCCACCTACCCACTAATTATGAACCACAATTAAGAGCTAATGCACAAGTTAGTGGTGATTAAAGGTACATGCACATTTAATGAAGGATTAATTTTATGACAATGATAACCTAGAGACCACACTACCTCAAGGGCAATTTAGAGAGTTTCCTAAAATGGATTAGGGTTTTAGTCATGTATAAATAACCTTCTTATGTTCATGTAAAGGACTTTTTATCTTCTTATCATATTACGCAAGTTGTAGCCATAAAATTAATAAGAAATAAAATGGCTTCCTAAGCCTCTTCTTCTTCTTTGGTCTTTACATGCTTTTATTTTATTTTATGCTCATTTTTATTTACATGCCCTTTTTTTATGCAAGTAGATTAGATTTTCATTTATGCACTTAATTTAGTTTTATTTTTATGCCAGTAGTTAGTTCCTTTTGTTTTAATTAGCTTGCACTTTTTTTGTTCTATGTTGAAATTTACATGTTTTGAAATGATAACAGAAATAAGAAGCTAAACCCCTTCAATTTAGGGGCAATGAAGCTCTCTAAAATTATGTAGATTCAACATATTTTGTTATTTATGATCTCTTTTTAGTACTTAATGAGGAGTTGGATTATGATGTAAGTGTATTGGGGAATTTGGTAGCCTGTGTTGTGTTTCTAATCACAAATTGGCTATACTTTATCCAATATAAATTCAATTTATATCATCATCTAACTAAGTGATTTTGATCATGGAATTAAAATAGAATCAAAATTTGATGATCCATGTTACTAATCAAAAATAGTAAACATATCATGCTTAAAATAGATTTAGTTTTAGTTTCATATTCATTTTCATTACAATTAATAAGCGGTTTTAGTTGTTGTATTAAAGTTTGATGGTTTAAGTTCTGTTAATTAATAACACAAATATACCATATTTATGATAAATACATCACTAATTCTACTTTGATTGGAATTAGAGATCATAGTTTGATTTTATGATATTTGTGTTAGAGTATGAGAGTGGATTTACCTCTAAATTGTCTCTTAATCTCATATTTTTATTTGCTTTTGTTTTAATTAGTTTGCATTTTTTAGCTTGAAACAATTTCAAAATCTTTGGGTTAATTTGATTGAGTAGAATTTAAAATTAATTCCCTTACAGATCGATCCCTACTCACATACATACTACAATTATACGTCTTGCGTTCGTGGTTATTTTAACAATTATATTTTTAATGACGGTTTTCTAATCGATAGAAATTTCGTCGTTATCAAACAGGATCGATGTCCTTGCATCCACATAAAACTCTATCCCCATGTATGGCTTTCCTCTATGACCAGTGAAATCCTTGCACAACTTAGAAAAATCTATAATGGAAAGTGGATGGGCAAGAATCGCACCTGCCACTCTCTCCATGGGCTCTCTAGTCGGATTTAGCTCGTCCCATCCCCTAGCCTATGGGTACGAGTGGATCCACATCAGGATGTTTGCATCCGAGACCTCGGCTGCATGGTCAGAGCTTGAGCCTGCGGGGTCACTCATTTTCTATCTGAGAATCTTAAGAATTTTATTAGCAACTTTTCATAGATAGTATAAGCACGAATAAGAGAGATAACATGGTACAGATCAAAGGTAGCAATGAAAACGAGAGATTACGATGTGCATAAAATCTTTGGAAAGCTTTTTTAAAAATCTTTATATATACATATATATTCAAAACCCGTTTTTTAAACCTTTTAGAAAACAATTTGGAAAAACTTATGCAAAAACATTTTTATTCAAAAACTTTTTAAATATATTCTCTCAATACAGTCCTAATCCTTAAGTAATTTTGAACTTATGCTTTGATACCAACTGTGACAAACCGCACCTTCTGACACACCAACCCTAAGCCTATGGTGGCTTTCATACTCATCTCCTGCCGAGAAGTACGAGCTGTAGGGGCTTTTATAAAAATACAAAGACCAATATAAGCTGATATAATCTAAGACACACTACACTTTTAAAACTCACCACGAAAGGAATAACACATTTAACATAGAAAAATGTCCATCATAGGAATTAGTACGCAGTTCAATATATAATACATAGAAAATATCACTTCAAGTCTAAGAAAAGAGATAAAATGTACCGATAAGACAGTGCATAGAGAGCAAATATGATAAAAATCAGTCTTCAAAAATAAGCTCGACTCTCCAAGTATCAAGGATAGGCCAATCGTCTACTGCCTTATGTACCTGTGGTGGGGAAAAATAAAGGAAAGAGCAGGTCAGAAAAATGTCTGGTGAATGAGTATAATTTAATATGTGATGATCATGTACAACTATCTTTAATACTATTCTAGATGAAAAATGATGTGCTACAATTGTCCATGAATTCCTAAGGTCAATCTCCTAAGGGTTCTTATCTAATACAATGATCAAACTCACAATTAACGATTAGCCAACACTCCAAGAGCTACCCCATAACACTGCCCGTGAGCTATGGCAGGAACTGCTCTTCCAATAATACCCATAATGCAAACTACGCTTGGAGAGGGAGAACCCAAGATACTGGCTCACCAGTGTGCCTCATCATCTGCACTCATGTTCACCTCTCAATCGTAATGTACAACCTCTTATCGTAGTACGTCAGTGTCTACCTGTATCATGTCGCATCAGAACCGTACTTACAAGAGCTCCCATTAGTACCAAGCCACTACTTTACATATATTTCCGATTATCATGCTGCACTAGGCCCGACTGCCCACATGAATCCACCGGGCTTACCCGCTAGCATCCGTCAATGTTGCACGTCCACTGTAGAACCTCACCGTGAGGGCCTATATTGTGAAAATACATTGCCCCTAGTCGTTCGCTCAACTCTCGATTGGATAATAATTTTTTTACCCAATACTGAAATGACCTAACGTTCCCTGGTAGGTAACTAGCCTCCCTACTATATTTGGCCTATACACTTAGTCCTAAAATAGGCTCCAAAAAATAATTAACATTTATATACAATTTTTATTACTAACCTAGGTCTTAGCTCGAGGTTCAAAATTTGCATTTTCGTGTTGACCGGTGGACTACTACCGATTGGCCACTGGGGATCAATGGTCCATCGTTTTAGGCGAAATTTTAGGATTCTTTCGTTTTAAGTGTTGATTGTTAATTTTTATTTAATTCATGTGGATAGCTATTTACTATGAACTCTAATTACTATTTGGACCTGTCCATATTCTAAATTTTAATATCAATTTTTTAAACCCAGGGTTTATAGATTTAGAGATTACTGATTTTAGGGTTTACAGTTTAAATAGTAGAAGGGTGTGCTAATATTAGTATCAAGTTTAATAGTTTATAGTGATTTCAATTCTACCCTAGATTATAGGTTTCAGATTAGGGTTTTACAGTTTTCTAATTAAAGTTCTAACACCTTAAATCAAATAGAATAGTTTATATCTAATTGTGGTAATCATCTAATCAAAACTGTTCCCATTCATCTAAAGCCTAAGCTCTTCTTATTTGCTTTGCTTGAGAATTGCCCCTCTGTATGCTAGCTCCACTTGTTCTGTCTAAATCCAACTGCTTTCATTCTTCTAGGTTGATTTTATTTTAATTTTTGAAGAATTTTAGGTTAGAATAAAGGTCAAAATTGGGAAGAGTTTTAATTTTAGGGGTAGAGGAGAGATTAGAAATGGGTTGAGTTTCATTACTGTAAAGGTTTCTGTAGATTTTAGGGTTAAATCAGGGTTGAATTTATAGGGGTTTGAAATTTGTTTAGGAAGTTGGATCTAGCCTAGAGAATCTTTAGGCCATAACGTATGCTTATCTCATCTTGACCATGAAGTAACTAATCACCACCGTTTGAACACGTCATGAAGCAGCTAAACAATTACATGTCTTCTAAGTCAACGGTCGACTACTAGGGGTCGACCATCGACCCTTCTAGATCGACCAATCCTAGAGTTAATTTGTGAATTTTTATTTTAAGTTTTTAATTCTTTTTTCAATTCTTTCAACTCCCGTAACTTTCCCATACGAACTCCGATTTTGAAGTGGTATATATGAAAATCATCTAGAAAATCACCACAAACACAATAGTGCAAGTTTCATAGCCAAATTAAAATGTATTAAATTTTTTTTCTTTTAGTCCTTGTTTTACTTAATTTAATTTTCTTATTAAATTTTCTTGTTAAATTTTCAAGAGTGTTACAAGAAACATATGAGGGTTCCCTAAAGCATGTTGTTCAAGAAAGCCCCTTCGCCATCAGAGATGGAGCTCCAACAAAGTAGTTAAGGATGATGAAAAATAATATTGTGTTCAAAAATCAGGCCGATGGGATAGATGCACCGAAACTTGCCCCTTTGGTGATAACGACCGTGATTGGGCCGACGATTATGATTTCTCATTAACTATGAGAGCTCAGTAAATATTTTATTCCAGAAAACTTATGATAAAATGATGATGGATGGAAAGGACCTAAATCCATTTAAATCCCAAATTTTGGGATTTATCATAGAGGTAGCAGAGCTATAGGGTGTGCTGACTTGTCGGTGGAGTTAGGTGAAATGCAAGAGAGTTTAGGTTGTGGCTTTTGTTGTGATGGATACATTTTCTACATATAGCGCCTTCTTAGGCCAATCGATCCGTGCCGGGTTTTAAGTGGCACCGTCTTGGTGGTGTTTAACCATGAAATTCCCTACGAAAAAAGGTAGGAGTCATCCAAGGTGACCAGAGTGTGGGCTTAAATGCTACGTCGTCCCTGGGTTTTTAATTCCTACGGTTATATAGGTATGTAATTATTTACATATTACAATAATTTATAATTTAAATACAAATAATTTACAATTAAAATAAATTGATTTAAATATACTAAATTTCTAATATATATATATATATATATATATTATGTAAGTAAATTTATAATTTATATTTCATTAAATTAATAAGGAATTTGAAGAATATCTTTTAATCAAGAAGATACTTAATGTTTCCTAATAGATATTATGAGGTTTCGATCGTGTTTTATGATATTTAAAATATGAATAACATTTTTAAAACGGTGCTTAGTCAATTACACACACATATATTAGTTTGGACGTTTTATATATATGTAAGATTTGTTTCATCGTTGGAAAGTTGGAGGTAATCAAAATGTATGCAATTTAGTTTTATAAATTACTTTAGGGATTAAAATGAAACATGAGAATATTTTAATGTTATGAGTGTATATTTTATTATTGTAAAGATTGAGAAATTGGTTATTTATTGCAAATATTAAACTATACCCAAGTTTACATAATTATTTAATTAATTCTGGAATATGAATTTTTTTCCCATCTCATGTATTTATTTTGTTATATAAGAAGTATAGGTTGTGACTAATTTATCACTAAGTATTGTTTTGTTTATTCGGTTAAATAATTTGTATTGATATTACTATTATGATACTTCCTCCTGGTTTATCGAACAATAATAATATGAGCGATTCACTATTGAGATTAATTTAGTTGATTATTTTGATATGATACGGTGATGACATCCTTTCTGTTTGATTTATTATTATTTATTCTATATGACGAGAAATTAGAATAAGCGATTTGATGAGACCGTCTTGTATGGGACTTTCAGCAATATTTTTTTGATTATTCTTTAAACTCGTTATATACAATAAAGAAGGGCGAGTGTGCTGTGTGAGCACTAAATAAATGGACTAGTAACATGCAGTGGTTTGGGATGTTGTGTTATTTATTCAATTATTCTTTTGCTCGTGGATAACACTCAATATGGGGTTTGTTGCATATGATACTCATTGGATTAAGAAAACTTAGAACTGTGTCATGGCTATTTTATGTATTGTATGTGTCTGTTTACCTTTGTCCAGCTCCTATTGTGGTTTGAGAGTAAACTAGATTGGCCAGTTTCCACCTTTGCTACTTGATCGTGGGGTCACGCCCTAGATCCATGACATCATTATTATATTTTATATTCATTGCACATCATCAGGTTTAGGTTAGGTGACCCATAGGATATGGGCCCTACATTCCCTTGTGCTACTTAAGCCAGTAGTCCATTACATATATAGGGAAAATAGGGTCATGACCAAGGCTACGTGTTGACGAGCCACTGATGGATATGTATCTCGATGTCCATCGAGGTAACTAAGGCTATAGGACCATATCCGGCTGCATAGCGTACAACATATTAGACCCTGGGTTCCTATGGTGGGCATACGACCATCAGTCTCCTGTTTGGTTTTGGTTGGCGTGAACTAATGTAGTAGGATAAGATCCTGCTATATAAAAAATGACATAGTGGACCCGGGGTTGCTACAGCAGGCATATAGCCATTAGTTTTCCATTTGGCTTTGGTTCATGTGTAGTAGATAAGCATATATGAGATGCGATTATATTTGAGACTACATCGAGAGTATAATAAACCCCACATCCTTCTTTGGCGGACAACTTACTTATTTGCATTATACTCAAGCATTGTTAAGAGCTAGCTCAAAACTTTCTCATTAAATTTAGTAATTTGATGATGGTATTTTATACTATGAGATTGAGAGATATATTTGGGTATTGCTTTGTGCTATCCCGATATACTTAGTAATATTTCACTAGTTGATGTTTTATGGATTAGGATGATGGCTTCTGGATATGTATAATTCACTCATTTGTGTTGATTACGAGATTTATGATTTGATATGTTTCTTAATGGGCGATGAAATCTTTTGATATTAGATCTGATTGTTCTATGTAGATTTGATTATTTTAAATGGATTTGAGATATTTAGATGGTGTAATGCATGTCATTTGATGTTAGTAGTATCTTTGGTAGTGATAACATATTATTCTTCCTTGTTATATTGTATCATCATACTTATGATCCTTAATTAGACATAGTCTAACCCATGTATTATTTTATAATACTCGGGTCAGTCAAAGACATTTCAGGTACAAAGAGACATGACCTACATTTATTTTATTAGTTTTAGAGGAGACTACTATTGGACTAGTATGTATTAGACATTGAAATGTATGTTGACTATTGTCTTATATTATATTGAGAGATATATAGTTGAGGTGTTTTGTATAATTACACTATCATTGTATTATATTATATGCTATCACTGCATTTGTCTCTGTGTTCTCTGTATGATATCGTGTATTATGTATTAACCTGTCCTGAAAGCACACGTGTCTTTATCTTTGTATCGATAATGCGTATATATAGGTAAGTTATATATTTGATGTTTTAACACGTACAAGTGTTAGTCCAAGGGAAAATTCAGGTGTGTACCCATATAGCCTCATTCTCTATATTATCTGATAGTATTACTCTGTAATACTTTTGGATAGTATGGGTATAGAGGTGTAGTGTCATGGAATGGTATCAGAGTAGGTTTAGAAAAATACATTGTATCTTAGAGATATGGGTCGAGACCTTCGATAAGACTTGGAGTCCTTGACCCTTGGAAGTGTCGGGTACTTTTCTATAATAAGAAATAGTATATTATTCTTATATTAGATAATTACCGGAGGTAATCATCATGGGTTGTATTTGTGATTTTACAAAAAAAATTAATTACATAATTAATTTCTCTTTTTTTAAACATGAAGTATAATATGTTTAGAGTAGTAAGGACTAAAGGAGTTAGTCCAACCAGTTATTTGTAGTATATGATTTTGGATGTTTTGATATTGCATTGAAATGTTTGGTTTGAGATATTATAGTCGTGTTTTGATTTGTTTTTATACGAGTGCGCAGCAAAATTACTAGTTTATGCCGAGTACCTTTATTTAGTTCCTTATGTTTATTTGATAATTTAATGTTGAGGAAATTGAATTTGATTCTGGAAATTATTGTATTGAAACTAGTATATTTGGTAATTTGTGAAAGCGACACTTATATATATTTTTAGAAATGAAAATAAAGGTAACTTATTGTTAGGTGTGTTAAGGATTTTGGTCGATGCGGGTGCACATGTATTGGATAAAAATTCTTAAACGCTTAAATAAGCATTTGGACATGATGATTTGGATATATATACATATATATACTTATATATATATATAAGTAATTTATGGAAGATAAAAGTATTTTGAAATAGAGTTGAATATTTTAAATGGGAAATTATGCAAAGTAAGTTATTTTGGTAAAGAGATATTTTGTAAGATAATATGTATTTTTGGTTATAATTGCAGCCATTGGATATTAGTGCACCAATGTGATCACTGGCGAGGCCATATTATTTATGTGGTTAATATTGTAGCCAATTGATATTAGTAATCACTATGACAAATGGCGAGGCAATGTCACTTTATTTTATAGTATTTGAAGTTTTTTGAATAATTGTTTATATTTAATAACTTTTAACGTAAATTTGAAATGTAAAAAATGAATAATTTCCTTATAGTCATATTTATAACAAAATAATTTAGAGATGAAAACCGATTTAGTTCTAGCTCTGAAATTTTATAAGGCATAAGTTTAGATTATTTTCTTTGGATGTTAATGAATTTTTTCCTGGCAGTAAAGTATTTTAGGAAGTGTAAAGGATTATGAAATCAACGAGCTAATTAGATTGAAAAGTATATTAATAAGTATTGTAGAATTATTTTTGAAATGTTAAATTTTTGAAAATAAATTTGAAACTCCCTCCAAGTATCAACCTAAAGTGTTAAATATTTGTATAAATTTATGAAAAGAGCATCGCGTCTTCACTTATACCCAAAGTCAGTGGGTTTTCACCTTCTTAATGGGTTCATCTATCAGAAGAACCAATCAATTAATAAAGCGAATATGTCTATCCACTATTCAAAATATCAACTCAATTTTCCATTTCATAAGGTAATGTGATGACAAATTTTGTGAAATTATTATGTTGCCATTCTTGGATATCAGAAATGCTCATGTTAGAGCATCTGGAATTTCTTATGTGCGACATAAGCAGCTTATGTCGACCGTGAACTTACATCATCGTCTTTTAAAAGAGCGCTCGATCTATCAAAATTTGAATGTGGGAGAATTTTACCCCTTACATCTGACTTAAGGGCGCATAAGTTGGATGTGATAAGTTGCAATTTTTTTTTAAAAATTTGTTTTTGAATCCTATTTTATTTAATTCTGAATTTGAAATTTCGTTTTCAAATTGTACACTTAAATAAAATTTATAATTTTGTTATTTAAATATTATTAATTCAATGAATGTTTTTTTAGATTGTTAAATTATTTTGAAAATGTAAATATATTTTTAATTGTATTTTCTTATTCTTAACTGAAAATTAGTTTTCTAATGGTAAGTTAACAAAAACTTATCATATAGTATTAAAATAAGTCAAAATATTTAAATATTATTAACTAAATGGTTATAAAAAAAATTAAATTTGTTTTTCTAGTTGTAGTTTAAAAAAATTTACATTGGAATTTTGTTATCTAATTGTAAAAGTAATTAAATTTGTTAAGTTGTATATGTAAATACATCAAAATATATAAGAGGAGCGTTCAATGACACCCCTATTTTGTAGCACCCATTGTCGCTTTTTTGATTTCCACCACACGTTACGATTTAAATAATTGTATGAGTTAGAAGAGAGAGAAAACAAAATAATTTATTAGAGTCAATTTCTGAGGGTCAAGGAGGTAGGTCGTCACAATAAACAATTATTAAGAGATTTAAAATATTGTAACAAATTAAAATTTTCATCAAATTTCATCAACAAATTTCTGCCAAAATCTCCTTTCTCTATTTTGAAATATTATTTAATATATTATTTAATTCCAAACATCTTATTATTCACATGCCGTAAATCTAAGTGTTGGAGATGCAAATTATCATGGGGTAAAGAAATAAAGATAGAAGATGGACAATAATAGAATCTCACATCATATTCAACACATAACTATACATATGAGTAGTACATGCAATTACTCCAAATTGTTCCATCAAAGTTACAACAGGTACTAACCCATCTAGGATAGTTATAACGACCTATTCTTACAGTGCTGGTAGATACTAATACGTAATACAGACACAGGGAAAAGTGATAGTTGACTTCAACAAAAGACACAAAATGATCCATGCTCCATGCTCCATGCTCCATGCTCCATTCCAAAATGCTCCAAGCTTACCTAACTAGTTGGCTACCCAGGAAAATAGGACACCCAAAGTTTAAGGGAAAAAGATAATAAACTTCGGTTCAGTCATGGGACTGGTGTGAGAAACTCAAAATACGATGTTTGAAAACAAAAGGTATCTCATAAGACCACGCTACAAATAAACACGGAACGGGTTCTTACCTTATGATAACCAAAACATTTGCTACGCAGAATATGTGGTTATTATTTTTAATGACATTCTTTTGAAAACACTTTTCAAGTAAGCATACATTATCTTAGCCGAAATTGTTACATTATTAAATTCCAGCATACTATGCTCTACAATCAAATCCGAAGGCACTTATTGGACAATGGACTCCATACAATGACAAGGTAAAGGACTACCTTTCGACAGTACATCTCTAGAAAAATACACCTGAGGCTCCAACCTCTATCAACACAGAACCGACCTACCTTTGCCATAAATAGTACCGAATATGTCATCATCCCGGTCGTTCCTGACATACCCGAGAGCTCATTTTGCATACACCACATTAATTTAAAACCAGACGTCATAGCGGGAATAAATATATCTAGAAAGGTGATGACTATATCCTAATGGGAGCAATCCACTTAGGTCTGCTGCATCTACCCTATTTTAGTCATTTCCGGGTGATGAGGCTCGAGGTAACGATTACCTTACTCATAGGACATTCCACTCTGAATGCCACATTGCCAATCCAAAATTACACAACTGATTTCTACAAACGTATAACTCCTGAGCTCGTGTGTCTCAGAAAAGGGTGTTAAGCTGAGAGAAGTTGCATTCTCCACCACCAATCAGATGGTATGTTCATAGAAATCAACCAATGTAATTACGATTGCAACATTAAACATCCATGCATGCAAGTTGTTAAGGAACATGACAAACCAAAGTCACTCTCCTACCACATCCTGTCAGAAGTTACTCCTAGGATTAGTAGTGATTAGTCCTTACATTGGATATTTCATAACAAAAAGACTACTGTACTATATGTATATTGGGAGTTTATCCCAAATGATCAACATGCAGTCCTTTATTATGAAAATCCTTAATATCGTATCCATGTTTTCAATTCGAATACGTAAATTGGTTCGAAGTGGTCTTGGGGCAGGAATTACCCAAATCCGACCCTGATTCCTCCAAACCAATCATCGATTAAAAAGATGTTAAGTTTATATGTGATTATCAATCATCATTCAGTTTAATTCATATTTCTGTTCATTCATAGATATATCTTAAAGATATATTCGTAGAAATTTATCATTTTCAAAGTATATGAAATTATCAAGCCTCATTTATCAAATCTTTTCAGTTAATTTAAACCTTTTTAAATCGTGGAAATAATTCCAAACCCTTTCATATTTTACTTAGAAATTTATTTCCAATTCATTTCATTTAATTCTTAACAAAGATTTCCTAATTCAAAACTCATAATTTTAGTTCGGTTAAAAGCATGTTATCTAGGATGTTAATCCAAAACCAGTAAATGTTAAGTGAGCAGAATCTATAGAAACCATCTAATTCTACTCATTATCAATTCCCGTATTCAACAAATATTATGGCGAAATAACGGTGAAAGCACACTTTAAATTCCACGAAAGTATGATTTCCCCTTTTCGGGCTTTAACACTAAGTATAAAAGATTATCTCTATAAAATTCAAGTTATTTATATTTGGAGAATTATATCCTTTAACTTTGGAAAATTTCGATCCAAGTAAATCAAATTTACTATCCCATCCGTCGGGCCAGTTCAGATAGCTAGGGAGAGAAGGAAATTGGTTTTCCAAACTCAAGCCTAGACACTACCTCTTTGACACTCATAAGGCGGTCAAGTAATTTGATCGATTCTAAATCATTTAATATTTAACCATTCTATAAATCCTTCAAATCATACTTATAATACATTATTAATCATTTGAAAATATTTACAAAAGATTTGGAAAAGAACGGCTGCATTTAAAATTACATTTCAAAAGTTATAGATAAGTGTTGCGGAAAAGTGCCGTTGAAAGTGCTTTTAAGGCAATATTAATCAAAACGATTTTTGTAATCATTTGGAAACTCATATTTTATCACTTTTAAAAATATTTTTAAAATTTATTTCATATTGTTTAATTTTTTAAAAGAGGTTTAACATTATATATGCACTAATTCATTAAATAAAGGAAAGTGATTTCCTTTGTGCTTATCGACGTGTATTTCCATTACTTGCATATATATTCAACATCCATATTAAAAAACCATAACTAATAATCATAATCAAACATGTATAACATCTAATAGCATATAATACCATAGTTTAGGTGTTTACTCACCTCGGGTTTAAATGACTAAATAAAAATTGCCTATAGCTTTGCTAACTCAAACTTTTAGCTCACGATCACTTGGATTATTGCATCTAAATGGCTCGACCTATGGATGAGAAGATGGAGGTGGTGGAAGCCATTAAAGTGGAGGTGAAGAAGAATAAGATGGAATGAGATGTGTGAATTTGTGAAGCCTTAGGATCTTATTTATAGCCGTAGGAAAATGTGGCAAATTACTAAATTACCCTTAGATATTATCAAAATATCTCTTACAACACATCACTTCAGCAACAAATCCTTGTCACCATACTCAGGTGCATGCATTAATGAGATGTAATGTGATAAGACATATTGCAAAAATATCTTAAGCATGGAATGACATGCATTTATGGTGGATTTGTTGTTTGCTTTCCATGTTTTAATGGTGATTAGATGTTACCTTTTTCACTTACTTTTTGTAAAAATATCTTAGATATTTTCTTTAGCTTTAATTTGACTAATTGTGATACACATATGTTTGTGTATGTGATTGTGTGTGCATGTACAAACAATGTTGGAAAAACTTAAGACAATTTTCATTTGTCAAACCGTTGAGATTTCGGGATCCAATTTTAGGTCATATTTTCAGTTTTTTTATTCAAAATATTTATTTATGTAAACAAAACTTAAGAATAAATTTCTTATCATCTTTAACTAATTAAAACAAGCTAATTTATAAAGCTATATTTAAAATTAATTAAATATTCCATTTTCAAAGTGGTAGATTTACGGGTCATTACATACCCCCCATAAAAGAATTTCGTCCTCGAAATTAAGGATAAGAACAAGATAACTCGAAAATAAATATATATAACGAAGTGATACACATCTATAAGGTATAGCAAGTGACATCACCACAAGCCGGTGAGTACATCTGTAGCGATCCTGACTTGACCTTCGAAAATCGACACCGAATACGTTACCTATATTCGGATGCCGCAAATTCAAATGTCGAATCCGGCCCGCCGGAGCTTATAACAACATTAAGTAAACAACATAGCGGAATAAATAGAATAATACATTGATATACAATACTGATACAACATCTGGTACAACAGAATGGTACAATGAATATCAATATACATCAGAGATACAAGAAACTAGCATCGGAAAAGGAAAATAGATAACATCTAGCAGCGGAACAATATAACTCTAAGATAATCTTCAAGGAAGAACTCCGAGAACTGCAACTCCATCTCCAAGAATCAATCCAGCAATAGCTCGAACCCCCAATAACGATTCACCTAGCATAAGCAAGACTGGTTCGGTCCAAAGACTGAACTAACTCCAGATAATCTACTGAACCTAGCTATCTGAAAAACCCAACTCTAGACTGCTCGTGTAGAAAATAATGAGCACCCAGAGTTTAGGAAAGAAAACAATAAACTCCGGATCAGTCGTGGGACTGGTGTGAGCAACAAAAATAGTTTATCTTTAAAAACAAACCAAGAGGTATTCAAAAATCAATTCACAATGCTTTTTGAAAATGTAACTACCATAAGACCTCCCGCCACACACACAATGCAAACGCAGACTTGGAGGAGATTTCTTCTTATGATAGTCAAAGATGCTTGATACGCATTAAAAAGAAACATTTGATATTATTATAAGTGCATAGTGTAGGAAAAATTCATTTCGAAAGTAGAATATAAATCTTAGCCAGCATAGGTACCATTATATTATGCTTACTATAGCTACCATATTAGATGGCAGGTTCTACAACTAATACCGTACAAGTCTCGTATTGTTTCTTTGGATTTCCAACAAATGGTCAGGCCAAGGAACTTCCCATTGCCACATGAGAACGCCTCTGGATGGACATCCCCGAGAACCAAACCGGATCTCCACCAACACAAGGCCGGGTTACCCCTAACTGGGTAACAACTGACACGAGTATGCCATCCCCCGGTCCTTTGGGACCTTTAACCGAGCGCTCGTCACCATCATCACACAATCATAACAAAGTGTTTTCAACATGAGTAAGTATCTGGGCTCCATACCATGATACCACCCTTTTCCAGAAGGAAATGCACATACCCTAAAGGGAGCTACCCCTCATAACCTTGCTGCATCTTTCCTGTTTTGACCATTTCGAGGTGTGAGGCTCGACGAAGTCTCGTCCACAAAAACATACTTTATACAAAAGCCATGCTTTGGGTCAACAAATGATCATAGAGATGATCACCAGGATAGACGATCAAATAAATGATCCTATCACAAATAATCAACACAATGATCATTTCACAGCAACACTCAGCATGTCACATTACCAAATTGGGAATATATCGCTGATAACCTTCAACTACATAACCTCTGAGCTCGTACGTCTCAGAGAAGGGTGTTAAGCTAAAAGAATAAATTCTCCGCCACCAACAGAAATATATTTGAAAGAAATCAGCTTTATATCTCAATTTGTAATGTCAGACATACTATCCATACAAGTCTGTTTCGGGATCGAACAAAACCGAAGGCACTTCCAAAGAAGCCCTTGCAATCCGGATATTCACTAATCACGTTCGGACTTCCCATCACATATGGAGTCTCTATACCGGGGACCATTCGATGCAAAGACATTCGACGAGTTGTCCTTACGCTTTCAAAAATATCCGGTCTTCAACACCGGTCTTCAAATGCTATCCATAACGACATATCACATATACGGAATGGGATGTATGACACAAAGGTCCTCTCCCGGCTAAACCGAACAGTGAGCGCAATATTTACAAGAAATATATGGATATTGGGATTTCAATTAAGTCACAACTTAAAACCCAAAACTTTCTTTCAAATGGTTTAAACCAGTTACCATTTCAAATCTTTATATTACAAAAAGATTTATTTCACAAAGTTCCATTTACAGATTTCAAAACAATTTCTATTTCATTTGGATTAACTCGTTAAATCTTTTAAATCAAAGATTTAACTCATAGCTTTCAAAATTCGATTAACTTGTTGAATCTTTAAATCCAGATTCAACTTATAGCTTTCAAATCGTTTTCATAACTTGGAAATTATCTTCATTCTCAAACTTGAAATTCTTTTTAACACAAACTGGACGTTCATTTCTTATGTGAAAGCTTTTATTATTTGAAAACAAACAGTTTTCGTTTCAGAAAAATCCAATTATATTTACACGAGTTAAAGCCCTTGAATTCTATTCACATCCCAAATTAATACTTTTAAAATAGTTTAACCCATATATAATTGGTATAACATTTTTAATCCCTAGTTTTAAATCATAGAATTCAATTTCAAATCTTGAATTTAAGTTCAAATCAAATTATTCAACTTCATATTTTATCGAGTTATTCAACATAAATTTCATTTATGAAATTACATTTCAAAAGCTTTTCACTTTAAACCCAATCCATTTCCAAAACATTCGAATTCAAATATTCAAATTTAAAACTATTTCAAAAATCTGTGACTTAATCGATTTCCTCGTGAAATCCATATTGTGTGTGTATGGTGTGGTCCAGGGGTTTAACACACTAGTGCAACATCATTTCAATCATCACAGATTAAAACATAGAAATATAGTTGATAAGCGATATAAAACTATAACGCTCATCGTCCATTCACAGATTCACAGATAGTATACAAATGTAAATAAATATACACAGCTCAAACTACAGAACAAAATATCACAAATCAGATAGGATAATCAATTCAAAGCATCTCATACAATACAATCATTCATAAGCATTCAATAAACATTTGTAAGCAGGAATAATTAATTGTTTAATCCTAATTAATTCAATTCATTTCCAATTTAATTAATTACTTATGAATTTATTATTAAATTCAGATTTATTAATTCCAAATCATTTGATATGAATTAATATATCAAACACTTTAATTAATTAAAATTTTCTTAATTAATCATATTAATTAAATTAACCTCCGAACCCATTTACATAATAAATTAACCCCTTGAGTAATTATCTTAAGAAATTAAACTTTTAATTACTGATCATAAAGTAATTATCTTATAACAAGAAATCATTAATTTCCAATTTAATCTAATGATTTTCTTAAACTAAATTAATTAACTTTAATAAATTAAAGTATCCAAAATTAATTACAATGAGTGATTAATCCTTAATTACTTTCATTAAGTAATTACATTTAACAATTTATAATTGATAAATCTAATACAAATTGTAAATTATTCATCCTAATTAACTCAATAATTAATGGATTAGAAATCATCAAATCTTCATTAACTCAAGTTTAAACTTATTCTTATTTATGATTTAATCATCACTCACAATACGTTTTAAAAACATTTATTTTCCCAATTTCTTTCTAATTTTCATTTTAAAACTTGATACTTAAAATAATTTCCAATTTATCCTAAATAAAGTTTTCAAACTAATTTTTTTTCAAAACCCCTTTTTGAATTTACATATTTAAAAGCATACCTTAACACTTAAAACTTATTTACGATTTAAAATAAAAACTGAACTTAACTTCAGTATTTAAATTTCCATTAAATTATACATTTCAGCTTTTGAAAAGATTAAAATTTTAGAATTGTCAAGTAAAACGAAAACTGAAACCCATCTTTTAAATCTTCTTTTTCTTAGACCCTTATTTTATTTCAAATTTAAATCAAAGATAAAATAAAATAAAACTTGAATTTAAATTTAAAATCTATTATAAGCTTCGTTTAGATTTGGTTCAGTTTAAATTTTACTAAAATCTGTTAAACAGATTGTTCCCAGGCTTCAAGCCTTGAACCATTTCACCGAGCCAATCAGCGAAAAACTTCGAGACGCCTCCCCCTTTTCTTCGAGTTCAACACGTCTTCCCCTTTCTTCCTCCCTAGTGCACACACATGCACCGTGCACCTACCCACGCTCCTCCGGCCACCGATGAGCACCGCGTCCATCCCACACACCCACTCGAACACGCGAGACCCCAAAGCACCAACCAGATCGAAGAAATTTCGATCAGATCAAAATCGACCCATTTGAACCCACTGACCCAAAAACCCATCCACGAAAAATCGCTTCGCTCCTCCTCCCCCGACCATCAGAGGTCGCGTGCTTCTGGTCAAAGCATCTTCCATGCTCCTCCTTCTATCTCCCAGAGACTCGCGACGCTCGATCAATCCAAGATGGCGAACGAAATGAACAAACCGGCCTCACTAAAATTAGGTTAAAAATATTCAAAACCCCACCGCCGCTTCCACGTCGAACTGGAGCAACTCCAGATATTTTTCCCAACTCCTCCGAAGGCTCCTTCACCCCCACGCGAAACGCCGAGGATTCCGGTCCACTCGATCACCCAAAAATCGACCATAACCCATTTTCGTTCATCCCGGAACTGCAGCTTAATCCTAGCTCTAAAAATTTTGATTCGAGCTTTAAAAATCATATTAAAGTATAACAATCCCATTTATACATCTGAATTCATAAATTACGAAGTTCGAATTCTTGCTCTTTTTGAAGTTATCTGGGTTATCTTACTTTCCAGAGAAAGTTAAACTCGGTTTTAACTTCTATAAATTTTTTTTATCAAGTTTATACCATAACAACCCATTTCCATTTTGATTCTAAGTCCACTCTTTAAGTAGATTGAAAGAAAAAGGATTTTGAATCAAAAATGTTTTGTTCATGAACTTAAAACAGAGAGGTATTTAAATATCAGCCTGCACACCCATTCCATTACCAAGAACACATACATATATATATAAACTTATGTATTCACAGACATGTAGTTGCAACCTTTCCTTTTTTTTTTAAAATCAAACTTAAAGCTCTAAAGTTTGTGTTTACTCACAGTACTTAGTTTAAACAGAGAAGATGTTTCATTTTCAAACCTGCATACATCATTTTTATGTATACGTATACACGCAAGCAAACATTTACATTCAAAATAAGTTCATACTTTGAGTTTTAAAAAGAATGTTACTCACCTGGCTGATGAAGCAGAAATAAAAACTTGATAGGTTGGAAACTGGAAATTGAACAGAGAAGCAATCCAATTTGTGTTTTTAGCTGCCTGAAGCTTTAAATAGTTTGAATTTTGTTTAAGTGTGAATATGATATTTGCTTCATCCATTTTTTTCTCAGTTTTGATGGACGAAACAAAATGAGGATTGATGTATAAAAAGAAACTTACAAGTGATATTACATTTTGTACAACAAGACATGGCTGAGGATGCTTTCATTATGCTGTTTTACAGAGAAGTTACTCTTTGCTTGTAATTGTTTATGCATATTTATGTATTTGTTTACTTGTTTCATTCCATGCTTATATTTGTACTTGTTTTCCTTAGTTACAGCCTACATTCTTATCATTTATTTTATTTTATGTTTATTTACTTACTCTTTTATTTGTCTGCATATTTGAATGCATTTAACTATCTATTTTTGTTTTATTACTTTATCTTGTTATCTTACTTTGTTTTGTTTGCTTATTTCTTCTTTTGTATACTTTTGTACGTTTTTATTATTATTATTATTTTGACTTATACTTTACAATATAAATGAGCTTCTATTTTAATATGTTGCTAATGTGTTTTCTTTATATTTTATAATTTATCTTATAATTTTTTTTCCTATTTCTAGCTTAAGTATTTATTTTATTTTCATACTAATCGTCTTGTATTTCTCTATATATTTATTTCAATAGTTTGTATTTTGATGTATTTTATAAGTACATTTTGTTTGTGTTTTATTTTTACTTTCATTTTAACTTAAACATTTATTTCAAAAATTTTGTTATAATTACACAACTTCAAAAACCCATTTCATAGGATTGACTTCAAATATCTTTATATTATTTATAAATCTCAATTCAATTTAACTTAAATACATTTTTTTCAATAATTCATAATTTCACTGATATTTTATATTAATCACCAATTAATTTCACAAATTTTTTTTATACAAAAATTAAATTTAATTATCAATATAAACTTAATAAAATTCGAGATCGTTACAGACTTCCCCCCTTAAAAAGAATTTCGTCCTCGAAATTCGTAGACACGAAAACAACAAGGATAGATGAAAGATAGAGAAATATTTTTTCAGATCAAACTGGATACCAATTCTGCATTTGGCTCACCAAATCAGAATATCAACAATAGATACAAGAAATTATAATAGAATTTCAAATTTAGTTTTAAACGAAATCGTTTTATCGATACTATTCAAATTATCCTTCATATTCTATTAATCAATTTTAACTCAATTTAAAATTTCCAATTTATTCAAAATTTCCAATTTATATTCATTAAGGTTTAAATCGAAAAGCCGATAAGAACCCGATGAAATACGAAGCAAGAATTTTCTGCAACGATTCGTAGAGCATCAACGCACCGAACTACTTCTAGAGTTGTCACGAAGCAATCAAAAGAATTTAAAAACGAATCAAAGAAAATTGATAGAGGAATTAGTTTCCACTGTTGTTACAGAGCATTGACCAATTATAGTCGTATTTCCCTGTCCTCTATCTCGTTCTCTTCTTGCACTCATACTTACTATCGGTGAATAGCAAGAGAATTTACTGAGACGTTAAAACGGATATCTTAGGGATTACTCATTCTAGGGTATACTTCACCCTATCTCTAATGAGCTACTTAATGTGTTATACTCCTGAGCTAAAGTTCAACCTTAGCTCTGATACCAATTGTAGCGATCCTGACTTGACCTTCGAAAATCGACACCGAATACGTTACCTATATTCGGATGCCGCAAATTCAAATGTCGAATCCGGCCCGCCGGAGCTTATAACAACATTAAGTAAACAACATAGCGGAATAAATAGAAAAATACATTGATATACAATACTGATACAACATCTGGTACAACAGAATGGTACAATGAATATCAATATACATCAGAGATACAAGAAACTAGCATCGGAAAAGGAAAATAGATAACATCTAGTAGCGGAACAATATAACTCTAAGATAATCTTCAAGGAAGAACTCCGAGAACTGCAACTCCATCTCCAAGAATCAATCCAGCAATAGCTCGAACCCCCAATAACGATTCACCTAGCATAAGCAAGACTGGTCCGGTCCAAAGACTGAACTAACTCCAGATAATCTACTGAACCTAGCTATCTGAAAAACCCAACTCTAGACTGCTCGTGTAGAAAATAATGAGCACCCAGAGTTTAGGAAAGAAAACAATAAACTCCGGATTAGTCGTGGGACTGGTGTGAGCAACAAAAATAATTTATCTTTAAAAACAAACCAAGAGGTATTCAAAAATCAATTCGCAATGCTTTTTGAAAATGTAACTACCATAAGACCTCCCGCCACACACAGAATGCAAACGCAGACTTAGAGGAGATTTCTTCTTATGATAGTCAAAGATGCTTGATACGCATTAAAAAGAAACATTTGATATTATTATAAGTGCATAGTGTAGGAAAAATTCATTTCGAAAGTAGAATATAAATCTTAGCCAGCATAGGTACCATTATATTATGCTTACTATAGCTACCATATTAGATGGCAGGTTCTACAACTAATACCGTACAAGTCTCGTATTGTTTCTTTGGATTTCCAACAAATGGCCAGGCCAAGGAACTTCCCATTGCCACATGAGAACGCCTCTGGAAGGACGTCCCCGAGAACCAAACCGGATCTCTACCAACACAAGGCCGGGTTACCCCTAACTGGGTAACAACTGACACGAGTATGCCATCCCCCGGTCCTTTGGGACCTTTAACCGAGCGCTCGTCACCATCATCACACAATCATAACAAAGTGTTTTTAACATGAGTAAGTATCTGGGCTCCATACCATGATACCACCCTTTTCCAGAAGGAAATGCACATACCCTAAAGGGAGCTACCCCTCATAACCTTGCTGCATCTTTCCTGTTTTGACCATTTCGGGGTGTGAGGCTCGACGAAGTCTCGTCCACAAAAACATACTTTATACAAAAGCCATGCTTTGGGTCAACAAATGATCATAGAGATGATCACCAGGATAGACGATCAAATAAATGATCCTATCACAAATAATCAACACAATGATCATTTCACAGCAACACTCAGCATGTCACATTACCAAATTGGGAATATATCACTGATAACCTTCAACTACATAACCTCTGAGCTCGTACGTCTCAGAGAAGGGTGTTAAGCTAAAATAATAAATTCTCCGCCACGAACAGAAATATATTTGAAAGAAATCAGCTTTATATCTCAATTTGTAATGTCAGACATACTATCCATACAAGTCTGTTCCGGGATCGAACAAAACCGAAGGCACTTCCAAAGAAGCCCTTGCAATCCGGATATTCACTAATCACGTTTGGACTTCCCATCACATATGGAGTCTCTATACCGGGGACCATTCGATGCAAAGACATTCGACGAGTTGTCCTTACGCTTTCAAAAATATCCGGTCTTCAACACCGGTCTTCAAATGCTATCCATAACGACATATCACATATTCGGAATGGGATGTATGACACAAAGGTCCTCTCCCGGCTAAACCGAACAGTGAGCGCAATATTTACAAGAAATATATGGATATTGGGATTTCAATTAAGTCACAACTTAAAACCCAAAACTTTCTTTCAAATGGTTTAAACCAATTACCATTTCAAATCTTTATATTACAAAAAGATTTATTTCACAAAGTTCCATTTACAGATTTCAAAACAATTTCTATTTCATTTGGATTAACTCGTTAAATCTTTTAAATCAAAGATTTAACTCATAGCTTTCAAAATTCGATTAACTTGTTGAATCTTTAAATCCAGATTCAACTTATAGCTTTCAAATCGTTTTCATAACTTGGAAATTATCTTCATTCTCAAACTTGAAATTCTTTTTAACACAAATTGGACGTTCATTTCTTATGTGAAAGCTTTTATTATTTGAAAACAAACAGTTTTCGTTTCAGAAAAATCCAATTATATTTACGCGAGTTAAAGCCCTTGAATTCTATTCACATCCCAAATTAATACTTTTAAAATAGTTTAACCCATATATAATTGGTATAACATTTTTAATCCCTAGTTTTAAATCATAGAATTCAATTTCAAATCTTGAATTTAAGTTCAAATCAAATTATTCAACTTCATATTTTATCGAGTTATTCAACATAAATTTCATTTATGAAATTACATTTCAAAAGCTTTTCACTTTAAACCCAATTCATTTCCAAAACATTCGAATTCAAATATTCAAATTTAAAACTATTTCAAAAATCTGTGACTTAATCGATTTCCTCGTGAAATCCATATTGTGTGTGTATGGTGTGGTCCAGGGGTTTAACACACTAGTGCAACATCATTTCAATCATCACAGATTAAAACATAGAAATATAGTTGATAAGCGATATAAAACTATAACGCTCATCGTCCATTCACAGATTCACAGATAGTATACAAATGTAAATAAATATACACAGCTCAAACTACAGAACAAAATATCACAAATCAGATAGGATAATCAATTCAAAGCATCTCATACAATACAATCATTCATAAGCATTCAATAAACATTTGTAAGCAGGAATAATTAATTGTTTAATCCTAATTAATTCAATTCATTTCCAATTTAATTAATTACTTATGAATTTATTATTAAATTCAGATTTATTAATTCCAAATCATTTGATATGAATTAATATATCAAACACTTTAATTAATTAAAATTTTCTTAATTAATCATATTAATTAAATTAACCTCCGAACCCATTTACATAATAAATTAACCCCTTGAGTAATTATCTTAAGAAATTAAACTTTTAATTACTGATCATAAAGTAATTATCTCATAACAAGAAATCATTAATTTCCAATTTAATCTAATGATTTTCTTAAACTAAATTAATTAACTTTAATAAATTAAAGTATCCAAAATTAATTATAATGGTTGATTAATCCTTAATTACTTTCATTAAGTAATTACATTTAACAATTTATAATTGATAAATCTAATACAAATTGTAAATTATTCATCCTAATTAACTCAATAATTAATGGATTAGAAATCATCAAATCTTCATTAACTCAAGTTTAAACTTATTCTTATTTATGATTTAATCATCACTCACAATACGTTTTAAAAACATTTATTTTCCCAATTTCTTTCTAATTTTCATTTTAAAACTTGATACTTAAAATAATTTCCAATTTATCCTAAATAAAGTTTTCAAACTAATTTTTTTTCAAAACCCCTTTTTGAATTTACATATTTAAAAGCATACCTTAACACTTAAAACTTATTTACGATTTAAAATAAAAACTGAACTTAACTTCAGTATTTAAATTTCCATTAAATTATACATTTCAGCTTTTGAAAAGATTAAAATTTTAGAATTGTCAAGTAAAACGAAAACTGAAACCCATCTTTTAAATCTTCTTTTTCTTAGACCCTTATTTTATTTCAAATTTAAATCAAAGATAAAATAAAATAAAACTTGAATTTAAATTTAAAATCTATTATAAGCTTCGTTTAGATTTGGTTCAGTTTAAATTTTACTAAAATCTGTTAAACAGATTGTTCCCAGGCTTCAAGCCTTGAACCATTTCACCGAGCCAATCAGCGAAAAACTTCGAGACGCCTCCCCCTTTTCTTCGAGTTCAACACGTCTTCCCCTTTCTTCCTCCCCAGTGCACACACATGCACCGTGCACCTACCCACGCTCCTCCGGCCACCGATGAGCACCGCGTCCATCCCACACACCCACTCGAACACGCGAGACCCCAAAGCACCAACCAGATCGAAGAAATTTCGATCAGATCAAAATCGACCCATTTGAACCCACTGACCCAAAAACCCATCCACGAAAAATCGCTTCGCTCCTCCTCCCCCGACCATCAGAGGTCGCGTGCTTCTGGTCAAAGCATCTTCCATGCTCCTCCTTCTATCTCCCAGAGACTCGCGACGCTCGATCAATCCAAGATGGCGAACGAAATGAACAAACCGGCCTCACTAAAATTAGGTTAAAAATATTCAAAACCCCACCGCCGCTTCCACGTCGAACTGGAGCAACTCCAGATATTTTTCCCAACTCCTCCGAAGGCTCCTTCACCCCCACGCGAAACGCCGAGGATTCCGGTCCACTCGATCACCCAAAAATCGACCATAACCCATTTTCGTTCATCCCGGAACTGCAGCTTAATCCTAGCTCTAAAAATTTTGATTCGAGCTTTAAAAATCATATTAAAGTATAACAATCCCATTTATACATCTGAATTCATAAATTACGAAGTTCGAATTCTTGCTCTTTTTGAAGTTATCTGGGTTATCTTACTTTCCAGAGAAAGTTAAACTCGGTTTTAACTTCTATAAATTTTTTTTATCAAGTTTATACCATAACAACCCATTTCCATTTTGATTCTAAGTCCACTCTTTAAGTAGATTGAAAGAAAAAGGATTTTGAATCAAAAATGTTTTGTTCATGAACTTAAAACAGAGAGGTATTTAAATATCAGCCTGCACACCCATTCCATTACCAAGAACACATACATATATATATAAACTTATGTATTCACAGACATGTAGTTGCAACCTTTCCTTTTTTTTTTAAAATCAAACTTAAAGCTCTAAAGTTTGTGTTTACTCACAGTACTTAGTTTAAACAGAGAAGATGTTTCATTTTCAAACCTGCATACATCATTTTTATGTATACGTATACACGCAAGCAAACATTTACATTCAAAATAAGTTCATACTTTGAGTTTTAAAAAGAATGTTACTCACCTGGCTGATGAAGCAGAAATAAAAACTTGATAGGTTGGAAACTGGAAATTGAACAGAGAAGCAATCCAATTTGTGTTTTTAGCTGCCTGAAGCTTTAAATAGTTTGAATTTTGTTTAAGTGTGAATATGATATTTGCTTCATCCATTTTTTTCTCAGTTTTGATGGACGAAACAAAATGAGGATTGATGTATAAAAAGAAACTTACAAGTGATATTACATTTTGTACAACAAGACATGGCTGAGGATGCTTTCATTATGCTGTTTTACAGAGAAGTTACTCTTTGCTTGTAATTGTTTATGCATATTTATGTATTTGTTTACTTGTTTCATTCCATGCTTATATTTGTACTTGTTTTCCTTAGTTACAGCCTACATTCTTATCATTTATTTTATTTTATGTTTATTTACTTACTCTTTTATTTGTCTGCATATTTGAATGCATTTAACTATCTATTTTTGTTTTATTACTTTATCTTGTTATCTTACTTTGTTTTGTTTGCTTATTTCTTCTTTTGTATACTTTTGTACGTTTTTATTATTATTATTATTTTGACTTATACTTTACAATATAAATGAGCTTCTATTTTAATATGTTGCTAATGTGTTTTCTTTATATTTTATAATTTATCTTATAATTTTTTTTCCTATTTCTAGCTTAAGTATTTATTTTATTTTCATACTAATCGTCTTGTATTTCTCTATATATTTATTTCAATAGTTTGTATTTTGATGTATTTTATAAGTACATTTTGTTTGTGTTTTATTTTTACTTTCATTTTAACTTAAACATTTATTTCAAAAATTTTGTTATAATTACACAACTTCAAAAACCCATTTCATAGGATTGACTTCAAATATCTTTATATTATCTATAAATCTCAATTCAATTTAATTTAAATACATTTTTTTCAATAATTCATAATTTCACTGATATTTTATATTAATCACCAATTAATTTCACAAATTTTTTTTATACAAAAATTAAATTTAATTATCAATATAAACTTAATAAAATTCGAGATCGTTACAACATCATACACATACAACCATATATCCATTCTAAACTCAGGGTAGGCTTTGCGCATTCTTTCCTCTATGTGCAGTCTGTTGCATCACCACTCCATTGGACTTTAAGCAATCTTACAACCTTCCTCCTTAATCTCTTCTCATCGTGATCTATGATTCGCATTGGTCGCCTGATATTCGCTAAGTTAGGTTCATCTTCTAAATCTTCTTGGGCAGTTGTTTCTATAATTTTCTCTTGATCAGGCACATATTTTCGTAGGTGAGATACGTCAAAGACATTGTGTACACCAGATAACCTTTCAGGCAGTTCCACACGATAAGCAAATGGGCCAATCCTTTCAAGAATAGGAAAAGGTCCAATAAATTGAGGTGCTAACTTCCCTGCTCGACCAATTCTTACCATTCCTCTCATTGGAGAAACTTTTTGGAATACAAAATCTCCAACTAAGAACTCTAAATTTCTTTGCCTTTGATCCGCATAGATCTTCTTCCTACTCTGGGCTTCTTTCATTTTTTTTCCTAATTATGTCAACTTTTTCTGAAGCTTCTCTAATCATGTCAAGAACAAGTACTAATCGATCTCTGGTCTCGATCCAACATGTTGGGGATTTACCACGCCGACCATGCAAAGCTTCATAAGGGCCATACCAATACTAGCCTGATTACTGTTATTGTAAGAGAATTCTATCATATGAAGGTAGCTTTCCCATGAACCTCCGGAATCTAAGATGCAAGCTCTTAGAAGATCCTCCAACACTCGATTTACTCTCTCAGTTTTTCCATCAGGTTGGGGGTGATATGCAGTGCTTATGTCAGCTTAGTTCCAAAAGTTGTTTGCAATACCTCCCAGAACTTACTGGTAAAGATAGGGTCTCTATCATTGACTATACTATTGGGGACACCATGCAATCAAACTACTTCCCTCACGTATATTTCTGCATGACTTGTAGCAGTTCTCGTTGGTTTTACTGGGATAAAATGTGCGCTCTTGGTTAATCGATCTATGATAACCCAAATGCCCTCATTTTCCTGTCTTGATCGAGGTAAGCCATCGATGAAATCCAACGATATTTGGTCCCATTTCCAAGTCAGAATTTCAAGGGGTTGGAGTAATCCAACGGTCTTTTTCTTATCACTTTTGATCTGTTGACAATTTGCACATTTTCTAATATGGATAGGGATATCCCTCTTCATGCCATCCCACCAACAAGTTCTATTCATACCTCGATACATTTTAATAATTCTGGATGTACAAAAAGTCGATAATTATGACATTCTGTTAAAAGTTCATGCCTTATCCCATCGACATTGGGAATGCATTTCCTTCTGTTCATTCTTAAGATTCCCTGCTCATCTACTTTGAATCCTATCCATCTTCCTGGTATTATATTCTCCTCTACTTTCCTGGCTATTCTTGAAATGATTGGATCCTTGAGCTGACTCTCTTTTATAGGATTAATCAAGATTGGATGTAGCACTAAATAAGCTATAATGGCATGCCTTCTACTTAGCGCATCCGCACTACATTGGCTTTCCCAGGTGTGTATAAGATATCATGATCATATGATGTGAGAAATTCTAACCAATATTGTTGTCTCATATTTAAGTCCTTCTGAGGGAAAAGATACTTCAAAATTTGTGATCCGTGAAGAGCTCAAAATTTTCACCTATTTAAAGAAGGAATGTTATTTACTAGGGTTAATCAAAGTTTATTTAGAATAAAATATAGGTAATTCTTACCCAGTTGATAATGCTTCCATATTTTTAATGCGAACACAACGACTAATAACTCTAAGTCATGTGTTGCATAATTTCTCTCATGAGTCTTTAGTTGTCTGCTTGCATAAGCGATGACCTTTCGATACTACATCAGAACAACACCTACTCCTTCCCCACAAGCATCAGTGTATACATTTAAACCATCGCCTTCATCAACAATAGCTAGGACTGGAACGGTAGTTAACCTTCTCTTCAGTTCCTTGAATGCTTCTTCACATTTTGGTGTCCATTTAAATTTAACACCTTCATAGTCAATTTTGTTAGATGGGAGGAAATTTTGGAGAAGTCTTGAATGAATCTCCAGTAATATCCTGCCAGTCCTAAGAAGCTGCGGATGTTCTTGGGGGTTTGTGGTTGCTTCCAATCTTGTATAGCTTTAATATTTTCTGGATCTACTGAGATCCCTTCTCCTGACAATATATGCCCAAGAAATCTTACTTCTTTCTCCAAAAGTGACATTTTAAGAACCCAGCTTTAAATACATTTCTCCGCAATATTTCCAACACAATCTCCAAATGCCTTTCGTGTTCTTTCTTGGTTTTGGAATAGATAAGAATATCATCAATAAAAACCAACACGAATTTGTTTAGCACATCTTTGAATACTCTATTCATAAGGTCTACAAAATTGGCGGGTGCATTAGTCAACCCAAAAGGCATAACTAACTATTCGTAAAAGTAATTTGGTCCCCTAAATGCAGTTAATGGAATGCCATCCTCAGCTATTCTTAGTTGATGGAATCCTGTGGCTAAATCCATTTGTGAGAATACTCGAGCACCATGAAGTTGATCAAATAAGTCATCTATGCGGGGTAGAGGATACTTGCTTTTAATCGTTTTCTTATTTAGGTTTTAAGGTTTACACAAAGCCTTAGGGAGCCATCAGACTTAGCTAAAAAAACTACTGTTGTGCCTAAAATTGAGCGACCAGGTCTAATTAGTCCTTTTTTTAACAACTTATTAGTTTGGTTTACCAACTCAATCTTTTCCTTCGGGGCCATCCTTCAAATAGGGTGAATAACGGGTCTTGCACTAGGAATTAATTCAATTCGGAACTCAATTTCCTGATGCGGGGCAAACTTTTATCTTCCAAAAAAATATCCTGAAAATCCTTGATAACTGATATCGTCTCAAAATCTTTTTGATTGAGTCTAGTGCATCCATGAAACTACCCCTTATCAGACTAGGTTCTTCACAAGATATTTCTATAAACTTCCCAAAAGCTGGTCCATAAAGTTATCGTCCTTTTAACCTAATCATGGACCGCTTTATTCTTAGATAACAAATCCATACCGGGCAAAACTTCAAACCTAATAAATTCAAGAACAAATAGGTCGCATGAAATTTTTTGGGAGAGGTGAGTAACTTGGTAGTTTTAATAAATCATATGAAGATTAATTGTACCGCCTATGGGATTTGACATACAAATAGGGGTATCTATTGATTTTGTGATCAGTTTTAATCTATCAACCAATCCTTTAGCAATAAAACTATGGGAAGCCCCAGTATCAAATAATACTTTTACTAAATCATCATTGACATAAATATTACCTTCATGAACTCCCTTGCCTTTTATATCAGTAGAGGTTGAAGCCTCCTCTTTGATAGCATAGACCTTAACCTGCTCTCCTTTCTTCATTAACGGGCACTTGTTCTTCCAATAGCCGGGTTGATGGCAGTTATGGCAGAGAATTTTCTGCACCATAGGAGAGATGATTCCTTGCTGCTGCCTTTGAACCTTGGGACTCCTGTAGTACTTTTAATAATGTCCTTTCTTTCCACAATTAAAACTTTCAACATCTTTAAAATGGTTTTCCTGAGATCCTCCTCCGGGCTTGCCTTCTTTTCATTGTTATTGAATTCCTATTGTTGTTGTTGTTTGGGTTGCGATTGGATTCCACTTATCCAAATCTTAATAACAGAAACCCATATTTATTAAATCTATAAAGTATCCTGTTATCCCATTTTTGGTCAAAACTGGAATATCAACAAATTGGTAAGGAATGTTGAATATCGGGTTGGAGATCGATTGGGATCAAGGCTGCGATCGATATCGCCAAAATCTGGTTGAGCTCCGATCCAGACGAAATTGATTGGAAATGATGATAAGGATTAGGAAAGGCTATGTTTCAAATTTCAGGTTAATCGGAGTTCGTATGAAGGAGATATAACCGAACCATCCATCCTCCACTCCCAAGCACTGCCGGTCCAAACCTCACCTCCAAGCATCGCCGGACCATATTGCTACCGAACCAGCTACCTCCTCCCACTACCGAGCCAACCATCTTTCCATGCACTACCGAACCGACATACCACCGAGCCAACATACTACCGAACCAACTGCTGCTCCAACCCTCACCGGACCAACTCACCACCGAGTCAACCTCCACCGGTCCAAGGCCTCACCGGACCAACCCCTCCAACCATCTACCACCGGACCAAGGCTTACCGAACCAACACTTCCAGGCCAGATTGCATCAGCCTAGGCCCACCGGCAGCTATATACATCCAAGACCCTTGGCCCCCAGCCTCACTCTATAAATAGAGGGGCAGGGGTACAACAATGGGGGACGAGTTTGAGAGCTCAAACACGGAAGGAACTTTCAAACAACTTATATATGCTTGTAATCAAGGCCTTGGACTTGTAATCTGAAAAATAAAGGAGAATAACATATAAAGTGGACGTAGGCACATTCTGGCCGAACCACTATAAATCTGTGTGTCTTTTACAGTTTAGTCCCTACTTTTTACATATTTGCATAAATCACCCAAATCACTAAGAACAACACAAAATCAACTGAATCGTACGACTTGGAGGTGTTTGCCCATTTTTTGTGCAAAAATTTTTGGTGCTTTCACTGAGAATTGAACTCAAGAGCGCTTTAATCATTGCCTCGCAAAGATTTGTTGAGAGACTCTCTTTAAGAACCAGAAGTCTATCCGAGATTATGGCTCTTGGAAGGAAAACAAGTAGAAGATAGAGACCAGAAAGAAGTCAGCACAAAGGGAGTCAAGGGGCTTCCTCAGGAGAGAACCAAACTTCAGTCTTCATCACCAGGGATGAAATGGAGACAATGATGAAAAGACAAGAGGAGTTGATTCAGAATTTGCTTCAGCAGATTGGGCAACGTGGAGCACAGAATAGGGAAGCGGATATAGTTCGGAACGGAGCAGGACCATCCGGCATAGCACCTGGATTAGGAGGCACACCCATGGAGAACATAGATCCAATTTCGGAGAGAGAAAGAGGAGCATCTGCACAACCTGGGAGCAGCAGAGGAGTAACATTCAGTCAAGGGGGCAGATCCCAGAATTCCCTCGTGGACTCGGGGGGCAGGTCGAAAGTAATGAACAAAGATTGCATCTCGAGACAATGACAGGTTGGCGGAGATGGTTAGAAAAGCTATGAGAGGCGGTTTGGTAAACAAAGATTTGGAGGATGTTAATAGGAGTCCTTTTACTCCAGCAATCAGACAAGCTAGGAACCCACCTGATTTCAAGTTACCATCGCTGGACATGTATGACGGGAGAACGGAGCCCACGGTTCATCTAACGAAGTATATGAGGCATATGGAAGTGCTGGGGGCATCAGAGGAGGTTATGGCCCGGTGCTTTCCATTGTACTTGGCGGATATTGCAACATTGTGGTTTAGACAATTGGAGAATGGATCCATCGGAACGTGGAATGATTTAATTGAGAGATTTATGAGGCAATTCAGGGTCCACATTACAAGACCCAAGAATGTGATGACTTTGGCAACCCTAAAGCAGAAAACTGGAGAGACTTTGAGGAGTTACCTAATGTAATTCAATGCGGCAGCAGCTTCGGTGGATCGACCAGATCCATCCATGGTTATGATAGCGGCTGTGTCCGGGGTAGCTGACGGAACAGAGTTCAAAAATTCATTAACTAATGATCCACCCGTGGATCTAGGAGAATTCTATTATGAGGCGGAAAAGTTTCTACGATTGGAGGATGCAAACACCGAAAGGGGAGAAGGAGAAGGAATTGATATTTATGCGATTAAAGGAGGAAATCCCCCTGAGAAAGGCGCGGAAACTAGTAGAGGTAAAAGAAAGACTGAGAATGACGGGGACAGGTCAAAGCGGCAACGAAGGGAGCCGCGATTCACCACTTACTCCGAGCTGAATGAGAGTCTGGAACGAATTTATCAGGATACTAAACAGCAGGTTCCGTATCGTAGACCGATGCAAAGGGATCCAACTTCTGACGAAAGAAGATCAGATAAGTTTTGTGTATTTCATGAATTAAATGGCCACAACACTAATGATTGTAGGCATTTGAAGGACGAGGTGGAAGGGCATATCAGGAACGGTATGCTCCTTCAGTATGTAAGGAGGCGAACACCAGCAGTGGAGCCAGAGCGACCACCGTCTACATCGGCTAGAGGTGACCCTGGATCGGGGCACCGTTTGATTATCCATTGATTGCTTGATTAAGATAACGATGAACAAGTTGTAAACCTCTCACTAATACGGTTAAATCATTTACACATGTGAGCGATCGCGCACGATCCATAGGCATGCTCTGAATGACTACCAACCGCGTTATAGTAAGAGTTTAAGCTTTAACATCTTCATTTTAATTTTGATTTGAACATTTAAATTCTGCCTGTTTGGACATTTCTGCTGTAAGGTTCATATGATTATTGCTTTAGTATTTACAATTCTACGAAAAAAATCTACTTGCAGGCCCGTTGGATCGCGAACGATCCACGAACACCTCTTGCATGGCAGTGAACTGCCGAAGTCTTTGATTCGGAAACTCCCCAAAACAATAACTCCGGCACTGATAATATTAAGTCCCCCCCGGGCACACTCATTCGCCTCGAACGGCACCCGACCTCGAACGGTCACAACTCGCCTCGAATGACACCCGACCTCTAACTGTCACAGTTCGCCTCGAACGGCACCCGACCTCGAACGGTCACAACTCGCCTCGAATGACACCCGACCTCGAACGGTCACAACTCGCCTCAAACGGCACTCGACCTCGAACGGTCACAACTCACCTCGAACGGCACCCGACCTCGAACGGTCACAACTCGCCCCGAACGGCACAACTCACCTCACCTCAAATGGCTCGATCACGAACGGTCGTCATTTGAGGTCCGCCATTTGACCGCGCACGGTCGCACTTCATCTCAAATGGCTCGATCCCGAGCGATCGTCATTTAAAGTTAGGCGCTTGACCGTGAACGGTCGCACTTCATCTCAAATATCTCGATCCCGAACGATCGTCATTTGAGGTCACATAAAACTGTAAATTCGTTTGCAGGACATCAACAGGATATGAACATCCAGCTCATGGCATTACAAAACACGCCTTCCTACCGCAAGGCATATTTTGGGGGGCAAAGTGTTATCCCATTTTTGGTCAAAACTGGAATATCAACAAATTGGCAAGGAATGTTGAATATCGGGGTTGGAGATCGATTGGGATCAAGGCTGCGATCGATATCGCCAAAATCTGGTTGAGCTCCGATCCAGACGAAATTGATTGGAAATGATGATAAGGACTAGGAAATGCTATGTTTCAAATTTCAGGTTAATCAGAGTTCGTATGAAGGAGATATAACCGAACCATCCATCCTCCACTCCCAAGCACTGCCGGTCCAAACCTCACCTCCAAGCATGGCTGGACCATATTGCTACCGAACCAGCTACCTCCTCTCACTACCGAGCCAACCATCTTTCCATGCACTACCGAACCGGCATACCACCGAGCCAACATACTACCGAACCAACTGCTGCTCCAACCCTCACCGGACCAACTCACCACCGAGTCAACCTCCACCGGTCCAAGGCCTCACCGGACCAACCCCTCCAACCATCTACCACCGGACCAAGGCGTACCGAACCCACACTTCCAGGCCAGATTGCATCAGCCCAGGCCCACCGGCAGCTATATACATCCAAGACCCCTGCCCCCCAGCCTCACTCTATAAATAGAGGGGCAGGGGTACAACAATGGGGGACGAGTTTGAGAGCTCTAACACGGAAGGAACTTTCAAACAACTTATATACGCTTGTAATCAAGGCCTTGGACTTGTAATCTGAAAATTAAAGGAGAATAACATATAAAGTGGACGTAGGCACATTCTGGCCGAACCACTATAAATCTGTATGTCTTTTACAGTTTAGTCCCTACTTTTTACATATTTGCATAAATCACTCAAATCACTAAGAACAACACAAAATCAACTGAATCGTACGACTTGGAGGTGTTTGCCCATTTTTTGTGCAAACAGATCCTTTAACGTGGCGGTCATCCTATCCTGATACTGCTCCTTCATCCCAGAAATGAACATCTCGTTTTTCATTAGAGGCATGTATATTGATCTAGGCCCAAAGCAAGACAATTCATTGAATTTGTGCAAATACTCTTCCACGAACATCGCATCTTGTTTTAGATCCATGAAATTTCTATAGAGGCAGGATTTTCCAGCGGCGGGTTTGTATTGTTCTTAAAAAAATTCTTTAAATCATGCCTAAGAGAAATTATCTTCAGATTCATTAGGAGTAACGAACTCCCATCAAGCTAGAGCCCCATCCTTCAACTACCAGGAGGCCAAGAACCTCTTTCGATTATCATCAGTGTCTAATCCTTTAATGACTTTCCTCCTAAGCTAGTATAATCATTGCAAAGAGTGGAAAAGTTAACTTGAGGTGGCACTGAAATTACCGCTTCCTCCATTACTATAGCATTTGATCGACCATTAGTAGTCATATTGTTGCTACCTCCCCTTCATCCTCTTCTATTACCCATCTCCTACTATATGCATATAGTAAGGTGAACATCTTTTAAAAGTATGGACGAAATTATTTTAAGGAATTGGTATAAACTTGAATAAACTTATTTGGATAAAAATTTCAAATATGCGCTCTCTCAGACTAAACTCATTCTAGGGTAATTCTAACCCAAACTCTAATGAGTTGACCCTATCCCGGCTTAGGTATTCTCTCAACCATAAGCTCTGATACCAAATGTGATGACCCACCTCCTCGACCCTCAGAAATAGGCACTGCATCCTCGGTATTCCCATGCTGTGAATCCAAGTACCAGAGAGGCAGATTATCATGGGACAAAGAAATAAAGATTGAAGATGGACAATAATAAAAACACACATCGTATTCAACACATAATTATACATATGAGTAGTACATGCAATTACTCCAAATTGTTCCATCAAAGTTACGATAGTTACTAAAGCAGCTAGGATAGTTATAACAACCTATCCTTACAGTGCTGGTAGATACTAATACATAATACAGACACAGTGAAAAGTGATAGATGACTTCAACAAAAGACCCATAATTCTCCATGCGCCAAGTTCCATCCCAAAATGCTCCAAGCTTATCTAACTAGTTGGCTGCTCAGGAAAATAAGCCGCCTAGAGTTTAAGGGGAAAAGAAAATAAACTCCGGATTAGTCATAGGACTGGTGTGAGAAACTCAAATAACGATGTTTGAAAACAAAAGATATCTCATAAGACCATGCTGCATATGAACAAGGAACGGATTTTTACCTTATGATAGCCAAAATATTTGCTACACAAAATATGTGGATATTATTTTTGATGAAATTCTTTTGAAAACACTTTTCATGTAAGTATACATAATCTTAGCCGTATTTGTTACATTACTAAATTCCAACATACTAGGCTCTACAATCAAATCTGAAGGCACTTACTGGAGAATGGATTTCAATAAAATGACAAGGTAAAGGAATACCTTCCGATAGTACATCTTTAGAAAAATGCACGTGAGGCTCCAACCTCTACTAACACAGAACCGACGTACCTTTACCATAGATAGTACCGAAATGTCATCACCCCCGGTCATTCCCGACCTACCCAAGAGTTCTTTTTGCATACACCACATTAATTTAAAACCCGAGGTCATAGCGGGAATAAATATATCTAGAAAGGTGATGACTATATCTTAATGGGAGCGACCCACTAAGCTCTGCCGCATCTACCCTGTTTTATTTATTTTTGGATGATGAGGCTCGAGGTAAAGATTACCTTAATCATAGCATATTCCACTTTGAATGCCACATTGCCAATCCAAAATCACACAATTGATTTCTACAAATGTATAACTCCTAAGCTTGTATGTCTCAGAAAAGGGTGATAAGCTAAGAGAAGTTGCATTCTCCGCCACCACTCAGATGATACGTTCATAGAAATCAACCAATGTAATTATAATTGCAACGTCAGACATCCATCTATGCAAGTGGTCAAGGAACAAGACAAACAAAAGGCACTCTCCTTCCATACCCTGTCGGGAGTACTCCTAGGATTAGTGGCGATTAGTCCTTGCATTGGATATTTCATAACGAAAAGGCTACTTCTACTATATGTATATTGGGAGTTTATCCCAAATGATCAACAAGCAGTCCTTCATTACAAAAATCCTTAATAACATATCCATGTCTTCACTTCGAATACGTAATTGGTTCGAAGTGGTCTTCGGATAGGAATTACCCAAATCCGACCTCGGTTCCTCCGAACCATTCATCAATTAAAAAGATGTTAAGTTCATATGTGATTATCAATCATCATTTAGTTTAATTCATATTTCTATTCTTTCATAGATATATCTTAGAGATATATTCATTAAAATATATCTTTTTCAAAGTATATGAAAACTTATCAAGCCTCATAAATCAAATCCTTTTGGTTAATTTATACCTTTTTAAATCGTGGAATAATTCCAAACCCTTTCATATTTTACTTAGAAAAATATTTCCAATTCATTTCATTTAAATCTTAACAATGATTTCCTAATTCAAAACTCATAATTTTAATACGGTTAAAAGCATATTATCTGGGATGTTAATCCAAAACCAGTAAATGTTAAGTGAGCCGAGTCTATAGAAGTCATCTAATTCTACTCAATATCAATTTCCATATTCAACAAATACTATGGGCAGAATAATGGCGAAAGCAGCCTTTAAATTCCATGAATATTATGAGTTTCCTCTTTGGTTTTAACACCGAGTACAAGAAGATTATCTCCATAAAATTCAAGTTATTTATATTTGGAGAATTATCTCCTATAACTTTGGAATATTTTGATCCGAGTAAATAAAATTTACTATCCCATCCATTGATCCAGTTCGAATAGCTAGGGAGAGCAAGAAACTGGTTTTCCATACTCAAGCCTAGACACTACCTTTGTTACACCCATAAGGCGGTCAAGTAATTTGATCGACTCTAAATCATTTAAGTTTTAACCATTCCATAAATCCTTCAAATCATTTTTAAAGTAATTTATTAGTCATTTGAAAATATATACAAAATATTTGGAAAAGAATGGTTGCATTTAAAACTCCATTTCAAAAGTTAGAGAAAAGTGCTGCGGAAAGTGCATTTTAAGTTATATTGGTCGAAATGACTTTTATTATTATTTGGAAACTCATTTTTTTATCACTTTTAAAACATTTCAAAATATTTTTATGATTTATTTCATATTTTCAAATAATTTCAAAGATGTTTAACATTCCATACACACTAATTCATTAAATAAAGGAAAGTGATTTACTTTGTGCTTATCGACGTGTATTTCCGTGACTTACATATACATTCAATATTCATATTAAAAAATCATCATTAATAATTATAAGCAAACATATATAAAATCCAATAGCATATAATATGACAGTTTTGGTGTTTACTCACCTCGGGTTTAAACGACTAACTAAAAATTGGCTTTAGCTTTGCTAACTCGAAATTTTAGCTCACGATCACTTGGATTATTGCTTCTAGATGGCTCGGCCTATGGATAGGCGAATAGAGGTGATGGAAGCCACTAAAAGCAGAGGTGAAGAAGAAGAAGACGGAATGAGATGTGTGAATTTGTGAAGCTTTAGGGTCTTATTTATAGCCTTAGGAAAATGTGGCAAATTAGTATACCCTTAGATATTATCAAAATATCTTACACCACATCACTTCATAATCAAATCCTTGTCACCATACTCAAGTGCATGCATTAATGGGATGTAATGTGATATGAATTATTGCAAAAATATCTTAAGCGTAGAATGAAATGCATTAATGATGGATTTGATGTTTGCTTTCCATGTTTTAATGGTGATTAAATGTTACCTTTTTCACTTACTTTTTGTGAAAATATTTTAGATATTTTCTTTAGCTTTGATTTATCTAATTTTGATGCATATATATGTGTATGTGTGTGTATGTACAAACAATGTTGTAACAACTTAAGACAATTTTCATTTGTCAAACCATTGAGATTTCGGGATCCAATTTCCGATCATATTTTCATTTTTTAATTCAAACTATTTATTTATGTAAACAAAACTTGAAAATAAATTTATTATCATCTTTAAATAATTAAACTAAGTTCGTTTGACTTATAAAGTTATATTTAAAATTAATTAAATATTCCATTTTCAAAGTGGTAAATTACAGGTCGTTACATTGATGGAAAAAGAAATTTATTTTAAAGAAGGATTTCGAGATTTCATACAACACTTTTTCTTTGAAAAAATGTTTTTTTATTTAAATATAGTGAAAATAATATAATTGAATAAGTATAATTTTGTGTTATAGATTCTTCCTTATAGAAATTGTGAGGATGTAATTTGGTTAAAGGGGGAATATGTAACGACTTGATTTTAAGTAGTAATTAATTAAAGCTAATTTATTAATTAAATTGGAATTTGGAGATTTATTTGATAAATCAGTTTGAAATCATTTAACAAAAGGATTTAAATTATGGAAATATTATATTCAGATCTTAAATGCACTAAAATGTGAAGATAATATTTTATGAGGAGAAGAAATTGAAATATAACATTAGTTTGGAAAAGAAGTGAAATTGAAATGTAAATTGTATTATTTAAACGGGATGGAAATTAATTTTAGAAGTAAAAGAAATTAAAAATATTAATAGAATTGCTTATTTAAATGTCCAAATCCCAATCCCAAGTCTTAAGCCCAAACCCAAATTGAATTTCATGATTTCTTCACCTCTAGAATTTTCTTTCTCCCGATTCTTCTTTCCTTTTCACTTTAATTCACGTATGCACTTCACTAAATAGGGAGATATATCTTTCTTCACCTTCTCACTCATGCATGTTAATTCTACCATTTTCAATCATCTTCCCGAGGCCATTAAAACAAAATATTCTTCATTTGCAAAGTAAATTAAAATTCAATAAATTAATAAAATCATCAAATTCAATTTGGGTGCTTCTTAATGCCAATACAAACGTGCGCAGTAGAGGGTGATTAGGATTCCGTGGAAGCATGTGTTCTTGTGTGCGTGCTTACATTCAAACAGTAAAAAAATAGGAAGATAATAGCTGAAAGGTGAGTTTATACACCTACTAACCAATGTTTTAACTTGCAATTAATGAAATTATATTGTTTTTGATTAGTGCTTAGATGATAATAATGGTGTGTGCATTGAGTGTTGGAGTGACTGGTGATGATAAAGGAGTGGAGCCGCCATAACTTGGAGCATTTTGCTCTAGACAATGCATGACCGGTCCACCGGTCAAGCACGACCGGTGCACTGGTGGTGCTGGATTGCATAAGCAACCCAAGCGCATGCATGGGTATAAAAATTATGTGCATATCAGTATGCATATGTATGTTGCCTTGGTGTGGATAGGTATGCATGTGTATGAGTACTCTATCTCTCTCTCTCTCACTATATATATATATATATATATATATATATTATATGAATGGCAGTGAAGGTGCCCATATTTTTGCTATTTATCTTCTTTTACATTGATTCTTGCATTGTAGTTGTGTTCACTTTTCCCTATTATGGTTAAGCTTTTCATAATTATCAAGGTGTATGTGCAAATAAGTGTTAGTCTGTGTTGCATATTTTCACATTCTTACTTTGCTACTATGTATTTTGGATTTTTGAACCATTATTGCTGAGATTCCTTTGGTTTCCAATTCTTGTCGTTATGTGGGTATATAATTTTTTACATATTATATTAATTTATAATTTGAATATAAAATATTCTATAATTAAAATAAATTGATTTAAATATACTAAAATTCTAATATATATATATATCTATTTTAGTTTATATATATATATATATGAGTAAATTTATAATTTATAATTTACATTTCATTGAATTAATAAGAGAATTTGAAGAGTATTATTTAATCAGGAAGATATTTAATGTTTCCTAATAGATACAATAAGGTTATCAGAGTGTTTTATGACATTTAACATATGAATAACATTTTGAAAACGGTGCTTGAACAAATACAAATATATATATATATGTGTGTGTGTGTGTGTGTGTGTGTGTGTGTGTAAATTGATTTGAATGTTTTATAAGGAAAATACTTATATGTATAAAAGTAGTGTTTCATGATTGGAAAGTTGGAGGTAATCAAAATGTATACAATTTAGTTTTATAAATTACTTTGGGGATTAAAATGAAACATGAGAATATTTTAATGTTATGAATGCATATTTTATTATTGTAAACGATTGAGAAACTAGTTATTTATTACAAATATTAAACTATACTAGAGTTTAGATAATTATTTAATTAATTCTGGAATATGAACTTATTTCTCATCTCAAGTATTATTTTGTTATATAAAAATAATAGGTTGTGACTAATTTATTACTAAGTAGTGTTTTGTTTATTTTATATTTAGTTGAATAATTTATTTTGATAATAATATTTTAGTACTTTCTCCTAGTTTATTGAATAATAATAATATGAGTGATCCACTATTGAGATTAATTTAGTTGATTATTTTAATGTAATACTATATGAGATCCTTTATGTTTGATTTACTATTATTTATTTTATGTGATGAGAAATTAGAATAAATAGTTAGGTGATATTGTCTTGTATAGGACTTTCAGTAACACTTTTCTGGTTATTCTTTGGACTCGTTATATAGAATAAAGAAGGACAAGTATGATGTGTGGGTACTAAATAAATGGACTAGTAACATACAGTTGTATGGGACGCCATTGTATTATTTATTCGGTTATTCTTTTGCTCGTGGATGACACTCTATACTGGGTTTGTTACATGTGATACTCATTGCATTGAGCATATTTAGAGCCATGTGATTGCCATTGTATGTATTCCATGTGTCTATCTATTTTTGTCCAGCTTCCTTTATGGTTTGGAAGTAAACTAGATCGGCCAGTTTCCACCCTAGTGGCCTTATCATGGGTCATGCCCCAAATTCGTGACACCATTTTTATGTTTTATATTCAATGTTCATCACGAGGTCTGGGTTAGGTAACCCATAAGGTAGGTTCGCTGCAGCCCCTTGTGTCGCTTAGGCAAGCAATTTGTTACCTATAGGGAAAAGCATGGTCGGGATCGGAGCTACGTGTTGACGAGCCACTGTAAAATATGCATCATGATGTTTTTCGAGGTAACTAAGGTTGTACAAACAGATATGGCTTTATAGCATATAGTCATTACAGACCCAAGATTATTGGAGCAGGCATATGGCCAACAGTCTCCCATCTGGTTTTGATTTGCGTGAACTACTGTAGTAGGAACAGATCTAGCTATATAGCATACAACATAGTAGACCTTAGGTTCCTAGAGCAGGCATACAGCCATTAGTCTCCCATTTGGTTTTGGTTCACGTGTGGTAGATATGCATATATAAGATGAGACCAAACCTAAGACTGTGTCTAGAGTAAAATCAACCCCATATCCTTCTTTGGTAGAAAACTTATTTATTATTGATTATATTCGGTCATTATGATGAGCTGCTCAGATCTTTCTTATTGATTCAGTGATTTGATGTTGGTATTTTATACTATGAGATTGAGAGATATATTTAGGCATTGCTTCGTGCTAGATCGATATACTTAGCGATATCTCACTTAATGATGTTTTATGGATTTAGTTGATAGTTTCTGGACATGTATGATTCACCTAATGGTGTTGATTATGAGATTTCTGATTTGATAAATTTCTAAATGGATGATAACATCTTTTGATATTAGATCTGATTATTTTATGTGGATTTGAGATATTTCGGTGAGGTAATGCTCCGAGGACTTTCCTATACACACACATGTACATTTGATATGCCGTCTCATGTTTTTAGTATCTTTGGTAGCGATACCATATTAGTATTCCTTGTTATATTGTATCATCATACTTATGATCCTTGATTAGACATAGTTTGATCCATGTGTTATTTTATAATACTCGAGCCAGTCCAAGACATTTCTTGTACAGGGGCGACATGACTAACATTTATTTTATTGGGCTTAGAGGTGACTACCATAATGCTGTTATCGATACGTATATGACATTTTTACTGTTTATATTGGACGTTCAGATTTATATTGACTGTTATCTAATATTATATTAAGAGAGTATAGTTGAGATGTTTTGCATCATTACAGTATTATTGTATTATATTACAGGTTATCGCCTCGTTTGACTCTGTATTCTCTATATGATATCATATGTTATGCATTATTTTGCCTTGGAGGCACACGTGTCTATTTCTTTGTATCAATATTGTGTACGTTTGGGTAAGTTATATATTAGATGTTTTAATACGTACCAGTGTTAGTCCAAGAGAATATTCATGTATGTAACCTGCATAGCCTCATTCTCCATACTTTCTAACAGCATTACTCCATAACACTCTTGGATAGTATGGGTTTAGAGGTGGGGTGTCACATGACTAGCACAAATTCTCTTGACAAAAGTCGATCTAATGGTTAAAATCACCAATATATCTAGCTTTAAATCATAGTGAGCTCTAAATTCATAACCAACAATATACTCTAACTTGTTTCACTCTAGGAACATCACTCTACAACTGGCATATCTTCTACTCAAAGCATCGACATTGCATTTCCCTTACTAAGCATATAATAAATGCTATACTCATAAGAGACTAGATGTAACACCCTAGATTTTTGGTAACATTATTTAGAGTATTTAATTAGTTAAATAAAATTAAATAATGTGTAGATTGGGGAATTGAGATTTGATTTTAAATAAGGTGTAGCCTTGCATTTAACAATGAATTAAATTAAGAGTTAAGCTGAAATATAGGAGGGGTAAAATAGGAAAGAGGCCATTCCTATATCCTCCAAACCATTCCCGTGTATTGTCTACACATTCATTTCATTTCTAAATTTTGAAAATTCAATTTTGTCCACATTAATAAGGAAAAGAGGAAAAAGAAAGAAGATAAGCTAGGAAGAAGCTTAAGCAAATCAAATCAAATCTATTCATATCTCAATCTCTTTAATCACAAAGGCTAAGGTGAATAATGTTTACACCTCATTTTTGATTGTATTTTCGTTTTTAGGATGAATTCTGAATATTTTGCAATGATTTTCCATGTTTTTCAATGATGGAATGAATATATATGCTCGTTGATGAATTATGGTTTTTCATAATGAATTTATGATATGTTTTAAGATGAAAACCCAATTAAATGACATTCAAATGCCTTGCTAATTTTTATGAAGATCATAAATAATATTTTGGAGACGAGTTTTAATTTTTAGATTTTTTTTGATTTTTTGTGGAATTAATATGAATTTTCTAGTAAAGAGAATGGTATTTTTAGGTTATAAAATATTTACGGATAGATAATTATTTGTTGGGGTCTGAAATATGTGTTAGAAAACATATACAAAGTGGTTTTCTGAAATTTTTCTAGATATTTGAGGTACGAAACTTAAATGTTTTATATATTTTAAAACGGAGAAGAGGCTTTTTGTAAATAATTTGAATTTGTTAATTCTGGAAAATGGCAGCACTTTTGAAAAAGAAATATGGCAACAGATCAGATCTAGACAAACAAGGCAGGTTAGGTATAAAAGAAATAGTTTAAAAGTACTAATAAATAGGGTTTTCACTGTTTCGTCTCTTTGGGCACCAGGTTCCTTCTCCATACTATCGCCTCCGACATAGTCGAAACTAATGCATATGGTATCAGGCAACTGTACGTAATGAATTGGGTATGGGCTAAAAGTATAGGGTCGAAACCAAGGGGTTTCGAAATGGTTGAAGCTTTGCTTTGGTTAAAGAAAAACGCGCTTGCTTGCTTTCGACTAAGATGCTTTCAAATTGGTTGGGTTTTGACTAGGTCAAGTGGTTTAAAAGAATGGTTTCGATTGGGTTGTACCTTTGTTTTAAATAAATGCTTTCTACTAGGTCAAAACACCTAGCTGTCGTCCTTTTACCTTTCGACCCAGTAGGTTTCGAAGGGGTTGTTTTGTTTTAGAAAATCTACCCACCTCTCTTATGTTTTCGAAGGGTTGGTTTCGACACCATCACTTCATTACTTAGGAAATCATTTCAAAACAGAAGCTTTCGACTTAAATGTTTTAAGACCTTTTTCTATGTTTGAAGTAGAAACACAAAATGGTTTCAAAAGAGATAGTTTTAAATGGTTTTGAAGCAGATGCTTTTGACTTTATTAGGTTTATGATCCTTTTATTCTACTTGGAGGCAGAATCCAAATGGTTTTGACCAAGATGTTTTCAAAGGGTTTCGAAGGAGTTAACTTTGAATGGTTTCGAAAGGCTTCCACATTTTTTAAAATTAACCCAAAGTGCTTTCAAAGGGGTTGAGTTTCAAAGCTTTCGAAAGGTTTTAATGAATGGTTTCGGAAGGGGTGGTTGTCCAGGGTTTCAACAGAGTTGAAAAGGAAGATTTTTACTATATTTTCGAAAGGCAAGGTCTAAAAGGTTTTAAAAGAGGATGTCTAATGTTTTTAAGCTTTCGAAAGAAAGACTTTTATTGGTTTCGAAAGACTTGCTTCTAATGGTTTCGAAGGGGTTACCTTCAAGGGTTTCAAAAAGGTTGTTTAAAGGTTTCGAACAAAGGTTTTGAATGTATTGAATAGGCAATAAAGCCTAAATATTTCATGTTAAAATGGACTTTGACTTATTTTGGAAGGATAGTTAATCCTCATTAAAATTCATCAACATTATTTCTAGCAAAGTATATATATAATGGAAATATAACTTAGAGTAAAGCTAAACATATATTTTCCTTATATATGTATGATTTAAGGACTGAATCATTTTAAAAAGGTTTTCAAGGAAAATTTAAAAGGTAGTTAACCCTAAGGAAAGAAGTCGGACAATAGTCCATTTTGATTTGGACGGCTTGCGAGCAGTCGGTTCAGCTATATGGACAGTAGTCCATTTGTAGCACAACTGACCTTGTTATTTTTTTCCGGACATTTAGTCCTTTTGTTAGCATAACGGACCATGCTATTTTGTTATGGGCAGATAATTCACATATTACTTGTTTTATAGGCAGATAGTCCATTTATCAGCATAAAGGATATTGCTATTTTGTTGTGGGCAGATAGTTCATATATTATTTGTTTTACGGATAGATTGTCCATTTATCGCCATAAAGGATATTGCTATTTTGTTGTGGGCAGACAGTTCACATATTAACTGTTTTAAGGACAGATAGTCCATTTATTAGCATAAAGGATATTGCTACTTTGATATAATCAGTTTGATTAACTAGTTTGGTTACAGAAAAGGAATTACAAAATATATATGTTTTGAAAAGGATATTAGTGAGGGGAAACCCGTTCCGCTAAGTGGTTTGGTCTCACTTAATATCGATAAACCGAAATGTAACAGAATTATTCACACTAGGCGTTATGTCTGAATCGAAATTTTTGTCTCTCCATAAACTCTTGGGTGCTCAAAATTGATTTGAGTAGACTGAGGGTTAAGGTTTTTAGGTTTGATGTTTTGGTGAATAAAGCTTCCGAAGACGATCGGGTGGCTGACGGATAACTAATTAGGATTACGGATTATTCCGTTCATTTTTCCGCTGTGTATATTATGTCAAATTTGACTATATTTCTTTGATCAACCAAGGAAGCATTGTCATATGTCACTCTTGGTGTAGTTTTGTAATGATTATAATTGATCTTTACTTGGGCGATGGACATTGGATTATGTAATTTGAATATGAATTTATTTGAAATGTATTCAGTAAAATTTTATTTTTGAAATCTGTGATTTTGTTTATATTCAAGTGTTTATGATATTATGAATACCATTATCATTGCCGTACTTTGTCACCATAAATTAATACTATAAATAACTGCAGCATCTATAGCGCTTAGCTTTTGGCCTCCAGATACGGGATGTTACACTAAGAACTCTAACCATCATCATTGACGAAGGTTGAGATCCTTCTGGGAGAAAAGGTATTTCAAGGATTGGCGGTCCATGAATAACTCAAACCTTTCTTCAAATAGGTAATGTCTCCATATCTTCAAAGGAAATATTATCACCGCTAACTTCAAATCGTAGGTTGGGTGCTTCCTTTTATGCGGTTTCAACTGCCGACTAACATAGGCGATAACCTTACCCTTGCATTAGTACTGCACCCAATCTAGTACCACAAGCTTTGGTGTATACTATGACGACCGCCTTACACCATCGACACCCAATATACTTGTATATTGCGCTGTAGCAGTGCTCGGCTAATGCGAGGCGATCATCAGTGAAACCAGAATATGTTGTATATCTCATAGCACAATAGCAAAGTCGACACCCAATATACCTGTGTAACGACCCGCTATTTCGAAGCATTCAAATCGACAATCATCCACTCATGTCAGACTTGAATTGCTTAAAACAACAGATTATTAATTTATATTTGGAAAAACTTAACATATACAATAAATAAATCACAGAATCACAGAATCACAGACATAGAGTATTACAACGATAAGCAGTGGAATAGATAAATAGTAGTTCATGAAGCTACTATGATAAACAACAGAGTCTGAAACAAAATACAACAGATATCCAATACATAGAAGCGTCAATACAAAAGAAAATGACAAGTCTGCACAAATGAATTGGAAACAACTGAGAAGCTGAATAGATAGAGATAGATCTTCAAGCAAAACTCCAAGCTTCGATGGTGAGTCTCAAATGCTATGACACTTAGTCTGACCCAAGCATAGAGCAAAACATAAAAAAACGAGTCAGGATTAACATTCTTATAGTAGCAAATCAACTCAAGTGAAATGTCAACTGAAATACAAAATAACTTAAAGGATGCTTGGGATTCCCATCCTTTAAGGATCCGTTAAACTATCTACATACATAGTACAATACGCTACATAGATAATGTCTATAGTTAAGTAAACTATTAAATTAGCGTTAAGGCATTACACATATTCCCCTTAACACATTTTTATATATTCCCGTAGTCTGTAAAGTACCATAATTCCTCCGTAAGCTAGAGGGCTATCAGAGGGCACTCCATAGGTACGGTACAAACCAAACTCATAGGAAGTGCGATAAGGCATATGACAAGGCATGCAAGGCAATGCCTAGGGTAGGATTCTACCGTTTTCTAAAACCGAGCTGGTGGTAACGCATAGCAGCTACTACCGACCACCTCGAGACACATTCCCAAAATCAATGGTGCACCCAATCAAATCACAAAAGCAATAGAATGGTACCGAAGAAATGTGCCCGATTGGAGGTGCAACCTCACTTGGCCCAGGTATAGCTCATGTTTTAGCCACATCAAGTTGACTCGCGGGAGTCAGGGCTGCGCTAATACCTCATACAGAAACGTCGCCAACCATCCTACTTCAATTTGGAATCTCCACCACGTACATAGTTGTTAAAGTGCTTTTCGGTATAGGCAAAGAGTATGACAATATCCGATCCCGGTCTCTTTAACAACCAAATGCTTATTTCACACCGTAGTCATTTTATAAAAAACGCTTTATAATCATTTCAAACAGTTCATACTTCATATCAAAATATCAGATTTATTTCAAAAATCATATCATTTTCAAAACCATTATTCACTTCTGAAATCATATTCACAAAATATTTTGAACCATCATATCAAAATATTAGTATTTTAAATCCATTAAAGTTAAATCATAACGGTTCCACCTCAAATAGTTTAGATATAAAAAATAGTTTTTATATATATATATATATATATTGAAATAGTCATAAAATAGTTTATATTTATAATAGGTTATAGATTTAAAATAGTTTTTATTAAACATAACATATATAAATAAAAGAGCTTATATCGAAAATAGTTTCAAATTAGAATTGTCTCTTCCAATTTTCACAAATCAATTCAAATGAACTTTGGTTTCAGATTCAACTTAAATCAATCTCAGTTTAACAATTTCAAATTCTCATTAAAGCCATGTTAAATTTATATCGATTTCAAATCCAGGTTTGAACTACTAATTTAAACTACCTCAAATTCAATATATTCCAAAGTTCAAATATTCAAATAATTTACAATAACTCAACTTCATAAATTTCATTTATATTTCGAAATTCAAATTTAATTGATTTAAATTTGAAAATATTCATTTTATCATTTTCACAAGCATTTAAATAAAATCACAAAATACAGATTTGAATCAAAATTAAATATTAAATATATAATTTAATTTATTTAATTCTAAAATATTCACTTAATCACCTTTTATGGACATTTAAATAAAATCTCAAATTCGAACTTAAATCAAATTTAAATATTCAATTTCAATTTTTTCATTCAAATTGTAATATATTCATTTAATCACCATAATCAAAATAAAGTTATATAATCATATTCTTAAAATTTCAAAGTCAATAAGTTCAAATCAATTCTTATTTATATCCAATTCTTAAACAAATAATATTTCAAATCAATTTCAATTTATCTTTCCAACAATACTTTATATTAAATTTATTAAAAATTCTGTTTTAAAATATCAATATAATTTTATATAAATAATTAAACATATTATATATACACTAATTAAATTAAATTTTATTATTAAATTTTTTTATATTAAATCTTATTTTCTATATTTAAAATAATAAAATTATGAGAAAATCTTAAAATTTATATTTTTAAAACTAACATATAAATAAAATTTTCAAAAATATAAATTTTGCACATATATAAAAATGAAATTTATGTATCATATTTTAAAAATCAATATTTATTGGACCATATATTTCTTTTCAAAACCATGGAAGTCATTTTCAAAAATAGACCAACGATGTCCGTATATAGTTTTCGATCATATGGTCAAGTGATATAGATATTTATCATTTCAATCCATAATTAAATTTAGGGGTCTATATCATTTCAACCCGCAATCCCAAAATTTCAAAATAAATGAAAATCACTTGGGTTTATCATTTCAACCGATAATGATTTTCACCTAATCCACAAGATCGTTTGGGTATGTATCATTTCAACCCGTATGTATTTGTAAACTAACAGGAAACTTGCAGAGCGAGAACAAATATGATAATAATATAACATATCAACAACAAACATATATCATCAATAAAAAATTTAAATATAATATATACACAAGTTATGGTGTCATATGTCATAGGTATACAGTTACAGATAATGGCATATCATATCCAACAATTAAATAACTAAACAATTCAAATTTAATAATGTATTTCAATCGTCATTTCATGTAAATTAAATTTATTATACATAAGAATATTAATCGTGAGTGATTGCTCACCTTTCAAAGCTAGAGAAAACAGGGCAAGCAAATGGATAAGCAGCAAATCAAAGCAACTAATTGCTGCGATCAATTCTGGACAGCAGCGCGATCAATTCTGGACAGCAGCGAGACTAAAAGCAAAGCACGACAGACCCGAATCGATGAATTCAAAATCAAAACTAGCTTGATATAAATGGAAAATATGTATTATATTATTATAATTTTTTTCTAAAATACAATATTTAATTAAAACATATATTAAAATAAGGTCTTCATAATTTATTTTATTAAGCACATATTAACATGAAATATCTTCATATTATATTAAAATCAATATTTAATACAATACATATATTTTCCTTCAAATTCTCTAATAAATATTTTATCATAATATATTTAAATTATGTTATAATAAAATCTATTTTGAAATATAAATGGTAAATAAACATTTCCACACATATATACATAAGTCCTTGCTTCACTCTATATATATAAACAGAACAAAAGAATAGGACTATGTAATATATATATATATATATATATAATAACCATTTATAATATAATATATCCTTTTTCAAAATATATAAACAGAATAAAAGAAGGCTGTAAGGTGCAGGAAGATTTACAATTTGGATTGTAAGAAAATGTATGTATGTATATATATAAATAATATATATACTCCATTTTTTTCCAAAGAAGTAAAAAGAAAGTTACAGGCTCGGGGTAGTTGTTGCTAGAGGCGGAGCAAGGAAAAAAGGCAAGGAGACGTGGCATGTTAGATGGAAAGAGAACGGCGTAGGCCGCTCAGGGTGATGGATCTCGGTGGTCTCGGAGAGGCTGGGGGTCGAGGAAAGGGTCGGTGAACAGGGCGGAGGAAGGGGTGGCCAAGCGTGCCAAGGGGATGAGGATCTAAGGTAGTTGGCTACTGTTCCAGTGTGGAAGGGAAGGGAAGGCGAATGGAAAAGTTCATTAGTATTGGATGAGCGGTTGCTTCTAGGGAAGGATGGGCTAGTTGGGTTTGGTGAGTAGCTGTCACATGATGGGATCTCGGTAGGCTGTATAGGCGAGGCCTATGATGGAATCACGACCAAGGTGTGACACAGTCGGCAGGTGGTGCTCGGGTTCAACCAAGCGGAGGGTGGTGACAGGCCATGCGGCTGCCGAGGGGGTTCGATGTGGAGTTTTTGGAAGGGTGGTGTTGCAAGGGAGGGCTGCTCGCCTATAGTGACAAGGGGAGGCGGATGCTGGCGAAGGGTAGAAGAGGGTTACCGCGTGATGAAAAAATGGAGCTAGCTTCTTTCATACAAATAAATGCAAACTTATTATATATCTCTATATAATAATAATTTTTTTATAAAATAAAGAGAAGGTGGTGGGAAGTTGCAAGGCGGAAGATAGGTATAAGCAGCAAGGAATGGTGGTAGAAGGTGATGCAGGGTTTGTAGAAGATAAACATGCTTTAATAAATAGTAGTTTTATATTATTATTTTTCTTTAAACATGCTTATAAACGAATGAGGATTGAAAGGACCGAGGTAGAAAATGTAAATGGGTATAGGGAATAGAGAAAGTCAACAGCTGATTTAAGGTATTATAATGCTAATGGCTATTTGTTTCAGCCGATGGACAAACTAATGGACATATTGAAACCAAAACGGTTACCGATACAGCTAATTGATTTGCCGCTTTCATCGTGTAACAGAAGTCGAATCATAGAAATTGATATACTATGGGAATTAGCATGATGAGACGAATAAAATCGTATACAAATATCAACGATACGATCATCCTATCAAAAGTCGATATTCGCGTCCAAACTACTGCTAATTTGCCAAAAATAAGATAAGCGAGGCTAGAGCAGACCAAATTTGGCGAAACGAAATACGATGTCTCACTCAGAAAATGGTTTATATTTTTATTACATAAAAATATTCAGATTTCAAAAATATTCAATTTTCATCAATTTGACTGAATTTAAATTGAAATTGAAAATTACACAGCATAACTAACTTTCATATTTTCTAATGAAAATTTACCATTTGCTATATTTTAATAGACGCATACCAAATATCAATTTTTCATTTCAAAAATTTATTATTTATTTTTCATGGAAATTTACTTAATTACGTTATAAAAATCTTAAAATTTACGGGTCGTTACAAACTTTATAGTGAGTTGTATAGTATTCATAACACGGAACATGTTGTGTATCTCATAGCACATTGAATGAAATATAACAGTAAATATTTCAGATATAAAATAGTTGAGACAGTAAATAACCAAATGAATCATAGCATTAGAGTATGCAGATCCATACAGCAAATAACATAAGTAATAGAGTTATACATCAAATTGTAATTCATAAATTGTCTCTAAATAGTGAGACACTGGCAAGCCCATAGTGCTGTGCAGCAGAACAATAAATGAGTAAACATAATAGTATGATAGTATAGCCTCCTTCTCACCACCTGTCCAACTCCACATGCTCAACAGACCTGATATCCCTAATCTACTCATTTAAGAGTACCCAGGGTAACAGGGAGCAGAGCTTAAAACCCCAGGTCAGGCAACAGTTTGGTGTGAGAGGTAGAAACCTCAAATACTGTAAAGTCAACATACTAGGACAAATGGTATGGAAAATCATACCTCACCTGTCCCTGCATCCACAAAGTAAGCACATATTGAAGATATACGCTACTCTATGATAGTCATCATGGGTGTACTATATGTCAAAGTACTAAGGGTGTCAAGATGTATAAAACGATAATATCCACATCATGTGAATTCCTTAAGGTGATAAAACAATCAAGCAAATATAACATCCGTCATCCATCCTCACATTCACTCACCTAGTGCATTGGATATATGATACTAGTATGACCCCATCGTATATTTGAAGATTGCTCTCAACATCTTAGTTACTTGGTACTCGAACCATCCTACTCGGTAGGCAAGAACTAGACTGCTTGTTTGATAGTACAAGGTGCAACGGATTTAAACATCATGCAATCCAAGGGCCATCGTATCCCCAAGTGAGGTATCCGAGGGCCAACATATCCCCAATGGATATCATTAAACATACCCTCTCTTTATGAGTACAAATTGAAACCTAGAAATGTCAATGATCCCTTTTGCACCCGTCACATGTAGCAGAGCTCATCTTGAAAATATCTTTACAATTCCTCTCTAAAGTCATCCTGGTTGGGAACTATTCTAGACAGCCATTGTCATCATAGAATATCATCATGCAACCCATAACCTTCCTCCACAGTCCCTTCAATCCGACTTATCTACATCGTGAAGTGTAGCTATCCATCGTTGAAGCCATCACTCCCCGTCACAGGATCATCATCGTCGAATCGTGAAGTCATCGCGTCGAAGCATCATATCTTCGCTTCACCGCAAAAATCACTCGTCGAAGAGCCATAGCATCACTCAAATGTTGAATGAATGAACAAACTATTACATCATGCTCTTCGAAGTGTAACGGTCGGGATTTTCGACCCCAAAAAATCGATACTAATACGTCCACTGTATTTGCATGCCAAGCAATTGAATGTTAGAAAACCTGATTGTTAGGGAAAAATAAAGAAGGAAGAAGATAAGAAGAAAACTAAACAACACGGAATCTCACAGCTTAATGAATAATCTATAATATACAATAAATCTTTACACAATGAGAAACTGTAATATATGTATATACAGACATCAATCAGTTGATACTAACCTATTTTAGCCCGGACAGTTATAATAACCTACCCTTACAATTGCTGATAAATACAATAGCGAACACAATGAAAAAAACCATATATATTATTATATCTCCGGGCCTCCAACTCGTCTCCTGAAGCTCCAAAGCATCCAACTAAAGTATGTAAATATGCTTGGTCTGACCCGAGCATTATAATAAAATAACATCTGAGTCAATCTGGAAAACCAATGTGGGAAAAACACACCCAACTGGATTTTAAATTTATAAAAACCTTCGAATCTATAGGTATCTCGTAAGACCATGCTGTAGATAAACACGGATGGGATTTTACCTTAAGATAACCAAATCATTTTCTGTAGAAAATCTATTGATAATATAATAATGTCTAAGGGTGAAAATAATAATAGTCAAGTAGCTGTTATGCTCATGAGTGTACATTACAACAATAATAGGTATATAATCAAAAACCGATTATTTAATTACACTCACATCTAATTAATACTTATGTAGGATTCCAAGGAGGCGCCCTTAGTACTTCGAGAAACGGTCCTTCTGCACAAGGATCAGAGATATCCTTCCAAAGCAGCATACATCCCTAGTTATGTACCATAGGAAAAACGTAGCTATTCTTGTTAAGACCGAATGCATCGCCCCATGCATGCAAAACAACTATAAGTAATGTCTAGGTGGAGCCGACTGCACCCTATGGGTTTGCCAACCCTATTGGCCATGCCTCCTATCTCTGGTTTTTGTCATTACCGTTGATGAGGCTACGTCCAAGATTCTAGTTGATGTACTAATACCAAAATAAATAATGAAATCCTACATAGATTCCCATACCCCAACGATTCTCGAAACCATACATGAATTCCAAAATCTCAATATATTGCAAAACTCCTCCTCAGAACTGTATATAGTTTCGGAGTGGTCATGGTTTTTGAGTCATCTCTTACGAGTACACTCTTCCGCTCCCCTAACGCTCCAAATACCAATCGTCGATTTTCAGAAATGCTCAATACTGGTTCTTTAGGAAATATTCAGACAATGCACAAGAGTGGGGATCACTCGCTAACTGTTTAAGTGGACAGATCTCCTCATCATTCGTCTTAGAAGAATAAAATGAGTTTACCCGTACATTATATGACCACCAATGGTAACTGTACCATATGCTCCCGTGTTTCTCCTAGATATTTCCCAAGTTAAAATCCTTTGGTGTTAAGTAGGGAATATTTCCGTACCATCAAAATTAAGAAGGATTGCATATTTAGGCATAGATTTGATAGTCGGTTATTTAATTACCAACAAACACACATCTAAATCAGGGATTTATTCCATAGGGAATGACCAACACTGATTAAGCACATAAGCAACCACTAGCCTCCTTTAATAAATCTTTCATTCATTAAAATCACTTTGTAAATTTCTTGTATAAAAATACTTTTACAACGGTATATCCATAACTCCCTATACTTTCAATAATTAGAAAATATTCATATACCTATCTCAACGGTATAATTATATTCACACACATTACACCTCACATCTTAGAAAATGCACTCATATACGTATGTCTATGGTTAAGTACATTCACAAAAGTGAGAAAGATTTTCTTTTTATTTGATTCTCAAATCATTTATAAATTCCCTACAATTCTCAAAAACCATTTATAAACCATTTTATAAATCTTTGAAAGACTATCTATAATCCCTTTATAAAATTCCATCACCTATAACTTTTTTTGTACATTTTCTAAAATATTTATACATCCTTTATTAATCCATAAATAATTTCTAAACTCCTATCATAAATCTAAAATTCCATTTATTAAACTCGTTTATAAATACCTAACCATTTATAAAACTCTTTTACCTTGTAAATAAACTTCCCTTAGTTTTAAAACCATTTTATAAAACTTCTCCTACATTTATACTTTTCAGAGACATTTATAATTAAACAAAAATCATTTACATCAAAAACACTATTATATAATAATAATTTATTAAAAATTTATAAATAAATAAATAATGATTTTTAACCTTAAACAGCTTAAAATAATAATTGATAATTTTAAGGACATTATTAATAAAACACATATAATAAAATTTTAACATTATTATAAATAATAATTATTATTTTCCAAACAGTATTAATAAATCATCATTATTGATTTCAAATCACATTTAATTATTTATATTGAATAACTTTACAAAATATTAAAATATTGATAAATAAATTTTAAAACAACATTGAATACAAATAAATAACTTTAATAATATTAATTATAAATAAGTAACTTTAAAGAAAATGATTTTTTTTTAAAAACAATGATAAATATAGTACATTTCTTAGAAAAAGATAGAATAATAGGGTGATACAAAATAGAAAAATTAAAACTTTAAAATAAAACATTTTCGAAAACCTAATTTTTGGATTTAAAATCATTTTCTATCTCAAAAATCCAATTCCAACTCAATTGGCGATTTATAGTATTTCAAAATACTAATTTAGGCCAATAGCTACTAAACATTTGACCAATATTGATATTGATTTTCTATCACTACTGGGTTTTATATTTTTAAACTTATAACAATGTTATAACCATAGTGTCCACAATCAGGTTCATCTTTCATTAATACACATAAAAGGAATATTATTGAAACAATTCAACAATAGGGAGGAATCCCATTGGATCCCTCTAACCTATTTCCTCTGCATCACAACTCATATATATCAGCACATATATATGTAAATAAAATATATAGTGGTGAGGAATCCTGTTAGATCCCTCTAACCTATTTCTTTGCATCACAACTCATATATATAACCAAATAATATAAATTGACCACTTTGAGGCGGGATCATATACAAAGGGTCATTCACTCTTACACGGGAATGTAATAGGGTCTCATCCGCTCCAGGGGCGGGAATATATCCAAACCAACTAATATAAAATAGTAAATCATCCAAACATCCAATGAACAATGTTTATTAACTATATATCATACTAGTTAACCAAAAAGGTGAGTTTAACCCACCAAAATTTCTGTCGTCTTCGAAACATTCCGTTTTGGATCTGTAACCGAACTATGTCGATTTTAGCCCAAATTTCAACTGTCTCCAAATTTTTCCAAACTAGTTCCATTGCGATTTCGTTGTCACGGCAATGCAAAAATCCACGCCTCGATTGGACCTCGTATGAGAGAGTTATTAAAATAATAAGTTATCGATATTTAAGTTAATTATAAAATAACTAGTTACATGATTAACTTTTGATTACGTTTAACAGTATAATAACCTTGCTTAAAATTATAACATCCGCCTTCTTCCATCTTTCCTCTCATATTCGATTCTAGCCTAAACACCGAACTTCCTCAAGCCGCCGCCGCTCTGGCCATTTGCAAATCGCTGCGCCATCACCCCATGCCCTACCTCGATAAGCTTCCACTCCCAGCCACGTCGCCTATAAAATCCCCATCGTCGAGAATTCCATCCACAACAAAACTCCGTTCATCTTCTAATTCCCACCACCTTAGAACCCCGTTAGCCATAAAACTTTGGCGTACATAGCTGTCATCCCCATGAACATTTCTCATTTAGACCTAATCGCCCCTAGGTCTACCGGAATGCCGCAATCGGCCAACTTTGCTTTCGCCAATCAACCACGAACTATAGCCATCTTTTCATGATCCAGTGAAATCCGACCGTCTATTTTTTTCGTCTCGACGTCGTCAACGTCTTGTTAGTTGACAACTTCCTTAGATTATGCTCCTAATGGTCCAAAACAATTAGGGTCTTTGGATTGGCCATTTTTGTTTAAACTTTGTTTTTCTACCAAAAATGAGATTTAGAGAGAGGGCTCTATTTTATAATGGGAACATGGTATGACTAAGGCATGATGGAGGTATGGGCTAGAGTGTACGAGCATGGGTAGAGTATGGTTATAACATATATATTTTCCAAATTAAAATATCAAGTTACAAAAACGTTTGAAAATTCCAAACTCCTATCGAGATGTGCCTGTAGGATCGATTTCCGAGGGGGGGGGGGTTGAATAGGGTGACAGTATTAATTATAAAAATTAATTGCGGAAGCTTTTAAAATAATTTCAACACAGAAGAATAACAGCACAGATAGCAGAATAAAATGCAGAAATAGAACGAAACAGAATTTACCCAGCTTTGGCAAAACCCTGCCTACGTGCTGCCCCCAAGGTATCTACTAGAAATTAAGTAGTCACATGCTTACACACGTAAACTCGCGACACCCGCTACTGACAAACCTAACTCTACGCTCAAAACCCTGCCACAACTCAGCCACCGAGTTGCGAATTCTCAAACTACGCCACGTAGCTTGTCACCTAGTTACACGACTAATGATTACAATGGTTTAAAATTTAAAAGAAAATTTAAAGAGTAATTTAAAAAACAAAACACAAAAACCCTAATTAAAAAAAAGGTCAGTCCTCCTTTTTATTTTATTTGGACCGTCTCCTCTTTTTTATATTTCTTCAGCCCGTTCCCCTTTTTGAGATAAGGTTGCGCTCGTTCAATCTTCAGGAACTAGGGTTTTTGGTAATTCGATGAGACCGATTACAGATGCTCGATTCAACTTGATTTCCTTGATTTGTAGTTGATTGTCTCTTGAGCTGCTTTTGGCCGCTTGATTGAGTTCGTCTCTGCTTGAATCGGGCACGTGATTTTTGTGTTTGATTTCTAGTTTTAATGCTTGAACTTGATGATTGTTGGAACTGCCGATGATGTTGCTTATATATAATTCGATGCCCTTGAATTTTTGTTCGTATTCATTTGATTGAATTCGTCACTTGAGTATTCTCGGCCATTTGATTTTGTTTTAATGCTTTGGATATGTTCTGACTTGTTTATATCGTATATTTCCTTTACATTACTATCATAGTTTTAGCTTGAAGCCGTTCGATCCTTCCTTGATTGATACGGTAGAACTTTCCTATTTTATTTGGATTTGATTTTTGACTTTTTCAAATTGTACGCACACTTGATTTCTGACTCGGTCAACTTCGATTTTGATTTGTGAATTCAACTCCATGAATCTCAATTCCATTGCATTGATATTATGCGGCAATAACTTCACTCGATTCGAAACATGCCTTATCTGGTTATTTGATGATTCTTGACTTTACTCTCTGATTTCATGAGTTTCTGCTGGCTTGATGGTCATATCCACTTGCTGCTTTTGGTCTTCATGTGCTCAGTTGATGATTTTCAGGCTTAACTTTAATATATTTCATGTCTATGCCTGACTTCGACATACATTTTCTTTGTGCATTGGCTGCAGTTCCGTGACTTCGGCATTTAACTTGAGAGTATGATACTTGCACTGTCCAGTTTTACAATTGCATTTCATATACATGTTGCAAGTGTTCATGTGTGGTTGTTTATAGCTATTTCATTGTTGAGGCTGTGCTTGCATTGTCCACTTCGACTGTTTGCATTATAGTTGTATTTGCTGTCTTCATATTGTCACTGTAATGTGTCTTCAACCTGATAGCACCGTGCCTCGAGTGTATACTAAGTTCTGCCATGCTTCTGTTTTATTTGTCTTGCCTTGTATGTTTTATTTAGAGTCTGCATTGTGTTTGAGTGCATGTATCATTTTCTTGACCCTTGCATATGTGACTCTGTCCACTGTTGCATTATGTGTACCTTGATCCTTGTTGCCGTGTTTTGTGACAATCGAGTCAGTTAGCACTTCTGTTTCATGAATGCTTGTTGCCTGGCCTTTGTTGTTGTGTTGTCATATCTTTGGTGCACTCACTAATTTGAGTTTGTATTTTGTTCACTTGATAGCTTCAAGCCTAAACTGCTCTGTTCACTTGAGTTTTCTTGAGCATATGCAAGACACTTTGCATTTTGGATTTGCCATGGCTTTGATTTCATCATGTTGCAATAGTTTTGGTTGCTGTCAGTCTGTAGTTGCTGTTAACACGTGTCACTGGTGCAAGTTGCAGTAATGCTCCTTTCATTCTGGTATTTCTATCTTTGATGTTGAGGCCATTCATATATATGTTGAGTCTTGTTTCTTTGAGTTTGGTTTATTTTGATTTTGGTCGAGGCTGCATATATGAGTTTTGCTTTCACTTGAGACTGTATTGTCAATGTTGTATTGAGTTGAGTCATGGTAGCAGTGACTTGACCTTTGCATTTTGTTTATTTTTCGAATTACACCTGAGTTGAATCCAGCTGGAAGCTCGGATTTGACCTTGTGCTGAAAGTTGTGGCATTATTTTGTTGCATTTGAGCTAAATCCGGCATATTGGATTTGACCTATGCTCACTTGTCCCTATTAGTCAATCAATTGTATATTTCGGTGTGCACGACCTTGTGGCAGATATAATGATACACTGTGTATGTCACAAGTTGTTCGTGTATGATGGATTCAAAATTAAATGATGACGAACAACCTAAATAACCGAGGCAAATATTATTTTAAAATTCACTTTTTATTTTATACTGCAAAAATATTTCCTTTTCAATTTTGCTGCGTCAAAAATTATTTTTGCAGATTTCTCAGATGCTGGATTCACATTGGAATAAAGTTGAAGATCAGTACGAGTTGAGTGAATGAGTGATATGTAGTGAAGTGTAATGTGAATTGTAATTTGATCAATTTTGTATTGTAAATTGTATATAGTGAAGCTTGAAATTTTTACTATTTCAAGATTTGTAATAAATATTCGTTTGAATAAAATTTCTGTTTGAATTTAATATTCTGTGTTATTTATTTTTATTCAGCAAATATTCATTTAATATGTGAAAAATAAAATAGTACATTAACGAATACATTTAATAACATATATATATGTTTATTATCATCAAACAAAAATCATAACATATGACTCATAACATAATCGCATATTCAACAATCTCCCCCTTTTGATGATAACAAACATATATTTAGGATTCTGAAACATATTAAATGTATTTGATGATTCCACTTGCACTTGCTCCCCCTATTTAAATGTTTCATCTTTACACTAAAACTCCCCCTTCTTATATGCATAGGAGAATAAAATTTATTTGCCAAAATCCAACATTTCTCTCCCCTTTTGTTATTAGCAAAAGAGTAAAAGTGTCATGAAAATAGAGATAGGGTGATAGATAGTAAAATAACATTAAAACTCAATCGACTATAAATATGAAATTTAAATAGAAAATCAAACAAAAATCATAACTATTCTTGTTAGGCGCATATTCCATTTTAGAGATGATGGGAATGATGTTATCACATAAAATCATATAGTTGTGTCTAGTTGTGGTATATATCTATCAGGAATTTGAATTTATACTAACCATGCATAACCGTAGGACTTTTAAATGAGGTTAGTAGTATTCCAATTTTATTTGAAAAAATGAATTCAAGTATCTTCTAACTACGCATAACCGTGAGGACTTTTAAATGAGATCAGAATCAATTTGTTTATTTAATAAATTAATTTTGAAATGCGTTCCATACAATCATAACTGTGAGGACTTTTAAATGAGCATGGAAGCACATATCAAATTCCAAGTAATTCACCCATGCATAATCGTGAGGACTTTTAAATGAGAGTGAATACTTTGGATTTTATTTAATTTTATAAAATGAAAAACGAATGATTCCTGATTATGATACCACATATCGATAATTTATTGAATTTTTGATGAGCAATGGTCGATAGAAATATGATAGAATTAGAAATGGTCATGGAATCTTTGCCAAACAAAAATTTTATAACTCTTGTTTGAATTTCTAAAGAAATTTACTAAATATATTGTCTTGAGAAATAATGTATGATTAATATCAACCCTCATCATTTTTCAATCACTATTTACCTTTTTGATAATTAGTAAGGGGATATATTTGTTAAATAGGTAATAAAATCAAATTTCTAAAACACCCAAACTAAGACGTAGTTTGCAGAAACTATTTTCTGGTAGGGGTTTTGTAAAGATGACTGCCAATTGAGAATCGGTTGAAATAAAATTTATGCTAATATTTTCTTTGGAAATATGATCTCGAATAAAATGATGCCTAACATCTATATGTTTTGTCCGTGAGTGATGTACATGGTTATTTGTGAGATCAGTTGTGCTTTTACTATCACACATTAGTGGTACACGTTTAAAATTTAGACCATAGTCTTGCAAAGTCTGTATCATCCATAAGATTTGAGCAGAGCAACTGCTTAGAGCAATATACTCTGCCTCTGTGGTGGATAATGCAATACAATTCTGTTTTCTGCTTGACCATGCTACTAATGAATGTCCTAACATAAAACATGCTCCATTAGTACTTTTTCTATCAACTAAATTTCCAGCATAGTCAGCATCTGAAAAACCTTTTAATTCAAAGTTATCGTTTGTTGGATACCAAAGACCAAACCGTGGGGTGTGCAACAAATATCTTACAATTCTTTTAACAACTTTTAACTGAGATTCTTTTAGGTTAGATTGAAAACGTGCACACAGGTAGACAGAAAACATGATGTCAGGTCTAGAAGCAGAAAGATAAAGGAGTGATCCAATCATACCTCTGTATTGCTTTTGATCAACTGTCTTACCTTTTTCATCCTTGTCAAGTTTAATTGTTGTATTCATGGGGGTTCTTGCAGGTTTAGCATCTTTCAATACAAATTTGTTGACAAGTTCCCTAATATATTTTGTTTGAGAAATGAATGTGCCTTTATCGCTTTGTTTGATTTGAAATCCTAAAAAGAATTTTAACTCTCCAACCAAGCACATTTCAAGCTTTTCCTGCATGACTTTTTCAAATTTCTCATACAATAACTTGTTAGTATAACCATAAATGATGTCATCAACATATATTTGAACAATCAAAAGATCATCGTTTTCATGCAACAGAAAAAGTGTGGTGTCTACACATCCCTTTTTGAACCCATTTTCAAGGAGATAAGAACTAAGACATTCATACCAAGCTCTAGGAGCTTGTTTTAATCCATATAATGCCTTTTTAAGTTTATATACATGGTTTGGATATTCATGACTTTCAAAACCTTCTGGTTGTTCAACAAACACATCTTCTTTTAAAATTCCATTAAGAAAAGCACTCTTAATGTCCATTTGTCTTAGTTTAAATCCTTTAAAGCAAGCAAAAGCTAATAATATTCTAATTGATTCTAGTCTAGCTACATGTGCAAAAGTTTCATCAAAGTCAACTCCTTCAATTTGATTTTATCATTTAGCGACTAGTCTAGCTTTATTTCTAATTACATTTCCAGATTCATCATATTTATTTTTAAAATCCATTTTGTTCCTATAACTGGATAATCCTTAGGTCTAGGTGCTACACTCCAAACATTATTTCGTTCAAATTGATTTAGCTCTACTTGCATGGCCATAAACCAGTTTTCATCATTAAGAGCTGAATCGATGTTATTTGGTTCTATTTCTGAAATAAATCCACTATATAAGCACAGATCACATAGATTTCTAAAGGAGGAATGAGTCTGTATACCTGCTATAGGGTTTCCAATTACCAATTCTGGAGGATGGTCCGCTTTGAATTTCAGTTTCTCTGGATCCAGATTCCTTCGGACTTTTAGAGTTGTGGCAGTTTCTCTGGTATCAGCAGTTTCTTTTGGTTCTTCAAGCTCATCTTTTTATTTTTCTTCTTCAACATTGCTTTTGGATGTTTCCTGATCATCAATGCCTTCATCAAATTTTACATTGATTGACTCCACGATTGTTTTAGTCTTTTTGTTGTAGACTCTATAAGCTTTGCTTCTCGAAGAGTATCCCATGAAGACGCCCTCATCAGCTTTTGCTTCAAATTTTCCTAATTGATCACCAGTATTGAGAATATAGCAAGGACATCCAAACATTTTGAAGTAAGCAATGTTTGGTTTATTGTTGAACCATAGCTCATAGGGGGTTTTGTTAAGAATCGGTCTAATCATAACTTTATCCATTACATAACATGTTGTATTTACTGCTTCAGCCCAAAAATGCAAAGGTAGTTCATACTCATTTATCGTAGACCTAGCCAACTCTTGCAAAGTCCGATTCTTTCTCTCAACTACCTTATTTTGTTGTGGAGTACATGGTGCAGAGAATTCATGTTTGATTCCGTTTTCATCACAGAAAATTTCAAATTCATAATTTTCAAGTTCTCCACCATGATCACTTCTTAGTGAAATAATAGAAACTTCCTTTTCATTTTGGACTAATTTTGTGAAATTCTTGAAGTATGAAAATGTTCCTGATTTCTTAGCTAAGAAATATACCCATGTATATCTTGAGTAATTGTGACGCCCCACCTCTATACCCACGCTAGCCAAGGACACTACAGGGTAATGCCGTCAACTAACACGGAGAATAAGGCTGGTTGGGAGCGACCATCTATAGCTTTGCTCTAACTATCTATTGAATACATCGACAATAAACAGGTCGACATACCCAATGAATACTTAAAACAAAACCATAGGTGGTTGAAGGATCTATCAAAACAGAATATGACAACTCAAATGTAATATACATCATAGAACATTAAATCATCATATACACATACTGATACATAACAGAGTATACAAAATAATACAAGTCAAGTGGTATAGCAGACCATAATATACAGACGAGTTCACAAGAATAAATATCAGAGTTACAACATGATAGGACTACACAAAAGCTATGATAAAAAGAAGCTAGCGAAGTAGTCCATGCGGAAGCGAAATAGGCTAAGTCCAAAGTACCTAACCTGAAACATCTCGGTCTGACCCGAGTATAAAATACACGGGTCAGTCTAGCTAAACAAATCAGTTAGATAAACTGAACAACAATTAACCTGCAAGGTTACAAGGTATAACAAATATTTCTAAAGGAGATAACACAATCATCTAACAAAAGATGAATCATATGATAACAAGCCTCGTATCATCGGCAACATATAGAAACAAAGGATACAAATATCCCAAATCAAGCCAAAAAGGCCATAACAAATACCAATAAGGTATACAAGTTCCACAAGGTAAACACTACTCATCATGCGGCTCAAAAAGACCAACACCGAAGGGCGATAACAAGGGAATATACATATGAATGAAACATCAGAAAATTGCTCGAGCTCAGTACTGTACAAACAAGGATCCATGAGCCCGAAGACTCCAAACCCAATATCACCCATTCGGCTCATAACGACCAACATCGGAAGAGATACTAAAGGGCAACCCAATATCACCCATGCGGCTCATAACGACCAACATAGGAAGCGATACTAAAGGGCAACAAACCCGAAGGAACAAACCCGAAGGTACAAAGCCGAAGGCAACATACCCGAAGGCAACATACCCGAAGGCAACAAACCGTAGTGGTGAAGGTCAGAGACCCAGTACTGGACACCACTAACTGGCGGAATGTGTCATAACTCTCAAAAAGGAATCCGAAAAGTGTTAACGTATGTCCCATAACCACTCGTTCGCACTAAAAGGTTTACTATCCGTCAGCCACTTTCACACTCAAAGCAGTACAAAGTTTACCTCATATCATCGATAAACCAAACCCGAAGGTCAAAACGATTAATCGAATAGGTCGGGTACTAATCGAAAAGATAAACACACAGATTCATGGTCCGTGTTTTGCCTAACCATTTAATCACCCTTCCACTTCGCTCGAAGTGCGAAATTATGCGTGTATTTTAAATAGAATTTATAAATCGAAGAAGCGAACTTTTAATACGATTTGAAGAAATCATTTACAAAACCCATGAATGAAGTCAAAAAGGAATCATCAAGGTCAAATATGCAAAAACAACTAATTGTAATCAATTTAAATCGATAAAAGTGAAAATCACAAACATATGGGCACACTGGACAAAATGAAGCAGGTCAGTCGACTGGCCTACTGCAGTCAGTCGACTGAACCACAACCCGAGAGTTTTTACTCTCTGCAGTCAGTCGACTACCTGCAAGGGGTCAGTCGACTGGCTATAGCTAGAATTGTTTTCCAGCCTAGCAAATGGAGGAGCAACTCATCCCATTTGCAACATATCGAGCAATGGACTTAAGAGGATTTTGCCAATCGATAACCCAATACCATTGACTCCGATTTACCACCAAAAACCATGATCAAACATCAAAGTTATGATTTTCAAGGATTTGACTCCAAAACTCCAAAAATGAAATGTTCACCAATTCAATTCAAACTAAAGGCAAATGCATATGAACAAGGTGTTAGGAATTCATACCCAACATCAATGAAATCAAGAGAAGTAGATGTGAGTTCAAAACTCACCTTTTATCTCAAAACAAAGAAGGAGTTCAATTTGCAAGGAGAAGACCAACAAACACTACTTCAACTCAACAAGCTTCAATCTAAGAATAAAACACATATTTCCCAATTTAGGTTTAGGAAATTTTTCTGAAATTGAAGAGGAGAAGAGTTGGAGAAGATGAAGAAGAACTTACCAATGGATTCTCTTTGATTTTGGAGCAAGAATTTGGATTTTGCAAATGGATTTAGGGCTAGGAGTTTCTACTTTCCTTTCTCTTCCCCCATTTCAGTTTTTGCTTGAGAAATGAAATGAAATGGAGATGAATGAAGAGAAAGGGCTAAGCTAGAGGGTTAAGTGGAGATTGGGCTGAATCAAAACTCAAGCCCAAGTAGAAAAGGTAGCCAAAATTTCACTTACTCCAAACATATCAAAGCTTACACTCAAAAAGATCGCAAACGCCATTTTGGAATCAATGGAAATGGTTTCGAGTCCCAATTCGGCCGTTTGCAAAAAGTAACATTTCGAACCCAAATCCGACTAACGACGCTATATTTAAATTAAACATTTAAATATAATATCGTTAAATATGCGGGTTGTTACAGATCTCCCCTCCTTACAAAATTGCGTCCCCGCAATTCCTAGAGACGATATTTGTAACAACTACATACATAAAACATTCCAAAGAAAAGGAAATAAGCTGGAGATGAAAGACATACTCACCGTTTCAAAGCGAAGAAAGAAAACCCGGATAAGATCGCTCGATATACTCTCTGGTTTCCCAAGTACAGTCATTGGGATTAGCGGACCATTGAACTTTAACGAGCGGCACGTCCTTGTTCCGAAGGTGTCGCACCTCCGTGTCAAGCACGCGAATAGGTTGCTGTACAATTGATAAGTCCGGTGAGATCTCAAGCTCTTGCAAATCAGGAGAAGTAATAACAGAATCCGACTCCCGAAGACACTTCCGAAGTTGCGAGACGTGAAACGCGTCATGAATGCCAAATAAATGAGCTGGAAGTGAAACTCTATAAGCCACAGGGCCAATACGTTCAGTAATAGAAAATGGTCCTATAAAGCGAGGAGCCAATTTCCCAGTCGCACTGAAACGCATAACCCCCTTCAAAGGAGAAACACGAATAAAAACAAGATCGCCGATCGAGAACTCGAGATGCTTCCTACGGTTGTCCGCGTAGGATTTCTGACGACTCTGTGCCTCTTTCATTCTCAATCGAATAAGATCAATCTTCTCGGAAGAATGACGAACAAAATCTGGACCAAGAATAAGCTTCTCTCCAGATTCTAACCAACATGAAGGTGATCGACATGGTCTTCCGTATAAGGCTTCGAAAGGAGCCATACCGATACTAGACTGAAAACTATTGTTGCAGGAGAACTCTACAAGAGGTAGGTGATCTTCCCAACTACCACCAAAATCAAAAATACAAATACGGAGAAGATCTTCCAAGATACGATTTACCCGTTCAGTCTGTCCGTCAGACTGCGGATGATAAGCTGTAGAAAAATTAAGCTTTGTTCCCAAAGCTTGCTGAAGATTCTTCCAAAAATGACTCGTCAATAAAGGATCACGATCACTCACAATAGAACTAGGAATACCGTGAAGTCTCACGATTTCCTTGACATACGACTTAGCCAAATGCGAAGCTGTCCTATTAGACTTAATAGGGACAAAATGAGCAGACTTAGTGAGGCGATCAATAATAACCCAGATGCTATAATGGCCCGATCTCGAACGAGGTAGGCCGTCAATAAAATCCATAGAAATCTGATCCCATTTCCACACTGGAATCTCAAGAGGCTGAAGAAGACCCGAAGGACGCTGATGCTCGGCCTGGAAACGCTGACAAGTTATGCAATTGCTCACATAACTCGCCACATCGTGCTTCATGCCTTCCCAATAATAAAGACGACGCATATCAGCATACATCTTGCTACTACCGGGATGAATGGTATACTTAGAACGGTGACAGTCATCAAGAATGTCATGCCTAAGTGCAAAATCAGAAGGCACAAAAAGACGGTTCTTCTTGCGAAGACACCCATGAGAATCAATGCTGAAATCTTGCAACGCCTCATCACAAGATCCAGACACACAAAGCTGAATAAGATGCAACAATTCAGGATCACGCCGCTGACCATCGGCAATACGATCCAATAAAATAGGTCGAGCTCCCAAACTAAATAATAGAATAGGAGAATCAGAAGATGAACCTCGATCACGAATTTCACAAAAAGATAGAGTGTCAAGAATATTCCATTCGGCAAGCATCATAGAAATAACAGCTGAATGTTTGCGACTAAGCGCATCTGCAACACGATTACCCTTACCAGGGGTATACTCGATATCAAAGTCATAAGAAGCAAGAAACTCAAGCCAACGCTGTTGTCTCATATTGAGTTCCTTCTGCGTAAACAAATACTTCAAAGATTTATGATCGGTATAGAGAATGAAGCGCTCGCCCAATAAATAATGTCGCCAAATCTTCAAGGCAAAGACAATGGCGGCAAGCTCAAGATCATGAGCGGCATAGCGAACTTCATTCGGACGCAGTTGCCTAGAAGCATAAGCAACTACCCGATCCTTCTGCATAAGAACAGCACCGAGACCACTACCACAAGCATTGGTGTAGACAACAAGATCATGATTCCCTTCGGGAACCACAAGAATAGGAGCATTAGTGAGAAGTTCCTTTAATGACAGAAAGGAAGCTTCACACTTGTCGGACCAAATAAAACGAATGCCTTTCCGAGTAAGGTAAGTAAGAGGAAGCACAACCCGGGAAAAATCCTTAATGAACCGACGGTAATAACCCGCCAATCTAAGGAAACTACGAATCTCATGTACATTCTCAGGCCTCTTCCAATTCTGGATGGCTTCGATCTTTGAGGGATCGACAGAAATGCCATCGGAAGATACAACATGGCCTAAGAACTTAACCTTATTCTCCCAAAAGTGGCATTTGGAGAATTTGGCTCTAAGCTGATGATGACGGAGAGTACTCAAGACAATCCTTAAGTGATTAGCATGCTCAGCTTCAGACTTAGAATAAATAAGGATATCATCAATGAACACAAGGACGAACTTATCGAGATATTCCCGGAATACCCGATTCATGAGATTAACAAAGAAAGCAGGAGCGTTCGTCAAACCGAACGGCATAACGAGCCACTCAAAAGAACCATAACGAGTGTGGAAAGCGGTAAGAGGTATGCTATCCTCCGCGACTCGTAATTGACGAAAACCTGTGGCAAGGTCAAGCTGAGAAAAGACCTTAGCACCACTCAATAGATCGAACATATCATCGATCCTAGGCAATGGATGCCTATTTCTGATGGTCAACTCGTTAAGCTTGCGATAGTCAATGCAGAGCCTAAGAGTTCCATCAGACTTTTCACGAAGACGACCGCGGATCCCCACGGAGAAAAACTGGACTGAATTAACTGCTTGGACTCAAGCTCTAAAAGCTGCTTCTTGAGATCCTCATTTTCCTTTGTAGACATCCTCGTGGGAGGACGACTAACTGGCTGCGCACCTGGAATGAGATCAATGCGGAACTCAATTGCCCGCTTGGGTGGCAAACCCGATACAGGCTCAAAAACATCAGAAAAGTCACAAGCAACAGGAATACAAGATATCTCATCATCATCTCGCGAGTCAAGAGAATACAAAGCCATTTCGGAATTATCCACATCCCGAAGAATAAGAGATAGCTGAGTAGGCGAATCCGGATGTCGAAGATATACAATCCTCTCCAAACAAATAATCCTGGCATCATATCTCACTAGCCAGTCCATTCCCAAAATCATATCAAATCCCAGACAAGAAATAACGTGCAGATTCGCACGGAAAGAAAAGCCACATAAAACAATCTCAACGTCATCACAAAGCAAACTAAGGGTCGCGGATCCCCCGATTGGATTCGCAACCCTTAAAGAAGTAATCAAACAACAAACATCCAAAGATAAATCATCAACGAGCTTTTTCGATACGAAAGAATGTGATGCACCCGTATCGAAAAGAACTCGAATACTATGGTCACGAAATAAAATAGAACCTTCCAAAATAGATAGAGAGATACCTTTGGGTTGAGAAGGACCTTCAGAAACCTTAGCAGCATAAAGCCTGCTAGACTTGGCACTAGCCGAAACAGTAGGGCAAGCTGAAACATGATGACCTTCCTTCTTGCAATATCGGCAGAAGAGAGGTTTAGGACAAGCTCGAATAATATGATCCGGAGAACCACAATTAAAACACTTTCGAACGAAAGGTGTTCCGGAAGACTGAGGCTGAGAGCTAGGACCACCAGTCTTCTTCTTCTTAGAAGGAAAAGGCCTGGACTTCTTAATTGGAAACGACCTCTTGTTGGGGTTCTTGGAAACCTCAACATCAACATCACTATCACACTCCTTCTCGACGGTCTCGAGATGAAGTGCCAAATCAACCAACTCCTCAAAAGAAAGTTTAAGCTGGAGCAACAAAGATTTCTTAAGATATTTCTTAAGACCAGAAACAAACTTCAAATTCTTCTTATAAGAAGTGCTGATGAATTCAAGACCATACTGAGATAAAGCCTCGAATGATGCAACATACTCAGAAACAGAAGATTTCCCTTGCTTCAACTCAAGGAAGCGACGGGTCAATAAAACTTTTTCAGATTCAGAAACGAACTTGAGTTCGAATCGTCCCCGAAACTGAGTCCAAGAAAGAGTAGGCTCATCAATCTCGGCTATACGAAGCTCATACCAATTAAGAGCACGCTCTTGTAATAAACTAGAAGTCACAAGAACTATACAATGGTCGGAAAGATCCATGCGAGAGAAGATACGCTCACACGTACGAAGCCAAGCTTGGACCTCAAGAACAGATTCGGAGCCTTTAAACGGCTTTCCCCCAAGATGAGCAAAATCACTGCACTGGCGTGTAAAGGCAGACTTGCGAGGTGGAGACACTCGAGGAGGAACTGAAGGCTGAGTGCTCCTAAAAAACTCCAAAAACTGATCGGCAGACATATAAACGCCATCCGGATGTGAGCCGCTGGATTTCCCAGCATCCGAACGTCGTCCCCTGCCTCTTCCAGCCATACGCTGAAGGTAAGATAAGAACAAGATTATTCACAAGGTAGATATTGCAATATGGAATACTACAGAATAGAAATGCATTCCTAGACTTATTCCCAAACTCTATCTAACCTTGATGGAATAAAGAGACACGATGATTCAAAGATTTGTATCACTTGCACACTTTGATGTACCGTAATATGTGCATCTATTCTGTGTTTATCATATTTTGTTCTGAACTCAGCTCTGATACCACGCTGTGACGCCCCACCTCTATAACCACGCTAGCCAAGGACACTACAGGGTAATGCCGTCAACTAACACGGAGAATAAGGCTGGTTGGGAGTGGCCATCTATAGCTTTGCTCTAACTATCTATTGAATACATCGACAATAAACAGGTCGACATACCCAATGAATACTTAAAACAAAACCATAGGTGGTTGAAGGATCTATCAAAACAGAATATGACAACTCAAATGTAATATACATCACATAACAGTAAATCATCATATACACATATACTGATACATAACAGAGTATACAAAATAATACAAGTCAAGTGGTATAGCAGACCACAATATACAGACGAGTTCATAAGAATAAATATCAGAGTTACAACATGATAGGAATACACAAAAGCTATGACAAAAAGAAGCTAGCGAAGTAGTCCATGCGGAAGCAAAATAGGCTAAGTCCAAAGTACCTAACCTGAAACATCTCGGTCTGACCCGAGTATAAAATACACGGGTCAGTCTAGCAAAACAAATCAGTTAGATAAACTGAATAACAATTAACCTGCAAGGTTACAAAGTATAACAAATATTTCTAAAGGAGATAACACAATCATCTAACAAAAGATGAATCATATGATAACAAGCCTCGTATCATCGGCAACATATAGAAACAAAGGATACAAATATCCCAAATCAAGCCAAAAAGGCCATAACAAATACCAATAAGGTATACAAGTTCCACAAGGTAAACGCTACTCATCATGCGGCTTAAAAAGACCAACACCGAAGGGCGATAACAAGGGAATATACATATGAATGAAACATCAGAAAATTGCTCGAGCTCAATACTGTACAAACAAGGATCCATGAGCCCGAAGACTCCAAACCCAATATCACCCATGCGGCTCATAACGACCAACATCGGAAGCGATACTAAAGGGAAACCCAATATCACCCATGCGGCTCATAACGACCAACATCGAAAGCGATACTAAAGGGCAACAAACCCGAAGGAACAAACCCGAAGGCAACATACCCGAAGGCAACAAACCGTAGTGGTGAAGGTCAGAGACCCAGTACTGGACACCACTAACTGGAGGAATGTGTCATAACTCTCAAAAAGGAATCCGAAAAGTGTTAACGTATGTCCCATAACCACTCGTTCGCACTAAACGATTTACTATCCGTCAGCCACTTTCACACTCAAAGCAGTACAAAGTTTACCTCATATCATCGATAAACCAAACCCGAAGGTCAAAACGATCAATCGAATAGGTCGGGGACTAATCGAAAAGATAAACATACAAATTCATGGTCCATGTTTTGCCTAACCATTTAATCACCCTTCCACTTCGCTTGAAGTGCGAAATTATGCGTGTATTTTAAATAGAATTTATAAATCGGAGAAGCGAACTTTTAATACGATTTGAAGAAATCATTTACAAAACCCATGAATGAAGTCAAAAAGGAATCATCAAGGTCAAATATGCAAAAACAACTAATTGGAATCAATTTAAATCGATAAAAGTGAAAATCACAAACAGATGGGCACACTGGACAAAATGAAGCAGGTCAGTCGACTGGCCTACTGCAGTCAGTCGACTGAACCACAACCCGAGAGTTTTTACTCTCTGCAGTCAGTCGACTGACTGCAAGGGGTCAGTCGATTGGCTGTAGCTGGAATTGTTTTCCAGCCTAGCAAATGGAGGAGCAACTCACCCCATTTGCAACATATCGAGCAATGGACTTAAGAGGATTTTTCCAATCGATAACCCAACACCATTGACTCCGATTTACCACCAAAAACCATGATCAAACATCAAAGTTATGATTTTCAAGGATTTGACTCCAAAACTCCAAAAATGAAATGTTCACCAATTCAATTCAAACTAAAGGCAAATGCATATGAACAAGGTGCTAGGAATTCATACCCAACATCAATGAAACCAAGAGAAGTAGATGTGAGTTCAAAACTCACCTTTTATCTCAAAACAAAGAAGAAGGAGTTCAATTTGGAAGGAGAAGACCAACAAACACTACTTCAACTCAACAAGCTTCAATCTAAGAATAAAACACATATTTCCCAATTTAGGTTTAGGAAATTTTTCTGAAATTGAAGAGGAGAAGAGTTGGAGAAGATGAAGAAGAACTTACCAATGGATTCTCTTTGATTTTGGAGCAAGAATTTGGATTTTGCAAATGGATTTAGGGCTAGGAGTTTCTAATTTCCTTTCTCTTCCCCCATTTCAGTTTTTGCTTGAGAAATGAAATGAAATGGAGATGAATGAAGAGAAGGGGCTAAGCTAGAGGGTTAAGTGGAGATTGGGCTGAACCCAAACTCAAGCCCAAGTAGAAAAAGTAGCCAAAATTTCACTTACTCCAAACATATCAAAGCTTACACTCAAAAAGACCGCAAACGCCATTTTGGAATCAATGGAAATGGTTTCGAGTCCCAATTCGGCCGTTTGCAAAAAGTAAGATTTCGGACCCAAATCCGACTAACGACGCTATATTTAAATTAAACATTTAAATATAAAATCGTTAAATATGCGGGTTGTTACAGTAATCATCAACTATTACAAAACAATATTTCTTACCTCCTAAGCTAGCAATGTCGTTAGGTTCGAACAGATCCATATGAACTAGTTCAAGTACTCTAGAAGTGCTTACACTGTTTTTGGCATGAAATGATGATTTTTTAAGTTTTCCTAAAGTGCATTCTTTACAAATGTTTTCTGTTTCAAACTCATGTGAAGGCAGCCCTCTTACGAAATTTTTCCTTTTTAATTTGTTTAGCAAATTCATACTAGCATGCCCTAAACGTAGATGCCATAAATTTACTTCTATATCCTTAGCTACCAAACATTTAGAGAGGGTGAGATCATCAAAAGATAGAGAATATATATTACCTTTCCTCTTACCTGAAAATAAGATTTCTTTTGATGATTTGTCAACAATTTTGCACAAATCAGAGTCAAAAATAACATTCATACCTTTATCACATAGCTGGCTGATTGATATCAAGTTGTGGTGCAGATTTTCAACATATAGTACATCATTCAAGGTAAATGTATTGTTACCTACTTTAACTTTACCAACAATTTTACACTTGTCATTGTTACCCATTGTGACCCTGCCACCTTTGTACTTTTCTAAGCTAACGAACTTTGATTTATCGCCTGTCATGTGTCTGGAACAACCAGAATCCAGATACCATTGCTGTTGTTCCTTAGCCTGCCAGCATACCTACACGAGAAAAGATTTTAGTGACCTATTTGTTTTTATAGGTCCAAAATTGTTAGTGGCAGCATATTTTGAAAGATAATTTAGTGGAGACTCAAAACTATTTATATATGTTCCTTTTGCCACCCAAATTTGTTTTACCTTGAGAAATTTTATATTTGTGCCTTTTGGAACCCAAATCGGTATAGTCTTCACATGTTTGGGTTTATACCAACAACTATTTTGATTGTGTCCAAATTTTCTACAAATTGTGCACAATGAATCGACTTGACTAATTTGATTTCCATTATTTTGAAATTTGTTGTATCCAAGTCCTTGTCTAAATGTACTAATAGTTTGTTTCCCTAATAGCATATTCAATGATTTTTCTCCTTTTGAAAATTTGTCTAAAGTCGTTGATAGTTGCAGGACTTGGGTTTTGAGAGATTCATTTTCATTCAACAGTTGTGTGCACTTTCTAATAGAATTTCTCTTCTTGTGTTTTCACTTTCTTTCAAAAACAGAATTTCATTTTCAAGCGATTTAATTTTGTTTTCTAAATTTTTAATCTCTTCTTCGAATGTCGGACACTTATCACACTTAGGGATTCTACTTTGATGGGTCTTAACTAATTGGTCAAGTTGTTTATTTAAATTAATCAAAGTATCCTTTTGTGATTCAAGATTGGCATACTTTTCCCTAAGTCGTTCAAAACAGCCATTTACTTCGCGAAAATATATAAGTAATTTTGAATGTGAAAGTTTTGATACCTCACTTGGCTCGTCATCATCACTGTCAGTTACTTCACCATGAAGACCTAGATTTGCTCTTTCACTCTCACTTTCGGTGCTATCACTTCCATTTTCATCAGTTTCATCCCAAGTAGCCGCAAAACTTCTCTTCTTCAGTTTCTTTCCTTGGTTTGATCGATTTTGAGGACAATTTGGCTTGATATGGCCTGGTTTATTACATTTGTGGCATATGATCTCTTGTTTTTATGAAATGTCTAGTACTTTGTTTATTCTGCTCTTAACTTGATGATTTTTGGTCGGATTGCCATATTTGCGATTCCACCTTTTGAATCTTTTTATTAATAGTACTAATTCAGCTTCACCATCCTCATCATCATCATCGTCATTTTCAGTTGTTCCTTTAAGAGAAATTGATTTCTGTCGAGTATCGCCTCCTTCTCGCTCTTCCTTGAATTTTATTTCTAGCTCATAAGCGGTGAGATTTCCAATGAGCTCTTCCACCTTGATTTGTTTCAAATCCTTTGATTCTTGAATATATGTGACTTTAGCTTCAAAGCTTCATGGAAGAACTCTGAGGATTTTTCGGACTATTTCCAACTCTGTTTATGATTTTCCAAAAGCCTTTGATTTGTATACTATATTGGCAAGTCGTCCGTACATCTCATTGACATTTTCTTCTTTTGCCATTGTGAAATTCTCATATTCGGTGCTTAACATGGCAAGGCGAGATTTTTTGACTTGAGATGTTCCTTCGTGAGTTACTTCGAGCGTGTGCCATATTTCCTGCGCAGTTAGATAATGTGAGACACGATTAAATTCAAATTGATCTAATGAACATATAATAGAATTCATAGCTTTAGCATTAGCATTTTGTAGTTTATTTTCTAGCTCAGTCCATTGATCCATCGGTTTATGTGACGCCCCACCTCTATACCCACGCTAGCCAAGAACACTCCGGAGTAGTGCTGTCAACTAGCACGGAGAATAAGGCTGTTGAGGAGCGACCATCCATGTAATTGCTTATCACACGGTGGCTATAAATAATCTTCGGAAACAAACATAGAAATAATCATATCACAAATCAGTCACAGATATCCATATCACAAAGGCGGAATAAGATATGAATATATAACTAACACATGAAAGTGTACATCAGAGTAGTGGCCAGTAAGATCCACGATAGTACAAAAGAATAGCAACACGTGCTATACAAAAGAATACAACTATGAGTCTATCTCTCAAGTGTATACAACAAAAACTGCTAATCTAAACAGTTAGCCAAAAGTCAGAGTGATGAATCCCTGGGAAGAAGTCAAACAGAAGCACCGGTAACATCTCGGTCTGACCCGAGTATTATTTAAGAAAATAATAAACGGGTCAGTCTAGCTATAAATATCAGATGACATGATATAACATAAAAGATATGGCATAAACATAAACATCCATAATGACATACCACTGTAAGTATGTAAATAATGATCAACAGAAGATCAATCAATAAGAGATAATCAATATCATAAGAATCTTCTCAAAGATTCGAAAAGGGCATCATACCCCAAACTTGTACTCATAACAAGTCAATGACATAAATTCTAGAAATCAATGCAAGAAGTCCAGAAATCATAGAAAAGAGAAAGAGGCCTATCACATGACGGTCCGAAGACCAAGGGGAGCTACCCCACATGTGTGAATGGAATCACACAGATTAAGGTCCAGACTAACCAAAAAGCAAAAAGGTATGTGTGAGTGGAACCACACAAGTAGTGTCTAGTCTAACCTCGCAACAAGAGACATCGCACAGTTGCTAGTCTAAATCATCAGAATGATCGTCATGATCAACGAGAAGTGTCAATTACACTAAGCTAGTAAATATAGAAGTTTAGCTTCATGTCCCATAACCACTTGCTTAACTTAAATATTTACGAACAAACTGTAAATCTTCACTAATAAAATTGTCACAAGAGGTTCAATCGAACAAGTCCAAGAATTAACCGACGAAGTGAACGCAAGCGTTTCATACCACTTGTTTTACTAAGTCGTTTAATTAGATTTCTCATCCGAGTGAGGTAAAGGTTTGTATATACTAATAGATTGGAAAATGGTTTAAGAAAAGAGCTTTGTTATTAAAAATAGAGTTGAAATTGTTTGTTAAAAGAGTTTTGATATTTACTACTAGTATTGAAACCTTTATATTATAAAGTGACAAAACACAGAAGCAATTGTAGAAACAATCAGTCACAAAAATCGCTTACGGAGATGTGAATAAAATCCAAGGAAATCAGCTCAATGTTTTTCAGATAAGATCCCCTACGGAGGGGGGGTCCAGGGGGGGTGGCAACCCCCCAAGGTGAGGGTGCAGGGGCAACGCCACCGCTTACGGGGTTCGACCTGCCCGGTCAGGTCGCGGGGGTCCGGGGGCAGCGCCCCCGGCGGGGTGCGGGGCAGCGCCCCGTCCAAAACGGTACGACTTAGTGAAGACAAAATGAGGTCTAACGACCTAAGAGGGATAGGGTCGAGCGACCTAATGGTTGCGACCTAGGGGTCTAAGGGGCACGACCTAGTGGTCCAGCGACCTAAAGGGTAAAGGTCATGCGACCTAAAATGGGTTCGCAACCTAACACTCAAACGACCTAAAGAAATTAAGGAGCCGAGCGACCTATAAGAAGCAGCGACCTAAGTAGAAACGAGGCCCAACGACCTAGGGGTTAGGTCATGTGAGTTAAGAAGGTCAGCGACCTAACAAAGACACGCGACCTAATAAAGAAACGCGACCTAAAGGCACGCGACCTAGCGACTTAAGAGGCGAGCGACCTAAGTGTTACGACCTAAGGGTCGAACGACCTAGCGTGGAAGCGGCCTAAAAGCCAAACGACCTAACGACCTAAGGTCATACGACCTAGCGACCTAAAGCCGTACGACCTAACGACCTAAGGTCATACGATCTAGCGACTTAAAGCCATACGACCTAATGACCTAAGGTCATATGACCTAGCGACCTAAAGCCATACGACCTAGCGACCTAAGGTCCATACGACCTACGACCTAAGGTCCATACAACCTAACTCCGAAGACGTTAGAAATGGCCAGGACGACCTACGACCTAAGGTCCATACGACCTACGACCTAAGGCTCAACGACCTAATTCCGAGGCTAACGACCTAACGCTGCAAGGGGAATTTAAGGCCAGAAACGACCTAGACCTAAGGTCCATACGACCTACGACCTAAGGCTCAACGACCTAATTCCGAGGCTAACGACCTAACGCTGCAGGGGGAATTTAAGGCCAGAAACGACCTATGACCTAAGGGTTAGGTCGCGAGCGATCTAACTTCGAACACACGAAAATGGCCAGAACGACCTAAGTGCAGAAAATTCACCAAAACGCTAAAAATTGGAGTTTTTCGCCAATCCAATCCAAACCAAATGCAAATGTGCATGCAAAAGTGATAGAGAATCATTCCCAACAGTCCAATATAGTTATAGACTAGATTTGTGAGATAAAAATCTCACCTTTGTATCAAATATCAATGAAAATGAAGTTTTAAGCAAGCAAGAATCAATCCTTCTTCTATCTAAGCACAAGAAGCTTGAATCCAATGTCTTCTTCTTGAATTTGGAGTAGAAAGATGGATTGCAATTGAATTTGAGTTTTGGAATTTTAATTTCCCATTCCCTCCACCATTAATGCCAAAGCTTGATTAGTTAGGAAATTTATGAAGAGTGAGGAGAAGAGGGTTGGAACTTGGGCTTAATAGGCTAAACTAACCCAAAGTCCAAAGCGGGAAAAGTTAGTGAAATTTCACTAACTCCAAACCTATCGATGTTTATACTTAAAAAAGTTGTAAACGACATTTCGAACTCAATGGAAGTGGTCTCGAGTCCTAATTTGACCGTTTGCAAAAAGTAGCTTTTCGGACCAAAATCCGATTAACGAGTTAATATTTAAATAAAATATTTAAATACAAACTCGATAAATATGCGGGTTGTTACAGTTTATCTATTTCCTGATTGTTTACAATTATAGTTGGTGCTCTATAACCTGTCTCAATAATGTTCCAAGCGTCAATGGTTTTTAGAAAAATTTTCATTCTACTTTTGCAGTAGACATATTCACCACTGAACATTGGTGGTCTAACTATGAACTGACCCTCAGCAAAAGCATTATTAAAGGAAGCCATTTTAAAATTCAACCTATTTTAAAAAAACAAGATTGATTTTTGAAAAAAAATCAAATTTTCAAAATTCCTATCTCTGATACCACTTGTAGGATCGATTTCACCCTAGAGGGGGGTGAATAGGGTGACAGTATTAATTATAAAATTTATTGCGGAAGCTTTTAAAATAATTTCAACACAGAACAATAACAGCACAAATAGCAGAATAAAATGCAGAAATAGAACGACACAGAATATACCCAGCTTCGGCAAAACCCAGCCTATGTGCTGCCCTCAAGGTTTCTACTAGAAATTAAGTAGTCACACGCTTACACACATAAACTCATGACACCCGCTACCGACTAACCTAACTCTACGCTTAAAACCCTGCCACAACTCAGCCACTGAGTTGCGAATTCTCAAACTATGCCACGTAGCTTGTCACCTAGTCACACGACTAATGATTACAATGTTTAAAATTTAAAAGAAACTTTAAAGAGCAATTTAAAAAACAAAATACAAAAACCCTAATTTAAAAAAAAGGTCGGTCCTCCTTTTTATTTTATTTGGACCGTCTCCTTTTTTTTAATTTCTTCGGCCCGTTCCCCTTTTTGAGATAATGGCTGCGCTCATTCAATCTTCAGGAACTAGGGTTTTTGGTAATTCGATGAGACCGATTACAGATTCTCGATTCAACTTGATTTCCATGCTTTGTAGTTGATTGTCTCTTGAGCTTCTTTCAGCCGCTTGATTGAGTTCGTCTCTGCTTGAATCGGGCACGTGATTTTTGTGTTTGATTTCTAGTTTTAATGCTTGAACTTGATGATTGTTGGAACTGCCGATGATGTTGCTTATATATAATTCGATGCCCTTGAATTTTTGTTCGTATTCATTTGATTGAATTCGTCACTTGAGTATTCTCGGCCATTTGATTTTGTTTTAATGCTTTGGATATGTTCTGACTTGTTTATATCGTATATTTCCTTTACTTCACTATCACGGTTTTATCTTGAAGCCGTTCGATCCTTCCTTGATTGATACGGTAGAAACTTTCCTATTTTATTTGGATTTGATTTTTGACTTTTTCCAATTGTACACACACTTGATTTCTGACTTGGTCAACTTCGATTTTGATTTGTGAATTCAACTCCATGAATCTCAATTCCATTGCATTGATATTATACTGCAGTAACTTCACTCGGTTCGAAACATGCCTTATCTCTTTATTTGATGATTCTTGACTTTACTCTCTGATTTCATGAGTTTCTGCTGGCTTGATGGTCATATCCACTTGCTGCTGTTGGTCTTCATGTGCCCAGTTGATGATTTTCAGGCTTAACTTTAATTTGTTTCATGCCTATGCCTGACTTCGACATTACATTTTCTTTGTGTATTATTGCAGTTCAATGACTTCGGCATTTAACTTAAGAGTATGATACTTGCACTGTCCGGTTTTACAATTGCATTTCATATACATGTTGCAAGTGTTCATGTATGGTTGTTTATAGCTATTTCATTGTTGAGGCTGTGCTTGCATTGTCCACTTCGACTGTTTGCATTAAAGTTGTATTTGCTGTCTTCATATTGTCACTGTAATGTGTCTTCAACCTGATAGCACCGTGCCTCGAGTGTATACTAAGTTCTTCCATGCTTCTGTTTTATTGGTCTTGCCTTGTATGTTTTAATTAGAGTCTGCATTGTGTTTGAGTGCATGTATCATTTGCTTGATCCTTGCATATGTGACTCTGTCCACTGTTGCATTATGTGTACCCTGATCTTTGTTGTCGTGTTTTGTGATATTCGAGTTCAGTTAGCACTTCTGTTTCATGAATGCTTGCTGCTTGGCCTTTGTTGCTGTGTTGTCATATCTTTGGTGCACTCACTAATTTGAGTTTGTATTTTGTTCACTTGATAGCTTCAAGCCTGAACTACTTTGTTCACTTGAGTTTGCTTGAGCATATGTAAGACAGTTTGCATTTTGGATTTGCCATGGCTTTGATTTCATCATGTTGCAACAGTTTTGGTTGCTGTCATTCTGTAGTTGCTGTTAACATGTGTCACTGGTGCAAGTTACAGTAATGCTTCTTTCATTCTGGCATCTCTATCTTTGATGTTGAGGCCATTCATATACATGTTGAGTCTTGTTTCTTTGAGTTTGGTTTATTTTGATTTTGGTCGAGGCTACATATACGAGTTTTGCTTTCACTTGAGACTGTATTGTCAATGTTGCATTCAGTTGAGTCATGATAGCAGTGACTTGACCTTTGCATTTTGTTTGTTTTTCGAATTACACCTGAGTTGAATCCCGCTTGAAGCTCGGATTTGACCTTGTGCTGAAAGTTGTGACATTATTTTATTGCACTTTAGTTGAATCCGGTATATTGGATTTGACATGTGCTCACTTGTCCCTGTAAATCAATCAAGTGTATATTTCGGTGTACACGACCATGTGGCATATACAGTGATACACTGTGTATGTCACAAGTTGTTCGTGTATGATGGATTCAAAATTAAATGATGACGAATAACCCAATTAACTGAGGCAAATTTTATTTTCAAAATTCACTTTTTATTTTATACTGTAAAAATATTTCATTTTCAATTTTACTGCGTCAAAAATTATTTTTGCAGATTTCTCAAATGCTGGATTCACATTGGAATAAAGTTGAAGATCAGTACGAGTGAAGTGAATGAGTGATATGTAGTGAGGTGTAATGTGAATTGCAATTTGATCAATTTTGTATTGTAATTGAAATTGTATATAGTGAAAGCTTGAAATTTGTATTATTTGAAGATTTGTAATAAATATTTGTTTGAATAAAATTTCTGTTTGTATTCAATATTCTGTGTTATTTATTTTTGTTCAGCAAATATTTATTTAATTTGTGAAAAATAAAATAGTACATTAAAAAATACATTTAATAATATATATATATGTTTATTATCATCAAACAAAAATCATAACATATGACTCATAACATAATCGCATATTCAACAGTGCCGCCTTACATTTTATATGTTATACCCCTATTCCGAACATAATGGAACTTGTATCGAGGATTAATTTGATCATATGCAGAATATAGCTTTTTAAACCCAATTATTTATATATATTTCTAAAATTAATTTCTATATGTTCGATCTCGCATGACCGAACGATAAGTCCAATTGTCACGAAAATCGTCGGCATATAATAACTCACTATTACAGATCCAATGAAACTGGTTTCGTCAAAATCTAAGATAGTACCCTAGAAATCTATTTTTACTTGTTAATTAAAATGAATTATGATAAAACCAAATTAATCGCTTTTAAATCTAAAGTAAAAGTTTACTATCTTCATTCTTATTTAAATAGAATTTTAAATCAACTTTCGAAATCATTTTTATTCACATTTAAACCCAAGATTTAGTTACTTAAACAATTTCAAATATTAATTTCAACAAATTAATTATCAAACAATCACTATATTTGAAATTCAAGTTATTTAAGTTATAGAATTAACTTTTCAATAATTAAAATCAATTAAATATTTCAAATTCAAATAACTAAAATTCTGGGTCATTACATTCTTCCCCTTTTAAAAAGAATTTCATCCCCGAAATTGCCAGGACAAGAAAAATGCCCAAACCAATTATTTATTAAAACCAATTAGTTGAAATAACAACCAATTCCTTTTAAGCCTTTAGCTTTTCCAAAAGTCAACCTGTTAAAACTTTATTATTATTTCTACTAAGTTTCAAAATTCATTCATAGATTCCAACTAATATCATTCCATTCAATCATTTTAGGTTATAACCCAAAATCAAATTTTATTTATAAAAAATTTCTTCAAATTTTCTCAAAAATTTTCCAACGCCTTAAATTTACAGAAAATTTCTCTCCTTTGCGGGGCTAGATCAAAACAACTACAAATCGACACTACGGGCCCAAACCAGCAAAAGAAAACAAAAGCCAAGTGGCTTAACCATAAAACATCAAATCAAATAGCAATTTAAACATATTCCTTTTAGTCGGGCAACCAAATTTTACTTATGAAACTAAAGCATCAAACTAGCTCTTTCTTCTATATACCTGCATCTTATTACCAACGATATCCAATCATATAATTCACAATCATATTATTTTGTATTTTCAATTGTCTACGTTTACTTTACTGAAGCCAGTACGATGTACATATATCATCCTACACAACACCAAATCCTATCTCGCTCAATCGCACAATTTCACTTCAGAACTAGTATTGTTCACATGACCACTCTAGTGCGGACTCAAATCTGGTTCCTTGATTGGTAACTGCCATTCTCCTTTTTCAGCCATATACTACGATAGAGAATTCTGAAATCAATCAAAAACTTACATCTGGTGTTTGCCGTTGAGAATCAAGTGAAAAATCCTAACTCAAACCGATGCAAATTATCTCGAAATCATGTACTCGAATCTGGACTAAATCATAATGCGAATAAAATAATATATGTATAACTTACGTATTTATTTCAATTGATTTCTTGGTTATACCATATTCATTTTATTCACATTAATTTCATTCTCATTCATTTAATTTACATTTAGTTATTCAAATTCAATTGATCTACATTCAATTTTTCGCATTGCTTTATTCACATCCATTTATTACTTAGTATATTTCTTTCAATACTAATGTCGCGTAAGAACTATTCCATCAAATTTTATGTTTAACAACATCTCACTCCATACTAATTTCATTTATGAACCATTTCATAAAATTTTGCTTAAGTTTATTATAACATTTTATACAACACTTCTCATGTTTATTTTCACTTCACAACTTAAGTCCATATCCACTTTTAATCAAATTTAATTCCATTTGACTAAAACCATTGTCCAATTTTATTATTAATTCTATCAACCAACATTCCAAAACCATATTCAATTCACTAATCTGATTAATTAATCCATTTCAAATCCCTATAAATTGCATTTCAAAAATAATTTCATTTAACTTAACCTGAGTTAAATTTTCATTTCAAATTTGCTTCCCTCAGCATCCATATTCAACAAATTTTAAAATTTTGTTCTAATTTACTACTTCCAAAAATTTATAAGTTATAAAACTTATTTTCTCATATTTTCATAAAACACTTAGATGAAACTTTGCAGAGTTTAATCACTTTGTTCTTACTTCGAATTATTTGAAACAATACTATAAACAACATATATCTCATATTGTATAATAAATCAGTTTTTTCCTTTATCTTTGTTTACAAAAACAACTTTTATAACAACAAATGATAATGATCAAATACTACCATTAATTAACACACAAACACACCATATATACTATGATAATTTTTTGAAAATTATCCCTTTATATAAAAAATATAATCAAGGTAAAATTATTTCATTTACCCAATTTCAAAGCAATACCATGTCGAATTGCTCTATTCAAGTGTTTAGAGACCCCTACTAAGTAAAGTTAATTACTCATATTGACTAGAATCCATAAGCCACTCAACCAACCAATCAACGCGATATAGAACATTTTTATATCACTAATAAATACATGCTCATATATATGCACACTCAAACTCATTATAGGGTGCTACAGAACATATCCGTAATGAGTACCCTACCAAAGCCAAGGTTCTAGCTTAACCTTCAGCTCTGATACCAAGCGTAATAGCCAGAATTTTTGACCCTCGAAAATCGACACTAATACATCCACTATATTGCGCACTGAGCAATCGAATGTCGGAATACCTGGCTGTTAGTGAGAAAGAAAGAAGGAAGAAGATAAGAAGAAAACTAAACAATACATAATCTCATAGCAGAATGAATATTCTATAATATACAATGAATCTTTACACAAGGAGAAACTATAATATACGTATATAGAGACACCAATCAAAGTATACAAACTATTTCAGCCCGGACAGTTATAACAACCTGTCCTTACAACTACTAATAAATACAACAGTGAACATAGCAGAAAACAATAACCATACACATGAATACGTCTCTAGGCCTCCAGCTCCTCTCTTGAAGCTCCAAAGCATCGAACTAAAATCTGTAAATATGCCCAGTTTGATCTGAGCATAATAATAAAATAATATCCGAGTCGGGCTTGAAACCAGCGTGAGAAAAACACACCCAACTGGATTTTAAAGTTATAAAAATCTTCGAAATTAAAGGTATCTCGTAAGACCACGCCGCACATAAAAACGGACGGTTTTTTCCTTGCGATAACCAAATCATTTTTTATAGAAAATCCATTGATATTATAATAATTTCTAAGGGTGAAAATTATAATAGTTAAGTAGCTATGATGCTCATGAGTGTACATCACAACAATACTAGGAATATAATCAAAAATCGATAAGGCACGTTCGCTAATTGTGTAGGATTCCACGGAGATGCCCTCGGTACTTTGAGAAACTGTCCTCCTGCATACGGATCGGAGATATCCTTCTGAAGCAACATACATCCCTAGTGATGTACCATAGGAAAACATAGCTGGTCTTTCTAAGACCAAATGCATCATCCCATACATGCATAACAACTATAAGTAATGTCTAGATGGAGCCGACAGCACCCTATGGGTTTTCCAACCCTATTGGTCATGCCTCTTATCTTTGGTTTCTGTCATTACCGCCGATGAGGCTATGCCAGGTGTTCCAACTAATGCACTGCCACCAAAATAGATCATGGAGTCCCACATGGACTTCCATATCCCAATGGGTCTCGGAACCATAAATGAATTCCAATATCTCAATATATAACGAGATTTTTCCATAGAACCGTATATGGTTTTGGAGTGGTCACGGTTCATCTCTTACGAGTACAACTTCTGCTTCCGTGACACTCTAAAAACCAATCGTCATTTTTCGAGAATGCTCAATATCGGTTCTTTAGGAAATAATCAAACAATACACAAGAGCAAGGATCACCCCCTAACCGTTTAAGTGGATGAATCTCCTCATCATTTGTCCTAAAAGAAAAAAACGAGTTTACATACATCATAGCACCACCGACAGTAACAATACCATATAATTCTCATGTTTCTCCTAAATTTTTCCCAAGCTAAAATCCTTCGGTGTTAAGTAGGGAATATTTCCGTACCACCAGAATTAAGAAGGATTACATATTTAGGCTAGGATTTGATAGTCGGTTATTTAATACCAACAAATACACACCAAATCAGGGATTTATTCCATAGGGAAAAACCAACAAGCACATAAGAAACCACTAGCCTCCTTCAATAAATATTTCATTCATTAAAATCATTTTGTAAATTACTTGTACAAAAATACTTTTATAAAGGTATATTGTAACATCCTCCACTTGGAGGCCCAAAACTAACGGCTACGGATGCTAAAGTCATCCATAGTTATTAATTTTCGGTAAGCAAATGCAGTAATGTTAGATACATTGATATAACAGAAAAACAAGAATATGAAATAAATTACAAAATCAAAGAAACAAATTTCTCATTCAACATTAAATGATGCTTTAAATTCATTACATAATCCAAATTTGTGAACCACGTTTAGAAAAATATAATCATTACAAAATACGCCAAGAGTGACATTTGAGGTTGCCCTATTGGTTGATAAAAGTCTAAACATAGGCAAATAGACAACTTTGTCATTACAACCAAAACACGGTAGAATCAAACAGAAAAGATCTCATAATAGCTATCTTGCCTCCTGTATGTCTCCGGTAGCTTATTCGTCTAAAAGAGAACCAGATAACCTTAACTCTCAAATTACACAAAATCCATTGAGCATCTGAGAGTTTAAGGGGGAAACATAAACTTTGATTCAAACATAAAGCTTGGTGTGAATAATTGATAGAGTTAAGTATATGACCTAAGGGAAATTATGTAATTTGTTACATGTATCTAACTCGTTTACCAATCTTGTTCGAAATAAAGGTGTTTATTTTCTATTATATACTTGATATAATGTGGTTATATTAATTCATCAATTTAATTAGAAGTATATTTAATATGAAATCCACAAATGGTATGTTTTGCAATAGTAGTTGCAAAGTGTTGTAATCGTGAGTAATTTATCACAATAAAACGAATATACCATTTTAAATGTTCCTAGTCAAGATGTATCAAGATTGGATATTGGTGTGTCCATTAAGACTAGAGTATGTAATGCTCTCCAAACGTTGGGCAGTGTATTACTCATAACTACTAGGTTCATCTAGGTGTTACTTACCAATAGTTATTGGATAAATATAGAACGGCTCACTCAATAATTTTCTATTGGTTACTATAACTAAGGTCAAGTAGAAAATATCGATGTGACTGATTTACACAGTTCTCTCGACTTGATAATACCATGCATCTTCAATATGAAAGCTCTGCTTTGATTATAGTTAAATCGTGGCATGGCATTCCATCATGTGACTATAGTTGGGTCCAGTGGAAGTATTGGAAGTGAAGCACTATTCAAGAGAGGATTCGTTTCCTCAGTTATACGAGGTTAGTGTCATGATCAACTCAAAGTCAAAGTCTTCGGCTAGAGCATTTTGGTTAATAATAATTGTTATTATTGAACTAAGGACTTTGAGTTTGGACTATAAAGTTGAATGTGGATGATATTGAAAATTTAACCATTACCAAATTCCATAAATCCAAAGTGATATAGTTTTGACGAAGAGAATTGGTGTAAATAATTGTCACCATTGGGTACCATTTATAATAAGTAAAATTGGATTTTACCAAAAGATATGTTAGCGATGAATTAAACCAAAATGTCATACCACCTACTGAGTGACATGTGAATGTTAATATTTGAATTGTTCAATATTAATCGCCGATTGAATTTTCACCTTTAAGTCACACAACCATAATGATGAATTCTTTGAAAAACCACATGATTTAATTAATTTATAAAAAGTTATAAATTAGTTATATTAATTATATTTGATAAATTAATTATTATTTATTTTGTTTGATGTTTAGAAGTTATTTGCAATTATTTGAATGCATTTATAAAAGTTATATTTGCAATTAATTATTATTTATTTTCGTATCCATGTTTTCGTATTCATAAAAATGTGATGATAAAATGCGGTGATTTTCTCATCCATGTTTTCATATCCATGAAAATGTGATGATTTTCGTATCCGTGTTTTCGTATCCAGAAAATGTGGTGATTTTCGTATCCATGCGTTCGTATCCAGTAAATGTGATGATTTTTGCATCCATGTTTTCGTATCCAGAAAATGTGGTGATTTTCGTATCCATCATTTCGAATAGATTGAAGTCACAACCTATCATTTCGCATTGGTCGATTTCATATCCATCAGCAGATAGTCTCTCTTTGTATCGATCACCTATTGACTATTTCGTATCCATCGGGGAGCGCTACTTCGTATCCATCCCTGAAGACCTTGTCCGAATCCATTGGGGCTCATTAGTTCGTGTCCATCAAGTAAACATAACTTCGTACCCATCATGGAACCACTATTCCTATCCATCAAGTTGGAGCGACAATGATCGATACGAAAATTGATCGATACGACATTAGATCGACACGAAAACTGATTGCTACGAAATTCGATCGATACGAAATGATGTATATGAAGTGCAGATCAATCCAGCCAGCTGCATTTCACACCGATCCTCAAACACCACCTCGTACCGAAAATGATGATGAAATTAAAAAAAAAATTCAGGTACCCGCATAGTTAATTCAAAACTCAACTTAGTAAGGAAACATTCTGATCGTTCCATGACTGGACGAGACATAGGAGATTACAGCAGCAATATTTGAATTGCAATCAAGGAATGGGTATTGAAATACTACTCAACCGGTGCCCCCAGAGGCTGGAGAACCTAGCTAATATGTCAGGAACTAAAGTTGATTAATGTATCATGCTTCTATGGTGGACTGCAACTTCCTACAATTGACCAGCTTTTAAACTCCTGAATTGACAACTATGGCACGATGGCTAATATGACGACTGCCCTACACTGTCTACTCTGCCAACTCAAAACATGACTGGTCACTACTGAACCATCTTCAAATGCCCGCATCTTAATCATTCCACGTCCATATGACTAAAAGCATGGCATATAACCTTAAGATGATTTCCTTACTATCTTATACGGGCCTCTTTCCTGGTGAAAATTAGAAATAATCACCAATCTATGAGCCCATCTAAATCTACTCACCATCCAAACGACATTACCAACCGCTCGAACATTGGAAAATCGGGCATACATCATTCACTAGTATACATGACCCTGTAGCCTTAAAATGAACTTGATAATGTTGATTTTAGTATCTTTCCCAGTCAGGACCCATTCATTAAAACCATCCTACATGCAGAATTTCTTGCGAAAATTCAGCATGCTAACTATGTTAGTGTACTATGGAAATTCAACCTCCGACACTACCTCAAGATGTAAGAATGATGCATGGATTCCATGAAGAGTGATGAATGCCATCAAATGCAGATGTCTCCCCTTATTCCTTAAAGAAGACTATCAATCAGTTTGATAAGAGAACTGGCGGATTGCCACCGACAACTACACCAACATATCGTATCTAATATAGAGTTGATGAACCATATAAAGGATCAATGTCGCAAGATAAGGAGGAAACCTACTCCATACTCTAAATTAGGAAGCTCCTCTTCTTTACATGGCTACCGTGGATGCCAACGCCATAAGGTTTCTCCGGAAAGGATAACTCTGACAATATGTTCGAGCCCCATAAAACGAAGGGCCGAGAACCTCTGAACCCTATCAATCAAGATCTTTGATCAAACTGAACCACTTGCATAAGACTTCCGACTTAGAAGGGCTGGTGTGAAATGCAATAGCCAGCATATGATGCTGCTTCACTTATCAATGAGATTTTATCCGATCTCTTTTGAATTATTTCTATTTCGTTTATGTTGCAAAATATGACTGACTTGAATTAAACTACCTGCAAATGATGCAGGTAACCAAGTACTTAAGGATGGGTGCAAAACAACCTCCGCGGACTATGATCAAATCATTGAGGTATCATCATGACGAGCATGATTCAACCATTCGTCAGCTGCTGTATGCACCTGACTTGGGGGCAGGTCATCAAAGCAGAAGAGACCGATAAGGTCAAGACTCCAGTACAAAGTGGGTGCAACTGACCATCCACTCAACAGCCTACGCAATTTGATTAGGAGATATCAGAAGGACTTGGAGTTACATGTCCCAACAATGCATTGTCCATCTCGTACTTGAAGCTTCCCAAAATACTTATGCTTCTTCCGATGCCTAGTAGAATCGAAATCACACCAAGGGTGGATGTGACATGACCGTCATGCATCCAATCCTGCATTAGACAATTGGGGTTATTTAAGAACATATGTTTAAAATGGATATGATTTGACCATTCACTCTCCAATTTGCGTCTGTGATTCCGCAAAACAATCGAGCCTTAAACCGACTTCATCAGGGGCTAACCCTCGATTTATAGTCATCAACAACCGACTGCTTACTCGCCAACCATCATGAGCCATCATTCCAACTCTCTTCCTCAACTCGAATGGAAGAGCGCAAATCGTAAAGTGGACATGACTCGACCATCTGCTCTCCAACTCTTGCCTCCAACTTAAGGGAAAATACATAACTCAAAGTGGATGTAGTTCAGCCATCCTCTCCTCTGCTCGAGCACAAAGCTTGCCAAAACACTAATCTTACTCCTTAGGCTTGGTAGAAGCGGGATCCAAATGAACATGAATGTGATTCAACCGTCCATAAACTAAATCTCATCCTTCGTTGATAGAAGATAAGTGGAAAGTAGTCGAGATCCCATCGATCACTTGCTAAGTGGAACCCTAAGCACGTGACAAGTCACCACACTGAATCCAAAAAAGGATTGATACACGACAATCCTTTAACTAATTCCAGTCTCCCAGAGTGCGAGATGGAGTACAAACTTATAAATACGGTTATGAAGAGGGTGGATCTGTCCACCTAACGACTTCACCCGTATCTTTACCAAGTTTGAGGAGGATGGACCCGTCCATCTAACGACCTCGCTTGTCGACTTGGGGTGGATGTGAGTTGACCATCCACGATCCTGATAATTCTGTCGTTCCTAAAGAGCGAACGCAATCCGAATGCCTAAAAAACGTGATTGACCGTTTTTCGGCCAACTCCAAACTCCCACAGTGCGTGTTGGAGTATAAAACTCATAAATGTGGTTTCGAAGAGGGTGGATCCGTTCACCTAACGACTTCGGCTATATCATAACCAAGTTAGAGGAGGATGGACCCGTCCATCTAACGACCTAGCTTGTTAACTCGGGGTAGATGTGATCCGACCATCCACGAACCCGATAAATTCATCGTTCCCAGAGTGTGAACGACTTCCTAAAAAGTCTAAACGGATGCGAATGACCATCTGTCAACTAACTCCAAATCCCCAGAGTGCGAATTGGAGTATAAACATCTACTCTAGGTTCCCGGAGAGCGAACTGGAGTATAAACACTAACTCCAGATTCCCAGAGTGCGAACTGGAGTATAAACATCAACAAACTCCAGATTCCCAGAGTGCGAACTGGAGTATAAACATCCACTAGCTCCAGATTCCCAGAGTGCGAACTGGAGTATAAACATCAACAAACTCCAAATTTCCAAGGTGCAAGTATAAACATCAACTAACTCTAGTCCCGAGAGCGCAGACTGGAGTATAAATACCAAATGGGTTTGACTGACAACCCATCAACCAACTCCAGTCCTTAAAGCTAGAATTGGAATATAAATATCAGAAGGGATGCAATTCGACTGTCCATCTATCAACTCTGATTCCACAGCAAGTCCTGTAGATAAAAACTGGATGTGATTCAACCATCTGCTTTCCTATCTTCCCTTGACATGGGGGCATACTTATCATAAAAAATCGAATGCTCCGACCATCTAGCACAAAGCGGGAATGACACGACCATTCACGCATCAAAACTTATCCTCGGCATGGGACCTATAACATAATCTTATAGGGGTGCATCCAACCGAACAAGACAAAATTTCTTCCTTGATTCGACAGGGAGATGCAGATTCGCAAAATGGACCTAGCTGAACGTCTTATTCCAAATGGACGTGATTACCCATCCTACCGCAAATGAACGTGACATGACCATTCATTCGCTAACTCTAGCTAATGATCTGGCAGGTTGTGCATGCAACGTGGACGGATGTGACCCAACCATCCGTTAATCAACTCCTTTCTCCAATTCAGTAGGAGAAACATCAAATTAAAGCTTTCGCAATGTGACTAACTACACTTTGACTTTCGCCATTGACTAGTGCTAGAGGAATTAATCGGGGAAAATGCGGTTCGACCATTTTCTACCAAAATTCTTAGTCCCTAGAGTGTGGACAAGGATGTAAACATCAAGTAGGTGTGACTAATGGCCCTTCAACGGACTCTGATCCCCAGAGTACGATTACGAGCATAGACAAATGAATGAATGTGATCCGACCATTCATTCACCAACTCCGACCTAAAGTCGACGGGAGAAGTATAAACTCGCTACAGATGCAATTAGACCGTCCATAAACTACTCTGCTAACCCAAGACTGTGGGCAGAAGAACAAATCATTGAAAGAAGAGAAAGGTGACTTGCTACATCGCTCGCTTAGCGTCCTTTACAACTTAAGGCAATACTGCAAGGAGGCCTTAATGCTAACCATTCAGAATGATGCCCGAAGTTATGGGAAGCCAATTATATCGTACCGCCAGTTCGACGAGCAATATCGATATGCACTTTTCATATCATACCAATGGATCGATATGCAATGAGGTCCGTACATTCTACATTGTGTCGCTAAATCGACGACTAATATCGATCCTCTTCGACTACAAGTCGATGTGACACGAGCGCCCATTGAATATCTTCAACCACCGGAGCATGGATTGAACAACGAATGAGCGTGACTTGACCATTCGTCCTCCGTCGCCTTCCTTCGATCTGCCAGGAAGAGCATGAGACTGGATGAGCAGGACCTGACTGCATTTGAGCTGACTTTGTCCCTAGATCTGACTGGAGAACGTAAATCGATACGGAGGTGGCTGATCGCCCAACTCCAAAAGAATACAATACGACCATTCATTCTTCGACTCTTACCATGATCCGACTAAATGAGCTATTCACAACGAGTGCAACTAACTGTCCACGCACTGATTTTTACCCTTAATTCAACAAGGGAAGCAACAATCCTGCATTGCATCTGACTGAATGATTCACTCTTCAGTTTTTTCACAGAGTATGATGGCATAAGTAGAAAAGTGAATGTCGGCGAGGCAACGAAGTATTCTGCCTAAAGGAACGAACTAGGATGAGATGCAGGATAAGGCACAACTCATCTTTCCATCGGTTAACTCCATCCTATGGTTCAATGGGACAGAATGCAAAATTGAACCGAACATTATCTACTTTGCTGCTTATCGAGATATTCCACGGACTTGGTGGAATGCATGAGAAATAAGATGAATATAATTTGACCCTTTATAAAACAACTCTAGCTCTTACAGCTTGGACTACAGTATAAACACAGCAGAAGTTAGGCTCAATCATTCGCACAATACATCCATCAACCGAAGATTGAGGGCATGAGTGTGAACATCTAAGAGCTGGATACGACTAATCAATCCTATAGCTCATGCGTAGTATTTACCAAAACTTAACGTTACGACCAAAAGGATGCTTAGAGATAGAATCATCAGATCGACGCCTGGACTTATAGGCAACTGATCATCATTCTGACCCTTCCGATGAGCAGTGGATCGAAAGTACATAGATTGGAAAGCGCATTTCTCAAAAACCCAAGTAGATTCAAACTCATAGCTAGAGCCAGTTGTGCTGCAGCATGCGATACAAGGCTAAACTCAACTAAGCTTTTGATTCCACATCCCTACAAGCCTAACCATTTACCATTGCAAATAAGCACATGAAGTGCCTACAACCCATCACTAGTATTGCAGATCAGATCACAACTCAGCACAATGATGGTAAAAGATTTAACTACTTTACTTCAGGTGAATCTCGATGAGTTCGCTTAGGCTCGATCTTATATATATATATATATATATATGTGGACACTCACCAACCATTGAGAACCCTGCATTAAACGTCAACCCGAGGCATGTCTCGGTGAATGAAACCGAAGCGACATGGATCTAGAAAGATCTACCGCACTTAAGGAGGAGGCGAATCTACTCAAAACCAATAGGTCTATCCGCGAAGTCCTCTACCCAAAATGAGTATCCAATCCTTTACTTATGAGAGAAACAAATGGAGAGTGGCAGACGTATGCCGACTACTCAGATTTGCACAAGGCATGACAAAGCATAGCTTTCCACGTCCAATGATCAGCCGACTGATAGACTTGACCATCGGACATGAATTACTCTCATCCATTGATGCAAACTCCTGATACAATCAGATACTGAAACATGTCCTGGACCAGGAATACAACTGTTTCATTACTGACCTGAGCCTATAGTGCTATGCTGCAATCCTTGGATTCAAACTTGAGAACGCCTATGCTACTTACCAAAGGACGATTAACGGGTCATTTAAAAATCAGATCAGCCGATCGATGAAAGTATATGTGCTTAATACGCTCGTGAGATCACGACTATCGAACGACCACATCGATGACTTTGCAAAGATATTCAGTGCTCTCCAACAACTATAGAATGAAAATTGATCCTTTGGAATGCTCTTTCAGTGTTGTATAAGAAGAATTCTCGGGTTTCGTCATCAATTCTCTTAGGATTGAGGCTAATGTCAGAAAATGCTGAAGATTAGAGTCGTCCATGTACCGAGGAAACCAAGCATCTCTAATAGATTGCTCAAAGAGACCTCCCATTTACCCAAGCCATTGGATCATGAAGTTATGTACCTCAATTTGGTCATGTCAACACACGCCATAAGCATCGCAATGCTATGTGAAGAGAAACTAATCCAAAAACCAGTATCTGATAAAAGCTAGCTATTGGCAAGATTACCCTGTTAATGTCTGTATCGATCAACCGTTACGATGGGTCCAATGGCAACCTTAGATGTCTGAAAGGTTACTCAAATGGAATATCGACCTAAGCTAATTTGATATCACTTATCTCCCTCAGAGAGCTATCCATGGTCAAACATTAGCATACTTCATATCTGAATTCACTACATCATACGATTATCCAAAGAATAGTGGAGAACCATCCAACCGATGGAGAACATACATAGATGGAAATTCCAATAATCGGTTTTCTAACATCGAAGTCATGTTAATGGCTCTTGAAGAATGATCGATCTGCTATACCCTGAAACCCAACTTCCCTGCAACAAAATGAAGCTAAGTATGAAGCCTTGGTCGCCATGACGAGACTAGCAAGAAGAATAGGAATGGAAACTTTACATATCTTATATTATTTCTAGTTAATGTGCCAGGTCAAGGAGGACTATCTGACTAGGGGGCAACGTCTTGCCCCTTATCTCAGCTGGATCCTAGAGATACTAGTCAACTTCGAGTATTACACCACTATACCAATCCTTAGAGAACAAAACGAAAAGGCCGAATCATTGGCCAAGCTAGCCATTTCTGGGGATGCGCAACACATAGACTTTATCCCAGTTGAAATACTTATTATTCCAAGAACTGATAGATTAAGATCAATTAGATTTTAGAGATGGATCCAAGAAAGGGGTCATGGATGACTCCTATCAAAGGCTATCTACCGTGGGGAATTCTTCTTGAATATGGGAATGAGAGATGGAATATCCTTCGCAAACCATCACTACATGATTATGTCTTGATCGTTCGACTCCATCGACACAAAGCATTACTCTTGTATCCATCAATCCAAGACCCAGTATTACGTATCCGTTGATACGAAGCATACATTCTAACATCTCAAATCGATCCAGGAGAGGATCGATACGAAAGGAAGGACTTAAAACAACCGTCGAACATTGTTACAACTCAAATTTCACTTCGATCTAGGAGAGGATCGATACAAACTCAATCCAAACAAAAACTAGAGAACTTGATAATGACCCGTAGATGTGCAAACATGAATAGGTGTCAGGCTATCATATGTACATGTATGCCAAACTAACATTCAATTTTCAAAGTTACCAGGAATTGAATGCTTACCTAATGACAATCAAAATGATGAACAACAAATCGCTAGTGCTCAACACTCAGTTACAACAAAACACTGCATGATCATTGACAATCAACAGTTTGACATCTACGTCACTGAAGATCAACCAGAGGCAACATCTTTTGACGAAAAGATAGCAACTACTCAGCGAATTGGATAGAACTTTTCAGAATGAAGATGGCAGCTTTTCAAAGCACGTCACGTTCACACAAGACGTACTTTGGGGGGCAAATGTTATCCCGCCTTTTGGCAAGGCTGTGGCACCAAGAACTTGACTAGAAACTAAGGATAGTTCGTCCTAGAGATTGTTAATGCATAGGTCTACAATGGATGTCGGTAAATTTTTTCCAAGTCCAGATCGAGCTACAATTGATATGACATGACAAGAAAAGCTAATAAAGCCAACATTCCAAATTTCAAGTCAATCGCAGTTCGTATGCTCAGTCGATCACGGTTGAGAAATCCAAACTTGCATCGATCATAACTCAAGATCTACAAGTCCAAATGCTATAAATTTTCACAGGAGATTACTGGCAACCTAAGGAATGTTCATGCCAAATTTTAGCTCGATTGGATCAATTCTTGATCGATACGAAATTCATTCGTATCGATCACGGACCCAAAAACTCCAATTTGCATCCATCATAACTCGAGATCTACAAGTCCAAATGCTATGAAATTTTCACAGGAGCTTAATGGAAACCTAAAGAATGTTCCTGCCGAATTTCAGCTCAATTGGATCAATTCTTGATTGATACGAAATTCATATGTATCGATAACGGTCCGAAAAACTCCAACTTGCATCGATCATATCTCACAATCCACAAGTCCAAATGCTATGAAATTTTCACAGGAGCTTGGGTCCGACCTAAGGAAGGTTCACGCCAAATTTCAGCTCGATTGGATCAAATCTTGATGGATACGAAATTCGTTCGTATCGATCACGGATCAGGCCGAAACTTTATGGGATCGATAGTGTGGGCCCCCCACGTGCCAGAAAAAGTCTCTCGAGATTTGAGCGAAATATCAGCCTCCTACGCCTATAAATAGCACCCTAGTGCCTATAGAAAAGGGATCTTTTGACTCTCAAGCGCCCAGACTCTGTCGAATCAAGATCTACATCATTCTATTGCTGTTGAATTCGAATTTCAGATTGTATTTTGCTGTTGTTCGCTGTAATCAATTGTAATTGGCATGTGAAAGTCAATAAAATCATCAACTTCATTGTGGGCATAGGCCATACGCCGAACCACTCTAAAACTCTGTGTTTTCTATGTATTTTCTTATATGTTTATTGGTGTGTTTGTTAGATCTGCTTCATTTACATCTATTCTCTTCATTTTATCTCTCCAAACACATCCGAAGAGTCTTGCGCCCAATTTTGGTGCAAACAGCTTCAATTATTCCTAAAATCAAATACAAATAAAATCAATTATGAAAATTGGTTTATTCCACTTGATCCTTGCAACATCTAGAGGATGATTCTGAATCTAGGAGATTTGATTCATCATTCAAGGTGCAAATCATTGGCTTCATTTTTGATAATTCTAATTTCATTTATTTGTATACTCATCATGTTGAAATGGTCCAGATTTATTAATATTATATATATATTCTATCTTATCGTGTTTAAAAGGGTTAGATTTATTCATATTATACCTTATTAGTTCTTGAGATGATGATTTTGATGAAAACAACCTTAGAACTTGTTATAATATATAAATACTAATATTCTTGTCTATATATATACGTATATGTAGGATATATATATATATGCAGGTATTGAGAATGAAGACTGTACAATTTTAAGATTCAAGACTAAGTATAGAGATTCAAGACTGACGAATTCAAGATTGTAGAAATCAAGATCGAAGACTCATGACTATCAAGGTTATCAAGAGTTCAAGATATTAGGATAAGTAATAGATTCTAGATTTATGTTAAAACTTCATAATAGCATTAAAATCTTTATTCGGATTTTAATTGAGGAATGAAATCCACCTTCTCGCTTTAATAGCGGGATGGAACCCACGACCACTTTAGTGGGATGGAACCCATGACCTTCTCTATTGGAATGCAATCCATGAAATTTTCAAAATGAATTAATTTTAGATTTTTCCAAAACTTCCTTTTAATAAGACATCTTTCACTTGGTTTAAATATTTTAGCCTTAATTCATAAACTATTTTTAATCATATTAATTTCAAAATCATTTTTTGTTTTTAAACTGTCTCCTAGTTTTAATGTTTTGGCTTTAATCTTAAAATAGTTATATATTTAGTTTTTATAACTTTTATATTTCGTAAGATTACTTTCCAAAGACTTTTATAATCATAAAATATATTCAAAATAGTTTACAAAGTTCTAAGATTGTGTTGGCAAACTTTAGAAAGAAAATCTCTTTTAAAACATAAATCAATTTTCAAAATATACTAGAGGATGTCGACATTCCCCTACGCCCCATGTCGACATGGTAAACGTAGATTTTAAAATTCAAATTTTCAAAACAAGTGTCTATTCATCACAACCTTTCACGAATGGACATAACCGTTATTCTCTTATATATACAGTAGTATTCAATGAATTTTTACACAAGTTTTCTTTGTTTTCTCTTCTCGTTCTCTTCCATTCTTATTTTCAAACATTCTTAACAAAACTCGGCCAAAATTCTTAGTGAATCAAACTTGATCATTTCTAGTTTCATTCTCTGCCACTCTCTCTTAAAGATCTCAGTGTTATTCAGAGTTATAGGATCATTTGCAATCAAGGATCGAAAGATCGAAGTGTATCGAGTCTCTCTCTATCAAAGTGTGATTGGAAACGGTGTGATTGTGGCCCGTAAATCAATTAAGTGTGATTGTAGCCCGTAAATCAATTAGATGATCTTGTAGTCTGGTTAAGTCAAGAGAGGTTTCTCTGGACTCGGAGATAGGAGGGTATATCTCATGGCCATGAAATCGAGGTCGTAATATCGACATTATATTTAAAAAGAAATTTGCATAAGAAATTATGTGAGACTGGATGTAGGGTAACTCCGAACCAGTATAAATTTCTGGTGTCTTCTTTCCTTTACTGCTTTTATTTAATATTTGCATCTAAGTCCGATTCTACGATTGTTTCTATGTTTGTGAATTGCATCTGTTTGGATTTAATTTGAAAAGATTTCAAAAAGATTCATAAAATTAATTAAGAACTATTCACCCCCTTCTAGTTTTAATTCTACCTTAAGATTCAAGATCCGCATTTCCTGTATTGGTATCAGAGCATTGGTTTTCAAAGTTATCATAGTCTGAATTTTGAAAAAGTTTAAAATGGAAATTTTTGGAGATTCTATTAACACTAGTTCAAAACTGTCCAAATCATCATTGTCCCTTAAATCTGCATATTGTTATTATAGAAAATCAAGTTGTCTACTGAATTGGTGTATTGTGTAGGAGCAGATGTGTTATATGGCTTTTGAAGAATCAACACTCAATGCATAAGTGGTGCAAATCAAGAAAAACAAATGGATACTTGATAGTGGATGTTCAAGACACATGACAAGTAATCCGGAGATACCGAATGACATAACTTATGAAGATGGAGGAATGGTCAATTTTAGAGACAATTCAAAAGGATATGTGATTGTCATCAGTAGTGTCGGTAACTCTAAAGCTCATACTATTTCTGACGTTTTGTTAGTTAAGAATCCAAAATACAGCTTATTTAGCATATGCCGACTATGTGACAAGGGCTAAAAAAATTAAATTTTAAAAGGATAAGTGTTACATCAAAGATAATAAATCAAACATTATTTTTGAAGGAATTTATCTTTGAAGGAATTAGGAAGAAAAATATTTATATTCTCAGTATGAAAATTTCAAATGATAACCTATGTCTTTTGGCTAATACAAGTGACACTTGGATTTGGCATAAATGATTTGGACATTTGAATTTCAAACTCTTATCTAGACTTTCAAAACATGATCTAGTAAGAGGTCTCCCTAATATGGATTTTAAAATAGATAGTATATGTGATGCTCGTCAATTAGGAAAACTTAGAAAAAGTTTATTTAGATTGAAAGATATGATTTCAACTTCAAAACCTCTTGAGTTACTTCATTTAGATCTATTTAGTCCATCTCAAATTTAGTCAATGAATCATAGTAAATATGTTTTGTAATTGGAGATGATTATTCTAGATTTACATGGACAATTTTTCTGAAACATAAAAGTGATGCTTTTGATATATTTAAAACCTATGCAAGAAGAATTCAAAATCTACTTTCTTTAAAAATCAAAACTATTCGTAGTGATCATGGTGGAGAATTTAAAAATGAAAATTCTAAGAATTTCTATAATAAAAAAGAAATAACTCAAAAAAATTCTTTTACAAGAACTCCATAACAAAACGGAGTGGTAGAGCGTAAAAACAAGACGATTCAAGAGTGTGCAAGAACTTTACTTTCATATAGTAAATTACCAAGAAATTTTAGGCTAAGTAGTCGCTACAGCTTGTTACTTTTTGATTTGGATTTCAATTAGATCTCCAACCAATAAAAAACCATATGAACTTCTTTTCAATAAGAATTATTTTAAAGTTTTCGAAGTAAATGCTTTATTCTAAATACAAAGGACAATTTGGATAAATTTGATCATAAATCCGACAAAGGAATCTTTATCCGATATCCTAATAGAAGTAAAGTATACAAAGTTTTAAATTTAAAAACTAACACCACTAAAGAAATAGTGCATGTATCTTTTGATGAAAATTTCAAAGATTTTGTTCAAATAAATGATGAAGATGATCTTGTCACTTTAAATAATGAATCAACTGAAGCAAATTGTGAAAGCGTTCATCCTAATTAAAGGATCAGGCTTTTAAAAGATCATCCAATAGATAATGTGCTAGGAAATATTGAATCTATTGCTAGAACTAGAAATCAACTAAACAAGATGAGTAATCCAGCTTTTATATCAACTATTGAACCCAAAAATCCAAAGGAAGCACCATCTGATGATTCATGGATTCTTGCTATGCAAGAAGAACCGAATCAATTCACCAGAAATGATGTATGTAAACTTGTTCCTAGACCTGAGGTTAAAACTATAATAGGAACTAAATGAATTTATAAAAATAAAATGGATGAACAAGGTGAAGTCATTAAAAATAAAGCTCGGTTAGTCACACAAGGTTACCGTCAAGAAGAAGGAATAAACTATGATGAAACCTTTGCACCCGTAGCAAGATTAGAAGCCACTAGAATTCTACTTGCTTTTTATCAAACAACAACAATTTCAAATTATTTCAAATGGATGTCAAAAGTGCCCATTTAAATGGTTTCGTTAAAGTGGATGTTTATATTGAACAACCTCCACTTTTTGAAGAAGAAAAATTTCTAAATCATGTTACAAACTAAAGAAAGCTATATATGATCTGAAACAAGCTCCTAGAGCCTGATATGACAGACTAATATCTTACCTATTACAATCAAAATTTGAAATTAGTAAAGTAGATAGTACTCTTTTTATTCAAAGAAACAAAAACGATATCCAATTGGTGCAAATTTATATAGATGATATAAGTTTTGGATCAACAAACAATGAAATGACCAAAGAGTTTTCTGAAATAATGACAAGAGAGTTTGAGATGAGTCATATGGGCGAACTTACTTTCTTTTTACGATTGCATCTAAAACAATTGGTAGTGGTATTTTCATTAGTCAAAAAAGGTATAGTTGGTAAGTTTGGTACGACCACTGCAAGTGCAAAGCCCACCCCTATGGCAACCAATGAAGCCTTTAATAAAGAAGACATGTCAAAAGATGTTGATCAAAACTATACAGGGGAATGATTGGATCGCTACTCTATACAGTTGCGAGTAGGCCTGATATCACGCGCAGTGTCTGTCTCCATGCAGGGTGCCAATCTCAACCCAAAGAAACATATTTAAAAGCTGTTAAACGTATCCTAAGATATGTTAAACACACTTTAGACTATGACTTATCTTACTCTAAAAATGATTCATTTTGATCTAATCTCGTATTTTGATGCTGACTATGCTGGTTGTAAATTAGACCGAAAAAGTACAAGTGGAACTTGCCACTTTTTAGGACATTCTATGGTTCCATAATTTAGTAAAAAGCAAAATGCTGCCTCACTATCAACAACTGAAGTAGAATATTTCACTGCTGCTTTGGCTTGTTGTCATGTTACCTATATACAACAGACCCTAAAGGATTTTGGATTAAATATTTCAAAATCACCAATTTATTGTGACTAACAAGTGCAATAAATTTACCCAAAAATCCTGCTCATCGTGCCAGAACAAAACATATTGATATTAGACATCATTTTCTCAGAGAAAATATAAGTAAAGAGATTATTTCTCTTGAATTTATCAATATTGAGAGTCAAATAGCTAATATTCTGAAAAAACCCTTGAATCAATCAACTTTTATTAAATTAAGAAGAGAATTAGGTATTTGTTCTATAACTGAGATATAGAATATAGATATCACAACATATATATATTTAAATAAATAAAGAAAAACAAAAATTTAAAAATTTTCAAAGGGATGTTGACATGCTCCTACCCCTATATCGACATACAATGTAAAATTTGAAAATTTGATTTTCCCTCTAAAATCAGTTTGGTGGCTATATAATCAAAATATTTCGAACTTTTATGTCTTCTTACTTCATTTTCTCTATAATAAACTTTAGAAAATATAAAATAATGGCATCCTCTTCTAAATCGAACCAAAATGCAACATTTTCCTCTTCTTCTCCTAATTCTGGTCCATTTCAACAAACTACATTGGCTCGAGTAATGAAGGTCGAGAAAATTATGAAGGATTCTCTACAAATGCTGATTGAAGTACAACTGATGCAAATAAGGATGGAAAAGGAACAAGAGAAACAAGGCAAGATTCATAGAAATTTACAAAAATTTCTAATGGATAATCATGCAGATCCTGTTGTGATTGAAGATGATTCCTCTAACATACGTATTCATAAATCATTAGAGGACGATGAAGAAGAAGAAGAAGAGAAAGAAGCGCAAATGGACGAGGATGATAAAGTTATCTGCGTTAGAGAAGTCTGCTTTGACAAAAATGGTAATTTGGTCGAACAACATGGAAACTTTTATCTCTATTACCCTAATTGTTCGATTCACAAGTCACCTATTGTCAATGACTCTTGTTAGATTGTTATTATATTAATTTTTTTATATTTTGTGTACTTGTATATATTTGTGTCTATATGTGTGTGTAATGCAACATCATATATAGTAAATTAGATTTATGTTTCGCTTATTATGCTTGTTATTAGCTTTCAGTTCCACAGTTTAAGGTTGAGTTATGTAGTTTAGGATTAGTTTTTGTTGATGACAAAGGGGGAGAATTATAAAATAGGTTAGATAGGCTTAGATTAAGAGGGATTTAGTAGATTAAGGGGGAGTCAGAGTAGCTTCAGAGTTTGGTGGAGTATATTTTATAAACATAGGCTGTCATCATAAAAAAAGGGGAGATTGTTAGTTCCTGAGATGATGGTTTTGATGACAACAACCTTAGGACTTGTTACAAAATATAAATACTAATATTCTTGTCTAGATATATATGTATATGCAAGATATATATATATATATACTAAGAATGAAGACTGTACAGTATAAAGATTCAAGACTGAGTATAGAGACTCAAGACTGATGAATTCAAGATTATAGAAATCAAGACGGAAGACTCATGAGTATCAAGTTATCAAGAGTTCAAGAGTTCAAGATATTAAGATAAGTAATAGAATCTATATTTATGTTAAAAACTTCATAATATCACTAAATTTTTATTTGGATTTTAATTATGGAATGGAATCCACCTTCTCGCTTTAACAGTGGGATGGAACCCACAACCTCTTTAGTGGGATGGAACCCACGACCTTCTCTAGTGGAATGGAATCCATGAAATTTTCAAAATGACTTATTTTTAGATTTTTTTCAAAACTATCTTTATAAAAAGACATCTTTCTCTCGGTTTAAATATTTTAGCCTTAATTCAAATTTTTTAATCGTATTAATTTCAAAATCATTTGTTGTTTTTAAACTATCTCCTGGTTTTAATGTTTTAGCTTTAATCTAAAACTATTTATATATTTAGTTTTTATTATTTTTATATTTTACAACATTACTTTCCAAAGGCTTTTATAATCATAAGTATATTCAAAATAGTTTACAAAGTTCTAAGATTGTTTTGACAAACTTTAGAAAGAAATCTCTTCTCAAACAAAAATCATTTTTCAAAATATACTAGAGGATGTCACATGCCCCTACCACCATGTCGACATGGTAGCCGTAGATTTTAAAATTCAAATTTTCAAAAGGAGTGTCTATTCGTCGTAACCTTTCACAAATGGACATGACTATTATTCTCTTATTTATACCGGTAGTTTTCAATAAATTTTTACACAAGTTTTCCTTGTTTTCTCTCCTCTTTATCTTCCATTCTTATTTTCAAACATTATTAACAAAACTCTACCAAAGTCATAAGTGAATCAAACTCGATTGTCTCTAAATTGATTCTCTGCCACTCTCTCTCAAAGATCTCAATGCTATTCATAGTTATAGGATCATTTGTAATCAAAGACCGGAAGATCGAAGTGTAGCGACCCTTTCCTTTATTTTATTTATAAATTATGTTTTAACCCTTTTTGTTTTAGTACTTATGTTTATATATATATATATATATATATATATATATATAAGATTTCAATTTAACTTTACACATATATGTTTTATGTTATGTATTTTTGCATACAAACCTTTTCATTATTCAAAAATATTTAATCTATATACATTTACTTTCATAACTATTTACATATCCTTAAGAAAATGATTTTAAAACTAATTTTATTAATAAGTGATCACATATATTCATTTATATAAGAATTTAACTTTAAATAACCTTTTGAAAATTCATTATATTAAGTTTAAAATATAACTTTCAAATAAAAATGCATACTATAAATACAAAATAAATTTCCCTATTAATTTCAAAATTCTATTCTCAATAAATATACTTTTTATTTTTGAAAAATTTAAAGTTATATTTTCAAATTACTATCTATTTATATAAATAAATAAGCACATGTCTCATTTAATTTGAAAAATTCAAATTAATTCACAATTTAAAATTCATAAATTTATTTTAATTATCAATTTAAATTCGACTTAAAACCGGGATCGTTGCAGATTCCCCCCTTAAGAAAATTTCGTCCTCGAAATTTACAAGGGAAGCAACAAAGAATATAGAAAGATCGAGAGATGAATAACCAGATCAAATTAAATATCTATTCTGCATTTGGGTTCCCAAATCAGAATATCAATAATGGATACAAGAACGAATCAAGATACTCGGGTCACCAGAACAACGGAATATATAGGGGTATTGATTAATTCAAAAGATAACTAACCACTCGTTGAATACACTTGGACCTAACAGAATAAACAGATATATGGATGCAATCCAAATCTTTTAGTTTAAACAACCAAAATATACCTATTAATCATAGCAAACAAAGCAAACAATTTATCCAAACAAACAATTCTAACCCATCTGGAGTTTGTGTCCCATGTAAATATGTCAAAGCTTCTTCCTGGAGCTGCCAGGAATCATCAAGGAATTGAAAAGACGAATCAAAAGAGATTGATAGAGAAAGTTGTTTCCACCGTTGCAGGGTATTGACCATATGAAGTAGTACTTCCCTATCCCCTATCTCGTCCTCTTCTTGCACTCATACTCACTATCAGTGGATAGTAAGAGAATTTACTGAGGCATTCGAACGGATATCTTAGGGACATACTCATTCTAGGGTATACTTCACCCTATCTCTAATGAGTCACTTAATGTGTAATACTCCTGAGCTAAAGTTTCAACCTTCAGCTCTTATACCAAATGTATCGACCTTTTCCTTTATTTTATTTATAAATTATGTTTTAACCCTTTTTGTTTTAGCACTTATGTTTATATATATATATATATATATATATATATATATATATATATATAAGATTTCAATTTAAATTTGCACATATATGTTTTATGTTATGTATTTTTGCATACAAACCTTTTCATTATTCAAAATATTTAATCTATATACATTTACTTTCATAACAATTTACATATCCTTAAGAAAATGATTTTAAACTAATTTTATTAATAAGTGATCACATATATTCATTTATATAAGAATTTAAATTTAAATAACCTTTTGAAAATTCATTGTATTAAGTTCAAGATATAACTTTCAAATAAAAATGCATACTATAAATATAAAATAAATTTCCCTATTAATTTCAAAATTCTATTCTCGATAAATACACATTTTATTTTGGAAGAATTTAAAGTTAAATTTTCAAATTACTATCTATTTATATAAATAAATAAGCACATATCTCATTTAATTTGAAAAATTCAAATTAATTCACAATTTTAAATTCAGAAATTTATTTTAATTATCAAATTAAAATTTGACTTAAAACCGGGATCGTTACACGAAGTGTATCAAGTCTCTCTCTATCAAAGTGTGATTGGAAATGGTGTTATTGTGGCCCGTAAATCAATTGGGTGTGATTGTAGCTTGTAAATCAATTAGATGATCTTGTAGCCTGGTTAAATCAAGAGAGTTTGCCCTGGACTCGGAGACAGGAGGGTGTATCTCGTGACCTTAAAATCGAGGTTGCAATATCGACATTATATTTGAAAAGAAATCTGCACAAGGAATTGTGTGGGACTGGATGTAGGGTAACACCGAACCAATAAAAAATTCCGGTGTGTTTTTTCTTTACTGCTTTTATTTACTATTTGCATCTGAGTCCGATTCTGTGATTGCTTCTGTGTTTGTGGATTGCATTTATTTGGATTTAATTTGTAAGTATTTCGAAAAGATTCATTAAATTAATTAAACACTTTTAATCCCCCTTTATTGTTAATTTTGTCTTAAGATCCGTAATCTGCATTTTCTACATATCTCTTCTATCTTGCGTATTCATCTTGTAATATAACTTAGATCCCTTTTGTTCATCTCATTTTTATATGATCATTATGTAGATTTAATTTCAATCTCTCCTTATTTACATATCCATTGATTATATGTTTATTATGGTTGACTTCAAATCCTTTATCTGTTTTATGGTGTATCCTTTTGTACAATCATATCTGATTTGTCATACATCAAATTTGCGTATGCCCAAGTTGTCCGATATTTTTTTCTATCATTGTTTTGGGATTGTAAAAAAAAGGAATGTGAAAATATTTTATTATGTTGTAATGTTGTTTATAAAATTTTGCAACGTTTGTATACATAAACATTAATAAACTATATTTGTTGGTGGTTTAATACAGTAAAATTGAATTCCTATGTTGCATAGTTAATTTCCAAAATGATTTAATTTTACTTGTTTTGGTCATAAAAGTAAAATTTTCCTTTTGTTTTAGAATTTATTAGTGGTCATTTATGTAAAGTTATAGATTTTTCTTTCATACGTAAGATTAAAAGATTGAATCATTTTATTAGCATTAAATTTAAACATATATGTTGCTTAAGTTGCAAACTTCATATATATATGTATATGTGTGTGTATGTGTGTGTGTGTGTGTTATTTTAAAATGAATACATAACTTGCAGTTATTTATACATATAGATATACATGTGTTTATGTTATTTTAATCTAAATCAAAAAGGATCTTTTTGTGAAACTGTAGAATCTAATTTCAAGCTCTTCCTTAATTGAAACCTTCATTATAATTGTTAATTCTTGTTTTGACAACTCATATATATATATATATATATATATATATATATAGAAACTTATTTTAACATGTGTATGTGTAAACTTATCAATTATTATACATGTATATTTTATTATGCCAAAAAAACTTGAAAAACAAATGCATATGCTAATTATATTGTAAATGCCATTTAATATGTCATTCAATGTAATTAAAAAGAGAGGGAAATGTAAGGGTTTCTCTATCACATTTATAGCCTTATCTTTCCTCAATTTATTATATATGTCAAGAGAAAAAAACCAAAGGTTTTCCTTCTCTAAATTTTCTTCTTCTTAGTTACACAAATATACACTTCTTATATGTTGCACTTATATTTTACAACATGAATGTATTAGATGCATTCATTCCATTACACATAAATATGTACATAAGAGTATATTTAGTATACTCTAATTTATATACACATTAAATTAAAGCAAAACTTTATTTATAGATAAAATAAAATATTTATTTTATTTAAAAAAACTTAGAAAAGTTCTAAATTAATTTAGATTTCATAAGCCCATTAATGATCCAAAATAGTAAATTTTTTGAAATTCACTCCTTTCTTCTATTGTGGGTGGCCCAGTTCCTTTAGTAATAACCTACCATCTTGAACCATATGGATATCTAGTGAGACCACACCGCTTAGCGGAACTAGTTTTCACCTCACTAGTATCTTAACCAAAATTTATAATAATTTGTGCACCTACATCCATAATGGTTAAAACATAATATAATAAATATACCATGATCACTTCTTAGCGAAATAATAGAAACTCCTTTTTCATTTTGAACTAACTTTGTGAAGTATGAGAAAATTTTCGATTCTTTAGCTAAGAAGTATGTCCACTTGTATCTAGAGTAATCATCAACCAATACAAACAATATCTCTTACCACCTATACTTCAATATCATTAGGTCCAAACAGATCCATATGAACTAGTTTAAGGACTATAGATGTACTTACAATGTTCTTGGCATGAAAAGATGATTTTTTAAGTTTTCCCATAATACATGCTTTACATAGAGTTTCTGTTTTGAAAGCATGAGTTGGTAAGCCTCTTACCAAACCATTTCTTTTTAATTTGTTTAATAGATTAATGCTAGCATGTTCTAATCATCTATGCCATAAGTTTACTTCTTTATCCTTAGCTACTAAACATTTTGAAAGAGTGAGATCGTCAAAAGATAGAGAGTGTATATTACCTTTCCTCTTACCTGAAAATAATATTTCTTTTGACGATCGGTCAACAATTCTGCACAAATCAGAATCAAAAACAACATTCATACCCTTATCACATAATTGGCTGATTGAAATCAGAATATGGTGCAAATTTTCAACATACAATACATCGTATAAGGTAAACATGCCATTACCAACTTTGCATTTACCGATAATTTTAAAATTATAGTTGTTGCCCATTGTGACTCTACCACCTTTGTACTTCTCTAGGGCAAAGGAACTTTGATTTGTCGCCTGTATATGCCTGGAGCAGCCAGAATCTAGGTACCACTCCTACTGTTCCTTAGCCTGCCAACACACCTACATGTGAAAAGAGTTTAGTGACCTATTTGTTTTCATAGGTATATGATTGTTAGTTACAAAATTTTTTGAGAAACAAGTTTGCTTTAGAACCAAGACGGTCTATGTTTGTTCCTTTTGGCACCCAAATTTATTTGATTTTAAGGGATTTTACATTCCCGCCTTTAGGAACCCAAATTGGTATGGTTCTCATGTGTTTAGGTCTATGCCAACAATTATTTAGATTGTGTCCATTTTTTCCACAAATTGTGCACTTGGAGTTGATATGATTAATTTCACTTCTACTATTTTCAGATTGAGTATACCCAAGTACTTGTCTAATAGTACTAATAGTTTGTCTCCCTAATAGCATATTTAGTGATCTTTTTCCTTTGGAGAATTTTTCTACAGTTGTAGACAATTGTTGGACTTGTGACTTGAGAGATTCATTTTCATTCAATAACAATGTCCACTTTTTAATCCTAGTATTTTCACATTCTATCAAAATTAGAATATCATTTTCAAGCGATTTGATTTTAGTTTCTGATTTTTTTATTTCCTCTTCTAACGATGGGCACTTATCGCAATTAGGGCTCTTTTTTCTATAGTTTTGAACCATTTGATCACGCTGCATATTTAGTTCTATCAAACTATCTTTTTGTGATTTGATTTTAGCGTACTTCTCCCGAAGTTTTTCAAAACAGCCATTTACTTCATGAAAATATATAAGTAATTGCGAGTGGGTAAGTTTTGATACCTCGCTTGCTTCGTCATCATCGTTGTCAATTGTTTCTCCTAAAATATGCATATTTGCTCTTTCACTCTTACTGCCTGTGCTTTCATCATCATCTTTATTACTTTTATCCCAAGTTGCTACAAAACATCTCCTTTTCGATTTCTTTCCTTTGCTGATTCGATGTCGAGGAAAATTTGGCTTGATATGACCAGGTTTATTGCACTTGCGATAAATAACCTTTTGCTTTTCCGAATTGTCTAGAACTTTGACGGTTCTTCTCTTTAGTTGTTGGTTTAGGGCTGGTTTTCCATATTTGTGGTTCCACTTTTTGAATCTCTTTATTACCAGTGCCAGTTCAGCTGCTCCTTCATCATCACCATCATCACCTTCACCTTTCATCGTTCCATTGAGAGTTAATGATTTCTTTCACGTATCTCCTCCTTCACATTCTTCCTTTAATTTGATTTCTAGCTCATAAGTGGTGAGGTTTTTGATGAGTTCTTCAACTTTGACCTATTTCAAATCCTTTGATTCTTGGATGGCAGTCTCCTTTGCTTCAAAATATTGTGGAAGAATTTTAAGGATCTTTCGGACTATTTCCAGTTCTGTGTATGGTCTTCCTAAGGATTTTGATTTTTATACAAGGTTAGAAAGTCGTTCATACATTTCTTTGACACTGTCATCCTTTATCATTGTGAAGTTCTCGTACTCGCTACTAAGCATAGCAAGGCGAGATTCTTTAACCGAGGAGGTTCCTTCATGAGTCACTTCAAGTGCGTGCCAGATTTCCTATGCAGTTAGACAATGTGAGACTCGGTTAAATTCAATTTGATCTAATGAGCAAATAATAGAATTCATAGTTTTAGCATTAGCAGTTTTTAGTTTATTTTCAAGACCTGTCCATTGATCCGTAGGTTTATCAACTTCTTGATTGTCCACCATTACTATTGGTGTGCTATATCCTATTTAAACAATATTCCATGCATCTATGTTTTCATAAAAATTTTCGTTCTAGTTTTCCAATATGCATATTTACCATTAAACATGGGTGGCCTTGCTATGGACTGAACTTAGCAAAAGCATTATTAATGAAGCCATAAAAGAAAAAAAATCAATTTTTTTGACAGAAAATGGTTTTTGATTCTAGCTCTGATACCACTTGTAGGATCTTTTTCACCCTAGAGGGGGGTGAATAGGGTCTACTAAATATTTATGCATAAATAAAAATAAAAACAGGAAGCAATGTAGTAAAGATCACGTACAATTTTACCCAGCTTTGGCAAAAGATTTCCTACGTGCTGCCCCAAGGTTTCTACTAGAAATTAAGTAATCAGAAGCTTACAAAAACACGTAAACTTGCGATACCCGCCAACTTGATTAACCTAACTCTAAGCTCAAAATTTTGCCACAACTCATAAGCTACCGAGTTGTAAATTCTCAAATACAAAACCGTAGTTCGTAAACTAGTTAATCTGGAGTTTGACTTAAATTAAAGAAAAAACAAACAAAAGAACTTAAATAATAAATAATAACCCTAATAAACTATACAGCCCATTAAAAAAAGTTCCCCTTTTATTTTGCTTCCTGCTCATCCATGCCGTCTCGTTTCTTTCCGATCTGGAATTAGGGTTTTGTTGAAATTGAAGCAGTCGCTTGGAAATAGAAATTCAAATCGTTGCCTTGATTCTTTCGTTCTTCAATTTGCATAATGCTGCTTCAATGTCGAGCTCGGTTGGTATTATATCAGTATGCGATTTTTACTTTATTTAGTCTATTGGTTTGCTTGAACTTGAACTACTTTGACTGCCAATGAGGAATTGGGTATTTACAAGGATTAAAACCCTATAATTTCATTTTGTATATTTTGATTTGAATTCTTTGTGATTTTAGTACTTGCGTTGATTTATGATCGAACGATCTTTGAAGTATGACTTGTTTATATTTGACTTAATCATACTTCGATTACAGCTTGGCATTTGAATTAGAGATATATATACTGATTTTGGGTTAATCTTGACTTCCTGATGTCTGACTTGTTCATCAAGATATCCTCTGTGACTTTTTCTACTCCTTCCCAAATTTGTTCTTTGCTTTGTTTAGGATTCTGAAATGTTTTTGATTTGTTCATCCTTTGAATGCTCTATTACTATGCTTTGATCATGCCATGTATACATTGATGTGTTGTTCATTTTCTGAAATATGCTTCCTTATGACCTCTGATTGAATTCCCTTGACTTTGTTCAAACTGCTGCTGATAAATAACCACATGCCTTGATTTTATTCATTTATATTCTCATATTGCCTTTACTTGTTGCATCTCTTTGAAAACAGCTGCCTTGTTAAGTATTCAGTGTATGTTTGTGTGTCAACATATGTTGCCTTGCTTGAGTTTTATCTGATGTCTCCATGTATATACATACATACATATATGTATATATGTGTGCGATTGCTACGGCTATGCTCTGTCCACTCGAGTGCTTGCATTCTGACTTTGCTTGTACATGCATGTCACTGTGCTTGTCAGACTTGCTGTGTTTGGTGCACTTCAGTGTACTGAAACCGAACTTGTATTTATGCATGTTGAACTGCTTGCTCCCATCCATGACTTATGCAATTTCTGTTTTTTTTGTTCGAGTCATGGCTTTTGGTGTGAATATTCGGCATTATTTCTTATTGGCTTGCTGTCACGCTTCATCCTGATGTGATAGTCCCCTTTTTGTCAGTTTCCCTTGCTGGCTTTGCTTGTGTGGTTCCCGCTTCTAAAAAAACTGACTTTGAACTGGTTGTTTGATTTCTTCGCCATGAACTACTTGTCATACTTGCTTTATCCTTTGTACATGTCTGGTGCAATTTGGTCCATGGTTTGCCGGGACTGACCTTGGTTAGTTTTGGTTTGTGTTTGCATTGCACCTGAGTTGAATCCAGCCTTAGCTTCGGTTTGGCCTTGTGCTCACATGTCCCTGCAATTTCAACAACCAAGTGTATATCGGTGTGCATGACCTTGTGGTATGTACGGTGATACATTGTGCATGTCATAAATTATTCGTGTATTTTTTATTCTAGTTTGAAACAGAAAGATGAAATAAAAAATGATTATGAATAAGCCAATTAACCGAGGCAAACAATATTTTAAAATACACACTTCATTGTGCACTATAAAATATTTCTTTTTCAATTTTACTACGTCAATGTTTATTTTGCAGATAGATCAGATGTTGGATGCAGGCTGGAATAGAGTTGAAGATCAAATATGAGCAATGAGTGAATATGTAGTAAGGTGAAACATGTATGTAAAATTGTATAGTGAAAATTTTGTTCTAATTGGAACTTGTATTTGGAATTGTGTAAATATAGTGAGAGCTTAAATTTGTACTATTTGAATTTGTAATAAAGTATTTGTTTGAATAAAATATTTGTTTAAACAAGAATTCTGAGTTATTTATTTTATTCAACAAATATTTTCTTAATTATGTGGAAAAATAAAATAGTACAATGACAAATACATGTAAACGTATATATTTATATATGTTATCATCAAACAAAAATCATACGCTTGTATATTCTAAAAGATTGTAAGTAACACTTTGCCTCTTTAATATGAATTTAAGATGATAAAGTCATATATAAATGAGGCTATGCAGTAGGATCGTGTAATATGGAATAACGAAATAGTCTAGGTAGATAAAGTAGGTAAATGCAAGGAGACACCAGGATTTTATACTGGTTCGGACCTCTCGTTCTACGTCCAGTCCCTAAGCTTCACTTAGGAATTTCACTAACTAATACCCTCACTTCACCCGGAGGAATAGGTTTACAACTTACCCGAACAACCGAACGGGATTTCTTGCCTCAACTACCGAAGAGGACTTCAACTCAATTACTAAAATACAATATTCGACTTGTTGTATTCTTGTCAACACTAATGAGTCTAATGTAGTACAATATTCCTATAATCTTATCCTCGAGAATATGCAATGTGTTTGTGAAGATTTAGGAAATGTGAATTGCCATGAATCAAAAGAATGTTATAAACAAAAACAGTGATTCAAGCAATAGATTGGTGATTGCTTTGAGAATATCTAGAGAATATGAACAAGAGAATAGTAAGATTAAAGCAAGAGAATTCGGTGAATTAAATGATGTTAGAATCATGTATATATACTTGTAGAAGAGGTGCATATGTTGTCAAAGGTTGCAAACAAGAGATGCTTCCATTTCCATTGATGAGTGGTTGCAACTCTTGGGAGGAAGAAGGTGTATTTTCAGAGAAAATTCACAGGTTCAAATTCTGTCGACTGAGCAGGGAATTCAGTCAACTGAAAATATGAAGTAAAATTTTCGGGAGCAAATTCAGTCGACTGTGTAGGAAATTCAGTCGACTGAAACTGTGCATGTGTATAAATTTGTTCCAGTTTCAGACGACTGGCTGTTCCTGTTCAGTCGACTGAACTTATAAAATATGCATAGTGAAAACTTAATTGAAAAATGAAGTTTATAAAATGTTTTATGGTGTTCGTGCATGCTTCTTGAGGATAGATTTTAACAATAAATCTAGACTAAGACATATATAAAAACATACTTTAAGTTTGTTTGGTCTTCATCGATCTTCCTTTAGCGTTTGCATATATTTCTTCCTTGTTTGTTAAAGTACATTGTCATTGATCAAAATCTTCGTGTATCAACATTCTCCCACTTTTTGATTGATGACAATAATGATTTATTTTAGAGATGTATTACTTATTTTCTCCCTCTGAATGTATGCACTATCTTTCCTACAAAAAAGTTAGTACCATAGATTTTCTCCCTCTTCGTCATCGACAAAAAGGAAGAACTAACAATAGTAATAATTTATCAAAACAATCACTGAAGCATAGAGAATATTTGCATAATCATGAGTTAAGAAAAGTAAAAATGTTGTGACAAACAAGCATAAAATGGCTATTTATACAAGCCACTTCGTTCTTTTTTGATCCACAAAAACGTAAACCAATTTGCTCTAGGAAGCTCAAACGTCTTGCCGTAACTTTTTGCTCGAAGTATAATTCTCGTTGAAGATCTATTTGTTGTTGTTGAAAGTGATGAATTTCATCAATCTTTCTTTTTGTGTCAGGTGAAATAAAGAGTCCGCGTTTCGTCTTTTTAGATTCTGGTGTGAAACCAGTACGATAATTTTCCCATTTGTAAACCGGCACATGTGCTGGTGTTGGTGTAGGAAGTTTTGGCGACGTTGGAGTGTTATCAACTGACGAGGTGATATTGATTGGAGAGAAGGAGTTGTTGGACGAAATTTTATGTTGAATTTTGTTAAGATTTTATTCGTAAAATCGAGATGTGAAAATAAAATATTTTTAAGAATTTATTTATAGTATAATTTTACTAAACAAATAATGGTTATAATTTATTAAGATTTTTTAACCGCATAGAGATTTAATGGTAAAGAGGATTTTGTTAAAATGTATGGTTCTTATTTAATAATTCAGTTTAAAAATGCATGGTCTATAAATTATATAATGTAGCATATAACATAGCTGAAAATATTTGAAATTCTTATTCAGTCGACTAAACATTTTGTTTTAGTCGACTGAAATGTGGGAATATTTCTAATGTATATCTAATTAATATTTTTAAAGGATATTATACCTAATTCTCGTCGAAGTTTTATAAAGGAGTTTTCTAATAGAGGTTTATTAAATATATCGGCAATTTGATTTTCGGTAGAAATATGTTCTAAATTAATTATTCCTTTTTCGATATTGTCACGTAGAAAATGGTGACGAATATCTATATGTTTTGTACGAGAGTGATTAACCGGATTTTTAGATAAGTTTATTGTACTTGTAATATCACAGTATATTGTAAAATTTGCTAAATTTATATTAAAATCTTTAAGTGTTTGTTGCATGTATATAACTTGAGTGCAAGCTAAAGCAGCTGATATATACTATGCTTCGCATGTGGAAAGCGAGACACAATTTTGTTTCTTACTAAACCAAGATACAAGTGATTTTCCAATGAAATGGCAAGTACCACTTGTACTTTTTCTATCTATTCGAGATCCACCAAAATCAGCATCACTAAATGATACTACCTCAAATGAACACTCCTTTGGATAGAAAAGACCGAAATCTTTAGTTTTGTTAAGGTATCGCATTATTCGTTTTACTGCTCTTAAGTCTGAATCTTTAGGATCAGATTGAAAACGTGCACATAAACAAACACTCATCATTATGTCAGGTCTACTAGCGGTTAAGTAAAGTAAGGAACCTATCATACTTCTAAATAATTTTTGATTTACACTTTTACCTTTTTCATCTCGATCGAGATGTGTAGTGGTACTCATCGGAGTAGGTTTAGCAGAAGTGTTTTCCATGCCGAATCGTTTAATTAAATTAGCACAATATTTTTCTTGGTTTATAAAAATTCCATTTGTTAATTGTTTGATTTGAAGTCCAAGAAAATATGATAATTCTCCCATATGAGACATTTCGAACTCTTTAGTCATTATATTTGAAAATTCTTTACATAAATTTTCATTTGTTGAACCAAAAATAATATCGTCTACGTACATTTGAATTATTAAAATATCTTTGGTAGTATTTTTAATAAAAAGCGTTTGATCTACTTTTCCAGTTTTAAATCCCGAGTTTAATAAATAACTTTTAAGTCTTTCATACCAAACACGAGGTGCTTGTTTAAGACCGTATAGTGCTTTCTTTAATTTAAATACATGATCCGGATATTTTTCATGTATAAATAAAGGAGGTTATTCTACATATACATTTTATTTAATAAAACCATTTAAAAATGCACTTTTAACATCCATTTGATAAAGTTTAAAATTGTGAAAACATGCAAAGGCTAATAAAGTATACGTATTGCTTCAAGTCTTGCAACGGGAGCGAAAGTTTCTTCAAAATCAATACCTTCTTCTTGATTATACCCTTGTGCTACTAGTCTTGCTTTATTCCTTGTTATTTTACCTTGTTCGTCTACTTTGTTTTTGTAAATTCATTTTGTTCCAATTACTGATTGATTATTAGGGCGGGGAACTAATTCCCAAACATCGTTACGTTCAAATTGATTTAACTCTTCTTGCATTGCGATAATCCAATAATCATCTGTTGATGCATCTTTTGGATTTTTAGGTTCTATTGATGAAATGAAAGCTACATGACCCATTTGATTTAGTTGATTTCTTGTTAATTTTGAAGGAAAACTCTTTATTCAAGGAAATAATTACAATTACATAGATGTAATGTCATGAATAGATTTCAATACAAACTATTTCTTAGGGTATGGACTTGTATTCTTTTTCCCTTCATTCTTCATATAATTGATATCCCATGAATTTGGACTATATTGAGGAGTCTTAGGAGACATCCAAGGATTCACAGGATCGACTAGTGTACGATAAGATGAAGAGGGATCAAGCGAGCTAACGGGGCGAGGTAGGGGTTCTCCTTGAGAATTTATTTCTATTATTATATTTTGAGTTGGATGATCTCGTAATATTCTAGGAGGAGATCTTAGTTCATTATTATTATTATCAAGGTTTGTTTCCTCTATATTTATCAATTCTTCATCATCTTTTATATTTAATTTTTTATTAAAATTTTCATCAAAAGATATATGCAAAGTTTCTTCAATTAAGTTTGTTCGTTTATTAAATACTCGATATGCTTTACTTCGTTCTGAGTATCGTACGAAAATTCCTTCATCAGCTTTTGAATCGAATTTTCCTTGTTGATCTTTTGTATTTAAAATGAAACATTTTGATCCAAATATTTTAAAATAAGATATATTTGGCTTTTTATTATTAAATAGTTCATAATAAGTATTTTTAGTTAATGGTCTAATTGATATTCTATTTAATACATAACATGGAGTAGCAACGGCTTCTGCCCAAAAATGTTTTGGTAGAGAACATCCATTTAATAATGTTATTGCGCATTCTTGTAATGTTCTATTCTTTCTTTCTACAACTCCATTTTGTTGAGGAGTTCTAGGAAAAGAAAAGTTATGATTTATTCCTTTCTTTTCAAAAAGTTTCAAAAGCTTCATTTTCGAATTCGCCTCCATGATCGCTTCCAATATTTTTAATTTTCAAATCTTTAGTGTTTTGAATTCTTTTGACAAATGTTTTAAAATGCTCAAAAGTGTCACTTTTATTTTTCATAAAAATAGTCCATGTATATTTTGAAAAATCATTAACTATTACAAATACGTATCGATTATGATTAATGGATTGAATTTGTGTTGGTCCAAATAAATCCATATATAGTAATTCTAATGGTTGTAAAGTCGAAATATTTTTCTTAGATTTGAAAGATGATTTCGTTAATTTTCCTTTTTGACAATCATCACAAAGATTATTCATTTTAAAGTTTATTTTGGGTAAACCTCTTACTAATTCATTTTTAGAAAGTTTTCTAATAGTTTTAAAATTTGTATGACAAAATCTTTTGTGCCATAACCAAGGATCATTATCCTTGGCAAGTAAACACATACTTGAATTATGATTAATATTCATATTTAAAACATAAATATTTCTATCTCTATTTCCTTCAAAAACAAGATTTTGGTTTTGATCAAAAATACAACATTTATTATTCGAGAAAGTTATTTTGAAACCTTTGTCACACAGTTGACTTATGCTAAGTAGATTATGTTTTAAATTTTCAACTAATGAAACATTTGTTATAAAAGGTAAATTTGATGTACCGTAATTGTTCACATCTCCTTTGCCAATGATATAACCTTTTGAATTGTCTCCGAAGGTAACCGAGCCACCGTCAAAGTATGTGATGTTTGTAAGCATATCTTTGTCTCCGGTCATGTGTTTTGAACAACCACTGTCTAATATCCATTTCTTCTTTTTGAGTGGGACCTGAGAATAAATATGAAATTATTGGTACCCACGTTTTAATAGGGTCCTAAAAAGTTAGAGTTTAGGAAACCAAACCCAATTTGGTTTAGTATCCTTTTTATAAATATAGTTTTCATTATGATGAATATTATCCATAAATGTTTTAATATATTTATTTCTTATTAATACATTGTTAGTCTTTGGTACCCAAATTTTAACAACCTTGTTTTCTACTTTTGTTTTAATTGGTTTCTTTAGCAATATTTGTTGTTTTGAATCCATATTCCTCTTAAAATTCGTATTTTTCTTTTTAGGAATTTTTGACTTCTTTTTATATCCTAATCCATGTTTACTTGAAGTGGATTGAGAATTTTCTAAAATCTTAGATAAAATTTCTCTTCCTTTGTTAAAGTTAGAAACATTTTTAGTGATGTTATCTAATCTAGCTTGAAGACTACTATTTTCTAACTCAACTTGTCTAATCTTAGTTTTTAACTCATGATTTTCAGAAATAATTATATCATTCTTTGATTTTTGAGTTTCAATTTCTTGACTTAAAGGTGATAATTGAGTTTCCGAATTTGAATGAGATTCTTGAACTTTTTCAAGTTCTTCTTCTAAGATTTTCTTTTCATCTTTTAACATATCCCTTTCAAATTCAGCTTTGTTTTGATTTTCACTAGTTTCTTTGAGTTTCTTTTTAAGAGTTTTTATTGTGCTTAAAAGTTCAGTGTTTACTTCAATTAAATCGTCGAAAGTTAAATTATTTACCTCAGATTCTTGAGCCATGAAGCATACATTTGCCTGTTCATTGTCGCTATCACTATCATTTTCGGATGAAGATGAATCTGAATCGTCCCATGTTACAGAAAATGCCTTCTTTTTGAATTTATCCTTCTTATTTTTGTTGTTGAATTTTTTCTGATTTTCCTTCATTTGTTCTTGACAATCTTTTTGCATGTGTCCTTTCTTGTGACAATTGAAGAATACTATATTTGAGGATGAAGGTTTGTTTAAGAAATTATTTTTGAATCCGTTTTTATTTCCTTTTCTATACTTTAAGAATTTCTTGAAATTTTTGGCTATAAATGCTAGATCCTCATCTTCAGATTCTGATTCTTCCTTTTCCGCATGAAAAGCAACATTCTTTCTTTCTTGAGCTTGATCATTTTTAGCTTGCATATTTACTTCATACGACAGAAGATTTCCAATCAATTCTTCTGGTTTCATTGTAGATAGATCATTTGCTTCCTCGATTGCTTGTACTTTTTCCTCCCATTCATCAGTGAGTGAATTTAGAACTTTAGACACAATGTCAAAGTCCGTGTATCTTTCTCCTAATCCGATTAGAGCATGATGAATGTCTTGAAATCTTGAGTACATGTCATTGATGGATTCATTTTGTCGCATTCTAAAGTTTTGGAATTGATTCTTCAGCATGGATATCTTTGTTTGTTTAACCTTGTTTGTGCCTTCATGTATGACTTTAAGTGTTTCCCATATCTGATATGCAGTAGTACATATGCTAACGCGGCTGAATTCATTTCTATCCAGGGAGCAAAATAGCATATTCATAGCTTTGGCATTTGCACTAGCTTCATTCTTTTGAATTTTTGTCCATGTAGGATAATCGGTTGTGGGTACAACGAACTCTGCTTGAGTAGCATTCCAGGCTTCGAAACTTGTTGCTTGCATATAAATCCTCATCCTTGTAGCTCAATAGCTATAGTTTAGTCCATTGAATAGAGAAGGTCTTTGGGTAGATTGTCCTTCCGCAAATGTAGAACTATAGGTAGATGTTGTGCTTGTACTTGTGTTATTTTCCATATTATCAATATGTCTAATAACGATGTTATGGTTATAGGACAGCCTTGCTCTGATACCAATTGAAAGAGGCTATGTGGTAGGATCGTGTAATATAAAATAATGGTATAGTCTAGGTAGATAAAGTAGGTAAATGCAAGGAGACACCAGGATTTTACACTGGTTCGGACCTCTCGTCCTACGTCCAGTCCCTAAGCTTCACTTAGGAATTTCACTAACTAATACCCTCACTTCACCCGGAGGAATAGGTTTGCAACTTACCCGAACAACCGAACGGGATTTCTTGCCTCAACTACCGAAGAGGACTTTAACTCAATTACTAAAATACAATATTCGACTTGTTGTGTTCTTGTCAACACTAATGAGTCCAATGTAGTACAATATTCCTATAATCTTATCCTCGAGAATATGCAATGTGTTTGTGAAGATTTAGGAAATGTGAATTGCTATGAATCAAAAGAATGTTATAAACAAAAACAATGATTCAAGCAATAGATTGGTGATTGCTTTGAGAATATCTGGAGAATATGAACAAGAGAATAGTAAGATTAAAGCAAGAGAATTCGGAAATGATGTTAGAATCATGTATATATACTTGTAGTAGAGGTGCATATGTTGTCAAAGGTTGCAAAAAAGAGATGCTTCCATTTCCATTGATGAGTGGTTGCAACTCTTGGGAGGAAGAAGGTGTATTTTCAGAGAAAATTCGCAGGTTCAAATTCAGTCGACTGAGCAGGGAATTCAGTCAACTGAAAATATGAATTAAAATTTTCGGGAGAAAATATGAATTAAAAGGAAATTCAGTCGACTGAAACTGTGCATGTGTATAAATTTGTTCCAGTTTCAGTCGACTGGCTGTTCCTGTTTAGTCGACTGAACTTATAAAATATGCATAGTGAAAACTTAATTGAAAAATAAAGTTTATAAAATATTTTATAGTGTTCGTGCATGCTTCTTGAGGATATATTTTAACAATAAATCTAGACTAAGACATATATAAAAACATACTTTAAGTTTGTTTGGTCTTCATCAATCTTCCTTTAGCATTTGCATATATTTCTTCCTTATTTGTTAAAGTACATTGTCATTGATCAAAATCTTCGCATATCAACAATATATGTGTATAAGTGGTAAATTGGTTTAAGGATGCAAGTTAGCAAGATACATTTTGCATCTTTAATATGATTTTGAGATGATAAAGTCATATATGTGTATAAGTGGTAAACTGGTTTAAGGATACAAGTTTGTAAGAATGCTTTTCCCCATTTCTAGTAGATTTGCATGTTATTAGTTGAATGCAAGTTTAGTAGTTAATAAATTGATATTATTGTTTATATTAATATAGATGCAAGTTAATAAGTAAACCACTTAGAAAAGATTAGTAAACTTGGTTGTGTTGATTTGCTAATATTGAATGATAACAAATGATGTTATATGTATGGTTGGATGGCTTGTTTGGATATGATATTACATTTATATTTGTACAATCATCTTTATGTCATGATTTTAAAATGGAATACCAAGTCATGTCACACTGACATCAATACGTGTACAAATTGATATGGTTAGGCCTCTTTAAAATAAAAGAGAAAAAAGGATTTAAAATGACCATAGAAAGGTTAAGTATAATATTATGGTAATATAATATTATAAAAGTAAAATATTTGGGAATAATATTTTATAAGTTAAATAAAGGCTAAGTAAAATATTATAGTAATATAATATTATAAGATAAAATATTAGGGAATAATATTTTATAATTTGATGAATGGTTTAATATAATATTATAGTAAAATAATTTTATAAAGATAAAATATGTGGGGATAATATTTTATGGATTAGTGAAAAAGGGTTAAATATAATATTATAGAGTTAAAAAATTTAGGAATAATATTTTATAAGTTTTGTAAGCCAAATAAATGTTTATAATATTTGATAATCATTTACCTATGTAATTTGAAATGAAAGTATAAGACGCGTTTCAAGTGAGAACGACTTGAAACCAGAAATGTTTTTTTCGTAAAATGATAGCTTTCATATGAATCTAAGAAATTAGAATTTGGATTTAGGAATCTCAAGTCATGACAAAATAGTTTTTAAAGAAGTCGTTACGAAAGAAGTTAAAAATCCAGGTTTTGTAAATGGAGTTTTATAACTCCAAAAATATGAAATAAATTCCCAAATTCGTTATTAATATAATAATGAAGTTTTGGAAGTTTAAAATGAGGCTATACTTAGTAATAAGTATAGTTATAGAAATTGACCTAGTTAATCACTATTCACTAGCAATTAAGGAAATTGGATTTTGAACTAAAGGGTTTAAAAAGAAGTTTCCAACCAGAATCTTTTGTAAACATTTTCATAATGATTAATTATGATTTTTAAGATTTAATTAGGAATTTCTAAGGGTTTATAAAAATGGTCAAATTCTAGAGTCGAATGAATTGTTTAACGAATAAACAAAATTTGAAAATAAACTCGGAAGTGACATTTGACTTTGAGGTATGGTAATGACTGTTATTTAAATGATAAATATTGTGATCGAACCATGGTCTGGGAGGATATATTTTCCTAACTTGGAAGGCCTCATTGTTTGCTGATAAATAACCGAGTTTGAAATTGAAGACTTAAGTTACGAATAAGGTATTATCTCTGAATGAGAAGTAAAGTAAATAACAGAAAGAGGTATGTGGTAATACCTAAGAGTACATCTTCTCTGCCTATGAGATCTGAGAAAGCAGATAAGGTAGTTAACAAGATGTAGAAATCCATCTGACCTTGTTTATTTCTTAGATTTTTGACAAGAAAGGTAAGATTTGGTAAAAAGGAATCGAAAAATGATTGTTGTGAGGTTAATTCGGTAATCTTCTAGGTGTCGATCTGATGTTGGTTTAGGCATTCGGGGTTTGCAGTTAGGAAATTATTCTCTTAATGTTTTACAATAGAGAACTATTTCTAAATGGGGTAGTTGAGATTAAGCAATTAAATAAATGAGGCTTAATGATTCTGAGTACACATATACACATTTTATTTCGATGGTTGATATCGAAGGAATTAGGGTCGGATTTGGGTACTCCAGGTTCGAAGACCACTTTGAATCAATTAAACAGTGTTCTAGAAATGGATATGAAACCGAAAGGTTTAAGACTGGGGAATCTTCTTGGTAGGGAAAAGGCTACTTATTGAGTAGGTCCTTAAGATGAAATCTTTTGGATGGCCAGCTGAAAGGATATAACTACTAAGTAGCGGTAGTTCTTTCTTTGTTTGAGAAATCTCTGTTGTATTGAAGACCAGCGATCTTCATGATAAGTGGATTTCTTGTTGATAACCTCTAGATAGCTCCCAAAAGAGGTGAATGGATAGCGATGATTCCTTGTTGTGGTATCTGCGTTGATGTAAGGTCTATGGCTACTGCAATTAGGGAAGCAGTACGATAGTGCCTTCGGTTTATCCTGTTCCTAGATAACTTGTATGGACGAGTGCTTGACAAAGCAATTATAATGATCACGTACATTGATTTTTACAAACGTACATCTACTTGGTGGTGGAGAAGGCAACTTCTCTTAACTTAACACCTTTCTTTGAGACATATGAGCTCGGAGGTTGTATTTTTGTGGGCGTCCAATGTGGCATTCGGAGTGCATGAGCTGGACCGAAAAGGTAATGCATTACCTCGAGCCTCATCTAATAGGGAGTGACTAAAATAGGACGTGCTACAAGGTGAGTCATGGTTTAGCACCCATGAGAATGCCCACATTTTCCTTTCTGGATAGCATTGATCTTCTGCTATATTTCGGGTCTGAAAGTTATGGTTGCACGTGCTCAGAAGGTCAAAAACAACCGGGGAAATGGTATATTCGGTCTATCGGTTGGGTAGACAGTCTTGCTTAGGCATTGGGTGGGGAACCCCCACCCAGGTGCATCTTTCTTGAGGTGTAATGTATGGAAGGTGGTCTCTTACCTTGTTCGCTAGTATGGAATCCAATAGCCATTAAGAGCCTTGTACGATTTTGATTGTAGACCAAATGCTGGAATTTAACCAATGTAATAATTTCAGCTAAGATTCATAAGTTTAATTGAAAAGAACTTTCAAAACAATGTCATTAAAAATAATATCCTTATGTTTGACGTAATATGTTTTTGGTTATCATAAGCGAAAATACATTCGGTGTTCTTATCCTGTATGGTCTTATGAGATACCTTTTGTTTTCAAAATACAGATTTTTTGTTTGGCATCCATTACACCATCATAATTGGGATAGTGTTCTTACGCTGGTTTTTCCAAGCCTGATCCGGGTATTTTAACACTCGGGTCAGTATCGAGCGAATTCAGGATTAGCTATGCAAGCCGGGAAGCGGGGGCTGGATTTTGGAATTTCTTGGATAAAGACTATACGGGATCGTGTTTGCTTTTGCTTATTGCAACATGATAGGAGGTTCGAGCTTTCCAGAGGAGTGCTGGAGATCTGCATCTATGCATGGGCGTAATCCATTATTCCATTGTGCTATGTTTGTTGTGATTTATCTATTTCAGCAATTGTAAGGACAATGTTTATATCTATCCAGGCTGATCATAGGTTAGACTCTGATTGATATGTTCTTAAATGTTTTGCGCTACAAAGTTTATAATTTAATATTATATTTTCTCCACACGTTGTGAGATTCTGTTCTATTCTGCTACATTATTCTCCATTTTCTATGTTTTTTCTGTTCTATTCTTCTTTCTTTTATTTTACCAATGTTATTTGGACTTCTGTGTCTTGGAAATTCATGGCTGGGGAGTATAAGTTCGGATTTATGGGGTACGTAAAATCGAGTTGCCACGGCGTAGTATCGGAGCATTGGTTAAGCGACAACCGAAGCTTGATTGGGTGAATATTTCATGAAAGATGTGATTAGCAATATCCTAGGATGAATTACTCTTTAGAGATAGGGATAGTAATACCCTAGAACGAGTATGAGTGTATATATGTATATATGAGCGCGTACTTGTTATTTTGATATATATATATATATAATGATTTTCATGGAAAATGAAATAATTTTTCCTTAGGATTATATTTTGAATATAAAAAGAATATCTTCCAAAAATTATATATAGGTAGCAGTCTGTGACTAAGAAAATGATAGCACTATCATTTGTTGACTGATGATTGCTTATGTAGAAAATAGCTAATTAAAAGTTAGATATTCAATCTGAATTTGAACATCTTGTGATTAGAATCTCATAGTTTGACATAAGTTGTTTAGTAAATAATACTAAGTTGGTAAGAAACACTAGTAGAAACGAATAGGGTTGATAATTATGAAACCACCTTAATTCAATAAATGAATGAATGGATAAGGATAAAGCATTGTATCTTTGATCGAAGTTATGGGGTAGTAAGTTATTTTGGTATGCATAGCTTTTGTTATTATCATCGATTGATTAGTTGTTTTAATTTTGCTCGGCTAGTTTATGAGCAATTAATTTCTTTTAGCATGAGTTGAAAAGAAAACATTATAGGTTAACGCTATAGGATTTATATAACGATTGCAATATAAGATATTTAGCGACAACATTAGATCACATTAATCTAATGAATTATTGGACTTAAAAGCTTAAATACGAACACCTGGTGAGTTTAGTTTCACAATTTGATGGGGCGTTCGTTAAATGATAAGTTAAAACAAAATTTAAATATGGTAGAGATTCAAGTAAGTGAAGTAGATAAGTTTGTATAACTTATGGATATTAGAAAATTAATTATATAAGAAGTGGAATTGTATAAGTAAAAATTATAAATGTATTATAAATAAAGAAATGGATTCAGATTGAGAATTTGAAAATTTTAAATCCCATTGATTAAAAAAGAAGTGAAAATAAATGCTGAGCTTATAAATGGAAAAAGTATATGTTATGAATTAAAGTTTAACTTAAGAAAAGTTGAATGAAATTATACTATATTTGAAATGAATCAAATAAAACGGAATTTGGACTTGTTTTGTAAATATGGTTATATAACTATGGATTATCATTATAGAATGAGAATAAACTTAAGTAAGAATTTGGGAAATTTTAAATAATAAGTTGTCTAACTTATAGATTTGAGAAATAGTACGTTGAAACAAATTTTAGATTTGTTAAATAAGAACTTAAGTAATAAAGGAGAAATAAACATGAGATTATGGTGTATAAGATGTTTATAGCTAACTTAAGTAACTATTGTATGGAATGGTTCATAATAATATTAGTATTGAAGAAATATACGAAGTAATAATTAAATAAGATTTAAATTAGGAAAAGTTAAAAGGGAAAATGATTTATAGAATGGTTCATAAATGAATTTATATGAAACAAGTGTTGGTTAATCCTATTATGGATAATTGAATATGAACCAGTGAATATAAGCGATAATGAGATTGAAAATTTATTAGCTGAAGGTTAATAATTGAATAAAGTCGATTGTAAGTAAATGCAATGTAAATCAACTGAATGTAAGTAAATTGAATACGAACCAACTGAAAGTAAATGAATGAAATGTAAGTCCACCGAATGATTAATGAGATGAATGTTGATAAATTTAATGTTGTTGGGTAGTAGAATGTAAACTAATGGAATTTGAATAATTGAATGTCAGTAAAAAAAATGTGAATAAATTGATTGTAAATCAAATGAATTTTAATAAGAAATAGAAGTGTATAAATATTGACATTTGAAAACACATATGGATATAGCTATAAACTAATAGAATGGATATTACTAGTTGAATGATTTCTTTGTTTGCATATGATTGTTATATTAGTGTACGTTATATATTTTGATACTACTTTTTGTATATATGTTCTCATTGGTTGTTGAGTGTTTAGTAGACGCGGATGACATATGCTTCGCATGTGGAAATCTCTTTCGCCCTATGTTGATGATATACGCTCGCTAATAAATAAAAGGTATATATATCTTGGATTACATATCGTACTTTTATACTTTTTCCCTACGGGATGCCTCATCACTAGGATGAGATGTATATTTGTGATAAAATAAATACCGTGATATTTTTTGAACCGAGGCACGCAAAGGAGGCGCTTGGCGAAATTTTATGTAAATTTAAGGCGTCAGAAAATTTTTGAGAAATTTTGAAAATAAATTTTGATAACTGAGATTTTGATTTTGAGTTATAACTTGAAAGGACAACTGTTGATTGTTGGAATGTCATTAGTTAATATATATGAGTGAATACGAAGACTCGGGTAGAGTTTTTATAGGAAGTTACAATTGAGTAATTGGATAAGTTAAATACTTAAAAGAATGGAGTGATATATTTTAGCCAAATAGGTTCTGAAAAGCTAGTAGGTTGAGGTATATACTTATAGGTAATTTTGGGGATGAATTCTTTTAAGGAGGGGAGAATGTAACGATCCAGAATTTTAGTCATTTAAATTGGAATATTTGATTTATTTTAAATATTGAAAAGTTAATGGAATAATTAGATTTGATTAAATAAGTGAATATGGAATCTAATATGAATGAAAATAATTTCTAATGTTGATATAAATTCTATTTGAATTAGAATAACGATAGTAAACTTTGAAATAAGACTTAAAAAGTGATTAATCAGAAATTGGGAATTACCGATATTAATTAGACGAGTAAAAATAGCCATTCGAGTTACTGTCTCAGAAATGGATGAAACCAGTTTCATTGGATCCATAGTAGTTAATTATTGCAGGATTCCTAATTCATGGAGATTCAACTTATCATTCAATCGTAGGAGCAGTAAATGCGTAGGAATTAATTTAAGTAATTTAAATTAATATAATTCGATTTCGAAAAGCTATCTTCTAAATACTTTCGAATTTGCTTCCGATATATACAACCATTCATTCGTATAGTTGTGTAACCTATAGAACGACTGGTGCCACGCTTCGTTTGGAGTTCGTGATTTCACGGTCCATATAACGAGATATTTTATTTAAATAATAATATATATTTACATATATGTTACATCACCGTACCCACTCCACCATCCGCGCTATTCATCGCCATACTTCCCACTATTCACTCCATACTCCACTTACATCATCAACATATCTCCATCTTCCTATATAAGTGCAAAGAAGGGAAGGCAAAATGTTTCACAAGTTTAAATACAAATAATAAATAAATAAAACCTTATAAACTAACTAGCTGGCCCTAGCATGGACGGCCAAAATGCTCCAACATTCACCACCGATTATCTCCACATCCAAGCAGTGTCGGGCCCAATGTTCATCTAGGAAATCATAGTGGGAAGTGAGATCTTCAATGTGTGCATTGGGGTCGTCGTCATTTTCTTTGTGGTGACGTGGATCTGGCCGTGAATGTTACAGGTTTGGGCTCCAAAATCAAAGTGGAGGCGGCGGCAAGAGGTTGCAGCCTCTGGCCGTGGGTGAAACTCATAATGGAGAATACAGGGGTGGCCATCAATCAGTTTCTGGTGGTCAGAGATGGAGGCAAAAGTCGGTCAAAGCTTTTAAAGGTGATGGGTTTGGTCTCGGCTGGGTTAACGAAGGGAAGAGGAAGAAGGATATGCGGCCTAGATTTGCAGTGGCAGAGATAAACGGCCAGGATTTAATCTGGAATCAAAATTTAAGTTAAGTTTTAAAATAGTTTATATATTATTTCGTGTAATCTTTGAAATGCGATATCTTCATCATACAAGGTCAGATTTGAGTTAAATGAATTCCGTTCGATTCATATCCAAAAATACTACGCGATGGAAGTGGATGTGACTTAAATGGAGCTAGTGGAAATTTTGGTTAAAGTTAAACGCTTGTTTAATTTTAATCTGAAATAGAATGCAGCTACCACGAATGAAATCAAGAGCAAAAACTATAGATAAATCATGCGCATAAAGCTCGAGAAGGGGGAGCTAAGATTTGTAGGATTGTTTTCACCGTAGGAGTGTGAATAGGGTCTACTAAATATTAATGAAGAAATAAAAATAAAAATAAAAATAAAAGGTAATGCAGTAAAGATCACGCACAATTTTACCCAACTTCAACAAAAATTTTCCTACGTGCTGCCCCAAGGTTTCTAATAGAAATTAAGTAATCAGACGCTCACAAAAATACATAAACTTGTGACACCTGCTAACTTGATTAACCTAACTCAGCTCAAAACCCTGCCATAACTCAGCCATTGAGTTGCGAATTCTCGAACTACAAAACCGTAGTTCGCAAACTAGTTAATCTAGAGTTTGACTTAATTATAAAACAAAAACAAAAAAAAGCACTTAAATAATAAATAAAAACCCTAATAAACTATATGGCCCATTTAAAAAGATAAACAAGTTTCCCCTTTTATTTTGCTTCCTGCTTACCCATCCTTCTCATTTCCTTGTAATCTAGAATTAGATTTTTGTTGAAAATGAAGCAGCCACTTGGAAAAAGAAATTCAAATCATTGCGTTGATGCTTTCATTCCTCAATTTTCTTACTGCTACTTCAATGTCGAGTTCGGTTGGTATTATATGGATATGCAATTTTTACTTTATTTGTTCTGTTGATTTGCTTGAACTCGAACTACTTTGATTTCCGATGAGGAATTGGGTATTTATAGGGATCAAAACCCTATAATTTTATTTCGTATATTTTGATTTGAATTCTTCGTGATTTTAGTCCTTGCATTGATTTCTTATCGGACGATTTTTGAAGCATGACTTGTTTATCTTTGACTTGATCATCCCTCGATTACAGCTTGGTATTTGAATTTAAGATATATATACTGATTTTGGGTTAATCTTGACTTCCTGAATTCTGACTTGTTCATCATGGTATCCTCTGTTAATTTTTCTACTCCTTCCCGAATTTGTTCTCTGCTTTGTTTAGGATTCTGATATGTTTTTGACTTGTTCATCCTTTGAATGCTCTGTTACTATGCTTTGATCATGTCATGCATACATTGATGTGTTGTTCATTTTCTGAAATATGCTTCCTTATGACCTTTGATTGAATTTCCATGACTTTGTTCGAACCGCTACTGATAATTAACCACATGCCTTGATTTTCTTCATTTGTATGCTCATGTTGCCTTTACTTATTTCATCTCTTTGAAAATTTCTGCCTTGTTGAGATTCAGTGTATGTTTGTGTGTCACCCTATATTGCCTTGCTTGAGTTTGATCCGATGTCTCTATGTATATACACACATACATATATGTATGTATTTATGTGTGTGATTGCTATGGCTATGCTTTGTCCACCTGAGTGCTTACATTCTGACTTTGCTTGCATATACATGTCACTATGCTTGTTAGACTTGCTGTATCTGGTGCACTTTAGTGTACTGAAACTGAACTTGTAATTTTGCATGTTGAACTGCTTTCTCCTGACCATGTCTTGTGCACTTTCTATTTTTTTTGTTCGAGTCATGGTGGTTGGTGTGAATATTTGGCATTGTTTCTTATTGCCTTTCTGCCATGTTTCATCCTAATGTGCTAGTCCTCTTTTTCCAGTTTCCCTTGCTGGCTTTGCTTGTGTGGTCCTGCATCTAAAAAATCTGACTTTGTACTGGTTGTTTGATTACTTCACCATGAACTGCTTGTCATACTTGCTTTATCCTTTGTACATGTCTGGTGCACTTTGATCCACGGTTTACCTGGACTAACCTTGGTTAGTTTTGGTTCGTGTTTGCATTGCACCTGAGTTAAATCTAGACTTGGCTTGGGTTTGACCTTGTGCTCACCTGTCCCTGCAATTTTAACAAGCAAGTATATATCAGTGTGCACGACTTTATGGCATGTATAGTGATACACCGTGCATGCCACAAGTTGTTAACATATTTTTGATTCCAGTTTGAAATATCAAGATAAATTAAAAAATGATGACGAATAAACCAAATAACCGAGGCAAACAATATTTTTCAAACACACACTTCATTGTGCATTGTAATATATTTCTTTTTCAATTTTACTACGTCAATGTTTATTTTGCAAATAGATCAGATGCTGGATACAGGCTGGAACAGAGTTGAAGATCAAATACGAGTGATGAGTGAATATGTATTAAGGTGAAACATATATGTAAAACTGTATATTGAAAACTGTGTCCTAATTGAAACTTGTATTTGGAATTGTGTAATTATGGTGAGAGCTTAAATTTGTACTATTTGAATTTGTAATAAAGTATACGTTTGAATAAAATATCTATTTAAATAAGAATTCTGAGTTATTTATTTATTCAAAAAATATTTATTTCATTATATGGAAAAACAAAATAGAACAATAACAAAAACATTTAAACGAATATATATATATATATATATATATATATATTATCATCAAACAAAAATCATACACTAGTATATTCTATAATCTCCCCCTTTTGATGATAACGAACATATATTAAGATTTTGACTCAATTAAATGTATTTGATCTTGATGAATTCTATTAGCTCCCCCTATTTGAATGCTCCCCCTACAAGAAAGCTCCCCCTTCACATATGCATGAAAATAAAAAAAATATGCAAATAAAAAACAATAAAAAAGCAAATGCAATAAACCTAGATGAGAATATGCAAATAAAAGAAATATGACTTATTTGCCAAAATCTTAGCTTCTCTCCCCCTTTTGTTATCTGCAAAAGAGTAATAGTGTTTGATAAGAGTGATAAAGTTTTAGACATTAATACAACATTAATACCTAATCGAGTATAAATATTAAAATTTAAAAATATCAAACAAAAATCAAAAATATTCTGTTTGGCGAAAATTCCATTTTAGAGTTATAGGGGTGATGCGGCATAGAAAACCATATAGTCGTATCCATTTATGGTATATTTATCACAGGAATTTAAATACTTACTAACCATGCATAACCATTAAGACTTTTAAATGAGAATAGTAGTATTCCCTATTTTTATTAAAAATGAATTCCAAGCATCTTCTAACCACGCATAACTATGAGGACTTTTAAATGGGGTAGAACAACTCGCATATTTCATCCAATTTTGATATGTGTTCCATACATGCATAATTGTGAGGACTTTAAATGAGCATGAATGCATATAATAAGAGATTTCAAGTAATTCACCCATGCATAACCATGAGGACATTTAAATTTGAGTGAGTACTTTTGGCTGATTTTATTGCTAATTAAAAAATGAATAATTTCTTGTTTAAATACCACATTTTGACATACTATATTGGATTTTGATAAGTGATTGACGTAGAAATATGATAGAAATAGAGATGGTCGTGGAACTTTTACCAACCAAAGTTATTACAAATTTTGTTTAAATTTTCAAAGAAATTTTCTTAATATACTCTTTCGAGATATAATGTATGATCAAGATCAACACTCAACATTTTTTTCAATCGCTATTTATCTATTCGATATTCAATAGGGAGTCAGATTAGTTAACAATGGCATTTAAGATCAATCCAAAAAAACACATTTCTAAAATGCCTAAACTGAGAAAAAGTCGACAAAAACTATTTTCTAGAAGGGGTTTTGTAAAAATGTCTACCAATTGAAAATATGCGATCTCTAATGAATTGATGTCTAACGTCTATATGCTTGGAGCGAGAATGATGTACAAGATTATTTGTGAGATCAATTGCACTTTTTGCTATCACACATAAGTGGAACTCGTTTAAAATTATACCATAGTCTTGCAAGGTTTGTATAATCCATAAGATTTGAACAGAGCAACCGCTTAGAGCAATGTACTCTGCCTCAATGGTAGATAATGCAATACAATTTTGTTTTCGACTTGACCATGCAACTAACAAACGTCCCAACATAAAACATGTTCCACCAGTACTTTTTCTATCAACTAGACTACCATCATAGTCTGCATTTGAATACACTTTTAACTCAAAGTTATCATTAGTTGGATACCATAGACCAAACCATGAGGTGTGCAACAGATACCTTATAATCCTTTTTACAGCTTTTAAATGAGAGTCTTTTGGATTTGATTGAAACCATGCACATAAACAAATACAAAACATAATGTCTGGTCTAGAAGCAGTAAGATAAAGAAGTGATCCAATCATACCTCGATATTTCTTTTGATCAACTACATTACCTTTTTCATTGTTGTCAAGTTTAATTGTTGTGCTCATGGGAGTTTTTGCAAGTTTAGCATCTTTCAATCCAAATTTGTTGAAAGCTCTTTGGTATATTTTGTTTGAGAGAGGAATGTATCTTTTTGCTTTGTTTGATTTGAAATTCTAAAAAGAATTTCAACTCTCCTACCAAGCTCATTTCAAACTCTTCCTGCATGACTTTTTCAAATTTCTCATATAAAAGGTTGTTAATGGCACCATAAATAATGTCACAACATATATTTGAACAATCAATAAGTCATCATTTTCATGCAATAGAAATAATGTGGTGTCTACACAATCCTTTTTGAACCCATTTTCAAAGGGATAAGTGCTAAGACATTCATACCAATCCCTAGGGGCTTGTTTAATCCGTATAATTCTTTCTTAAGTTTATATACATGGTTAGGGTGTGCTTGACTTTCAAAACCTTCAGGTTGTTCAACGAATACATCCTATTTCCAAATTCCATTAAGAAAATCACTTTTAATATCCATTTGTCTTAGTTTAAATCCTTTATAACAAGCAAAAGCTAACAAGGTTCTAATGGATTCTAGTCTTGCTACTGGTGGAAAAGTTTCATCAAAATCATCCCTTCAATTTGATTATAATCTTTAGCAACCAACCAATCTTTATTCCTAATCACATTTCCACATTCATCAAATTTATTTTTCAAAATCCATTTGGTTCCTACAATAGGATAATCATTAGGTCTAGGTGCTAGAATCCAAATATCATTTCATTTAAATTGATTTAACTCTTCTTACATAGCCATAAACCAACTCTCATCATTGAGAGTTGTATCTATGTCTTTGGATTCAATTTCTTAAATAAATCCTCTTTATAGACACAAATCACATTGATTTCCAAAGGAGGAATGAGTTTGAATACCTGTGGTAGGATTACTTATTACCAATTCTGGAGGATGATCTGCTTTGAATTTTAATCGCTCTAGTTTTAGATTTCTTTGGACTTCTTTCGTGGTTGCAGTTTTTTTTGGATTTTCACTTTCATCTTTTTAGTTCTCCTCTTCGACATTGCTTTTGATTGTTTCCTTGCTTTGACCATCAATGCCTTCATCAAATTTCACATTGATTGACTCCATGAATACTCTATAAGCTTTGCTTCTGGAAGAGTACCCCATGAACTTGCCTTTGTCAACTTTTGGCTCAAATTTTCCTAGTTGATCACCTTTATTGAGAATAAAACATGGACAACCAAAATTTTAGAAATATGCAATGTTTACCTTTTTGTTGAATCATAGTTCATATGGTGTTTTATTAGGAATCGACCTAATCATGACTCTATTCATTACATAACAAGCTATATTTACTGTCTCTGCCCAAAAGGACAAGGGTAGTTCATACTTATTTATCATAGATCTAGCCAACTCTTGTAAGATTCGATTCTTTCTCTCGAATACTCCATTTTGTTATGGAGTACGTGGAGCAGAGATTTCATGTTTAAATCCATTTTCATCCCAAAAATTTTCATATTCATAATTTTCAAATTCTCCACTATGATTACTTCTTAGCGAAATAATACAAACTCCTTTTTCATTTTGGACTAATTTTGAGAATTTAGTGAAGTATGAGAAAGTTTCTGATTTTTTAGCTATGAAGTATACCTACGTGTATCCAGAGTAATCATCAACCAATATAAAACAATATCTCTTACCACCAAAACATGCAATATCGTTAAGTCCAAACAGATCCATATGAACTACTTCAAGGACTCTAGATGTAATTACAGTGTTCTTGGCATGAAAAGATGATTTTTTAATTTTTCCCATAGTACATGATTTACATAGAGTTTCTGTTTTAAAATCATGAGATGGTAAACCTCTTACCAAATCTTTTCTTTTTAACTGGTTTAATAGATTCATGCTAGCATGTGCTAATCGTCTACACCATAAGTTCACTTCTTCATCCTCAGGTACCAAACATTTTGAAAGAGTGAGATCATCAAAAGACAGAGATTATATATTACCTTTCCTCTTACTTGAAAATAATGTTTCTTATAATGATTAGTCAACAATTTTGTACAAATCAGAATCAAAATAATTCATTCCCTTGTCATATAACTGGCTGAATGAAATCAGAATATGGTGCATATTTTCGACATAATACATCATTTAAGGTAAATGTGCCATTACCTACATTACCACTGCCAATAATTTATTGTGGCCCGTTGTGACTCTGCCACCTTTGTACTTCTTTAGGATAAGGAACTTTGATCTATTGCCTGTCATGTGCCTAGAACAGCCAAAATCCAGGTACTACTCTTGATGTTCCTTAGTCTGCCAACACACCTAGACGAGAAACGAGTTTAGTGACCTATTTGTTTTCATAGGTCCATGATTGTTAGTGATAAAAAATTTTGAAAAACAGTTTTGCATAGAATCAAGACATTCTATGTTTGTTCCTTTTGGCACCCAGATTTGTTTGATTTTAAGGTATTTTACATTCACGCCTTTAGGAACCCAAATTGGTATGGTTTTCATGTGTTTGGTTCTATGCCAGCTGTAGCAACCCGTATATTCTACGATTGTATATTTAAATGATTTATTTAAATATAGCATCGTTAGTCGGATTAAAGTCCAAAATGCTACCTTTTGCAAACAGTCGAATTAGGACTCAAGACCACTTCCATCAAGTTCAAAACGGCGTTTGCGACCTTTTTAAGTATAAACATCGATATGTTTGGAGTTCACTAGAATTTTGCTATTTTTCTATTGGGCTTTGGGTTTGGTTTCAGCCCACTCACTCATCTAATAACCTAACTTCCTCACTCTTCATTCATTCATTCTATTTTCCTAACACTCTCAAGCTAAAGGAAAGAATGGGGGAAAGAAGAGGAAACTAAAATACCAAAACCCTACATTACTAGGAATTCTTGATTCAAGCTCCATAATCAAAGAGAAGCTTAGGTAAGCATCATCTTCTTCTTCTCCATCTCAATTCCTCTTCAATTTTAGAAATTTCCTATAACCTAATTTAGGAAATTATTGCTTATAATCTTAGATTGAAGCTTCTAGAGTTAAAGTTGAAGAGTGGTTGATCTTGCCTTTGTTTTTAAGCTCCTCCTTCATTGTTTTTGGTTTTAAAGGCGAGTTCTAAACTCACATCTATGTCTATAGTCTTCATGGTTGTTAGGTATGAATTCCTAACATCTATTGCTTGACCAATTGATTTTGAATTGAATTGGTTTGATGAATTTTCCAATTTTTGGTATTTTGGAGTCAAAATCTATGAAAATTCTACATTGGATGTTTTGACATGTTGCTTGGAGTGTATTGAAGAGCCTATAGGGCTGGGTTGTCGCTTGGCATAAATCCCTAGCCATCGTTGGTCGTTCGATCGCTTTTGAGATAATTTGGCCATCGTTGGCCTAGAAGATTTTTGCTCCGAGCTTCAGCTCAAACGTTTGGTACAACAGTCAAATGTCTGGGCTATCGAAATAAAATTTCCAGTCTCTCAGCTCAGACGTCTAGGAGATCCACCAGAAATCTGGAGTTGCTTATTTCAGCCATCTTGCTTGTTTTGATGGGTATCCATTTTATATCGATTTTTGGTTGATCCAACTTGATGTTATCACTTCTGTCGACTTTGATGACTTCCTTCTGGATTTTTTGGAATATCCATTTTGATGGATTTGGTATCGATTCATATGGTTTTGATTCACATTTTCGTATGTGAATATTTGGTGATTGATTGATTTTACAATCATTTATGTGATTTGTCACTTCTAAAATACAAAGGTTTTTATACTGGTTGTAAATATTCAAACACTTTCACAAAATTGATTTTAACGTTACTTTTAGTACAAAGCTTGTTTTGAAAACCATTTTTCAATCTATTAGTATATACAAACCTTTACCTCACTCGTATGAGAAATCTAATTAAACGGCTTAGTAAAACAAGTGGTATGAAATGCTTGCGTTTACTTCGTCGGTTAATTTTTGGACTTGTTCGATTGAAATCGTGACAATTTTCGAGTGGAAATCTACAATTTGTTCGTAAATACTTAAGTTAAGCCAATGGTTATGGGACATGAATCTAAACTCAATTATTTACTAGCTTAGTGTAATTCATGCTTCTTATTGATCAATGGTGATCATTTTATGGTTTAAACTAGCGACATTCGATGTCTCTTTGTCCACGTAAGCGACAGTACCACGTTATGTTGAGCTTCGTCTCATTTTTATGGGCCAACGACCCATGGTCTTTTGACCATTCTTTGGAGTTTCGAATCATTTTTATGGGCTAGTGACCCATGTTCTTTTATGGTGTTCGGTTCATCAGATGTACCATTATTATACTACATCGATGTTCCGGTTTATCTGGAACATCGGATGTACCGTTATTATACTACATCGTTGTTCCGGCTTATCAGGTTCTTCGGGCGTACCGTTATTGTACTACGTCGTTGTTCCAAATTATTGGAGTTTCAGGTCCATCGGATGTACCGCTATTGTACTACGTCGATGTTCTGAATTATTCGAGTTTCACGTTCCTCGGGCGTACGGTTATTGTACTACGTTGTTGCACCGGCTCTATGGTTAGCGACCATGGAATAGCGTTCCATTTGTGATACAAGTGTAGGTGTGTTTTCATACTCCCATTGATAGGCCTCCCCCTTGTGATTTCTTGATTTCTAATTATTGATTTCTGAAATTTGTGTTTCACCAATTTTTGCAATTGGCATTGATATGTTTGTCAATATTTGGGGTTTGGTGAATAGGCCAAAGAATATGACACTCTTTTTGGTGTATGAGATTTTTGAGATATTGTATGATTTTTGTTGTTGTTAAATGTATACTTACCACAATATGGCATTATTGTTATTGTACGTTTTTGTCATATCTCTTATCCTATCTCATTTTATCTGATAATTATAGCTAGACTAATCCGTTTATTATTTTTTTCTTAAATAATACTCAGGTCAGACCGAGGTATTCCAGGTACTTCTACTTGACTTATTATCAGGGATCATCATCTGATTTTTTTGGCTAACTACTTTAGATGAGTAGTTTTTTGTTTTATACATTCGAGATAGAGACTTCTTGATGTGTACATATTCTTTTGTCTAGCACTTGTACCTATTCTTTTGTGATGTAGTGGATCTTGCATGACCACTACTTTGATGTACACTTCATTGTGTTTTATTCATATATGTTTCCGCCTTTGTGATATGAATGTCTGTGTTTGATTTTTTGTTATGCTTATTTTATATTGGTTTCCGATGAGCACATAGCCAATGTGTAGTAGCCTTGAGATTGTATCGGTATGTCGGATTTCCTCTTGAAACGAAATGCAATACTACCTGACATATCCGTATTCGCACAAAGAAATTACACAGATGGTCGCTCCTCAACAGCCTCATTCTTCGTGCTAGTTGACGGCATTACCCAGTAGTGTCCTTCACTTGTGTGAGCATAGAGGTAGGGCGTCATAGCTTGGTATCAGAGCAAACTTCGGAACAATATAGAATAATTTAGGAAGAATCATTGTCCTAAGTCTTTCTTAGGAATCGTGCCTTAGGATTTAATCCGAGTCTTAGGACCCATTCTATATTAAATTCTTTATGATGCCTTGTTTTATCAATCATGATTGTTTGATATTCATTCTGAGAATAACCTTTTTTCTCTTCTTTTTTTTCCTTAAAGAAGAGAAATGGTTAGATCTGGCCGTTCCAGCGCCGGTCATTCCAGTGCTACTCCTCAGGATGGAGTATTATGTATGCCAAGCAGCTCTTAGATCATGTAAAGAATGCTCAAGCCGTCGGACCCATTCCAGAGCCTACTCTTCCTAGATCTGGGTTTGCACGCTTGTACAGAGATTATACCGATTTGGGTGGAAGGCCATTCAGGGGATCCGAAAGTGTTATAAAAATCCAATCTTGGCTTAGATCATGCGACCGCATCTTTTCTCGCATGAATCTTATTGATCTCCATCGAGTCCAAGTGGCTTCTAGTATGCTCCAAGAAAGAGCATTAGATTGGTATGAGCTTTTGGTTTTTGAAATCGTTGAAGTGGATCTAACTTGGGAGCAATTCCGGGAAAGGTTTGAACTAAAATTTGTGCCAAAAGCTGAAAAGGTAACTTTAGCTCAGCATTTCATTGACCTTTTTCAAGGTGAATCTTCTGTGACGGATTACGTCGCATTTTTTGAATCTCGCTCTAAATATGAGGTCGAGTATATTAATATCCCATTGAATAAAAATTAGAGGTTTGTCTATGGGTTGAATAAGAACCTTAAAAAGCCTTTACTTATGAAACTAGAAGTTTTTTGATGAGCTTGTTGATGTCGCTCTTCGACTTGAAGAGACCGATAAAGAAAGCGATGTTGAAGTTGTGGGTGCCAAACAGAACTTCAACATCAACAAGAAGAGGCCTGCTAGGTTCAAAGGCCCTAATCACAACAAGAAAGGGAAGCAAGCAACTTCATTAGCAAAGATTCCTACCTTTAGTCGTAGGCAATGCTACAATTGTGGTTCTAAGGACCATTATGCTAATAGATGCCCGAAACCTCTCTTTTGTCGTTATTGCAAAAGTTCGGGTCATCTTTTATATTCATGTCCCAAACTTCCAAGCAAGAAGGAGGGAAAGCTAAATATTATGCAAGCTCCTAATAACACTTCTCTTGGTCAAGGTATTTCTCATTCTATCCTTGATGGCATTATTATGTTTCTTGATCAACCTGTGTGAGTTCTTTGTGATATGGGTGCATCCCATTCTTTTATATCAAAAGAACTTGTTGATACTTTTTCTTTAAGTGTTATGGCTTTGATGACTTCACTAAGAATTGCGAATCCGGTTGGTGGATCCGCAACACTCAGTTTGCTTTGTAAAGATGTTGAGATTATTTTATGTGATTTTTCTTTCCGAGCCGATTTGCATGCTATGCGTTACTTATGCTACGGAATGATTTTGGGAATGGATTGGCTTAACCGTTATGAAGCCCATATCCTATGTCCTGAGAGGACTATTCATCTTCGACATCCTTAGTCTGTTAAGCAAATTTCTATTGTTCTTAAAGATTCAGATTCCAATTTAGTAGCATCCTTATATTCTCTAAACCCTCATGATGATGATAATGATGAAGAGGAAGATGTCATTTCCCTCATTCACATTTTTCATGAATTTCCCGACATATTTGAGCCCGTTTTAGGATTATCCCCTAAGCGAGCAATCGAGTTCAGAATTAATCTGATCCCTGAAGCTCTACTTGTTTGCACAAAAAATGGGCAAACACCTCCAAGTCGTATGAATTAGTTGATTTTATGTTGATCTGGATGGTTTGGGTGATTTACGCAAATATATAAAATAGATGGACTAAACTGTAAAAGACACACAAGATTTATAGTGGTTCGACATGAACGTGCCTACGTCCACTTTATATGTTATTCTCCTTTTTCTTTCAGATTACAAGCACAAAGCTCTGTATACAAGTATATGAAAGTTGTTTGAAAGTTCTTTCCGTGCTTGAGCTCTCAAACTTGTCTGCCATTGTTGTACTCCTTCCCCTCTATTTATAGAGTGGGGTTGGGGGCAGGGGTCTTGGATGTATACAGCAGTTGCGGGCCTGGGCTGATGCAATCTGGCTTGGCAGAGTTGGTTCGGTTTACCTTGGTTTGGTGGTAGGAGACGAGTGGACCGGTAGAGCTTTGGACTGGTGATAGTAGCTTTAACTCTTGGTTCGGTGGTAGGAGCACGGAGTTGGATCTGATTCAGTGGTGAGTGAAGGGATGGGTTGGTTCGGCCATGCTTTGACTCGGTAGGTAGGTTGATTCGGTGGTGGCTACTTCGAGTTGGTTCGGCAGGGAGGTGGTCTGGTGGCGAGTGTACGAAGCTTGGTTCGGCGTGGCTTGGTTCGGCAGAGGTTGATTCGGCTAGGCATGGACATGGAGAGGCTTTCAACCGGTAGTTGGTTGGTTCGGCCAATGGTAGTTGGAGAAGCCTTGGACCGGTAATGAGAACTCGCCCAACATTTGCCCCCAAAGTGGGGCACATGCCTGCATGTGTCGCGCTTTGTTTTGCTGGGATAGTCTCGTTCGGTTTTAAGCGTCGAGCCATCTGGTCCGGTCATTGAGGTTTGCTTATAAATAGGGGTCACGTGCCTTCGTTATTCCTTACCAAACGAGCCGAACCTTTTGCTGAATCAAACTCCTAGTTTCACCGAACCAAAGCGCTAGCCGAACCAGGTGAGACCCCTTTCCCGCCGAATGAATTTTTATACTGTACTACCGAATGATCTTGAGGGTTCAATAGCCGAATTCGTTTTGAAAGTTGGGATGCCGAATGAGCTTTATACTGAGAATGCCGAATGAACCCTGGTATTGGGAATGCCGAATGGACTTAACACCGGATGAGCCTTTGTATCGGCTTTGCCGAACAATACTAGGAGTTCTGGGCGTTTCGATTTTTGAGTGAAATTTCAGACTATATACACTTGCTTGTTTATATCCTCTGTTCCAACAATATGTTTTTCTTTTGTGTTTGTAGGAAAATGTCTCGCAAAGTGGAAACTCGATCAGAAAAAAGAAAATCTACGGATAGACGAGAGTCCCCCGTGGTGCCCCCAGCCCAGCCAGGACCGGAACGTCGTGGACCCACCCCGAGGTCGCTAGTAGACGGGTATGGTCCCCAAGAGCTTCTGAATTCTCCTCCTGATTGCTTTCCGAGCTCTCTCAGAGAGGAGCAACTTGACGTTATCTCCCGCTCCTTTGGGATTGATAAAGCATGCATGCTGTTGCCAGGGAGGGGGTCATGCCATATAATCCCCCTGAAGGATACTTCGCGTATAACCGATATCATTGCATGTGTGGGGCCATTCCTCCGATCAATGCGTGGATAGTCAGCTTCATTACTTACCTGAAAGTGGCTCCTTTTCAGCTTCAGCCCAACTCCTATGCCATCTTAGTGTGTCTATTCGTTATCTTCCATAGGAGATATGGGCGCCCCCCTTCTAACCAGGAAATTCGATATCTATATAATCCGAGGGGCTACAAGAAGGGGTCTCCATACATTAATTTAGAGTCGGCCGTGTCCTTCAATCCGGTCTTGGACTTATACTCGAAGTTTACGATATTTAAGAAGGAATGGTTCTTCGTCAAGGACGACTCCGTTTCTTTTCGCCTTTTCACTTCTGGCTGTAAGTTGAATTCCATTTGTAATTTCTTTGTCCCGACTGCAATGCTTTCTCTTATATGCTTTTATTTCTTGCTAGCGACAGGTGGCTTTGCGGTCATGGAGAATGATCGCCTGGTATAGATGGCCGCGAAGATAGAGGCTATCTCTGGAAGGGACAGGTCGGCTTCTTACCTGATCAGGAATGCCACTCTCCTGGAGCACAACCTGATTCTTCCACGTCAATCCGTGGTTAAGCAGAGAGATACAGCCGAGGAAAGGGCTGCCAAAGCTAAAGACGGGGCCAATGTGAAGAGTAGCAAGAGGAGACCCTTCTCGATACCTCCAGTTTTCGGGAGGAAAAAGCTTAAGAAGACTGACGGACCCTCCCCTAGCACATGTCTAGATATTCCGGAGGAGGAAGGTGGAGAGGAGGAAAGAGGCGAGGAGGAGAGCGGAGGGGATGGAGAAGGTGAAGGACAGGGTGGTAGTGGTGCCGGGGTTTTGTCTTTCGAGCAGGCAGGGGAGATCCAGGAGTGGGAGGATGATGCCTTCCGCCAGGCTTTTGAGGGGTTAGAGGAAGGATCAGCCTCGGTGGAGAAGGCGAAGAAGGCTGGGACTGGTGCCGATCCATCTTCTAAGGATCTTTCATCTAGGGTAACTCAAGGTCAATTTTCAACTTCTGCAGACTCCCTTTATGATAAGGACTTAGTAACATTTTATGGCCAGCTCCCGTCCTGGAATGAGATTTAGGACTTTTGCAGTATCCCACTCCCCCTAAGGGTTTGTAAAATAAACGCGTCTTCCTACTCCTTTTAACTTGTCTCATTTCTTGGATTATAGTTTCATGCATGCTCGTAACACTTGGTTTTTATTCCAGGAATGGGTAAGGTGGCCAAGACATCAGATATTCGGCACCGCCTTGAACAGTATAAGTTACTCAAAGCTTCCGCCAAACCAAAGCCGTCAACTAGCTGTGCTGGAGATGCGGTTAGATATCGCCCTCTTCTCAGTGTTATTGATGAAGATATGCAAAAAAGAAAGAGGGGCCGATCTTCGTTTGAACCTTCACCTGGCCCTAAGCCTCCAGTCCAGCCTATCCATGATATTACTGAGGAGGATACTGAGTTTATGCCTTCCCCGCATCCGTCCGAAAATCCAACCGTCGCCCCGATAGACCATCCTGGTTTGGTTCGCAACCTATTTGCCGGCCATCCGGATCTGGACCCGAGTTTTCATGACATCTCTTTTGACAAGGCCATGGGTGAGCATCTTCTTCCCCGCAATCCCATGGTACAGGTGCTTGATGAGGCTAAGTCCTTAGACCTCGATTTGCTTACTACTCGTATAGTTACCATGGGGGACGAAGCCAAGGCTAATATCGATCGGGTGGTTGAAGAGACCAAGAGGCTAATGGAGCATCACGCTCCACTGGCCAAGGCTGGGGAGGAAATTGGAAGTGCTGATATTCGGTTGCGGCTAAAGGTTGCTGATCAGGCCAAACAGCTTGCCGATCAAGCCATTCAGATTTCTCAGCATGAGGCAGCCTCCAAGCGGTTGAAGAAGACTATGGAAGAGGCTAGTAAGGCAGAACTACGAAAGATGGAGGCTGCCTGCAAGGAACGGATTGACATGGCCATCGCAACGGTGGACGAAATTCAGAGAGCGGATCTTGAGCAGGTAGAAGAGTTATCTGGAAGGCTTGAGGCCGCAGAACTTGCTCAGGCCAAGCTGAAGGAGGAGATGGAAGTGATGCAGAAGTCCCTTCAGGCTGACTGCTCGAGATACCGATTGGAGAGAGATGCTGTTGTCGCACGACTGTCGGCTTCTGAGGCCCGGATGAAAGAGTTTGAGGAGAACGAGGGGATGATGGACGAGATGCTCCAGGACATGTATTTCCGTACTTGGAGGCAGGGCAACCTGTCCTGGATGGACGATTATCCCCGGGTTATGGCTAGGATATATCTCCGGGCTTTGGAGGAAGCTAAGGCCGATGCGGATAAGGAAGGTGGTGCGGCTTTCAGGATGGATGTGGTTACGGCCCAATTCACTAAGAAAGAGAAGGTGGCGGTTAAGGAGGGCATGCGGCTGCTTGGTGCGGATGAGGTAGGCGTGCAGCTGGACGATGATGGTCAGGGAGTAGGTGCTGGTAAGTCTTCCTTTTAACCTTTTCATGGTTTGATTGCTTATCTTTCGTGATTATTGATGGATTCTCTTCTGAATTATGCAGGCGGGACCTCGGTAGCACATGCTGGGAGTTCCGATCCTGCAGTTAAGTAGATCCCGAGGGCTAGCGGGATGGAGGCGAAGCCCTGATTCTTTGACTTGACTTGTACATATTTTGGTTGCTGTCTATGTTAGTCCAAAACATTAATGTAACTTGTAATTATATTATTTGTAAAGAATGACTTTATGTAATTTTATAACATAAGCTGATTCTGTCATGTTTGAATGCTGTTGTCATTTTGATATGTTGCATAAGAAATACAGCTGCGTGTTTATGCATCTGACTCAATCGTATTTAATGCTAAGTTTCTGCTTAAAATATTATCTCATGTCTTGTAATGCCAATATGATGTGTGAATAAATTAAAGCTACATATTTGTATAAAAGATAAGATAGTACCGCCCTTCGTGTTTTAGTTGTAGAGGGTTGCTTTGAATGTCTTGCGTGACTGAGTATGGAATGTAGCCGAGTGTTCCGTCATCCGGATGTGAGCTCATATTTCCACAAGCAAGAGTTCCTCTATTTTGTGACCTGTACTTTAGGGATTGTTATATAGGATAGGAGAGAAGTTTTTGAATGAAATGGAAATATGAGAAACAGTAAAACTGCCAATCACGAAAGGCCGTCGATATGCTTAAGTTCGTGGCAAACGGGTTTTGTAGTCACTTTCCCTTGCTGTAGGTCTTGGAGACATTTGTCACCCATCTTACGCCTCCGCGGGGAGTTTATCTTTTTTACCACAGCCGCACTTAAGACATATCAGAGCCGAGATCGCGCACAGTAACTACCCGAGCAATTATGGCCCGTAATCGTGGGTATTATTTGATTTACTGCGGTCGGCTAGCGTGGGTGCCGATCGTCAACCGTGAACTACCCCTGGCTGGCCATACCTTATATTGGGGCTTAAAGTAGGTTCACAGTTGCCTGCGAGCCGAACGCCGTAATGAGCTGCCATCGGCTATAGTCGGCCTTCTTGATGGCTTATAATCGGCTCATTACAGTTGGCTTTGAGGGCAGTCGCGAGCAATGAGTTAACCCCCAGCAGAGGGATGCTGAAGCAAAAGTGTCTCATTGGCGAGTGCATAGAATCACATAGTACCTGTTGGGTCTTGTCCAGGTGAGGTTGCGCCGTGAAGTTCCAGTATGGAAATGTCGTTATACATGATTTTGTTCAACAGAAAAGGATAAAGCTTAACAAGCAGCCAAGATATAAAGGAACAAGTTAAAAAGAGACAAGATTTTTAAAGTGATTCGGCACGAAAATGCCTACGTCCACTGATTCTCTTTGTTAATTCACTTCATATGGGCAGTACAAGTTAAGAAAAGTATCGACGGAGGTGTCGGATGTTCCAAGCCCTCTGAAACACCTCTCCGTCCACTGTTGACAAAATATAGGCTCCGTTGCGGAGATCTTTATGAATTACATAGGGTCCGTCCCAGATTGGATCTAGCGTTCCCGGGCGCGGGAAGATTCGCTTGAGGACAAGATCTCCTTCTTGTAAGCTGCGGTGCTTGACTTTGGAGTTGTATTGTGCTGCAACTTTTTGCTTATGAGCTGCTGCTTTGAGTGCTGCATCGTTTCTTCTCTCTTCAATTAGATCCAAAGACATGTGGAGTAGTTATTCGTTCTCTTCTGGGTTGTAGTGGATCCTGCGGTGGGAAGGCACTACAGTTTCAACTAGGAGCATGGCCTCCGATCCGTATGCCAAAGAGAAAGGAGTATGCCCTGTTGACGTTCTGTAAGATGTGCGGTAGGCCCAAGGTGCCGTAGGAAGTTCATCCACCCAAGCGTCTTTTGACTTTTCAAGTTTCTTCTTCATTAGGGTTTTGAGAATTTTGTTGACAGCTTCGACTTGTCCGTTTGCCTGGGGTAAGCCACAGATGAGAAGCTTTTGTGAATTCCGTGCTCTTGGCGCCAGTCGGAGAATTCCTCGCTGTCAAATTGAAGTCCATTGTCCGATATGATTTTGAGTGGAACTCCGTACCTGCATAAAACATTTTTGATCAAGAAGTTAATAACTTTTGCCGAAGATATTTTATTTAGAGGCTCCGCTTCCACCCATTTGGTGAAATAGTCAACTGCTACTACGGCATATTTGGCTCCGCCTCGGCCCACTGGCAGTTCGCCAATCAAGTCAATTGCCCATATTGCAAAGGGCCAAGGGCTGGTCATTTGAGTAATTTCATTTGTTGGTAGTCGAGGAATCTTAGCAAATTTCTGACATCTGTCACATCTTTTGATGAAGTCTAGGACGTCATTGTTTAAGGTGGGCCAGTAATATCCATATCGGAGTATCTTCTTTGCCAGAGTCTGCCCACCAGTGTGATCTCCGCAACTTCCTCGATGTATGTTGGATAAGATCTCTTTGGCTTCCCTTCCAGCGACACACCTTAACAAGGGATTAGAGAAGCCGCGTCGATAGAGGATGCCTACTTGTATCGTGTAGCGGGAAGCTTTCCTCAAGATTTTCTTGACTTCGTTACGCCCGTCGGGCAGTGTGCCATCTTGTAAATATTTACGGATAGGAGTCATCCAAGTTTCCTCTTTGATTGCAGCTATCATGTTCATTGTCTCGTAACTCGGGGCTAGTTGCTGTGAGATGGTTATTGTTCGGGAAGCGGCGCCGTCCTTCATGCTAGCTTGCTTTGCCAGTTCGTCGACCTCCTGATTCTCTTCTCGAGGAATGTGTTTTATTAAATAGTGATCCAACTGATTGAGCAGTAGCTTGGTCTTCTTTAGATATGTTGTGAGTCATTCTCCTCGAGTGTGGAATTCTCCCCGTATTTGATTTACAATTAGTTGAGAATCACTATGGAGACATAAAGAACCGACTCTAATCTCCAGGGCAAGTTCTAATCCGGCTATCACTGCTTCGTATTCTGCGTCATTGTTAGTGGCAGCGAACTCCAACCTTAGGGTGTAGTGCAGCTTCCTTCCCCTGGCGGTGATTATCACAACACCTGCCCCTGAGCCTTGTTCATTTGATGCTCCATCAACGAAGAGGTTCCACTTGATATTTTCTGCTACTTCAGATTGCTCCTTACCTTCGTTAGTAGTGAATTCGGCAATGAAATCAGCTATGGCTTGTCCCTTGATAGTGGTGTGAGGATGGTAGGTAATATCATATTGACTCTGTTCAATGCACCACTTAAGTAGTCACCTGGAAGTGTCGGGGCGATGGAATACTTGCCTTAGTGGTTGATCAGTTAAAACTCTGATGGAATGAGAATGGAAGTAGTGTCGCAGTTTCCGTGACATGATTAGCAAACAGTATGCTTGCTTTTCAAGTTTAGCGTATCTGGCTTCTTCCCCTGTGAATCTCTTGCTTACAAAGTATACGGGTCGCTGTGCGTGGTTGTCCTCCCTTACCAAAGCGGCGCTTAAAGCATGGGACGATACAATAAGGTATAGGTATAGTTCCTCACCTTCATTTGGAGTTGAGAGTACTGCTGGTCTTTGGAGGTGTTCGATTAAGTTAAGGAAGGCTATCGAGCATTCGTTAGTCCATTCAAACTTTCCTTTGTCTTTCTTAAGTGCTTCGAAGAAAGGGTTGCATTTGTCGGTTGCTTTAGAGATGAACCTGCTTAGGGCAGCCACCTTCCCGTTTAGGCTTTGCATCTCTCTTCGAGTGGATGGCATCTTGATATCTTGCAAGGCCCGGACTTGTTCGAGGTTCGCTTCAATCCCCCTGGCATGGACGATGAATCCCAAGAACTTTCCCGACGATACTCCGAAGGAGCACTTTAGAGGATTCAGTTTCATTCCATATTGGCGAAGTATTTGAAACATCTCGTTCAGGTGGTTTATATGATCGTTGGCTTTCCTTGATTTTACCAGCATGTCATCCACATAAACTGCCATAGTTCGCCCTATTAATTTCGCAGACATCTTGTTGACGAGGCGCTGATAAGTAGCTCCGGCGTTTTTAAGTCCAAAAGGCATTACTTTGTAGCAGTACAATCCTCGGTCAGTGATGAAACTAGTGTGATCTTGATCGGGGGCGTGCATAGGGATCTGGTTATATCCTGAGTATGCGTCCATAAAGGATAAGAGTTCGTGTCCAGCTGTGCTGTCCACGAGTTGGTCGATTCGGGGGAGTGGGAAGCAGTCTTTCGGGCAAGCGTCATTTAAGTTGGAGAAATCGATGCATGTTCGCCACTTCCCATTAGCTTTCTTTACCAGTACCCGGGTTGGCGATCCATTCTGGGTAGATGGCTTCTCGTATGAAGTCATTGGCAAGTAAGTTATTCACTTCTTCCTCTAGGGATGCTGATCGTTCTGCCCCTATGCTTCTCTTTTTCTGCTTTACTGGCGCCTTGGTGGGATCGATGTTCAGTACGAGGCATGCTACATCTGGGGAGATTCCTGTCATATCAGCATGCGTCCATGCAAATACATCCATATTGTGGCGAAGAAAATCAATGAGTTGTTCCTTTAATTCTTCTTTTAGTTGAGATCCGATTTTCAATAGTCTACTTGAGTCATGTTTGTCTACAGCTACGAATTCCATAGCCTCTGCAGGCTCGGCGGTGGCCTCCTCCTCTTTGTCCCTGGGGTCTAATTCATTGAAAGGGTCACTGGTATATCGAAGAGGAGGGGCTTTCTTTAGTTGCTATGCTTCCAAGTTTTTCATGCAGAGAGTAGTCTCTGCATTTTTCCCTTTATCTTTTCTGCGGTTATTGCGAAGTTCAGTTACATAGCAGTCTCGAGCAGCGTCTTGATCCCCCTCCATTTCTCCTACTCCGTTATCTGTTGGGAATTTCATTTTCAGGCACCATGGGGCTAGGACAATTTGGAAGTCAGACAAGGCTGGTCTTCCCAAAAAGGCGTTGTAGGCCGAGTGGCTTTCTATTAGCACCAATGTTTGTTTTCGCACAACGGAGCGGGGATGACTTCCTATTTCAACAAAAAGGTCCAGTTGCCCGAGGGGCATCTTCGCATCTCCAGTGAAACCATGTAGTGGTTTGTTGCAGGGAGACACATCCTTTATTGACAACTTCATTTCGTCGAAAGCATGCTTGAATAAGATATTTACCGAGCTTCCAGTGTCTACTAAAATTCGAAAAACTTTGGCTGGACCGAACCAGGCAGAGATGACCATAGGATCCATGTGTGGGTACTGTCTTCCCTCTAAATCACGCCTACTGAATGTGATATCGTCATTCTCTTTCCGTTTCGGGTGGCGTTATTCCATAACAGAGTTAACGTAGCCTTCATCGTTTCTATGTGACTTGCCGTATCTTTCCATCTCTGCCCAGCTTCTGTCGGCGATGTGTGGTCCTCCTGATACGGTATGGATCACTATCTTCTCTTGACTAGAGCCGCTGGTGTTGTGATTTCCTCCGCCTACTTCTGGGAGGGGTAGCCCTGGGTTTTCATTGGTGGGAGTTGGAGTCATATTCTGGCTTTTTACATAGCGTTCCAGTCTCTTCCTTCTGATGTGTTCTTCAATCAAGTCCCGGAGATGGTGGCATTCATTGGTGTCATGTCCATGGGACTCGTGGAAGCGGCAGAACTTTCCAGTCTTGAGTGCGTTATCTGACTCCTTCTTGTGCGGGGGGCGCTTGTATCTAACTTCGTCCTGAGTAGTTAGGAAGATGTTTTCAATTGTTTCATTCAAAAGAGTGTAAGAGTCAAATCTTGGTCCAGGTCGATATAGGCGCTTTTCCCCCTTCTTGCCCCCAGCATTGTCTTTAGAGTCATTTCTCCGAACATCCTTTGTTGCAGCGGGAACCCTGTCCGTAGCTGTTTTAGCCTGTTGCCCTGACTGCCTCTCAGTGGCAGCGTTTTCAAGTCTCATATACTTTCCAGCTTCATGGAAGAAATCAGGTAAAGTAGTTGGCTTTTCCTTGGTTAGTCTTCTAGCAAATTTAGTATCCGGATGTACACCACTGCAGAGAGCCATTAGGATAAGTTTCTCGTCAGCATCTTGGACTGCGGCCGCCGCGGCGTTGAATCGGGTTAGATATTGTTGCACTGTCTCTCCGGGTTTCTGTTTGATATTAGATAAGGAATAAGCGTCCTTGGGTTGTTCCACATGAATGCGGAACTGGCTGATAAACTTTTCTTTCAACATTTCCCATGAGCTGATGGACCCTTGGGGTAGGTGGCAGAACCAGGAGGTAGCTAGATCTGCCAAGAAAAGTGGGAAGCATTTACACAATACTCCCTCCGTTGCTCCGCTCATGAGCATATGCTGGGTGTATCTCTGTAAGTGTACTATGGGGTCAGAGGTTCCCTTGTAAGGTTCCATTGTTGGAATTTTCCATTCCCGGGGGGGTGATAGCGGTTTCGATATTGCGGGTGAAGGGGCTGCTTACCCTAGCACCTATTCCCCGATCCCTTTGCTCCCGTTGGACGCACTCCCTGAACAATCGCGCCATCCTTTCATCAGAACTTGGAGCGGATAAAAATGAGTTTGGTTCTTCCCTACGGGATTGATTCCGTCCAGATGACCTGTAAGGATGGTATCGTTTATCACTCCTGACATTCTCCAATGGCTGCCTCTGGTCTTCCGGGGGCATGCTGGGATCAGCCACAGTTGGCCCTTGCCTTGATCTTCCTCTACTGGGTTCTGTTCTCAACACTTTCTCGGGTCCAACTTCGGGCCGGACACCAGCTCGGCCCCGTCTATTGGTGTTTTCATGGCTAGGTAGCATGACATGCTCAGCTACATCCGACCCCTGCCTGGCACCTCCCCCGTTGGGTTCGGTTCCAAGTGTTTCCTTGGGTCGGAATTTGGGCTGAGTCCGGGCTCGGCTCCTACCATGGCTGTTTCTATTGTTAGCCTCTTCGAAGAAGAAAGACCTTTGTCGCCTCCCAGATCCTCCAGACCGGGACTCACCCCATGATTCAGTGTTGCGGTTGGATTCTTCAGCATCCCTTAAGCGTGACATGAGTTGGTCCACCAAGGCTTCTTATTGAGATGCGAAGCGGTTAGTTACTTCAGCCACAATCCTGTCCAGATCCGCCCTTTTAATTGGTTGTTCCGTAGCAGGGGCTGTCGGATTTGCCTGATTTAAATTTGCCGTTGGAACCTGACGATTGTCTTGGTCCCTGATCACTGGATCTGCGATACTGCCAGTTGCAACGTTCTTTCCTTTGTTAGTATCTTTCTTCCATCCGGGAGCCATATTTTCCAAGCAATGAACGGTGTTGATAGGAAAAGGGTTGAGTGGGAGAAGCTGAAGCTTCGAGCTCCCTCTGTTCTCAGTGAAAGCACCAAAAATGTTTGCACAAAAAATGGGCAAACACCTCCAAGTCGTATGAATTAGTTGATTTTATGTTGATCTGGATGGTTTGGGTGATTTACGCAAATATATAAAATAGATGGACTAAACTGTAAAAGACACACAAGATTTATAGTGGTTCGGCCTGAACGTGCCTACGTCCACTTTATATGTTATTCTCCTTTTTCTTTCAGATTACAAGTACAAAGCTCTGTATACAAGTATATGAAAGTTGTTTGAAAGTTCCTTCCGTGCTTGAGCTCTCAAACTTGTCTGCCATTGTTGTACTCCTGCCACTCTATTTATAGAGTGAGGTTGGGGGCAGGGGTCTTGGATGTATACAGCAGTTGGTGGGCCTGGGCTGATGCAATCTGGCCTAGCAGAGTTGGTTCGGTTTACCTTGGTTCGGCGGTAGGAGACGAGTGGACCGGTGGAGCTTTGGACTGGTGATAGTAGCTTTAACTCTTGGTTCAGTGGTAGGAGCACGGAGTTGGATCTGATTTGGTAGTGAGTGAAGGGATGGGTTGGTTCGGCCATGCTTTGACTCGGTAGGTAGGTTGATTCGGTGGTGGCTACTTCGAGTTGGTTCGGCAGGGAGGTGGTCCGGTGGCGAGTGTACGAAGCTTGGTTCGGCGTGGCTTGGTTCGGCAGAGGTTGATTCGCTAGGCATGGACATGGAGGGGCTTTCAACCGGTAGTTGGTTGGTTCAGTCAATGGTAGTTGGAGAAGCCTTGGACCGGTAATGAGAACTCGCCCAACACTACTTGTCACTCGTCCTCCTTATCGCATGTCCAATAGGGAAAATGTGGAGATGCGTAAACAATTATCTGAATTGGAAGCGAAGCAATTTATTCATTCTAGTTCCTCTCCTTAGGGAGATTCAGCTATTTTTTTGAAGGAATCCGATGGTACACTTAGGCTTTGCGTTGAGTACCGCAAGCATAATGATCTCGCCATTAAGAATAAATATCCTTTAGCTCGGATTGATGATCTATTTGATCAACTTTGCGGTGCTAGAGTCATTTCACAATTAGACTTAGCAACTGGTTTTCATCAGCTTCGTATTGTAGAGGATAACATTCCTTTGACATCGTTCCGTACTCATTATGGATCTTATGAATGGCTGGTTACGACATTAGGTTTAACGAATGCTCCAACTTATTTCGTTGACCTTATGAATCGAGTTTACAAAGACTTCCTCGATCGATTTGTTCTCATCTTTATAGAAGATATTCTTGTTTATTCCAAAACCGAGAAAAAGAGTGAAAAACATCTTCGGAATGTATTAGAAACTCTTAGGAGCAATCAATTGAAAGAAAAATTTTCTAAGTGCCACTTTTGGCAATCTCGTGTGAAATTTCTCGGTCATATTATTTCTGAATCCGGAATTTCTATGGATCCTTCAAAGATTGAAGCGATTCAAAATTGGAAGAGACCGGAGAGTGTGACGGAAATTCGTAGCTTTCTTGGATTGGAAGATTATTACCGTCGGTTCATAAAAGACTTTTCTAAAATTTCTGTTCCTCTTACTAGTTTGACAAAGAAGGGAGTTAAGTACATTTAGTCGGAAAAATGTGAAGCTGCTTTTCAGAAAATAAAAGAAATCCTTTCTGATGCTCCTATTCTTGTGATTCCCGAAGGGAACCTAGACTTTATTGCTTATACCGATGCTATTTGTGTTGGTTTGGGAGCCATTCTCATGCAAATGGAACGTGTTATCGCTTATGCTTTTAGGAAATTAAGGCCTAACGAGACTAGATATGCCACCCATGATTTAGAGCTCGGGGCCATTGTTTTCGCCTTTAGAATTTGGTGCATTATCTTTTGGGAGAGAAACTTGTTCTCTACACCGATCATAAATCTTTGAAGTATTTATTTACTCAAAAGGAACTTAATTTGCGTCAACAACGTTGGCTCGAGTTTCTTGCATCTTATAATCTTGATATTCTTTATACTCCCGGAAAGGGAAATCGTGTTGCCGATGCCCTTAGTCGTAAGCAACAAGCAGTTATTTCTATGAATATATGAATGGAATGATCTCGAGACTTTGTCCACTTGTGAGATTCGAGATCGTGAATCCGATTCATGTTCATCTCTTGTTTTATGTAGCCTTGAGGCTCATCCTTCTCTTCTTGACTGCATTCTTAATGTTCAAAACCATGATCCTAAATTGTCTCATCTTAGCCAAAGTTGGAGGGAAGGAAATATTGATGGTTTTAAAGACTTTGAAATTGATGCTCATAGCGGCATTTGAAAATTTGGTAGACTTATCGTGCCAAATATTAGTAATCATCGTAAAGACATTTTAGAAGATTCTCATCGTTCTAAATTTACCATTCATCCCAGTAGTAGTAAAATGTACGTGGACATGAAGCGACTTCATTGTTGGGATGGAATGAAATCCGATATTGCTAACTTTATTAAGCGTTGCATGACTTGCCAACTCGTAAAGGCCGAGCATCAAAGGCCCGGTGGGTTATTGCAACCTTTGGATATTCCTGTTTTGAAGTGGGATCAAGTCTCCATGAACATTATTGATGATTTTTCTCGTTCTCGTTCGGGTCATGACAGTTTATGGGTGATTGTTGATAGACTTACAAAATCCGTCCATTTTATTCCTGTTCGGTCTAATCAGACCGTACATCTTTTGGACTCTATGTTAAAGAGATTGTTAAATTGCATGGAGTCCCTACTTCTATTGTTAGCGATCGTGATCCATTATTTACTAGTGGATTTTGGAAGAGTCTTCAAAAAGCTTTGGGAACGAAGCTTAATTTTAGCATCGTTTATCATCCACAGTCCGATGGACAAACTGAGCCTGTGAGTCAAACTCTTGAAGGTCTTCTTCGTGCATGTGTTCTTGATTTTGGTGGAAGTTAGGAAGATTATATTTCTCTTTTTGAGTTTTTCTATAATAATAGCTTCCAATCTAGTATTGGTATGGCACCATTCAAGGCACTCTATGGAAGGCCATGCCGATCTCCTTCTTGCTGGCTTGAGGTCGGTGAGAAGCTGGTTTTAGGTCCAGAATTTATTCCTAATTCCACAAAAAAGATTGACCTTATTCATCATAGGATGAAAGAAGCTCAAAGTAGACAAAAATCTTATGCTTATAACCAAAGAAGGAAATTAGAATTTTCTGTGGGAGATTTGGTATTTATCCATGTTTCACCTATGAAGGGTGTTGTGCGTTTCAATCGATCAGGAAAATTAGCACCTCGATACATTGGTTCATTTCCCATCACCGAACGTATTGTTTCTGTGGCTTATCGCCTTTTATTACCGGCTCAACTTTCTACTATTCATGGCGTATTCCACATCTCTCAACTACGAAAATGCCTTAGGCATTCCGATTCTATTCTTGAGCCCGATATTATTGAACAAACTGAAGTTTCACCTAATTTGACTTATGAGCAACATCCTATTTGTATAGTTGCTGCAAAGGTTAAACGTCTTCGAAATAAAGATGTTCCACTTGTAAAGGTTCAATTATCCTCAAATCCTAAGGATTGTTCTTGGGAATCTAGAGAATTCATCGAGCGAACACATCCAGACTTACTCTCTCGTGCTTTTTAAGGTGAACTTCTTATTTCAAATTTTCTCTGCGCTGATATGCTTTTATGGTTGTTACTCCTTATTTTCTTCTTAAGAATTGCAAGGACGTAATTTCTTTATGGAGGGGAGTCTGTAACAGTACACATATTTTACGATTGTATATTTAAATGATTTATTAAAATATAGCATCATTAGCCGGATTAAAGTCCGAAATGCTACTTTTTGCAAATAGTTGAATTAGGACTCGAGACCACTTCCATTGAGTTCAAAATGGCATTTGCGACTTTTTTGAGTATAAACATCGATATGTTTGGAGTTCACTAGAATTTTGCTATTTTTCTGTTGGGCTTTGGGTTTGGCTTTCAGCCTACTCACTCATCTAATACCCTAGCTTCCTCACTCTTTATTCGTTCTATTTTCCTAACACTCTCAAGCTAAAGGAAAGAACGGGGCAAAGAAGAGGAAACTAAAATTCCTAAACCCTAGATTACTAGGAAATTCTTGATTCAAGCTCCAAAATCAAAGAGAAGCATAGGTAAGCATCCTCTTCATCTTCTCCATCTATATTCCTCTTCAATTTTAGAAATTTCCTATAACCTAGTTTAGGAAATTATTGCTTATAATCTTAGATCGAAGCTTCTAGAGTTGAAGTTGAAGAGTTGTTGATCTTGCCTTTGTTTTTATGCTCCTCCTTCATTGTTTTTTGGTATAAAGGTAAGTTTTTAAACTCACATCTATGTCTACAGTCTTCGTTGTTGTTAGATATGAATTCCTAACATCTATTGCATGACCAATTGTTTTTTATTTGAATTGGTTTGACGAATTTTCCATTATTTGGTATTTTGGAGTCAAAATCTATGAAAATCCTACACGGGATGTTTTGATATGTTGTTTGGAGTGTATTGAAGAGCCTATAGGGTTGGGTTGTCGCTTGGCATAAATCCCTAGCCATCGTTCCTCGTTCGATCGCTTTTGAGATAATTTGGCCATCATTGGCCTAGCAGATTGTTGCTCTGAGCTTCAGCTCAGACGCTTGGTATAACACTCAAACGTCTGGGCTATTGAAATAAAATTTCCAGTCTTTCAGCTAAGACGTCTAGGAGATCCACCAGATGTCTAGAGCTGCTTATTTCAGCCATCTTGCTTGTTTTGATGGGCATCCATTTTATATCGATTTTTGGTTGATCCAACTTGATGTTATCACTTTTATCGACTTTGTTGACTTCCTTCTGGATTTTTGGAATATCTATTCATATGGTTTTGATTTACATTTTCGTATGTGAATTTTTGGTGATTGATTGTTTTTACAATCATTTCTGTGATTTATCACTTCTAAAATACAAGGTTTTTATACTAGTAGTAAATATTCAAACTCTTTACGAAAATAATTTTAACGTTACTTTTAATACAAAGCTCGTTTTGAAAACCGTTTTTCAATCTATTAGTATATACAAACCTTTACCTCATTCGTATAAGAAATATAATTAAACGGCTTAGTAAAACAAGTGGTATGAAACGCTTGTGTTTACTTCGTCAGCTAATTCTTGGCCTTGCCCGATTGAAGTCTTGTGATAATTTTCGAGTGGAAATCTACAATTCACTCATAAATAATTAAGTAAGCCAGTGGTTATGGGACATGGAGCTAAACTCATTTATTTACTAGCTTAGTGTAATTCAAACTTTTTATTGATCAGTGGTGATCATTTTATGGTTTATACAAGCGATATGCGATGTCTCTTTGTCCGTGTGGAGGACAGTACCCTGTTATTTTGAGCTTCATCTCATTTTTATGGGGTAACGACCTATGGTCTTTTGACCATTCTTTGGAGTTTCGACTCATTTTTATAGGCAAGCGACCCATGTTCTTTTATGGTGTTCGTTTCATCGGATGTACCTCTATTGTACTACATCGATGTTCCAGTTTATCAAGATCATCGGATGTACCGTTATTGTACTATATCGTTGTTCTGGCTTATTAGGTCCATCGGGTGTACCATTATTGTACTACGTCGTTGTTCCAAATTATTGGAGTTTCAAGTCCATCGGATGTACCGTTATTGTACTACGTCGATGTTTTGAATTATTCGAGTTTCAGGTTCCTCGGGCATACCGTTATTGTACTACGCTGTTGCACCAGCTCTATGGTTAGCGACCATGGAATAGCATTCCGTTTGTGATACACGTGTTAGTGGGTTTTCATACTCCCATTTTTGATAGGCCTCCCCCTTTGTGATTTCTGGATTTCTAAGTATTGATTTCTGGAATTTGTTTATCACCAATTTTTGCGATTGGCATTAATATGTTTGTCAATATTTGGGTTTAAGTGAATAAGCTAAAGAATATGACATTCTTTTTGGTGTATGAGATTTTTGAGATATTGTATGATTTTTATTGTTGTTAAATGTATACTATCACGGTATGACATTATTGTTATCATACGTTTTTGTCATATCTCTTATCCTACCACATTTTATCTGATAATTATAGCTAGACTGATACGTTTATTATTTTCTTCTTAAATAATACTCGGGTCAGACCGAGGTATTCCAGGTGCTTCTACATGATTTCTTATCGAGGACCATCATCTGATTTTTTTTAGCTAACTACTTTAGATTAGTAGTTTATATTTTATACATTCGAGATAAAGACTCCTTGATGTATACATATTCTTTTATCTAGCACTTCTATTTATTCTTTTGTGATGTAGTGGATCTTTCATGACCACTACTTTGATGTACACTTCAATGTGTTTTATTCATAACTGTTTCCTTCCTTGTGATATGAATATCCGTGTTTGGTTTTGCGTTATTTTTATTTTATATTAGTTTCCGAAGACCACATAGCCACTGTGTAGTAGCCTTAAGTTTGTATCGGTATGTCGGATTTCCTCTTGAAACGAAATAGAATACTACCTGGCATATCGGTACTCGAACAAAGCAATTACATAGATGGTCGCTCCTCAACAGCCTTATTCTTCATGCTAGTTGACGGCATTACCCAGTAGCATCCTTGGCTAGTGTGAGCATAGAGGTGGGGCGTCACACCAACCATTGTTTGGATTGTGTCCAGTTTTTCCACAAATCATGCACTTGGAGTTGACATGATTAATTTCACTTTTACCTTTTTCTGATTGAGTATACCCAAGTCTTTTTCTACTAGTATTAATAGTTTGTATCCCTAATAGCATATTTAGTGATCTTTCCTCCTTGAAGAATTTTTCTAAAGTTGTAAACAATTGTTGTGTTGAGTCACAGCTTCTATAAAGATTTTGATTGCTGACAACAATATTAAAGCGATCGACAAATCAAGACGTACATATGGTACTCTAGATTATAGGTTGATTATTTGATGTTATAATAGTAATAAAATTGTCAAAATCTATCCTCAAATAATCATGCACAAAATATAATATATATACATACACATTTATATAGGTTGTGCACTTTATTGTGCAACTTAACAGAGACCGGTCGACCGGTCCAAAAATGAACGGTCGACCGTTCCTGTTGAATGTGCACAATAAACGTGCACACATGTACATAACGACTATATTTTTAAAAACCTGTCTACCGGTTAGTTTTTGACCTGTCGACCGTTTTTAAACAGAGAGCAACTTCTTCCAAAAGACACATCTTTCTTCAATGGTTGCGTCTCTTCTTCTTCATCAATGATCATAACTTTTGACTGCAACTTTTCACCAAAGGTTATAACTATTTTCTCTCTATAAATACACATCAATATCATTGATTAAAATAATAAGTTTTATCAAGATTATATATGCTCTCTATCTATTCTTTGAATTCACTTGCATTCAAAAAAGCTCTAAACTACTTTCATTCCTTATTGAATCATTGACACTATCTCATATATTTTGATTCAATAAGCAATATAAATTCCATAATCTTCACAAACATCATTCACAATTTGAGGATAAGATTATAGGAAGAGTGTACTACAAGTGACAAATCCGTGTTTACAAGAGCACAAGTTGTCAACAACAATTGTAATTGTTTTTTTTTTTGTTGAAGCCCTCAGTGTTGTAGAGGCGTGAAATCCCGTTCGGCTGTTCGGGTAATTGTAAACCTGTTCCTCCGGGTGAAGCGAGGTTGTAATTAGTGAAAATCCAGATAGTAGTCTGGGACTGGACGTAGGACGGTGCTCCGAACCAGTATAAAAATCTCTGGTGTGATTTTTCTATTTTTTTATTTACAATGCTATTATCATCTATTTCTGCATTTGTATTGTAATCCATATTAAACGATCCGTGTATACTATATTAGCACATATAATTGTATATACACCGCACTTTCATTTGGTATCAGAGCACGATCATCATATAACCGTAACACAGTTATTTGATATATTCTTGTAATATGGCAAATAACGCAAGTACTAGCACTCAAAACACCACTTACACAGAAGGGCAATCGACACAAAGACCTCCATTTTTCAATGGTCTTAACTATAGTTATTGGGCAACACGTATGTCATTCTTTATGCAATCAAGTAGCTATGATGCTTGGAATGCTACTCAAAGAGAAATAGTGAATCCAACAACTGATTATTCAGAATGGACTGTGGCTGAGAAAACGGCAGCAGCCGTAAATGCTAGAGCAATAAATATGTTGTTCTGTGCATTAGACCAAAATGAATATAACCGTGTTAGTATCTGCACTACTGCATATCAAATTTGGCAAACGCTAAAAATCACTCATGAAGGTACTAACAAGGTTAAACAAGCCAAAATAGCCATGCTGAAAAGTCAATTTCAAAATTTCAAAATGAAACCAAATGAAACAATCAATGACATGTATTCACGGTTTCAAACTATTCACCATGCACTTATTGGGTTAGGACAAAAGTATTCCGATTTTGATGTTGTTTCAACAGTCCTACATTCTCTGACTAATGAATGGGAAGGAAAAGTATTAGCAATTGAAGAAGCTAATGATCTTTCCGTCATGAAGCCAGATGAATTGATAGGAAATTTAATGTCCTATGAAGCAAATTTGCAGGCTAGAAAAGAACAGAAAGAAGAAAAGAAAAATGTAGCATTTCATGTTGAGAAAGATGAAAATGAATCAGATTCTGAAGATGAAGATTTGGCGTTCATTGCTAAAGGTTTCAAAAAATTCCTAAAATATCGAAAAGCCAGTCGCTACAATAAAAGGAAACCTGGATCAAATAAACCATCTTCATCTGCTATAGAATGTTTCAACTGCCATAAAAAGGGACACATGCAGAAGGATTGTCCAGAACAAAAGAAAAAGTCAGAAAATGACAAATTCAAATATAAGAAGGACAAATCAAAAAAACGAGCCTTCTCAGTAACATGGGATGATTCAGAGTCATCTTCATCAGAAAGTGAAAGTGATTCGGAGAATGAACAAGCTAATGTTTGTTTTATGGCAACAGAAGATGAGGTACAAATTCCTACATTTGATGAATTACTTGATATTAATGCTGAATTGATAGTCAAATATAAAGACATAAAACGTCAATTAAAAGTAGTCAAAGCAGATTTAAGTAGAGCAGAGTTTGAACGAGATATGTTAAAAGATGAGAAGAAAATATTAGAAGAAGAACTTGAAAATATTCAAGAATCATCATCTAATGTTGACTCTCAAATATCTCTTTTGAGTCAAGAAATAGAAGCTCAAAAAGAGAAAAATAATGCTCTCACTACTGAAAATCATGAACTTAAAGCAAAAGTCAAAATTCTAGACCTAGAAAAAGCTAGTTTACAAACAAAGTTTGATGACATTACTCAAAATGTTTCTAACTTTAACAAAGGTCGAGAAAATTCGACTAAAATCATTGAAAGTTCACAATCTATTTCAGATAAACAAGGTTTGGGATATAACAAACATAAAACTAAGAAACATCTTAGAAATAAAAGGAAGAAGAAAGTACAAAAAACTGAAGCTAAGAAAAATCTTAGTTTATTATATTTCAAACCAAAACCAATAGTGAAATTTCAAAAGAAAGATGTCAAGACTATCAAAATATGGGTTCCTAAAACAAATAACAATTTGATTAGGAACAAATACATTCAGCAATTCATGAATACTGTGCATCTTAATAATAATTATATATATAAAGGGGATACCGGACCCAAATGGGTTTGGACTCCTAAGACCTAACTCTTAGGACCCTATGAAAAGTGGGTACCATGAACTTAATTCTATGTTTGCAGGTCCCACTGAAGAAAAGAGGAAAGTGGATATTGGACAGTGGTTGCTCAAAGCATATGACGGGAGACAAGAGCTTACTAACAAATATTAAATACTCAGATGGTGGCTCAGTCACTTTTGGAGACAATTCAAAAGGTTATATCATCGGCAAAGGCGATGTGAGCAATTGTGGTACATCTAACTTACCTCTTATTACTAATGTCATGCTAGTTAGAAATTTAAAACACAATTTACTTAGTATTAGTCAGTTATGTGACAAGGGTTTTATAATTTCCTTTTCAAATAATAAGTGTAGTATTTTAGATAAAGATCATAATTTGGTTTTTGAAGGTTATAGAGACAGAAATATATATATTCTAAATATGAATATTAATCATAATTCAGATATGTGTCTTATGGCTAATGACAATGATCCATGGCTATGGCACAAACGTTTCTGTCATATAAACTTCAGAACTATTGACAAGCTAGCCAAAAACAATCTAGTTAGAGGACTACCCAAAATGAGTTTTAAAGTTAACAACATTTGTGATGCATGTCAATTAGGAAAATTGACCAAATCATCATTTAAATCCAAGAAAGTCATATCAACATTACAACCGCTTGAGTTACTGCACATGGATTTATTTGGACCTACTAGAGTTCAATCAATAAATCACAGTCAATATGTGCTTGTAATTGTTGATGATTTCTCTCGTTATACATGGACAATTTTCCTAAAAAATAAAAGTGATACTTTCGATCATTTCAAATCTTTCGTCAAAAGAATTCAAAAATCAAAAGGGATTAAAGTTAAAAATATAAGAAGTGATCATGGCGGAGAGTTTGAAAATAATGAATTTGAACATTTTTGTACAAAGAAAGGTATATATCATAATTTTTCGTTTCCCAGAACTCCACAACAGAACGGAGTAGTAGAACGAAAGAACCGAACTTTACAAGAATGTGCAAGAACATTATTAAATGGAACCACCTTACCAAAACACTTCTGGGCAGAAGCTGTTGCAACTGCCTGTTATGTTTTAAATCGTGTGTCCATAAGACCTCTTACCAAAAATACTCCTTATGAATTGTTTAACAAAAGAAAGCCCAAAATCTCATACTTCAAAGTTTTTGGTTCTAAGTGCTTTATTTTAAATACGAAAGACCAGCTTGGAAAATTCGATCCAAAAGCCGATGAAGGAATATTTGTCGGTTATTCGGAACGAAGTAAGGCCTATCGAATATTTAATAAACGAACCAAAACTATTGAAGAATCACTTCATGTATCTTTTGATGAAATCTATCAGCATCCTCACACAATATCAGATGATGACGAATCAATAGTCATTAATAATCCAATCATCTCAAATACTGATTCTGACTCAGAAGTAATTATTGAGAATACTCCTCAAATATATGAATTACAATCACCACCAAGAATATTAAGAGACCATCCGGCCCAAAATATAATAGGTGAAATAACATCACATGTCAGAACAAGGAGTCAACTCAATCAAATGGGTCATGTCGCTTTTCTCTCAAATATCGAACCCAAGAATTCAAAAGAAGCTGCTACAGATGATTACTGGATCATTGCCATGCAGGAAGAACTAAATCAGTTTGAGCGCAATGACGTTTGGGAACTTGTTCCGAGACCAACTGATCAGTCAGTAATTGGTACTAAATGGGTCTATAAAAATAAGGCTGACGAACAAGGAAATATCACCAAAAATAAAGCAAGATTAGTAGCACAAGGATACAATCAGGAAGAAGGTATCGATTATGAAGAAACTTTTGCACCAGTTGCTCGACTAGAAGCTATTAGAATTCTATTATCTTTTGCTTGTTATCATAATTTCAAACTTTATCAGATGGATGTCAAAAGTGCTTTTCTCAATGGATTTATCAAAGAGAATGTCTATGTCGAACAACCACCTTTATTCGTACATGAAAAATATCCTGACCATGTGTTCAAACTTAAGAAAGCTCTGTATGGTTTAAAACAAGCACCTCGTGCTTGGTATGAACGTTTACGTAGCTATCTTATTAATTCAGGATTTGAAATAGGCAAAGTCGATCAAACTTTGTTTATTAAACATTCTCGAAATGATATTCTGGTTATCCAAATATATGTAGACGATATCATCTTTGGTTCAACAAACGATAAACTCTGCAAGGAATTTGCAAGTATTATGACCAAAGAATTCGAAATGTCTCATATGGGAGAACTATCTTATTTTCTTGGACTTCAAATCAAACAACTTTCAAACGGTATTTTTATCAATCAAGAAAAATACTGTGAAAATCTTATCAAACGCTTCGGATTACAAAATACATCTGGTAAACCAACTCCTATGAGTACAACTACACATCTTGAAAAAGATGAAAGTGGTAAGAATGTTGACCAGAAATTATATCGAAGCATGATTGGTTCTCTTCTTTATCTTATAGCTAGTCGTCCAGATATATTAATGAGTGTTTGTTTATGTGCTCGTTTTCAAGCCGATCCAAAGGAATCACATTTACGAGCAGTGAAACGTATAATTCGTTATCTAAATAATACCAAAAATTTTGGTCTTTTCTATCCAAAAGAATGTCCATTTGAATTAGTATCATATAGTGATGCTGATTTTGGTGGCTCACGGACGGATAGAAAAAGTACAAGTGGTACGTGCCATTTTATTGGAAAATCACTTGTCTCTTGGTTTAGTAAGAAACAGAATTGTGTTTCACTATCAACATGTGAAGCTGAATATATATCAGCGGCTCTCGCTTGTACTCAAGTACTATATATGCAACAAACACTTCAAGATTTCGATATACATTTATCGAATTCAATTATATACTGTGATAACACGAGTGCAATAAATCTCTCTAAAAATCCAGTAAATCATTCTAGAACCAAACATATTGATATCCGTCATCATTTCCTTAGAGATAATATTGAAAAAGGTAATATACATCTTGAATATGTTCACACTGACAATCAAATAGCCGATATTTTCACTAAACCATTACTTGAATCTAGTTTTATTAAACTACGAAGAGAGCTTGGCTTAGTATCTCGGAAAGATCTAGAATAGAATAAGTAACCTTCAAACTTAGGCTATATATTTTTCAAATAATTCTTAAATTTCAGCCTATAACAAACTATACCTATTTTTATAACTTTTTTTATCTATCATTGTTTTTGTTTACGGCTAATTATCTCTAACAAATCCTATCCTCAAGTTCATTGGCAAACTTTTTTCTATATAAACGTTTGAAAAATACACTTTCATTCATTCACCTTCTTGCTGAAAATTATAAATCACCTTAAACAAGCTACCATGGCACACATTTGCGACAAATGCGCAGAGGAATCTCATATTTCTATCACTAGCTCGGAGTCAAAGGAACAATATTCTCCGATTACACCGAAACAAAGGCCGGAATGCCCTCACCATTGTTTTCGCACACCTGGCCATACTCCAACATCCAAGCGTGCAAAGAAAGCACTATTCTGCTCTCCGCGCACGAAGGCGCAAATCGATGAAATTCATCACTACCAAAAGCATCAAATTGATCTTCAACGACAACTACATTATGGTCAAAACCTACTATACCATGAACAACAACGTACTTCAACTCGTTTATCCGCTTTAGAACGAATGGCTTCATTCTTCTGCGGTTCAAACAAACACGATGTTCATGAACCAATGCCGTCAAGACCATCGACTTCAACAACTCCAAACTCTTGGGATAAAAACTATAACGAGAATGAAGGAGCTCGATATAAGTGGAGTCCGTGGGCTAAACGCATTGAAAACGACAAGAATTCTAATAACAACTCACCTTCTCATTAGAATTCCATAATGTATATTATTTTGCTTTCATATATAATTCTTGTAATACAGTATATTTTTGCAATAATAACATAATATATAATATATTAATTCGACTCGTTTTCAAAATTTTTGCCAAAATCTGCATTTTTGCACACAGAGCCAAACCCGTCGACAGCCTAAAATATGACCGGTCGACCGTTTTGCTCTCTGGTTGAAAACGGTCGACCGGCAATACGCAGGCGGTCGACCGGTCGGCAGTTATTATTTTTTTTTATATACTTCACGTATATATTTTTTTTGCCACCAACCCTCTTTACTTTCTACTCTCCACTGAAAATTTTCCCATTTCCAAACCCTAGTTCAAATTCTCAAGCTTCACAAACTCTCAAATTCTCTTCAATGGCTCCTCCTCAGAAAAAATCAAAGAAAAGAGCAACATCAGAAGCTTCTTCTCTTACTCTCTCTGCTAGAAAATGGTTAGAATCTCTGGTTGCAGTAACTAGATGGAATCAAATGACAAATTACAAATTCCATCCAGGCTCATTCATCAAATTCGACGATTTCACTGCATACGGTATTCAAAGATTAGCAAATAGATCTCGTATCTCTCCTCTTATTGATTTTTCTGTAAATAGCGTACAAATTAATCATTTGATGATTAAGCTATTTTATGCGAATATGAATTTAGAGGAATATACTCCGGAAAATCCAAATGGAGTTATTTGGTCAGTAGTATGTGGCAAACGAATCTATCTCACTTATGATAGAATTGCTTCTATTTTGGGAATACCGAATAGGGGTGAAGAGTTTTCATCCACATTTTGTGAAGTTTTTACCCGAAATAGTACGAGTCATAAATTTATAGAAGATGATAGTAACGGCACCAAATCGATTGGGCTACGACCGACTGCAAGGTTGTTACACCATGTCCTAATGCACTCTCTATTTCCTCGATTAGGAAACTATGATGCCGTTTACAAAGAGAATTTCAAGGCTCTTTATGCTATCTACGATGATATCGAAATAAATTGGGTTCACATGATTTTCGATGAAATTCTTAAGGTAAATAACTCTACTCGTCCACATTTCTTCTATAACGAGTATATTATGCGTATGTTGCTTGCATGTGGAGTCACACCCCCGGATTCGGCATATTCTACACCAAAGTGTATTGACTCCACTACTATTAAACGGATGAAGCTTCCTCCTCCATATGTTCATATTATGCCATTCGAACAATGGCAACAACGCGATACTCAAGAACAACAAGCTCCACCATCTCGTCGTCGTTCTGAAGATGTTAGATTATTGAAATCTAAATCATCTACAAGAGAATCTCTTGAAACCATCGCTCGGAATCAATTTTTACTTGAATCAAGACTAAAACGAATGGATTCGAAAATTGATAGACGATTCAATAAGGTAAAGTCATTCTTCGGCGCTATATGGGATGCTATATCATGTAGCACATCCGTCTCGACCCAACATCAAGACCCCGAAAAACGTCCGGCTCCTCCAACTTTTACTTGGTCGACATCCGAGGAATCCGGTGGTACAAGCGGACAAGGTCGTGGGGACAATGACGATGACGATGACGATGACGATGACGACGACGATGATGATGATGATGATGATGATGATGAAGAAGAGATTCAGTCGGAATGAAGTTAGTTTGTTTTTCTTTTCATTTTTTTCTTTAAAAACATATATGGCACTTGTACTAAATAGTGTCCATCTTTTTATTCGTAGTAGACTATGACTTGCATTGTACTTCATCAAAACATCCTGTGTTTGAATGTATGCATTGTTCTCTTTGGTTTATATTTTCTAGTGTTTACTCCTTTTTGTCGATGACAAAGGGGGAGAAAGGTGCTAATAATTGTCTGCAGGAAATCACATATTCAGGGGGAGATCCTATACTTGAGTTTTTATATTGTCATCAATCAAAAAGGGGGAGAATGTTGAGTCACAGCTTCTATAAAGATTTTGATTGCTGACAACAATATTAAAGCGATCGACAAATCAAGACGTACATATGGTACTCTAGATTATAGGTTGATTATTTGATGTTATAATAGTAATAAAATTGTCAAAATCTATCCTCAAATAATCATGCACAAAATATAATATATATACATACACATTTATATAGGTTGTGCACTTTATTGTGCAACTTAACAGAGACCGGTCGACCGGTCCAAAAATGAACGGTCGACCGTTCCTGTTGAATGTGCACAATAAACGTGCACACATGTACATAACGACTATATTTTTAAAAACCTGTCTACCGGTTAGTTTTTGACCTGTCGACCGTTTTTAAACAGAGAGCAACTTCTTCCAAAAGACACATCTTTCTTCAATGGTTGCGTCTCTTCTTCTTCATCAATGATCATAACTTTTGACTGCAACTTTTCACCAAAGGTTATAACTATTTTCTCTCTATAAATACACATCAATATCATTGATTAAAATAATAAGTTTTATCAAGATTATATATGCTCTCTATCTATTCTTTGAATTCACTTGCATTCAAAAAAGCTCTAAACTACTTTCATTCCTTATTGAATCATTGACACTATCTCATATATTTTGATTCAATAAGCAATATAAATTCCATAATCTTCACAAACATCATTCACAATTTGAGGATAAGATTATAGGAAGAGTGTACTACAAGTGACAAATCCGTGTTTACAAGAGCACAAGTTGTCAACAACAATTGTAATTGTTTTTTTTTTGTTGAAGCCCTCAGTGTTGTAGAGGCGTGAAATCCCGTTCGGCTGTTCGGGTAATTGTAAACCTGTTCCTCCGGGTGAAGCGAGGTTGTAATTAGTGAAAATCCAGATAGTAGTCTGGGACTGGACGTAGGACGGTGCTCCGAACCAGTATAAAAATCTCTGGTGTGATTTTTCTATTTTTTTATTTACAATGCTATTATCATCTATTTCTGCATTTGTATTGTAATCCATATTAAACGATCCGTGTATACTATATTAGCACATATAATTGTATATACACCGCACTTTCATGTTGGACTTGTGACTTGAGAGATTCGTTTTCATTCAATAACAAAGTCCACTTTTTAATCCTAGTATTTTCACTTTCTTTCAAAATTAGAATATCATTTTCAAGTGATTTAATTTTAATTTCAGATTTTTTTTATTTCCTCTTCTTATGATAGGCACTTATCACACTTAGGGCCCTTTTCTGTGACGACCCTGTCTCGACCTTCGAAAATCGACACCCGTACTTCACTTGTACTCGAATGCCGCATATTCAAACGCCGAATCTGGTTGGCCGGAGCTTATAACACATCAAGTACAACAACATACCGGAAGAAATAAATAATATTATTGATACAACAATGAATACAATATCTCATACAATATGATACAACAATATCAGAGACAAAAAAACAGTGGAAAAGATAACAACGGAAGAGATAATCAAATATGATCTTCGATAAAGAGTGAATCCAAAAACTGCAACTCCAAACCATAAGCTCATCCCAAAAGCTACGAGGACCCCAATCCAATAAGCTCAAACTACCATCACGATGAATTAAGCAAGGTCAGCCCGGAATGTTAAAAAGAAACAAATGCTATCACCAAAATCCAAAGGCTTGATGCTGTCGAATCTACTCCTACTATTTGATTATCTGAAAAACCTAACTCTAGACTGCCCGTGTAGAGAATTATGGGCGCCCAGAGTTTAGGAAGGGAACAATAAACTTCGGGTCAGTCATGGGACTGGTATAAGCAAACAAAAACAGTTTTATCATTAAACAAACAATCACAAGAAATAAAAAGGAAATCCATAATGCTTTTTGAAAAATGAAACTACCATAAGGCCTCCCACCGCGCACACTATGCAAATGCAGAATTGGAGGAGATTTCTCCTTATGATAGTCAAAAGTGCTTGATATGTGAAAACCATTTAATATTATTATTAGTGCATAGTATGGAAACCTTTCGAAAGTATAATATTAATCTTAGCCAGCATAGACATTTCGAAATATGCCTACTATAGTTACCATCTAAACAGTGATTACCACCATAAGTAAATGGCAGTTATACAGCTAAAACCGTACAACGCGCATATTGAAGATTGGATTTCCCACAAATGGTTAGGCCAAGGAACTTCCTATTGCCACATGGGTATGCCTCTGGAGGGACGTCCCGAGAACATGCCTGGCTCTTTGCCAACATAAGGCCGGTTTACTCCCTTCCCAGGAGTAACACCTAAGATATGCCATCCCCGGTCATTTGCGACCTTTATCCGAGGATCCTCAACCACAAAGCAACACCACACAGTAATAAATTTACAATGTCCACATGAGTTAAGTATCTGGGCTCCATACCATTATACCACCCTTTTCCAAAAGGAATGGACATACCCAAGGGGCGCGACCCCGGCGACATTGCCGCAACTTTCCTGTTTCGACCATTTTTGGGGTGTGAGGTCCCGATGCAGTATCGTCCACAAAGCTATGCTTTTTCACAAATCCTTGGTTCAATCAACAAATGATCAGCAGCACTTCGTATGCCAAATTACCAAATTAGAAATGTATCACTAGTAACCATCAACTATATAACCTCTGAGCTCGTACGTCTCAGAGAAGGGTGTTAAGCTAAGAGAATAAATTCTACACCACCAAACAGAAATGTATTTGATAGAGACCAGCTTTACATCTCAAAGTGTAATGTCAGACACACATCCATACAAGTCTGTTTCGGGTCCGAACAGAACTGAAGGCACTTCCAAAGTAGCCCTTGCGCTCCGGGAATCCCCAATCTCGATCGGACTCCCCATCACATATGGAGTCTCTATACCGGGCGCTAATTGATGCAGAGTCATTCGATGGGTTATCCTTTCGTTCTCGAAAATACCCGGTCTTTACCACCGGTCTTCAAATGCTATCCATAACGTCATATCATTATTCAAAATGGGTTATATGACACAAATTCCCCTCCCAGCTAAATCAAATAATGAGCGCAATATTTAAAAACATATGGATATTGGGATCTCAGTTAAGTCCCAACTTATTACCCAAAACCTTTCTTCAAACGGTTTAACAAATTACCATTTCAAAATCTTTTTACAATAAGATTCGCTTTACAAATTTCACCAATATTTCACAAAGATTCATTCATAGCTTTTCTAAACAATTTCCTTTCCAAATTGGATTATCTGATCCAATTATTAAACCAAAGACTCAATTTATAGCTTTCAAAACTATTTCCAAAGATCCATTCTTAACTTTCAAAACAATTGCCATTTCAAATCTTTTATATCTAAAAGATACACCATTTAAAATCCTCTTCGATTTCAAAACAAAGTTCAACAATCTTTCACAATGGTTCATTCATAGCTTTCAAAAAAACAATTCACAATTACATTTCGAACTTGAAACTTTTCAACACAAATTGGAAATCCTTTCTCTATATGAAAGCTATTATTATTTGAAAACAAATAGTTTTCATTTTGGAAAAATCCAATTACATTTGCACGAGTTAAAGCTTTTTAAGTATAAACTTTGGGTTAAATTCAAATTCCCAAAACAATACTTTTAAAAAATGGTTTAAAACCCATATAAACACATTTATAACTTGAATAACCTTTTTAAACTATAATTTCCAAACATAGAATTCTATTTCAAATCTTGAATTTAAATTCAAATCAAATTATTTAAATTCCAAACTTTATCAAGTTATTCAAATAACTTTTGTCTTTAAAACTCATTTTCAAAAGCTTTTCACATTTAACCTCATTCCAATACCCAACCATTTGGATTCAAAATTCAATTTTAAAACCATTTCAAAAATCCATGACTTAACCAATTTCCTCGTGCAATCCATATTTGTGTGTGTAAGGTATAGTCCAGGGGTTTTACCCAATAGTGCAACATCATCAATCATCACAGATTCAAGCACATTAATATCGATACATGGTATAATCTATAATGATTATCTTCATTCACAGATTCATAGATAATATAAATTTGTCACAAATAATTAAATAAATTACGTACATCATAGATCATACCAAAACTATTCATAGCATAAAGCATAACATATCAGGGATATCAAATAATTTAACAATCAATAAAATTCAAACATCTATAAGTAAGTTCAATTAATCATCTGATTAATTTAAATCAAATCAATTACTTAAGAATAATTTACTAATCCTGGTTAATTAATATTAATTAATTACAAACCATTTTGATTAATTATTCTTTAATCATTTATTAATTAACCATTAATAATATATTAATTAACCTTTAATTTTTAATTAATCAACCTTTAATCATTAATTAATTATCCTTTAATTAATTAATTTATTTTTAATTAATTAAATTAATTAACTACTTAATTAACCTTTAGTTAATTACATTAATTAGTTAATCATGTTAATTTATTATCCTTAAATAAATTAAGTAATTAGCCTTTAAATCACTTTTTATTAAGTAACCTTCTTTTAATTAATCACATCAATTATCCTCTAATCACTTTCAATAAGTAATTATCCTATAACAACCCGATTTTTCGACGCCCGAAAGTCGACATCGATACGTCCACTGTATTCAATGCCGCACAGTCGAATGTCGAAAAATCGAACCGTTGGGGTTAAAGAAGAGAAGATAGAAGAAGAAACAGAAAACAATAACAGAATCTCACATTTCGCAGTGGAACAAATATAATAGATAAATGAATAATCTGTAAAACAAAGAACTATATCAGTTTCACATACATCACATTATCCGAGTTTACAACGACACCATTCAAAACTAGGCATTTACAACAACTAATTTATATTAAAACTGAACCTACAACACTCTCAACGCAGCGGACACTACATAGTATAAGTGTACGTCTCGCCATCCAGTTTGAACTCCAGATCTCCACAGCAACTTCTTGACTTTGCTCCAGAATAACTGATAATTTGACTCTAGGCCGCCAGTGTGGAAAATTATGGGCACCCAGAGTTTAGAAAGGAAACAATAAACTCCAGGTCAGTCATGGGACTGGCGTGAGATCTTAAAAACAGTTATTTTCACAAAGAAAGGAAAAGAAATCCGCTATGTTTTTTTGGAAAATGAAACTACCATAAGGCCTCCCGCCACACACACAATGCAAATGCAGAATTGGAGGAGATTTCTCCTTATGATAGTCAAACATGATTGACACGCAAAATCCTTTGATATTATTATTATTAGTGCATAGCGTGGAAAATATTTTGAAAGTATAATATTAATCTTAGCCAGCATAGGCATTTCGCACTTTTGCCTACTATAGCTATCATGTTCAATAACAGGTTACCGCCACATTCCATGGTAGGTTATACAACTAAAACCGTAAGGGGCACATATTGTTTCTTTGGATTTCCAACAAATGGTCAGGCTAAGGAACTTCCTACTACCACATGGTTATGCCTCCTAAGGGACGCCCCGAGAACCTAACTAGATCTCTAGCAACACAAGGCCGAGTTACCTCTGTAACTAGATAACTACTACACGAGTATGCCATTCCCCGGTCGTTTGCGACCTTTATCCGAGGATCCTCAACCACAAAGAAACAACTAGAAAGTATAATAAATTTGCAGCAACAACATAGGAAAAATATCTGGGCTCCATACATGATAGTACCCTTTTCCAGAAGGAAATGACATACCCTCAGGGGGCGCTACCCCCAAATAACCTTGCCGCATTCTTCCTGTTTTGACCATTTCCGGGGTGCGAGGTCCGACGAAGCCTCGTCCACAAAGCTACACTTTTCATAAAGTCATGCTTCAATCAACAAATGATCAGCAGCTGACACAGCCTGCAAATCCGTACCCCTTGAGTCAACACTATTCTACATCAATTAACTCAAGTGGAACAGAAACATGAACCATTAGGGTTAAAGAAGAAGAGGTAGAAGAAAGAAGGAACTAAACAATATCAGAATCTCGCAGTTGCAGCGGAATAAACTATAATAGTAAATAATAGATCTTTACACAAAATGAAACTATATCTGTTTTATACATCATATCATCAGAGTATTTCATACAAACAACATTTACCAATCAGACATTACCATACAGTTACAGCAGCGGATATATACAAATACGGATAATACGTCTCGGACTTCAGCCCCTCTTTTGCTCCAGAGCATCCTGTCCTGAACATATAGTACTCGGTCTGACCCGAGCATTATAATGAAATAACACCCGAGTCAGTCTGGAATACCAGCTGATAATAATGTACCCAAATTGATTATTAAAGTTTCAAAAATCCTTTTGGAAACAAAAGCATCTCGTAAGACTACGCCATAAATAAACATGTCGGGTTTTTACCTTACGATAGCTAAAACACTTTTTATAGAAATCATCTGATATTATGATAGGGCCTATACACAAATACTTATAAAATAGCCGAAATTGTTACATTCATTATATTCCAGCTACTAGCCACAGAGTGGTAATACAAACAAAACTCGTAAAAGGCTCGTAGGGAGAATGGATTCCAAGTAATGACTAGGCACTGGGGTACCACCTGTCATAGTACGGGGCCTAGATCACCGTACCGAGGACCACGCCCGATCCCCTGCAACACAAGGCCAGAACCATCCCTTACTGGACAGTTCCCTGTAAAATCACCCCATGGTTGGGATCAAAAACCGCACCACTAAGCCGAATAAAAAGGGACATCTAGACAGGGATGACCTCACTCTCAAGTGCGGGCTACCCACGAAGACTTGCTGCATATCCCCTGATTTTGGTCATTCCCGGTTGATGAGGCTTGAGGCTAAGCGTTACCTTTAGAACGTTTCACTTAGAATGCCCATCGCCCACCCGACGAAGTTCTGAAAGCATTCGTCCATACAAGTCCATCCCGGGTTCGAACGGAACCGAAGGCACTACTCATACTACATCCATTCTGGAAATATCCTCAGGATTAGTAGCGACCAACCCTTGCACTTCACTGCTCCATCTTTGACTCCGAACACGTTTTTCCACGAAACATACAAACCGGATCGAAGTGGTTTTCGAGAAATAAATCTCGATCCCGGTCTCCTCGAAACGATCAACGCATTTGTCCAATATTGATAGTCCGTGATTTAACTATCAATTAATATTCACAAACATCCATCACATAATAAATAATTCCCAATTATTTATTTCCTCAAAATATCTTTACGAGATATAATTCAACTTTCAAAATTTCTTTTGAAACACTTTTCAAATCCAATTTCCTCATGGAGTAGATTCTCAAATCTTTATTCCCTTTGAAACATCCAAGTACCCATATTTAAGGTTTAAAATAATTTAATTACTTTATCCCTCAAAATACATTAAAACCATTTATATCAACTCTACTTACATACTTAATTTAAAATATACATATACTTTTAAAAATATTTCGAATAAAACTGCTTTATAAAATATAAGCAATTAACTTTAAAATAAGTTAAGTCATACTAGTCTTAAACATAAAGTTATGAATCCTTATAAAATTTCAAATAAAGCTTTAATTGATTTTCTTTAAATAGAACCATTTATAAAGTATAAATGATAATAATATTCTTTAAAACATGATTCTAATTACCCCTTTAAAAATAGTTACTTCTATAACTACTTTAATATATGTTCACTTCAAAAATTCTTACAACTTAAATAATTTTTCTTGAAACCATTCTTTAAATAAAAATCAAAATTCCTAACCTTTCAAAAATCATCTTTAAAAACGTACTTGGTATCTCAGGGAAATATACTTCCATTTTAGGATAACCCAAGAATTCTCTTTATCAATCCAATCACGATTTACTAATTCAGTTTTACGTTCATCCCGTAAAATTCCTTTCCATACTTTAAAAATAGCTCCTTTTATTTTGAAAACATTGCTATTTCCTGGAAACCACTTTCAAATATACGTTTAAAATATTTAAAATAAGCTTTGAAAATTATTTAATTTAAAATAATACTTAAGGAAATATATAGGGGTTCCCTAAGTATTTTAAAATAAAATTTAACTTTTAAAATAAGGTTATTAAATCAAATATTCATATTAAAATTTCTCTTTGAAAACTTAATACTACTCTACATTTTTTAAAATAATTAAATACCATAATTACTTAATCAAATATTTGCTTTCACTTAAAAACAATTTAAAATAATATTTCTTTCTAAAATATTCTAACATATTTAAACTGTAAATTTATAATTTGAAAGCTTTCTTAAAACAAAATAAAATTTCCAGGAGAAAGCACACTTCTCATTCTTTAAAATAAATCTCGCTATTAATTTAAACAATTCTCAATTCCCATTGAAATCAAATTTCAAACACTTGAAAATTTTCAACCCATTCCTTGGATTTAATCTCTTTTAAAATTCTTTACTTAAGAATTTATTTTATATTCTTTAAACCCAATTCATTTATTTATATTTTAAATTTTCAGGTTGTATTCACCCAATCACATCACAACACAATTAAAATTTCAATTTAATTCATCACAGCATATAAATAAGACGCAGCATATCAAGATCTAAACAAATTATCGCAGAACAATAAATAAGGTATATCATAGAATATGAATTAATTTCTATTTGTGAGGGATCCACTTGGATCCCTCCAACCTTTTTCCCTGCATCCACAGATATTAACACAACAACATATATCGATCATATTCAACCAATCAAGCAATCATTTAAATATTGACTATTTAAATTAACTAGTACTCCAGATGTGAGTGAGTTAACTCACCTTGGGTTTTCGGCGAGCATTCAAATTTAAATTAAATCGAACAGTATTCGATTTAACCTAAATTTTTACTTGCTCAAAACGATTCCAAAACTGCTCCACTGTGTAGTACGCGTCTCTGCGATTCCGGCGCTTTTCGTTTCGTCGAAATCTGACAATGTTTGTAAGAGTTATAGAATTTATAAGTTTGTATAACTTTTTAAAACAAAATCTCCTCTATTTAAACTTTCTTATACCATCAGCCGTTCAAACCCAAAGTCGAAATCAAGGTCGTAAACCATCTTCTTCCACGCGCTACCAGATCGAACAAAACCCATTAATGCCGCCCCTAGGGTTGGAAAACACGGCTAACCCGAAGCCATACTACTCGATCGGAGGCCACCATTTAGAAGCCCATCGCCAACTTCACCTTCCCTTGGAACGCGCGCGACATCGGTGCTCTGTCCAACTCAAAATAACGTGCACGAACGGGTCGCGTTCGACCCCTGTAACCGCCTATCCGCTTCACCAAAACTCATCGCACCCGTTCACTTCGTAGATCTCGAAGTCCCCTTCGATTCTCTAGTTGAAACCTTAAGCTAACGCTCTACGAATTTGAAGAAAAATGAGGGAGAAAGACAGAGTGTATCGGCCATCGAAATATTTTAAATGGCGACCGGTGATAGATCTAGGGTTTGAGCAAAGAATGAGCTTTTATATATATATATATATATATATATGTATATATATATATATATTTAATATTATTTAAATATTATTCTTCAATGTCTAATGACTTATGCAAACGAACTCCAATTCTCACGTACCAATAGGTGTTTCTAGGGATTTTCCGCGTTCCGGACCCAATGGAATGTGTTTCGGAAGCCAATTTGGTCATATGTGCGAGTTACGGAAGTAAACGATCAATTTTAAATTAAATCGATTAAAGTATTTTCTATGCGTTTTAAGCTGCCAGGGTTAAACGACAATTCCGATTGCTACGAAAATTGAAATCCGATAATAACTAACTATTACGGATCCAATGGAACTGGTTTCGTCGAATTCCGAGACTGTGTCCCAAAAGGCTACTTTAACTCGACAATTAAATCATGCGATTTTCACAATCGTCGAAATCATCTAAAATTTCACTTTTAAAATTTTACTAACTCTATTATAACTCGTATAAAATTTATATTCACACTTAAAATCATTCTGATTCAGTTTAAATCAAAAATCTGATTATTTGCATTATTATATTATTAAATTCCATTATTAAATTAATATAAAATTCCAAATTTAATCTATCAACTACTAATTCCATCCAATAGTCCAATATTGAAATTCAAACCCAAATAGACTAAAAATAAATTTTAGAATCTAATTTTATATCTATTTATACTCAAAATTACCAATTATCCCAATTCTAATATTAAGTTATTATTATTCAAATTTCAATTAAATTACCGTATTTGAGGTTTAACTAATTCTATTAACTTAACCATAATATTTTATTCCAAAAAAAATTATAATCCATATTCAACATTTAAATGAATTAAATATTCAAATCTAGCTACCCAAAATTCCGGGTCGTTACATTCCTCCCCCCTTATAAAAATTTCGTCCCCGAAATTTGCTAAGGTAGAAGAATGTTCCAAACCCACTAGCAAAAATTACCTAGTGAAAATCTCAATTTCACTTTGCCTACATTCATGTTTCAAATCGAAACTGCTAGTTTCAATTCCTATCCCAAAATCCATTTTATTTTCAATTGTTATTTGAAATCAACTTTGTCATTAATGAAACATTTCAAATTTTCCAAAAATTTTCTAACTCCCAAAATTTTTGAAATTTTTTGGCAGAGTCTCCCATGTACGGAGGAGCTTTTGCGATATCGCAATACAGATAAATATATATACATCGACCCACACGGTCGGAAACCAAAATATATCACAACAAATATATATTTCCCAATTATATTTGCGTAGGCGTACTTTTTTTAGCAAATTTTTAAAGCAAGCGACTAATATAACGCACATACATGCTCCAACTCTATTGAACGCCTTCCGTACCTGTACTTACTCAAGAAACTCATCAGTTTTCAAAGATATGAACATTTTAACAACATTTCCAATATAAATTTAAGCCAAACATATCCATTTCATAGCCTAACCTAGCAACTTCATAATCTAACAATGTTAACCATATTTTATCAACAATTTAAAGATTTCAATCACCTTTTAATTTCTTATTCGAGTCCAAACTTCATTTTATTTCACTTGAATGATTTACATTCAAGTTCACTATATACAATTCATATTTATTACCACCAATTCATATTCACTTCAATGTTATGAACATATGCTTCACTATTTTCAATTTACTTCAATTTAAATTCAAATTGATTCACAATCTAATGTACTTCCAATTTGATTTATTTGCATTTCTTTTCCAAATTCAAACTTCATTATATTCCACTCGAATGACTTACATCCGAATTGCAAATGTTAGATTCACATTCACTTCAATAAGAATAATATAAGCTTTTGATTCATTTACTTTTATTTTTAATTAACCTACATTTACATACAACCCCACTAAATAGATTCCAATCCATTTCTCATTATTCAAATATCAATTTCATTTACTTCTTTTAATTCATTCACTTAAGTTTAACAACTAATTTCTATGCAGGTTGTGGTTATTCAAACAAATAACCAATTCTTAAGCTTATAACTAGTTAAAATTAATTTTAACTCAATTTATATCCATTTTATTCGATTCTACATGGTTCACAATCCAAACATTTTATTTCATTGCAATTTTTTTATTCAATTTCTTATTCTCACTTCAAGTTCATCATTTAAGTTTAAATTAATAACATCCCATTCTATATTATTTACAGCCCGAACATTCTTGATTTATCACAACTATTGAATTAAATCTCCAATCTTACATTTCCAATTCATTATCCATATAGGTTTATATTAATATCATTCAATTCTGGGTTATATACAACTCATACATTCTTATTTCATCTCAATAATTAATTAAAACCATTTCACTTGCATATCAATGTTTATTACCTAAACAAATTTATCCAAGACAACATTATAAAGCTCGACCATAATTATTATTCAGTTTGCTTAAGTTCGTTCACAATATTTTTCATTATCTTCTTATAAATCAAATTTTATTTTCATTTGATTCTCACTGGAATCAATTCCAATCCATTTACAAATTTTAATGCACTTTGTTTATTTATTTTATTAACAAAGAGATCATTTCAAATTATTTCACTCACTGGAATTTATTTATAATTCAAACCATCACTATTATAATCTAATTCCATTATTCATTCACACTCTCAACTTTTTATTGCCAAAACTAAATTCCATATCAGAACTGGGTTTCTATTTTTCTTTTCAAAATTTTCTTAACAATCCATTAAAATTCCATCCATGTCTACACAAATTTCGTTTAATTTAGTTTACACTAAATTCATCTTCAAGCTTCTTTTTAATTAATTCAGCTTACGCTAAATTCATTCTCAAACAATTCCTTTGAATTTAGTTAGGTTCATAATTTATTCACACAATGCCCTTCTTACTTAATCTAAATTAAATTTCCTTCCAATTTAATTCCTTTCCAAATTTAATTCAAGTCCAACTAAGTCTTATTTAACCCACTTGAATTCATTCCATTCCTTTTACTATAAATAAGAATTTCATTCTATTCAAAATTATTTGTAACGCAACTGAATTTTGATTTTAATTCAATCCAAATTTAACTTCATTTCATTTAATCGAAGTTAAATCCAATTTAATCAAATTTTAATTTCCTATAAAAAAGTTCAAAATTTATTTATTGACTTAAGTTCATTCATATCTTTATATTTTATATTTTCTTCATCTTACTTTACATTTCATTCGAGATTAGATTTGAATTCTCCATACCATTCAACTATTTCCCATTGGTGATTATAATTCCATTTTACTTTGGTTTACAATCTGATTTTTTATTATTCGTAGTTCACCAACTTATTCACTTGAAAGCTTATATTGCTCATTTTAATCCGTTTACATCTTATAATCACAATTCCAATTTCTATATATATGTATCTCTGAATTCTTAAGGATGCAAATTTTATTTCACCTTAATCCTTTGCAAATTTTAAATTCACAATTTCAAACTATAAGCATAACACTTAATAGCTTATGGGTATAATTTATTACAGAATGACCCACAAATACAAGGTCATCTTACACTTCCAATTTATCCCAAATCAATTTGATTCTAAGCCCAATTCATTTAATTTATCCCAAGTTAAATTCAAATTTTCTATTCACTTCAGTATAGTTCATTCACTTCCATTTTACTCAAGTTAAATTTTAATTCCAAGATTAAAATTTTCATTTCCTTCTTATTAATATCAACTTTACTTAATAAGTTCAATAGTTGATTCATTTTACCTTTACACATTATTTAAATAGAATTTTCCAGAATTCTATTACCCGGTTTTATTTCAAAACCATCTTGAAATAATAATCTACTCATACCTACTTGGTATACCAAATTCAATCTTCGGATTTCCAAAACAACTTAGTTGTACCAAAACAATTTCCCCATTTTGAATTTTCCAAACACCTGTTATACCCAACAAGTCCAAACAATATCATAACCAACTATTTTGGTAGCAATCCACCACTTTAGAAACTCGAAAATGAATTCTAATGATGTGGCCAGCATCATCAGGATTATTTTCCAGCGACTGAAGTGAGTTCAGTGCTTTCTTACTTTCCTAAATTCATTTCAAAACAATTCCCATCCAAAATACTTTCCACAATAATATTCCATCATTGCTTGCAAACACATTGGAAAACATTTCAAACATCCCCAAGATTTAAATTTCCATACATTGTTTCCAATACATTAAAAATATTTTTCAAAATTTCCGGGATTTAAATTCTGGTTCAGTTCAAATTTAGTTATTCCTCTTTTGTATAATTTATACCCATAGAATTTTATTTGATTATAACCAATTCAAACTTTAGATTAAATTTTGGATTAAATTTTAGATTCTTATTTGATTAAGATATCCACATCCAAGAAATCAAGTATATAAGTATATATAATAATTCAGAAAATTATTCTTTTCATATCAAAATATAATTTTAGGTAAAATTATTTCATTTACCCACTTTGAAAACAATACTATGTCAGTTTACCCACTTTGAAAACAATACTATGTCAGTTTATCTTGTTGAAGAATTTAGAAACCCTTATCCATACGGTTGTACTTACCATACGGACCAGAATTCATATACACTCAACCGATAAGTCAACATAGTATAAAAACAATTTTATATTCACTAACAAGTACGCTCTCACATCTATTAATACACTCAACTCATTATAGAGTACTGTTGACTCTGTTCAATGAGTAATTACCCCACCAAAGCCTAGGTTGTCCCCAACCTCGCTCTGATACCAAGTGACACAACCCGCAAATCCGTTCCCCTTGAGTCAACACTATTCTAAATCAATTAACTCAAGTTGAACAGAAACACGAACCATTAGGGTTAAAGAAGAAGAGGTAGAAGAAAGAAGGAACTAAACAATATCAGAATTTCGCAGTCGTAGCGGAATAAACTATAACAGTAAATAATAGATCTTTACACAAAATGAACTATATCTGTTTTATACATCATATCATCAGAGTATTTCATACAAACAACATTTACCAATCAGACATTACCATACAGTTACATAAGTGGATATATACCAATACAGATAATACGTCTCGGACTCCAGCTCCTCTTCTGCTCCAGAGCATCCTGTCCTAAACATATAATACTCGGTCTGACCCGAGCATTATAATGAAATAACACCCGAGTCAGTCTGGAATACCAACTGATAATAATGCACCCAAATTGATTATTAAAGTTTCAAAAATCCTTTTGGAAACCAAAGCATCTCGTAAGACCACGCCACAAATAAACATGTCGAGTTTTTACCTTACGATAGCTAAAAAAACTTTTGATAGAAATCCTCTGATATTATGATAGGGCCTATACACAAATACTTATAAAATAGCCGAAATTGTTACATTCATTAAATTCCAGCTACTAGCCACAGAGTGGGTAATACAAACAAAACTCGTAAAAGGCTCGTAGGGAGAATGGATTCCAACTAATGACTAGGCACTGGGGTACCACCTGTCATAGTACGGGGCCTAGATCTCCGTACCTAGGACCATGCCCGATCCCTTGCAACACAAGGTCGGAACCATCCTTTACTGAACAGTTCCAAGTAAAATCACCCCACGGTTGGGATCAGCAACCGCACCACTAAGCCGGATAAAAAGGGACATCTAGACAGGGATGATCTCACTCTCAAGTGGGGGCTACCCATGAAACCTTGCTGCATATCCCCTGATTTTCAGTCATTCCCGGTTGATGAGGCTTGAGGCTAAGCGTTACCTTTAGAACGTTTCACTTAGAATGCCCATTGCCACCTTACGATGTTCTGAAAGCATTCGTCCATACAAGTACATCCTGGGTTCGAACGGAACCGAAGGCACTACTCCTACTACATCCATTCTAGAAATATCCTCAGGATTAGTAGCGACTAGCCCTTGCACTTCACTGCCCCATCTTTGACTCCGAACACGTTTTTCCACGAAACATACAAACCGGATCGAAGTGGTTTTCGAGAAATAAATCTCGATCCCGGTCTCCTCGATACGATCAACGCATTTGTCCAATATTGATAGTCGGTGATTTAACTATCAATTAATATTCACAAACATCCATCACACAATAAATAATTCCCAATTATTTATTTCCTCAAAATATCTTTACGAGATATAATTCCAATTTCAAAATTTCTTTTGAAACACTTTTCAAATCCAATTTCCTCATGGAATAGATTGTCAAACTTTATTCCCTCTGAAACATCCAAGTACCCATATTTAAGGTTTAAAATAATTTAAATACTTTATCCCTCAAAATACATTAAAACCATTTATATCAAATCTACTTACATACTTAATTTAAAAGATACATATACTTTTAAAAATATTTCAAATAAAACTGCTTTATAAAATATAAGCACTTAACTTTAAAATAAGTTAAGTCATACTAGTTTTAAACATAAAGTTATGAATCCTTATACAATTTCAAATAAAGCTTTAATTGATTTTCTTTAAAATAGAACCATTTATAAAGTATAAATGATAATAATATTCTATAAAACATGATTCTAATTACCTCTTTAAAAATAGCTACTTCTATAACTACTTTAATATATGTTCACTTCAAAAATTCTTACAACTTAAATAATTTTTCTTGAAACCATTCTTTAAATAAAAATCAAAACTCCTAACCTTTCAAAAATCATCTTTAAAAACGTACTTAGTATCTCAGGGAAATATACTTCCATTTTAGGATAACCCAAGAATTCTCTATGACGACCCCACTTTCTACTACCAGAAAGTCGTATCGTCTTGAAGAAAGAAAGGGGTGAGAAAATAGAAGAGATAGAGAAGAAAGAACAACAACATCAGAATCTCACAGCGGAATGGAATGAAATATAATAGATCACATAACTATTACATAGTTTTACATATATCAGAGTTATACAGATCATACAACACATACTAAACAGTTATAAACACCTGTCTAGCTAATACAACTCGATGCAACTCAAAACAACACAGAGATACCAACACAGTGGAACTATATGTATATCTACAACGCTGAAGCCTCCCGCTTCATTGCTCCTCCAGAATTCGTCAAAGCCAACCTGAATCCCTTGGCTACTCGTAAAAATTTGAGTACCCGAGAGTTTAGGAAAAATAGAAATAAACTCTGGGTCAGACATGGGTCTGGTGTGAGTAACAGGTTAAAGTTGCTTAATTTTTAAAACCTTTGAAACAAAAGGTATCACGTAAGACTCCCCACAAATAAACATGGGTAATTTTTTACCTTACGCTAACCAAAACATTTGATAGGAAATTGTTACATGATTAAATTCCAGCTACTAGCCACAAAAGTGGGTAATACAATCAAAACCGTTGGCACTTATTGGATTTTGGATTCCATACAATGGCAGGGCTACTGGGGTACCGCCCGTCAGAGTGCGTGGTATAGATCAACGTACCGAGGATCACTCCCGACCCCCTACAACACAAGGCCGGAACCATTCCTTACTGAACAGTCCCAAACAAGATAACCTCGGCAGTTGTTGCAATCAACCGCCCACACAACCGAAAAATAAAGGGACATCTAGACAGGAGAATATCTTGTCCTGCTTGGGCATGACCCACCTAACCTTGCTGCACCTCCCTTGTTTTAGCCATTCCCGGTTGATGAGGCTTGAGGCTGCGATTCCCTTTAGAGAATACATTTCTTAGAATGCTCATCGCCCACCTAACGATGTTCTGAAAGCATTCAATCCATACAAGTTCGTTCGGGGTTCGAACGAAACCGAAGGCATTATCTCGTTACACTCATTTTGGAATCACCCTCAGAGTTAACGACAATAACCCTTGCACTCTGAATCTTCATCTTCACTTCAGATTCACGACCTATCGTTAATTTAGATCGATGTGGTTTTCGGATGTCCAAATATGGAAACCCGATCCCGGTCTCATCGAAATCCAAAACGTATCTTTTAAGACCAAGTTGTCTACTTAGTCTTAATAGTTCAATTCAATATTATCAATATACGCACAGATAGATAATTCACAATATCACAATAGATAATTACATTATCATCATAAACAGATAATCAATATTATCATACTTAAACCAATCATCCATATCACATAGATATTACTCATCTTATATCTTAGATCACCATCATCAAACGAAATATCAATATCATTCATCCATAAGCAATGATTTATAATCATATCATTTATAATTAATTTAAAATGAATTAAATTAACTACTTCAATCTCTAATTAATTTAAAATGAATTAAATCAATTACTTCATCTATAAATCCTGCTTATATAACCATTAATTAATTATAAATCAAATAAATTAATTATCCATTAAGTATTCATCTTAATTAAACACCTTTGATTAATCATTTTCTAATTACAATAACTAAGTAGTCTTTATTTAATTCCATGAATTAATTATTTTAAATCATTCATAGTAATCAACATATAATTACTTCATTTATTAATTAAATATGAATAATTACATTTATCCTTAATAAATTACATAAATTAATCACCACATTATTAATTATTTCTTAATTAAACAATTCTTAATTACATCATTAATTATATTAATTAATGATCTCTAATTCAGATTTAAATTAAATTACTTTATTTAAATTACTTTCTTTAAGCGATTAATCTTTAATTAAACACAATTATTAATCACCCTTGATTAATAATAAACCAGTAATTAATTATCCTTAATTACTTATATTAATAAATTAATTATTCCATAATTAATTATCTCCATTAATTAATCCTTTGATTAATTACAAAAGTAATTATCCAAATTACTTCATTTACAAATCCTTTTTGTATTAATTACATCAAGTAATTATCATCTAATTACTTCCCTATGTAATTATGCTCCATTAAATACACTAAGTAATTACACATATCAAAATCATCAAATGATTTGTTAAATTAATTAAACTAAATTAATTAACTTAATTTAATCATATCATCAAAATTTATTACAATAAGTAATTAATCTCCTAATTACTTTTATCAAATAATTACACTTAACAATTTACAATAGATTATCTAAATTAATTAATATAATTAATTATCAAAATTAATCACATTAATTAATTAATTAGCAGTCCTTAGTTAATTATCTTCATTAACTAATAACATTTCTTAATTTAATTTCTTAATTAATTTCTAGTTATAAATTAATCTAAATTATTAATTTATAAATTAAATACATAAGTCATTCCTTAATTAACGTATCATTAAATCATTTAAATATCTTAATTATTCCTAAGATAATTTATTTCTTTATTATGACTTCATTAATATTGAAGTGTATTAGAACATTACATTTTAAATTTAAATCCAAATCCCATTTTGAATTTAAGATTCAAAATGATTATTTTAATCATTTACCAAATTTAAATTCAATTTATAATCTTTTAAATAAATGTAAATAACATTTATTACTTACATTTGAACTTATATAAGAAAAGCCTTTAAATTCAACTACTTAAATCTTTATTTAAATTTAAACTACCAAAATACATTAATAGTTTAACTTGCAAATTCAAGTTAAAATAATTTATTTAACTTCCATTCAAAAATCGCTTTAAAAAGAACTATGTCAAAATCAATCAAATATTTATTTGAAACAAATTACCTTTAAAAAAAACTATTTGATTTAAACTTTTTTTTATATATTTAGATTTCAAAACTGATTTAAATTTCAGATTTGAATTCAAGAAAGACTTGAATTCATTAGTTTAACTTTGAATTTAAAACTTTGGTTTAACTTGCTTTTAAAAATTTGGTTTTTAATTCTTGATTTAAAATCCAAATTCATTTTTAAAAACTTAGATTCAAAAGTTCATTTGAATCTATACTTTGAACTTTTAATTTTAAAACACGGTTTATATTTTTGTTTCAGATTTTAAATTAAATTTCAAAATCTGAAACTGTCAGGTTTTTAAACCTGGAAACCCACCTTTAAACATTTTAAACTTTGATTTCATTTCAAATTTGAATTAAAAATAAACTTGAATTCAAACTTCAAACTGGATTTAAACATGTTTAAATCTATTATTTATTTTTAGGTTCCATTTGAATTTTTTTAAAAACAAATTTTGCTTCTAGGCTTTTACAAAAGCCTGAACAAACACTGACTCGACGCGAACCTAAAATGCTTCGAGTCTTCACCTTCCCTGCTTCGAGTCACATACTCGAAAGACTCGAATATGTCCTGAGTCAAAATACCCTGCACCCAACCGCAAATGCCTCACCACTTCAATGGGCACGGTGCATATGCACCGTGGCTCCAGCCACCTCCGGCCACCCACAAGAACTTCAACACGACGCCGACCACCACTAGACACGATCATGACCACCCAAAACCATCACAGCAACTCGAATCGAAATCGAGTTCGAAACTCAAACCTGGAAACTCGACATGGCCTATCACCCAAAACCTGGAGCCACCTCGTTTTCGAGCTTCCGACAATCTGATCCTCCGCGATTCCGGCCACACCATCTCCTACCTCCCTACTTCCATCCCCTCGAGTTTGGTCACGCTCGATCAACTAGCGCCGACGCCATGATTCAAAGAGTACAACCTGCTCAAACTAGGGTTACATAATTCAAATGATTGCCACCATCGCCACCGTGCTCAGACCAACCACTAGACATTTTTCCCATCACCACTTTAGGCCCCTCGATCGTCACGAACAAGCCCGGCCACCCCGATAACAGTGATCACCCCAAAAATCCCGCATTTTCAGTTTATACCAGAACTGCACTTAACTCCTAGTACTAAAAATCTTGATTTAAGTTTTAAAATTCATATTTTGTTACAGAGATTCAATGTATGTTCCTGAATTTATAATTTAAAACGTTTGGCTTTTCTCTTATTCAAGTTTTGCTCTGTTATTTTGATTTTCTAGAACAATATTCAAATTTAGTTCAACTTAAATAAAACTCAAACTCTAAATTATGTTGAAACAAGCAATTCCTGTTTGTACTCTAAGTCCTGAAAGCTATTATATCAAGAGATAAAAAAAAATTGAATCAAACTCAAGCCTGGAAACAAAATAAATAGGTTTGTTACGGAGACTTCAAAATGTACCCAGACAACATCCATATGCACCGAAGAATACATACATACAAATCACACTTATTCCAGATTTTAACCTTGCAACCAGTTTTAAATGCTTAAGTTTTAGAAATTAAAGTTACTCACCTGAAAATAAACAGAAAACAACTTTGAATCTGGAAAGAGTATTTGCATGCTTTTGTTTTGATTCCAAAAAACTTGAAAACTTAGTCTTGACTTGATTTTCTTTTGATTAATCTTGCCTTTGTTGTTGTAATGCTTCAGTTTAATAAAAATGGAAATGTTTGCTACTTAATTCCCTGTTTCAGTTTTGTTATGTTTTGTGAACGAATATAAATAAGAAGATGTATATAAAGAAGTTTACAGGGTAGGTGATATCTGGGTTAGCAAATTTGCAGGTACTATTATTTGTGTTTTGTTTTATCAAGCAAGAATTTATATTTTTGGGACTGAAATGATTCTTGGAAAAATTCGAATTGACTTAAGTTGTGCTAGCATTTAATTGCTTAAGTACTATGTGTCTAATTTTATTTCCCTGTTTAGATACTTGCTTTGCATTTCTTCTCTAACCTGCACATTTTATTTGCAGCTACACATCTTGCTTGTTTATTTGCCTGCATAAGTTTTTGTACTTTATGTCTCCTGTTACTCCTTCTTATGTTCAGATATTTTTGCTTTTACCTTTTTTTTTAATGTTTGATAGATATTTATTTTACTTTATTAATATACTTGCTTGCATACTTATTTACAGCTACAAATATACCTTACTTTACTTTACTTTTGCTTGCTCTACATAACTACCTACAGGCCTTACTCTTTTATTATTATTTTTTTATTTTACACAAACCTGGTTTGCTTCATACTTGATGTCCATAGATATAAAGTTGTTTATCACTTGTAATGGTTTGTTTCTTAACACATGTTATAAAGCTCCTTTTTATTTCTTTTTTTTTATACTTGTGTTAATATAAATAAGGTTTATTTTAATTTTAAACATTTTTAAAAGACATACTTTTAATCTTTCAGATTATAACTTTCTCCAAAATACACATATGTGTATTTAGATAAATTTGAAATAGTAATCTCCATTTGTAAAAAAATATATTACATGATTAACAAAACTCATTATTAAAGAAATTGTCTCTTATTTAATAAATTGCTTATTTAATCAAACTATATTTAAAAAGAAAATAGAAAAAACTTTTGTTTAAATTTAGACTTAGGCTAGAATTCTTTTAAACAAATAACTTTTATCTTGAGTAAATAAAACTATTTTTATCAAGCTATGCTAAAAAAAAATAAAACAATCGTTTTGTTAATAAATTTTAAATTTAAACTTAAGCTAGAATAAGTTCTAACTATTAAACATTTATCTAAAGTATTTAAAACCATATAGTTATTTATTTAATAGCTTAATACTAAATTAAATCAAATTTCCAGTTATCAGAAATATTAGAATTAGAAAACATGTCTTTATTTATTAATTTAAAACAGAGCTTATCTATTTATAATATATACAAATATATACATATATACATTATAAATAGAAACAGTTTAAATTAGCTTTTAAAAGATAAATTATCAATTAAATATTTATTTAAAAGAAGATTATTAAATCAATTCAAAACTTATTAACAATTATTATCAAATTAATTTAATTTTAACACAGATTATTAAATTTATATTGCCAAAATTTCAGGGATATCACATTCCTTCCCTCTTAAAAGAATTTCGTCCCCGAAATTTAAAGCAAAGGTAATTTAATAATCTAGTTAAAGATTTAAATCTTAAACACAAGCATATATCAATCACATGCTAACAATCATAATAACCAATTTATCCAATTAAACAAATATAACTATCCAGACAAAATTCCGGATAGTGCTTCCTCGAGTCTTCCCAAGTACAAATGCCGGGATACTCGCTCTACAGAATCCAAACAATCTAGCTACTAAGCTACAGAGCCCACTCATCTAGATTTACAAAACAAGATAGGATATCAGACTACAGACAAGTCTAACTCAACAACCAAAACTCCCTGAACTGCTGGTTCTACAACTAGAGATATATCATACACGTACTCCCTCAAAGATACGTGAAACACAACAAATTCAAACTGACAATTCAATCCTGAAGACCAAACACTTATCCAAAATTGAATCTTCGACTTCAGAATCCAAATTCCTCCGTCTCTTATCCATAAAACTCTTCGGATGATCCTGTGCTGCTTACATTATTACTAATCAGCTCAACCCTTGCTGATGTCCTTCGAAACAAACTTAACCAAAGACAATCCAACAAAACGATCTTTCCAATATCAACCAAACTCAAAACACAAACTCTATTCCAAATCAGAAAACAGAACTCACTTCCCTCATCCAGAAAAGATAAAACAGGTGCACTCCAATCTGGCTTCAGACCCTGAAAAATCTCCTGTAGAACTCTCTAATCCAAACATTGCGACATCTAATTGCTTCCAAACTTAAACAGCTGTCACCATGCTTCCACCGTGCAACTCTGACTGAACAGATGAAAATTCTGAAGTCAAACATAGACCGGACAACACATTCCAACATTACGGTTCCACCGATCAAAAAGAAAACTCAGAAATTCCTCCAAAACCTGAGCTGCTTCACCAAACTCAATTTCCAGATGTTAGCAAATCTCTGACTTCTTGAAGACATCCAGAAAAATCTCTGAAACGCAAGAGAATACTCAAACTATCGCAAATCACTTTTGCGATCGATCCAGCCTAATTCCAAAGATACTGCTTTCTCTTTACTAATCAGAACAGCTTACACTTATGTGGCCAATCCATCGAAGAAATGGATCTACTCTGCTGCTTCTGAATTTACCGCAAGAAAAACTGCTAAGCCAGAAGACATCCTATTCCAAAGCTCTTCGAGAAACTCGGACCTCAAAGCAAGCAGAAACACCTAACTGAACACAGCAACAACACCGAAGCAGACACTCTTCCTTAACTTGTTCCAAAGAAACATCTTCGGAGACATCCATAGTCACTGTGTCTCATCACACAGCTACTACACCTTGATGTATAAGAATATCATGACTTGCTTCTGTCCAACCGACAGATCCAAACTCTAGCTCATCCAAATTACATTTCATAGATGAACTACGAACCTTAACAGGTTTCCTTCAGAGATTAATGAAATCCTTACACCACCCAAAGCTCACTCGAGACGGTATTAGGTCTATAGTCTCGACAAATACACTTCCAACCTCAATCATTTAAACTCCAACCATCGGTAGTCGTGTTACGCACACCACTACCCTATTTACCTTTATAGCTCATTGGACAACCGGAACTGGTAATCCAACAAATAGGTAGAACTATATATATATATATATATATATATATATATATATACCAAAATTACAAATACGCTCTCTCAAGAAAGAAATCACTCAAGAGCCTAGGTATTTACCCAACTAGCGCTCTGATACCAACTGTGACGACCCGACTTTCTACTACCAGAAAGTCGTATCGTCTTGAAGAAAGAAAGCGGTGAGAAACTAGAAGAGATAGAGAAGAAAGAACAACAACATCAGAATCTCACAACGGAATGGAACAAAATATAATAGATCACATAACTATTACATAGTTTTACATATATCAGAGTTATACAGATCATACAACACATACTAAATAGTTATAAACACCTGTCTAGGTAATACAACTCGATACAACTCAAAACAACACAGAGATACCAACACAACGGAACTATATGTATATCTACAACGCTGAAGCCTCCTGCTTCATTGCTCCTCCAGAATTCGTCAAAGCCAACCTAAATCCCTTGGCTACTCGTAAAATTTTGAGTACCCGAGAGTTTAGGAAAAACAGAAATAAACTCCGGTTCAGACATGGGTTTGGTGTGAGTAACAGGTTAAAGTTGCTTAATTTTGAAAACCTTTGAAACAAAAGGTATCACGTAAGACTCCCCACAAATAAACATGGGTAAGTTTTTACCTTACGCTAACTAAAACATTTGATAAGTAATTCGGTAATATTATATTAGGTCTAGGGTTTTCAAGTAAATAGAAAATAGCTGAAATTGTTACATGATTAAATTCCAGCTACTAGCCACAAAAGTGGGTAATACAATCAAAACGCTTTGGCACTTATTGGATTTTGGGTTCCATACAATGGTAGGGCTACTGGGGTACCGCCCGTCACAGTACGTGGCATAGATCAACGTACCGAGGATCATTCCCGACCCCCTACAACACAAGGCCGGAACCATTCCTTACTGAACAGTCCCGAACAAGATAACCCCGGCAGTTGTTGCAATCAACCGCCCACACAGCCGAAAAATAAAGGGACATCTAGACAGGGGAATATCTTGTCCTGCTTGCGCATGACCCACCTAACCTTGCTGCACCTCCCCTGTTTTAGCCATTCTCGGTTGATGAGGCTTGAGGCTGCGATTACCTTTAGAGAATACATTTCTTAGAATGCTCGTCGCCCACCTAACGATGTTATGAAAGCATTCAATCCATACAAGTTCGTTCCAGGTTCGAACGAAACCGAAGGCATTATCTCGTTACACTCATTTTGGAATCACCCTCAGAGTTAACGACAATAACCCTTGCACTCTGAATCCTCATCTTCACTTCAGATTCACGACCTATCGTTAATTTGGATCGATGTGGTTTTCGGATGTCCAAATATGGAAACCCGATCCCGGTCTCATCGAAATCCAAAACGTATCTTTTAAGGCCAAGTTGTCTATTTAGTCTTAACAGTTCAATTCAATATTATCAATATACGCACAGATAGATAATTCACAATATCACAATAGATAATCACATTATCATCATAAACAGATAATCAATATTATCATACTTAAACCAAGTATCCATATTACATAGATATTACTCATCTCATATCTGAGATCACAATCGTCAAAACGAAATATCAGTATCATTCATCCATAAGCAATGATTTATAATCATACCATTTATAATTAATTTAAAATGAATTAAATTAACTACTTCTATCTCCAATTAATTTAAAGTAAATTAAATTAAATACTTCATCTATAAATCCTGCTTATATAACCATTAATTAATTATAAATCAAATTAATTAATTATCCATTAAGTATTCATCTTAATTAAACACCTTTGGTTAATCATTTTCTTGTTACAATAACTAATTAGTCTTTATTTAATTGCATGAATTAATTATTTTATATAATTCATAGTAATCAACATATAATTGCTTCATTTATTAATTAAATATGAATAATTACATTTATCCTTAATTAATTATATAAATTAATCACCACATTATTAATTATTCTTAATTAAACAATTATTAATTACATCATTAATTACATTAATTAATGATCTCTAATTCAGATTTAAATTAAATTACTTTATTTAAATTAATTTCATTAAGCGATTAATCTTTAATTAAACACAATTATTAATCACCCATGATTAATAACAAACCAGTAATTAATTATCCTTAATTACTTATATTAATAAATTAATTATTCCATAATTAATTATTTCCATTAATTAATCCTTTGATTAATTACAAAAGTAATTATCCAAATTACTTCATTTACAAATTCTTTTTGTATTAATTACGTCAAGCAATTATCATCTAATTACTTCCCTAAGTAATTACACATATCAAAATCATCAAATGATTTGTTAAATTAATTAACTTAATTTAATCATATCATATATATTTATTACAATAAGTAATTAATCTCTTAATTACTTTTATCAAATAATTACACTTAACAATTTACAATAGATTATCTAAATTAATTAATCTAATTATTATCAAAATTAATCACATTAATTAATTAATTAATAATCCTTAGTTAATTATCTTCAATAACTAATAACATTTCTTAATTTACTTTCTTAATTAATTTCTAATTATAAATTTATCTAAATTATTAATTTATAAATTAAATACATAAGTCATTCCTTAATTAACATATCATTAAATCATTTAAATAACTTAATTATTCCCAAGATAATTTATTTCTTTATTAATGACTTCATTAATATTGAAGTGTATTAGAACATTACATTTTAAATTTAAATTCACATCCCATTTTGAATTTAAGATTCAAAATGATTATTTTAATCATTTACCAAATTTAAATTCAATTTATAATCTTTTAAATAAATGTATATAACATTTATTACTTACATATGAACTTATATAAGAAAAGCCTTTAAATTCAACTACTTAAATCTTTATTTGAATTTAAACTACCAAAATACATTAATATTTTAACTTGCAAATTCAAGTTAAAACAATTTATTTAACTTCCAATCAAAAATCCCTTTAAAAAGAACTATGCAAAAATCAATTCAAATATTTATTTGAAACAAATTACCTTTTAAAAAAACTATTTGATTTAAACTTGTTTTATAAATTTTGATTTAAAAACTGATTTAAATTTCAGATTTGAATTCAAGAAAAGCTTGAATTCATTAGTTTAACTTTGAATTTAAAACTTTGGTTTAACTTGCTTTTAAAAATTTGGTTTTTAATTCTTGATTTAAAATCCAAATTCATTTTTAAAAACTTAGATTCAAAAGTTCATTTGAATCTGTACTTTAAACTTTTAATTTTAAAACACAGTTTAAATTTTTGTTTCAAATTTTAAATTAAATATCAAAATCTGAAATTGTCAGGTTTTTAAACCTGGAAACCCACCTTTAAACATTTTAAACTTTGATTTCATTTCAAATTTGAATTCAAAAATAAACTTGAATTCAAACTTCAAACCGGATTTAAACATGTTTAAATCTATCATTTATTTTTAGGTTCCATTTGAATTTGTTTAAAAACAAATTCTGCTTCCAGGCTTTTACAAAAGCCTGAACAAACACTGACTCAACGCGAACCAAAAATGCTTCGAGTCTTCACCTTCCCTGCTTCGAATCACATACTCAAACGACTCGAGTATGTCCCGAGTCAAAATACGCTGCACCCAACCACAAATGCCTCAGCACTTCAATGGGCACGGTGCACGTGCACCGTGGCTCCAGCCACCTCCGGCCACCCACAAGAACTTCAACACGACGCCGACCACCACTAGACACGATCACGACCACCCAAAACCATCACAGCAACTCGAATCGAAATCGAGTTCGAAACTCAAACCTGGAAACTCGACATGGCCTATCACCCAAAACCTGGAACCACCTCGTTTTCGAGCTTCCGACCATTTGATCCTCCACGATTCCGGCCACACCATCTCCTACCTCCCTACTTCCATCCCCTCGAGTTTGGTCACGCTCGATCAACCAGCGCCGACGCCATGATTCAAAGAGTACAACCTGCTCAAACTAGGGTTACATACTTCAAACGATTGCCACCATCGCCACCGTGCTCAGACCAACCACTAGACATTTTTCCCATCACCACTATAGACCCCTCGATCGTCACGAACAAGCCCGGCCACCCAGAAAACAGTGATCACCCCAAAAATCCCAAATTTGCATTTTCAATGTATACCAGAACTGCACTTAACTCCTAGTACTAAAAATCTTGATTTAAGTTTTAAAATTCATATTTTGTTACAGAGATTCAACGTATGTTCCTGAATTTATAATTTAAAATTTTTGGTTTTTCTCTTATTCATGTTTTGCTCTGTTATTTTGATTTTCCAGAACAATATTCAAATTTAGTTCAACTTAAATAAAACTCAAACTCTAAATTATGTTGAAACAAACAATTCATGTTTGTACTCTAAGTCCTGAAAGCTATTAGATCAAGAGATAAAAAAAATTGAATCAAACTCAAGCCTGGAAACATAATAAATAGGTTTGTTGCAGAGACTTCAAAATGTACCCAGACAACATCCATATGCACAGAAGAATACATACATACAAATCACACTTATTCCAGATTTTAACCTTGCAACCAGTTTTAAATGCTTAAGTTTTAGAAATTAAAATTTACTCACCTGAAAATAAACAGAAAACAACTTTGAAACTGGAAAGAGTATTTGCATGCTTTTGTTTTGATTCCAGAAAACTTGAAAACTTAGTCTTGCCTTGATTTTCTTTTGATTCATCTTGCCTTTGTTGTTGTAATGCTTCAGTTTTATAAAAATGGAAATGTTTGCTACTTATTTCCCTGTTTCAGTTTTGTTATGCTTTGTGAACGAATAGAAATCAGAAAATGTACATAAAGAAGTTTACAGGGTAGGTGATATATGGGTTAGCAAATTTGCAGGTACTATTATTTGTGTTTTGTTTTATCAGGCAAGATTTTATATTTTTGGGGCTGAAATGATTCTTGGAAAAATTCGAATTGACTTAAGTTGTGCTAGCATTTAATTGCTTAAGTACTCTGTGTCTAATTTTATTTCCCTGTTTAGATACTTGCTTTACATTTCTTCTCTAACCTGCATATTTTATTTGCAGCTACACATCTTGCTTGTTTATTTGCCTGCATAAGTTTTTGTACTTTATGTCTCCTCTTACTCCTTCTTATGTTCAGATATTTTTGCTTTTACCTTTTTTTTAATGTTTGATAGATATTTATTTTACTTTGTTAATATACTTGCTTGCATACTTATTTACAGCTACAAATATACCTTACTTTACTTTACTTTTTCTTGCTCTACATAACTACCTACAGGCCTTACTCTTTTATTTTTTTTATTTTACACAAACCTGGTTTGCTTCATACTTGATGTTCATAGATATAAAGTTGTTTATCACTTGTAATGGTTTGTTTCTTAACACATGTTATAAAGCTCCTTTTTATTTCTCTTTTATTTTTTTATACCTGTGTTAATATAAATAAGGTTTATTTTAATTTTAAACATTTTTAAAAGACTTACTTTTAATCTTTCAAATTATAACTTTCTCCAAAATACACATATGTGTATTTAGATAAATTTGAAATAGTAATCTCCATTTGTAAAAAAAATATTACATGATTAACAAAACTCATTATTAAAGAAATGGTCTCTTATTTAATAAATTGCTTATTTAATCAAACTATATTTAAAAAGAAAATAGAAAAAACTTTTGTTTAAATTTAGACTTAGGCTAGAATACTTTCAAACAAATAACTTTTATCTTGAGTAAATAAAACATATTTTTATCAAGCTATGCTAAAAAGAAAATAAAACAATCTTAATAAATTTTAAATTTAAACTTAAGCTAGAATAAGTTCTAACTATTAAATATTTATCTTAAGTATTTAAAACCATACAGTTATTTATTTAATAGTTTAATACTAAATTAAATCAAATTTCCAGTTATCAGAAATATTAGAATTAGAAAACATGTCTTTATTTATTAATTTAAAACAGAGCTTATCTATTATAATATATACAAATATATACATATATACATTATAAATAGAAACAATTTTAGTTAGCTTTTAAAAGATAAATTATCAGTTAAATATTTATTTAAAAGAAGATTATTAAATTAATTCAAAACTTATTAACAATTATTATCAAATTAATTTAATTTTAACACAGATTATTAAATTTGTATTGCCAAAATTTCCGAGATATCACACTCTTTATCAATCCAATCACGATTTACCCAATTCAATTTTACGTTCATCCCATAAAATTCCTTTCCATACTTTAAAAATAGCTCCTTTTATTTTAAACACATTGCTATTTCCTGGAAATCACTTTCAAATATACGTTTAAAATATTTAAAATAAGCTTTGAAAATTATTTAATTGAAAATAATACTTAAGGAAATATATAGGGATTTCCTAAGTATTTTAAAATAAAATTTAACTTTTAAAATATGGCTATTAAATCAAATATTCATATTAAAATTTCTCTTTGAAAACTTAATACTACTTTACTTTTTTTAAAGTAATTAAATACCATAATTACTTAATCAAATATGCTTTCACTTAAAAACAATTTAAAATAATATTTCTTTCTAAAATATTCTAACATATTTAAACTTCAAATTTATAATTTGAAAGCTTTCTTAAAACAAAATAAAATTTCCAGGAGAAAGCACACTTCACATTCTTTAAAATAAATCTCGCTATTAATTTAAACAATTCTCAATTCTATTTGAAATCAAATTTCAAACACTTGAAATTTTTCAACCCATTCCTTGGATTTAATCTCTTTTAAAATTCTTTACTTAAGAATTTATTTTATATTCTTTAAACCCAATTCATTTATTTATATTTAAAATTTTCAGGTTGTACTCACGCAATCACAGCACAACACAATTAAAATTTCAATTTAATTCATCACAGCATATAAATAAAACGTAGCATATCAAGATCTAAACAAATTATCACAGAACAATAAATAAGGTATATCACAGAATATAAATTAATTTCTATTTGTGAGGGATCAAGTTGGATCCCTCCAACCTATTTCCCTGCATCCACATATATTAACACAACAACATATATCGATTCAACCATATTCAACCAATCAAGCAATAATTTAAATATTGACTATTTAAATTAACTAGTACTCCAGATGTGAGTGAGTTAAACTCACCTTGGGTTTTCGGCGAGCATTCAAATTTAAATTAAATCGAACGGCGTTCGATTTAACCTAAATTTTTACTTGCTCAAAACGATTCCAAAACTGCTCCACTGTGTAGTACGCGTCTTTACGATCCGGTGCTTTTCGTTTCGTCGAAATCTGACAATGTTTGTAAGAGTTATAGAATTTATAAGTTTGTATAACTTTTTAAAACAAAATCTCCTCTATTTAAACTTTCTTATATCATAAGTCGTTCAAACCCAAAGACGAAATCAAGGCCGTAAACCATCTTCTTCCACGCGCTACCAGATCGAACAAAACCCATCAACGCCGCCCCTAGGGTTGGAAAACGCGGCTAACCCTAAGCCATACTTCTCGATCGGAGGCCACCATCTAGAAGCCCATTGCCAACTTCACCTTCCCCTGGAACGCACGCGAGCTCGGTGCTCTGTCCAACTCAAAAAAACGTGCACGAACGGGTCGCATTCGACCCCTGTAACCGCCAATCCGCTTCACCAAAACCCATCGCATCTGTTCACTTCGTAGATCTCGAAGTCCCCTTCGATTCTCTAGTTGAAACCTTAAGCTAATGATGTATGAATTTGAAGAAAAATGAGGGAGAAAGACAGAGTGTATTGGCCATCGAAATATTTTAAACGGCGGCCGGTGATAGATCTAGGGTTTTAGCAAAGAATGAGCTTATATATATATATATATATATATATATATATTTAATATTATTTAAATATTATTCTTCAATGTCTAATGACTTATGCAAATGAACTCCAATTCTCACGTACCAATAGGCGTTTCTAGGGTTTTTTCGCGTTCCGGACCCAATGGAATGTGTTTCGGAAGCCAATTTGGCCATATGTGCGAGTTACGGAAGTAAATGATCAATTTTAAATTAAATCGATTAAATTATTTTCTATGCGTTTTAAGCTGGTAGAGCTAAACGACAACTCCGATTGCTACGAAAATTGAAATTCGATAATAACTAACTATTACGGATCCAATGGAACTGGTTTCGTCGAATTCCGAGAGTGTGTCCCGAAAGGCTGCTTTAACTCGACAATTAAATCGAGCGATTTTCACAATCGTCGAAATCATCTAAAATTTCACTTTTAAAATTTTTCTAACTCTATTATAACTCATATAAAATTTATATTCACATTTAAAATCATTCTGATTCAGTTTAAATCAAAAATCTGATTATTTGCATTATTATATTATTAAATTAATATAAAATTCCAAATTTAATCTATCGACCACTAATTCCATCTAATAGTCCAATATTAAAATTCAAACCCAAATAGACTAAAAATAAATTTTAGAATCTAATTTTATATATATTTATACTCAAAATTACCAATTATCCCAATTATAGTATTAAGTTATTATTATTCAAATTTCAATTAAATTACCGTATTTGAAGTTTAACTAATTCTATTAATTTAACCAAAATATTTTTATTTCAAAATCAAATTATAATCCATATTCAACATTTAAAATGATTTAAATATTCAAATCTAGCGACCCAAAATTCTGGGTCGTTATAGCAGCATTTCGTATGCCACATTACCAATCTAGGAATATATCACTACTAACCATCAACTACATAACCTCTGAGCTCGCACGTCTCAAAGAAGGGTGTTAAGCTAAGAGAATAAATTCTCCGCCGCCAACAGAAATGTATTTGGTAGAAACCAGCTTTACATCTCAAAGTGTATCGTCAGACACATATCCATACAAGTCCGTTCCGGGATCGAACGGAACCGAATGCACTTCAAAATAAGCCCTTGCAATTCGGATATTCACTAATCACGTTCGGAATCCCCATCAAAAGGGTGATAAAATCTCTATGCCGGAGCAACCCGGTGTAGTGACATTCGATAGGTAATCATTTCGTTTTCGAAAATACCCGGTCTTCAACGTCGTCTTCAAATGAAATACCATTTCGTCGTATCATTATTCAGAATGGGTTTCCTGACACAAAGTCCTCTCCCAGCTAATCATAATAATGAGCGCTTATTTTTAAAAATAAGCGTTCAATCAGATTTCAAACAAAGCATAACAAATTTCCACTTTGATCTTTTAAACAAAAGATCCATCACAACTACAAAGGTTCGATGTGGTTTTCGAATATCCATTTGGAATCCGACCCCCTGTCGGATCGAAATTCAAATGCCATTTGAAGGCCAATATTGATAGTTGGTTGTTTAGCTATCAATCAATATTCACAACAGTCATTGGATTTCAAATAATTTTCCCCCAATTATTACTTTCAAAATATCTTCGTAAGATATAATTTAAACACTTCAACCATTTGAAAACTAATTTCAAATCACTTTTCACTTTTCAATCTTTAGAAAACAAATTTCAAATCAATTTCCTCACGTGGAATAAATTTTCAAATATTTATTTAATTCCACTGAAAATCTGCCGAGTTCAAATATTTTAAAATACTTATTTTAAATATTAGCTATGAAAACTTTATACCAATATCTCCTATAAAACTTCAATTCCAAACTAATTTTTAAACAAAATTAGTAGATAGGGTATAACTACTTAAATATCCACTTTCTAAATCAAATATCAATTTTAATCTTTAAAATAATCCCTTCTATAATAAATTAAATAAATAAATCTTTACTTTAAAGATTTGCAAAATAACTTAAGAAACTAATTTCTCTAAAATATTCTTTTAAAACCAACTCTAAAACTTTTAATTTATATTTCAAAAGCTATTTTGTAAACATACTCGGCTTTACAGGGAAAATACACCTTCTTCTTCAAAATGGGTCATTTCAAATCAATTTATAAATCTCGCGGGATTTATTTTAAATTTACGTTCCAAATCCATAAATTCCTTTCTACACTTTTATAAATAAAACAATGTTTATTTTTAAAACAAATTTCCCTTTCTTTTATAAAATTCCCATTGCGAATTTAAATTTCCAAATATCCATATATATATGATTTTCAAATCGATTCCCAAATATTCACTTTCAACACCAAATCAATTTTCAAATTGATTTCCAAATTTATTTCAAATACCAAATCAAATCCTAAATTGATTTATCCAAAATTTACTCCAAAACACCAAATCGATTTTCAGAATTGATTTCCCAAAATATATTTTTAAACACCAAATCAATTTTAGATCGATTTCCCAAATATTTATCATTTTTACCAAATCAATATCAAATTGATTTTCCAATTTATTTTCAAAACACCTAATCAAATTTCAAATTGATTCTCAAATTTATTTCAAACACCAAATTTATTATCTTGTGAAAAAAATTCCATCTTTTAAATTTATTTAATTTTCTAAAATTAATTTACTATAAATTTTCTACTTAAATTTCAAAAATCCAATATTTGTTTATTTCTGGTATCCTATGATACCTAAACATATTTGGCTGAACCATAGCCTTCACGATTTCAATCACAAATATGATCACACACAGATTATAAATAATCAACACACAACATTGGAACAAATTCAAATGTTTTGAGGAATCCAGTTAGATCCTTCCAACCTGTTTCCTTGCATCCACAGACGTTAGCACGACAATTAAATACCAATTCCACTTCGAGGTGGAATATCGCGGTATATGGGATTTATAAAATATCATCTGCTATTATGCGGCGCATAAGGTCTCATCTGCTATATAATGTGGGAAATCAATCACTTCAAATACATATATAAGAATATCGCGGTATATGGGTTTAATATGATATCATCCGCTATTATGCGGCGCATATGGTCTAATTCAATACAACTGATAATAATTTATCATCCAAGCACACAATCAACAATTTTACATTTAACTATATAAAATCAAATCAGAAAAATTTGATTGAGTGAGAGATCTCACCTTTTCTTTTTTTTGATATTGCGATCTGATCCGAACCAGCTTGTTTCTTCCTGAGTTTAGACCTTGTATAACATTATATTATTTTATTAATATTTGAATTAATAGAATAAATAAATTTCTGGTTGATAAATATAATTTAACTAATAAATTTATTTAAACTAAAAATTAAAATTTTAAACTAATTTCCTTTATAATAAAATATTTTTAGTAATTAAAAATTTAATAAGTTTATTAACAAATCTATCTCTATCATATATTATATTAAAATAAGCTAGTAAATAAAAATAGACATATCTCTATATTTATTCCCTTTTGAAACTATATCTACAAAAATAATTTATAGACTTCAAAAATCTAAGTTTATATAACTTCCAAACCCCTTTTAAAATTCTTATTTTATATTATTTATTATTATTTAAAAAAAAATTATCTGTATATATATAATTGCCGTGTTAAAACATGTGTGTTTTTATATAGATGTACTTACATTTATATTATATCTTTCTGTACATAACCAGACAAGAATTTTAAAATACACAAACTGTATATTTATAGATATACATATATATTTAGAACAAAAACTGAAATAGGTTTTAAACCTTCGTATTATTATTATTATCATTTATTTTCCATAATATGTATAAAATAAATTTAATGGAATAATCAAAAATAAATATACTCACAGCAAAGCATGAATCTCAGATCCACTTGAACAACACCGAAGCTTCCACCATCTGGAGCTTCATCGCCGTTCACCACATTCGACATCTCAAAATCGAGCATCCCAAAGTCTCGACCGATCCAGACTGACGAATCCTTCCCCAAAATCGAGACCCAACTTCATACCACCGTCGAAGAAATGACAACATTGTCGAGCATGAATCGACATCACGGTCTCGATTACGAGCCCAAGACCACCACTAGAATGCCACACGACATTGGCACCCTTACCTTCGCATCGTCCCTTCTGGATTGCTCGCGCACAAGCGACAGCCTCGACTTCGGAATCGCTCCCCGAATGCTTGGTATATTTCTTCCGGCATCGAATTTGATTCGATTTTGAGAGAAGATTTGAAAGGCATACATTTTTGTAAGCTTATCAATCTGATTTAATTTAAATAGAGGGAAGGCGATTTGGTTTACAAAAATTTGTTCAGCCCCTAATTCGAACAGCTATCCAATTTTTTCTTTTTTACGAAGACGCTTGGTAATCCTTGGAGAACACGTGTTCTCAATGTGGACAAGTGGATGTGTTTAGTGAATTAAAAGAATATATATATATATATATATATATGTTTAAATTTAAATTGTCTTGATTAACGCAACTCACAACCTCGATCTCCAATCGAGGCGTGCTGCTAGGCGTTTATAATTTTTAACCCTTATTCCGAACGCAATGGAAGAGGTTCCGAGGCCAAATTCGATCGTATGGATAAGATAGCTTTTCGATCAGTTATAACATCGAATTTTTGATTTAATTTTCAACGCGTTTATCAACCGTACGGTCACACAACAACTCTGAATGCTACGGAAATTGAAGTCTGATAATAATATAATATTACAGATCCAATGGAACTGGTTTCGTCGAATTCCGAGACTATGCCTCGGAAGGCTATTTTTAAATATCAATTTAAACGATATAATTTCAAAACCGAATAAAACATTTCCAAATCCAATTATGAAGCTTCCATTATCTTCAGTATTGTCAATATAAATTTTCTAAGTCATCGAATTATTTTTAACTGCCTTAAAACTGAAGATACAATATTTTTATCCAACTTCAATAAATTAAATTCAGAAATATTAATTGTTAAATTCACAGTTGTATTTGAAATTCAAGCTTAAATTAACTTCCAAACATTTAAAATCAATTAAATATTTCCAATTTCAAATGTTCAAAATTTCGGGTCGTCACATTCTTTCCCCCTTAAAAGAATTTCGTCTCGAAATTACTAGTTAAGAAGAATGATCCTCAACCCGTTTATCTTTTTTGTAAAACAAAAACATTTTCTATCAACTCGCCAAAAAAATCTTTTATTAAAGACTCATTCACTTCAAATAACTTTCCAAAGTCTTCCATAAATTCTGAACAACTTTATTTTTCCAACAATTTAAATTTAAATTTAAATTTCGAATTATCCAAAATTTCCTTAAAATTTTTCTAACTTCTTAAATTTTCAAAAAATTTCGTCAACGTCTCGTTTGCGCGGCTAGCTCGGTACGACCACAAAATGGCACAATGGGCCCCCTGATTCAAAAAGAAAATGAAAAGCCAAGCGGGTAGACAAGAAAATCATCAAATTTCATACTGAAATTCAAATACTCACAATTTCGAGCAATTTTAATTTATCTTCGAAATCAAAATCCCATTTCTTTTTCCTTTATAACACCGGTATACAGAGTATTCTTCTTTCCTTTGCCTTTCCATGGTTTCTTTCTGCCGAACTTCCTTTTCCTCCAATTTAGATTGCTTGTATTCCCTTTCTCCTCCGGAACTTCCTGCTTATCCAAAGTGGCATATCGATAACCCATATCGATCAATTCAGAAAAAGATTCTTTTATGTATGTAGTCGTCCACTCTTGAAACTCCTTGTTCATTCCCCGAATAAACTTTTCATTCTTTTTCAAAGGTGTATTCTCCAACTCCGGACCAAATCGAGATAATTCTTTAAATTTGTTCAAGTATGCCTCAAACGATAAACTTTCTTGCTTCAAATCCGTGAACTCCTAGTACATTCTAGAGATACCAGCAGACGGCATATATCGCTGCTCGAACGCTTCCTTGAAACGACTCCAAGTGAACTCATCCACCGATTAATCCATAGTAACTGTCTCTCACCAAGCTAAAGCCTCTTCCTGGAGTTTCCAGGAAGCTATCAATCGCATCTGATCATCTTTCAATTTTAGTCCTTCGAAAATCCTTTCGCACGATCAAATCCAGGCTTGTGTTTCGACAATGGTTTCCTTGCCAGTGAATGGCTTTCCACCAAGTCTGGAAAAACTTTGATATAAATCAGCCAGATCCAGCTGAGATTGAGTGGGAATAGCTTCTCTTGCAGGGACTTGACCAGTTGAAGTGGTACTTCCCTGTCCCCTACCACGGTCCTCTTCTTCCACTCATTCTTACTATCTGTAAATAGTAAGAAAACCGATTTAGGCATTCAGATGAGATATCTTTGGGAATAACAATAGTTAAAGAAAATAGACCGAGTAATTTGGGTTTTCGGTTTCATGAGTTGTACTCATTCTAGGGTAACTTCACCCTCTCTCCAATGAGCTATCTAATGTGTTACTGTAGGATCGATTTCACCCTAGAGGGGGGGTGAATAGGGTGATTGTATAAATTATAAAAATTAATTGTGGAAGCTTATAAAATATTTTCAACACAGATCACAGAACAATAGCAGCACATATAATAGCAGAATAATAAATGCAAAAATAGAACGACACAGAATTTACCCAGCTTTGGCAAAACGCTGCCTACGTGTTGCCCCCAAGGTTTCTACTACAAATTAGATAGTCAGATGCTTACACACGTAAACTCGAGACACCCGCTATCGACTAAACCTAACTCTACGCTCAAAACCCTGCCACAACTCAGCCACTGAGTTGCGAATTCTCAAGCTACGCCACGTAGCTTGTCCCCTAGTCACACGACTAGAAATTTAAATGGTTTAAAAAGAAATTACAAATTAAAAAACAATTTAAAATAAAATAAACCTAATTGAAATAAAAAAGCCCTTATATAATATAAAACAGAGAAAAATAAGCCGGCCCCTTTTGTAATTCGACCCGATCCTTTTTGTTTATTTTCTCCGTTCCTTATAATGGCGGCCGTGTTCTTCTCGTTCCTCTTGATTAAAATTTGGGCTTTCGTCCTTCGATCCAAATTAGGGGTTTCAAATTGAAGTTGCCGCTTTTGATTAGCTCGTTCCTCTGATTAGCTCGTTTCTCTGATTAGCTCTCGGCACTTCAATTTGGATCGAGTTCGTCTATGATTTCGGTATGCACTTTTCTTCTTATGCTTTGCTGGTTTGATGCTTACTTGAACTCAATGGAAATATGCCGATGATGATTGTAAAGTTTTTATATGGGTTCGTAACCCTTGTTTTGCGTTCGTCTGATTTCTTCAACACTATGCTTTCGGCCATTCGATTTTTGTTGAACATTGATGATTAATTTGACTTAATCAAATTCGTATATTCACGTTACTTGATGGTCACGGTGTTGATTCAATTTCGTGATGACCACGGCTTGATCGTTTCTGACTTTGACTTCGGTCACTTTTTTTGATTTCATGAATTTAATGGTCGGCTTTGACTCTGGCGTCGATAAAATTGATTTGCTATTGCCTGTAAGAATTTGTTCGATATTGATTGCTTGGTTTACTTGTGCATGTTGCTGCTGTGTTGCCATATTGATGCCTGTTCGGTCTTGTTCCTTCACTTTACTTGAGCAGTTAGCATTGACACTGTATGATTCATTTTGTATGTTGTACTGTGAAGCATCTTGATCATTATATATAGATACTTGTGCATTTGCATTCTTGCTTTCATATGCATTGAGCTCTTACCCTTAGCTGTTCAACTGTGCACATTGTAGCCTTGGTCAAAAACTGGTCACTAACCCATGTATATTTGATGTTGTCATTGTGTGTTGGTTGTCGACACACTTCAAGTAGTTTTCATGTAGCTTGTTCTCTGATTTATTTGGTATGCGGTTTCGAACCATGTTCGTTGTGGCACTGAACTCGGTTTTGCTTCATGATGTACTTTAGTCCGATGCCCGTGTCACTTGTGCATTGCTGCTCTACATCTTGTAGTTTGCTTTGGTGCACTGTTTTGGTTTTTTCTGTTTGCATGCTTGAAGTCATTTGATCTTGATTACTTGTTTGAGTCTGGTATCTTGATTCACTTGTTTGCTCATGAACATATGATGGCATTGTTCATCATTGTGTGTTGACTGAGTCTTGTTGATGCTGTCTTGATTTGTTACTGCTGTGTCTTTGATGTTGTACTGTCATGTACACTTGTGTTCGTTGAGTCACTGTGCTTCTTTTGTTGGTTGCTGTTCTTGAATGCATCTGTGCATGTCACTGTGTTTATGACCACTGGTTCATTGTGAAGCATGGTTTACTAGTGTATACATGTGAGTTGTATTTCATTTGCGGCCTTGAATTTTGTCGATGCATTGAGTTGAGTAGTGACTTGACCTTTGCATTTTGTTTATTTTTCTAATTTTCACCTGAGTTGAATCCAGTTTGGATTTGACCTTGTGCTGAATGACATTGTTTTATTGCACTTGAGTTGAATCCTGTATTTGGGTTTGACCTGTGCTCACTTGTCCCTGTAAATCGATCAAGTGTATATTTCGGTGTGCACGGCCTTGTGGCATATACAGTGATACACTGTGTAAGTCACAAGCTGTTCGTGTATGATGAATTCAAATTTAAACGATGACGAACAACCCATATAACCGAGGCAAATATTATTTTCAAAAATTCATATTTTATTTTATATTGCAAAAATATTTCTTTTTCAAATTTACTGCGTTAGTGAATATTTTTGCAGATTGCTCAGATGCTGGATTCTAACTGGAATGAAGTTGAAGATAAATACTACGAGTGTGAGTGATATGTAGTGTGGAATTTATGTAAATTGAATTGTGATGTAATTAGAACCAAAATTGTATATGTATAGTGAGAGCTTGAATTTGTACTATTCAAAGTTGTAATAGATATTTGTTTGAATAAAATTTCCTCTTGAATTCAAATTCTGTGTTATTTATTTTTATTCAGCAAATATTTATTTAATCTATGAAAAATAAAATAGTACATTAACAAATACATTTAAACGAATATATATATGTTTATTATCATCAAACAAAAATCATATAAGCGCATATTCAACAATCTCCCCCTTTTGATGATAACAAACATATATTTAAGATTTTGAATATGTTAAATGTATTTGATCGTTCATATTCTCTAATTGCTCCCCCTATTTAAATGCTTCCTCTCTACGCAAAGCTCCCCCTAAATATATGCATACAAATAAAAATATGCAAATGAACCTAGATGTAAATTGAAAATTATTTGACCTTTGCTTGATTTTATTTGACAAAATCTTAACTTTTCTCTTCCCCTTTTGTTATCAGCAAAAGAATAATAGTGTTAGAAAAAAATAGAGATAAAGTGATCGATATTAATCCAACATTAAAACTCAATTGAATATAAATATTAAATTTCAATAAAAAAATCAACCAAAAATCATAAAATTTTGTTAGGCTCATATTCCACTTTTAGAATGATGGGAATGATGTCATCACATAAAACCATACAGTTGTGTCTATTTGTGGTATATTTATATCAGGAATTTGAATATCTACTAACCATGCATAACCGTTAGGACTTTTAAATGAGATTAGTAGTATTCCAATTTTATTTAAAAAATATGAATTCAAGTATCTTCTAACCACGCATAACCGTGAGGACTTTTAAATGGGATTAGAACAACTTGATTATTTAAAAATCAACTTTTGATATGCGTTCCATACATGCATAACCGTGAGGACTTTTAAATGAGCATGGAAGCACATAACAAATTCCAAGTAATTCACCCATGCATAACCGTGAGGACTTTTAAATGAGAGTGAATACTTTGGTATTTATTTATTTTTACTATATAAATTTTTTCTATTATTTTAAAAAAATGAAAAAATGAAAAACGAACGATTCCTGTTTAAAGTACCACATATCGACAAACTATATATAATTTTGATGAGTGATGGTCGTTAGAAATATGATAGATTTAGAGATGGTCATGGAATTTTTACCAACAAAAAGTTTTATAACTCTTGTTTAAATTTCTAAAGAAATTTTCTAATTATACTTTCTCGAGTTATAATATATGGTCAATATCAACACTCATCACTTTTTTCAATCACTATTTATCTTTTCAGAAAATTATCAGGGAGTCAGATTAGTCAAAATAGTCATTTAAAATCAAATTCAAAAATAATTATGAAATCAATTTTTCAAAATGACTAATCTGAATATATGGTCAAAAATGATTTTCTCGAGGGGTTATATGAGAAAAATTCTGCTATTTGAAAATTATTTGAAATGAAAAATATGCAGATATTTTCTTTGAAAAACGATGTAGTTACTAAATGTCTCAACAAAAATCACGTTTCAATAGTAATTTTTCTATCAACTAGATTACCAGTGTAATCTGCATCTGAATTTCTCTTTCACTCAAAATTATCATCAATTGAATTTTATAGACCAAAACATGAAGTGTGCACCAAAAATTTCAAACTCAATTTTTACAGCAATTTAAATGACATTCTTTTGAATTTGAATTGAAGCCGTGTAAATAATCAAAAACCGTGAATAAAGAGTTAGCCGTATTATAACCAAATGTATTATCATCCAACAAAACACTATTTTTAATCCAAACTGATATATGTGAAGTAAATCAAAGAATCTAGAGAATTTTATAGTGTTTTTGGCATAAGAATATAATTTTGCCAACTATGTTGAATAAGTCAGAATCAAAATCATCATCTTTTCATCATCTCAATATTGGATGATTTTAATTCAGAATATGGTGCAAATTATCACACTTAATATATCGTACAAGTAAATATATCTTTACCTGTTTTACCTTTACGATATTTTTCATTGTTGTCTGTTGTGATTCTGTCACCCTTATACTAGGCTAAGGAACTTTGCTTTGTCGCCCGTTGTGTTTCTGGAATAGCCAAAATCCAGAGAACACTGTTGTTGTTCCTTAGCCTGCCACCACACCTACACGAGAAAAGATTTATGTGACCTATTTGTTTTTATAGGTCCATGGTTGTTAGTGGCAGAATATTTAGAAAAATAATTTTGTGAAGACCCAAAACTATTTATAATTGTTCCCTTCGGCACCCAAATTTGTTTAACTTTGAGAGTTTTTATATTTGTGCCTTTTGGAACCCAAATCGGTATAGTTTTCACATGTTTGGGTCTATACCAACAATTATTGTGACCGTGTCCAAATTTTCTACAAATTGTGCACATTAAATTTTCTCGATTAATCTCATTTCTAACATTTGTAGATTGATTATATCCAAGTCCTTGTCTAACTGTATTAACAATTTGTTTTCCTAATAACATATTCAACGATTTTTCATTTTTTGAAAATTTATCTAAAGTCGTTGACAATTGTTGGACTTGTGTTTTGAGAGATTCATTTTCGTTCAATAATTGTGTGCACTTTTTAATAGAATTTTCTCTCCTAGTATTTTCATTTTCTTTCAAAATCAGAATTTCATTTTCAAGTGATTTTATTTTAATTTCTGATTTTTTATTTTCTTCTTCAAATGTTGGACACTTATCACACTTAGGGATCCTACTTTGATAGGTTTTAACTAATTGGTCAAGTTGTTCATTTAATTCCATCAAAGTAATTTTTTGTGATTCAAATTTAGCATATTTCTCCCTAAGTCGTTCAAAACAGGCATTTACTTCGTGGAAATAAATAAGTAATTCAGAGTGAATGAGTTTTGATACCTCGCTTGGCTCATCGGCGTCGCTATCAGTTATATTTCCATGAAGGCACATATCTGCTTTCTCACTCTCACTGCTAGTACTTTTATCATTCTCATCCATTTCATCCCAAGTGGCTGCAAAACTTTTCTTTTTCTGTTTCTTTCCAAAGTCGCGTCGATTTTGAGGACAATTGGGCTTGATGTGTCCGGGTTGGTTGCACTTATGACAGATGATCTCCTGTTCTTCTGAGTAGTCAAGTGCTTTGCCTATTCTGCTTTTCAGTTCCTGATTTTGAGCTGGATTTCCGTATTTGCGATTCCACCTTTTGAATTTCTTTATTAGTAGTGCCATCTCGGCTGCTCCATCATCATCATCGCTATCATCATCACTTTCGGTTGTTCCTTTGAGCGCTATTGATTTCTTTCAAGTATCTCCTCCTTCACGCTCTTCCTTAAATTTCATTTCTAGCTCATAAGTGGTGAGATTTCCGATGAGTTCTTCAACTTTCATTTGTTTTAAGTCTTTTGATTCTTGAATGGCAGTCACTTTCACTTCAAATTTTCGTGGAAGGACTCTGAGGATTTTTCGGACTATCTCCAACTCTGTGTATGATTTTCCAAGAGCTTTTGATTTATATACGATATTGGAAAGTCGTCCATGCATCTCTTTAACATTTTCTTCCTTCGCCATTGTGAAGTTCTCGTATTCGCTGCTTAGCATGGCAAGGCGAGATTCTTTGACTTGAGATGTTCCTTCGTGAGTCACTTCTAGTGTGTGCCATATTTCATACGCAGTTAGGCAATGTGAGAAACGATTAAATTCAAATTGATCCAATGAACAGATAATAGAATTCATAGCTGTAGCATTAGTATTTCGTAATTTATTTTCTAGTTCTGTCCATTGTTCCTTTGGTTTATCTACTTCCTGATTATCTACAGTTATAGTTGGTGTTCTATAACCTGTCTCAACAATATTCCAAGCGTCAATGGTTTTCAAAAAGATTTCCATCCTATTTTTCCAATAAGCATATTCACCATTGAACATTGGTGGTCTAACTATGGATTGACCCTCAGCAAAAGCAGTATTAAAAGAAGCCATTTTAAAAATTCAAATTTTTAAAACAAAAATTGGTTTTTGAAAAACGAATTTTTTTAAAACAGAAGTTGACTTCTATTCCTAGCTCTGATACCACTTGTAGGATCGATTTCACCCTAGATGGGGGGTGAATAGGGTGATGGTATAAATTATAAAAATTAATTGCGGAAGCTTATAAAATATTTTCAACACAGATCACAAAACAATAGCAGCACAGATAATAGTAGAATAATAAATGCAGAAATAGAACGACAGAGAATTTACCCAGCTTCGGCAAAACCCTGCCTACGTGCTGCCCCCAAGGTTTCTACTAGAAATTAGATAGTCAGACGCTTACACACGTAAACTCGCGACACCTGCTATCGACTAAACCTAACTCTACGCTCAAAACCCTGCCACAACTCAGCCACTGAGTTGCGAATTCTCAAGCTACGCCACGTAGCTTGTCCCTTAGTCACACGACTAGAAATTTAAACGATTTAAAAAGAAATTACAAATTAAAAAACAATTTAAAATAAAATAACCCTAATTAAAATAAAAAAGCCCTTATATAATATTAAACAGAGAAAAATAAGTCGGCCCCCTTTTGTAATTCGACCCGATCCTTTTTGTTTATTTTCTCCGTTCCTTATAATGGCGGCCGTGTTCTTCTCGTTCCTCCTGATTAAAATTTGGGCTTTCGTCCTTCGATCCAAATTAGGGTTTTCAAATTGAAGTTGCCTCTTTTGATTAGCTCGTTTTTCTGATTAGCTCGTTTCTCTGATTAGCTCTCGGCTCTTCAATTTGTATCGAGTTCGTCTATGATTTCGGTATGTACTTTTCTTCTTTTGCTTTGCTGGTTTGAGCTTACTTGAACTCGATGGAAATTTTCCGATGATGATTGTAGGGTTTTTATATGGGTTTGTAACCCTTGTTTTGTGTTCGTCTGATTTCTTCAACATTATGCTTTCGGCCATTTGATTTTTGTTGAACGTTGATGATTTATTTGACTTAATCAAATTCGTATATTTCATGTTACTTGATGGTCACGGTGTTGATTCAATTTCGTGATGACCACGGCTTGATCGTTTCTGACTTTGACTTCGGTCACTTTTTTTGATTTCATGAATTTAATGGTCGGCTTCGACTCTGGCCTTGATAAAATTGATTTGCTATTGCCTGTAAGAATTTGTTCGATATTGATTGCTTGGTTTACTGGTGCATGTTGCTGCTGTGTTGCCATATTGATGCATATTCGGTCTTGTTCCTTCACTTTACTTGAGCAGTTAGCATTAAAACTGTATGATTCATTTTGTATGTTGTACTGTGAAGCATCTTGATCATTATATATTGATACTTGTGCATTTGCATTCTTGCTTTCATATGCATTGAGCTTTTATCCTTAGCTGTTCATCTGTGCACATTGTAGCCTTGGTCAAAAACTGGTCACTAACCCATGTATATTTGATGTTGTCATTGTGTGTTGGTGGTCGACACACTTCAAGTAGTTTTCATGTGGCTTGTTCTCTGATTTATTTGGTATCCGGTTTCGAACCATGTTCGTTGTGGCACTGAACTCGGTTTTGCTTCATGATGTACTTTAGTCCGATGCCCGTGTCACTTGTGCATTGCTGCTCTACATCTTGTAGTTTGCTTTGGTGCAATGTTTTGGTTTTTTCTGTTTGCATGCTTGAAGTCATTTGATCTTGATTCACTTGTTTGCTCATGAACATATGATGGCATTGTTCATCATTGTGTATTGACTGAGTCTTGTTGGATGCTGTCTTGATTTGTTACTGCTGTGTCTTTGATGTTGTACTGTCATGTACACTTGTGCTCGTTGAGTCACTGTGCTTCTTTTGTTGGTTGCTGTTCTTGAATGCATCTATGCATGTCACTGTGTTTATGACCACTGGTTCATTGTGAAGCATGGTTTACTGGTGCATACATGTGAGTTGTATTTCATTTGCGGCCTTGAATTTTGTTGATGCATTGAGTTGAGTAGTTAATTGACCTTTGCATTTTGTTTATTTTTCTAATTTTCACCTGAGTTGAATCCAGTTTGGATTTGACCTTGTGCTGAATCACATTGTTTTATTGCACTTGAGTTGAATCCTATATTTGGGTTTGACCTGTGCTCACTTGTCCCTGTAAATCGGTCAAGTGTATATTTCGATGTGCACGGCCTTGTGGCATATACAGTGATACATTGTGTATGTCACAAGCTGTTCGTGTATGATGAATTCAAATTTAAATGATGACGAACAACCCAAATAATAGAGGCAAATATTATTTTCAAAAATTCATATTTTATTTTATATTGCAAAAATATTTCTTTTTCAATTTTACTGCGTTGGTGAATATTTTTGCAGATTGCTCAGATGTTGGATTCTAACTGGAATGAAGTTGAGATAAATACTACGAGTGTGAGTGATATGTAGTGAGGAATTTATGTAAATTGAATTGTGATGTAATTAGAATCAAAATTGTATATGTATAGTGAGAGCTTGAATTTGTACTATTCAAAGTGGTAATAGATATTTGTTTGAATAAAATTTCCGTTTGAATTCAAATTCTGTGTTATTTATTTTTATTCAGCAAATATTTATTTAATCTATGAAAAATAAAATAGTACATTAAAAAATACATTTAAACGAATATATATATATATATGTTTATTATCATCAAACAAAAATCATATAAGCGCATATTCAACAATCTCCCCCTTTTGATGATAACAAACATATATTTAAGATTTTGAATATGTTAAATGTATTTGATCGTTCATATGCTCTAATTGCTCCCCCTATTTAAATGCTTCCTCTCTACACAAAGCTCCCCCTACATATATGCATACAGATAAAAATATGCAAATGAACCTAGATGTAAATTGAAAGTTATTTGACCTTTCCTTGATTTTATTTGACAAAATCTTAACTTTTCTCTCCCCCTTTTGTTATCAGCAAAAGAATAATAGTGTTAGAAAAAAATAGAGATAAAGTGATCGATATTAGTCCAACATTAAAACTCAATTGAATATAAATATTAAATTTCAATAAAAAAATCAAACAAAAATCATAAAATTTTGTTAGGCGCATATCCCACTTTTAGAATGATGGGAATGATGTCATCATATAAAACCATACAGTTGTGTCTATTTGTGGTATATTTATATCAGGAATTTGAATATCTACTAACCATGCATAACCGTTAGGACTTATAAATGAGATTAGTAGTATTCTAATTTTATTTAAAAAAAATTGAATTCAAGTATCTTCTAACTACGCATAACCGTGAGGACTTTTAAATGGGATTAGAACAACTTGATTATTTAAAAATCAACTTTTGATATGCGTTCCATACATGCATAACCGTGAGGACTTTTAAATGAGCATGGAAGCACATAACAAATTCCAAGTAATTCACCCATGCATAACCGTGAGGACTTTTAAATGAGAGTGAATACTTTGGTATTTATTTATTTTTTATTTTTACTATATAAATTTTTCTATTATTTTAAAAAAAATGAAAAAAATGAATAACGAACGATTCCTGTTTAAAGTACCACATATCGACAAACTATATAGAATTTTGGTGAGTGATGGTCGTTAGAAATATGATAGATATAGAGATTGTCATGGATTTTTTACCAACAAAAAGATTTATAACTCTTGTTTAAATTTCTAAAGAAATTTTCTAATTATACTTTCTCTAGTTATAATATATGATCAATATCAACACTCATCACTTTTTTCAATCACTATTTATCTTTTCAGAAATTATCAGGGAGTCAGATTAGTCAAAATAGTCATTTAAAATCAAATTCAAAAATAATTATGAAATCAATTTTTCAAAATGACTAATCTGAAAATATAGTCAAAAATGATTTTCTCGAGGGGTTATATGAGAAAAATTTCTGCTATTTGAAAATTATTTGAAATGAAAAATATGCAGATATTTTCTTTGAAAAACGATGTAGTTACTAAATGTCTCAACAAATATCACGTTTCACTAGTAATTTTTCTATCAACTAGATTACCAGTGTAATCTGCATCTGAATTTCTCTTTCACTCAAAATTATCAGCAATTGAATTTTATAGACCAAAACATGAAGTGTGCACCAAAAATTTCAAAATCAATTTTTACAGCAATTTAAATGACATTCTTTTGAATTTGAATTGAAGCCGTGTAAATAATCAAAAACCGTGAATAAAGAGTTAGCCGTATTATAACCAAATGTATTATCATCCAACAAAACACTATTTTTAATCCAAAACACTATTTTTAATCCAAACTGATATATATGAAGTAAATCAAAGAATCTAGAGAATTTTATAGTGTTTTTGGCATAAGAATATAATTTGGCCAACTATGTTGAATAAGTCAGAATCAAAATCATCATCTTTTCATCATCTCAATATTGGCTGATTTTAATTCAGAATATGGTGCAGATTATCACATTTAATATATCGTACAAATAAATATACCTTTACCTGTTTTACCTTTACGATATTTTTCTTTGTTGTCCGTTGTGATTCTGTCACCCTTATACTAGGCTAAGGAACTTTGCTTTGTCGCCCGTTGTGTTTCTAGAACAACCAAAATCCAGAGAACACTGTTGTTGTTCCTTAGCCTGCCACCACACCTACACGGGAAAAGATTTATGTGACCTATTTGTTTTTATAGGTCCATGGTTGTTAGTGGCAGAATATTTAGAAAAATAATTTTGTGAAGACCCAAAACTATTTATAATTGTTCCCTTCGGCTGTGACGCCCCACCTCTATACCCACGCTAGCCAAGAACACTACAGTGTAATGCTGTGAACTAGCACGGAGAATAAGGCTGTTGAGGAGCGGCCATCAGTAGTTAGGCCTTACACTAGTATTGGTTATCTCGATAGGAGTGGTATATAAATATATATATTCCTTCATTTTTCTTTCTCTGATTCATTTTCTCCCGTCGAAATTCCCCAATTCCAGTATAAAACGAACTACGATGGTTAATAATGGTTTAGAACAGTAAATATAAAATAATAACACAGATAATATAAATGCGGAACACAGATAAAACAGAAAGTCTCATATATACAATAACTGATGTCAGTTACAATACATTTGACACGGTACATATGATACAACTACTACAGTCGACTCAGGAAGTTATATATACAAGTACATTATCGACTAATATACATGAATACATATCAACCTAAACAATTATACTGACTACTACAAATGACGACGACTACTCCAAAAGATATGAAAGAACTTCATTGCTCTAGCAGCAACCCAAAGCAGAATATCTAGAACCTGAAATAATTCGGGTCTGACCCGAGTATTAAATTCAAAAGAAAATAATACACGCGTCAGTCTAATTCAAACTCAGTTATTAATGTACGGAAGCAATAATAATTAAATAATCAAATAGACGATAGTCACAATAAATTTACCTATCTGATTCTTAAATAAAGAAATCGGATAACGATAAATATAACACATAACAGTGTTAAACAACAAATCAGCAAATTCAAATTATTGAATTGGAAACACGAATCATTCAAAACAATTGAAACATCAATTAAAAGGTCAACACGGGTAGGGCTGCAGTACACACACGCGTGTACTGCCTCGCCACTACTTCATATGAAAATACGCAAAAGATCCATAAATCAAAAGCAATTAGAATATTAATAAAAACAATACCGTGTGGCTGCAGTTCACGCTTGCGTGCACTGCCTTGCCACTACAGCGATGATGTACCCAAAAGATCAACAAACCAAAATCAGTGAAGGTTCAAATATCAATGCCACGGCCTCAATGGTCAAAGTAGACAGACATGTACAATGTGCACGTATGTACACAATGAAAGTTCCCAAACGAACACAAGGTCAAACCCGAATACCGGATTCAACTCAGGTGCATGTATCATAACCCAAATATACAACTGCACATGTGCAGGCAAAAGGAATGTCCCGTGCACAAAAAGGTAAAAGAGTGTGCACACGCATGAACATCAACATAGGAATTTCACGAGCCCAAATCATAAATATGAAACAAAAGGGAAATGCATAAAGGCAATATATCAGGTTCAATTCAACATAGCATAAATAGGTGAACCAAGAAATGGACACAAAGGTCATGGGCAAACAAGGATGCCCAGAGAAGTGTACATGTTTATAATTTGATACAAGGAACTATATGCTGAACTAGTGTGCAAGTGAATTCAATGTGAACCAAACAGTGCCCAGATAAGTCAAAACAGCAAGGCACTGCAACAAATTCTAGTAACATCTAAATGAAAATCAGGGCTACAACTTCAAAACAATCAGGTGAAACAAAATGCAACAGTGGACAGGGTCACGACTACAATTCAAACCCATGTGCTAAAGGAAATAGGCAGTGACAACTGCTGGTAAACAAGTGCAAGATACAATACAGTATACATCAAGCAGTACAAGTCTCGACCAAAACTCCAAAGTTCGCATGAAGTATACCAGCAAAACTCGATCTAGCCGTGATATGAAAGCTATACTGCAACAGGTCAGAGAAACAAACATGTGCAACAACAACAAGTGATGTACACGATGTAAAGACCCGTAAATCCGTACTCCTTGAATAGACACTAATCTCCATTGATTAATTCAAGATGAACGAAAATACGAACCCTTAGGGGTTTTAAGAAAAAGAAAAGAAGAAGAAAGAAGAAAGAAAAAGGTAGAAGATAGAGGGAAAAGAAGATAGAAAATTTTAGATAGAAGAAAAAGAAAAGAGAGAACATATAAAATAGAACGGAACAGAAAACAACAGAACAACATCAGAATCTCACAATTCGCAGCGGAACAACATATAATAATAAATGAATAATCTTTAAACAAAGAACTATATCAGTTATTACATTTTATACATTACATTACATCATATCATCAGAGTGTACAACAACATACAACAAATAGTGCAACGGAAAAAGAAATACTATATAAGTAATACGCCACGCCATCCAGCTTGCCTCCAGCAACTCCAGAATATCCAGAATATCCTGATAAACCTTAACTCTTAACTGCCCGTGTGAAAATTGGTGGGCACCCAGAGTTTAGGAAGGAAAACAATAAACTCCAAGTCAGTCATGTGACTGGTGTGAGAACTCAAAACAGTTTATTTATCTTAAAATCAAAATAGAGAGATATTTTTAAATTCAATTCGCAATGCTTTTAAAAATGAGACTACCATAAGGCCTCCCGCACACACACACAATGCAAACGCAGAATCGGAGGAGATTTCTCCTTATGATAGTCAAAGATGCTTGATACGCATTTAAAAATAACATTTGATATTATTACTAGTGCATAGTGTAGGAAAAATTTATTTCGAAAGTAGAATATAAATCTTAGCCAACATAGATATTTCGAACTATGCCTACTATAGCTACCATCCAAACAGTGGTGACCACCATAAGTGAATGGCAGGTTCTACAACTAATACCGTACAAGTTTCGTATTGGGAATTGGATTTCCAACAAATGGTCAGGCCAAGGAACTTCCCATTGCCACATGAGAATGCCTCTGGAAAGACATCCCCGAGAACCAAACCGAAACTCTGCCAACACAAGGCCGGGTTACCCCTAACTGGGTAACTACTGACACGAGCACGCCATTCCCCGATCGTAAACGACCTTTCTCACGGGATCCCGAAAACCAACAACCACAAAGTAATAAATTCGTAGTAACCACATAGGTTAAATATCTGGGCTCCATACCATGATACCACCTCTATCCAGAAGGAAATGTACATACCCTAAAGGGTGCTACCCCTCGTAACCTTGCCGCATCTTTCCTGTTTTGACCATTTCCGGGGTGTGAGGTTCGACGAAGTCACGTCCACAAAAACATACTTTATACAAAAGCCATGCTTTGGGTCAACAAATGATCAACACAATGATCACCAAGATAGACGATCAAATAAACGATCCTATCACAATAATCAACACAATGATCATTTCAGCATCACTCAGCATATCACATTACCAAATTGGGAATATATCGCTGATAACTTCAACTATATAACCTCTGAGCACGTACGTCTCAGAGAAGGGTGTTAAGCTAAAAGAATAAATTCTCCGCCACCAACAGAAATATATTTGAATGAAATCGGCTTTATATCTCAACTTGTAATGTCAGACATACAATCCATACAAGTCTGTTCCGGGCTCGAACAAAACCGAAAGCACTTACAAAGAAGCCCTTGCAATCCGGATATTCACAATCCTGATCGGATTCACCATCACATATGGAGAACTCTATACCGGAGCAACTCGGTGCAGAGTAAATCGACAGGTCATCCTATCGCTCTCGCAAATACCGGGTCTTCAACACCGATCTTCAATGCAATTATAACAACGTATCACATATTCGGAATGGGTTATACGACCCCATGGTCCTTTCCCGGCTAACCCGAATAGTGAGCGCTTATTCAAAAATAAGTGTAGCATTCACATTCAAACAAATCACATCAATTACCCATTCAAAGGGAAATATTGATAGTCGGCTATTGAACTATCACTGGATATGCACACATCACCAGTTTTCAAATAATTTTCCAAATTATTTATTTTCCAAAATATCTTCACTAGATATATAATTTCATACTTCAAAAATAAATCAATATTTATTTTTAAACAAATTCCACTTTCTATTTATAAATTCCATAATGAATTTATATCTCAAAATATCCATGCATATCATTTCAATTATCCATTTCAATTTATCTTCAAAAAGATAAATTTTAATTATTCACTTCATATTGGAAAACATTTCCATACTTATTAAATAAGTAATTCACAAATCTTTTTATTTTCTACACTTGGAAAATATTCAATATACTTAAATCGAATTTAAGTATATATTTCATTCTTTAAGGAAATCATTCTCTTAAACATATTTATTTGGGCCAAAACGAATGTTGCGTAAAACATCGTTACAACAACCCAAAATCACTAGTATAGGGATTCGAAATTAAAATAGATATATAAATCCCAATACTATACAAAACATTTCCTTTCGGAAATCATTTACTATAACAACAGTGTTATAGTCCACTATTTCCTTCTATTTCTCGAAAACGTCTATTTCAACAATAAATGTTGAAATCTATGGTTTCGAATCTCAACATGTTTAAAAACATCGTTAGATCGTTTTAATTCTATTTAAAACATCACATCTAAACATTTTCTTTAACGTATTATTCACTATTCAAAAACGTGAATATACTTCATTAACAATTTCATCCTTTTATTCATTTTATTTTAAAGTATTATTCACAGTCAAAAACGTGAATATAACTCCATAAATAAATCATAACAATTTACTTATCAAAATAAGTCGTTTGTGAATTTATAAAACAATGTTTATAAATTCCATTTCTATTTATTTATAAAAACTTCCTTTTTATAATTTCTTTTATTAACCTATTCCAGTTTATAACTCAATTATAAACTAAAAGTTCATATTATAAGTTAAATACTTATAAAACGATTATTTTACAAAATTGTTCTTTTTTAAAGACTTTCCAATTTATAAATCTTATAACTTATAAGATCCATTTATTTAACCAATCTATTCTTCAAATAATTTCACCAAATTTATAAATCTTACTATTTATAAATTTCTTTTATAACTTCACAGTTTATAATTCCATAAATTTCATTCATTTATGAAATTCATTTCCACTTCATTCAAACACTTATAAAAACTCGTTTTATAATTTCAATATTTCAATTTATAAATATCCATTTATAAATCTCTTAATATAATTCAATTTATATTATTCTTTTAAAACGTCTTTAATCTCCTTTATTATTTCACCCTTTTGATTCATAAAAAAAAAATTAAATTTCATAAATTCTATATTTAAACTTTTCACAATAAATTCTAAAATATCTCGATTAAACTATTTTATAACTCAATAGCATCATATTCTCAAAAATCAGCTTTTAGCTGTATTTCACAAAAATCATAATTTTTATAACTTTAAAAATTATAACGTTTATTTATTTAAAATGAATCTATTCCAAAAATATAGTATATTTTCAAAAAATCACTTTATAAATCATTTTAAAATTCCAAAACTTGGTCCAATGATGCTACACACCAAATAGTCAATCACGACTACAACGATATCATATATCAATATGAAAATCCATCAAATATCAAAATATCTGAAATTAAATAAATACTGTTGAGGAATCCAGTTGGATCCCTCCAACCTGTTTCCTGCATACACAAACATTAGCACAATACCAATTTCGCTCCAGTACGAAATTATCGCGGTATATGTTCTTATTAAATATTATCCGCTTAATAACGGCGCAATAGGGTCTCATCCGCTAAACAAAAATGCGGAAAATCAATAACTCCAATATATACATATGCCAATATATATATATTGCTATTATATATAATACCAATTTCACTGTTTATGAAATATTCGCGGTATATGTTTTTAATAAATAACATCCGCTTACTAACGGCGTATAATGTCTATTTTAACAATCAATAGATATCAATCAACATTCAAACATGCATTCAAATATTTTAAATCTAACTATTTAAAATAAAATCGAAACTGATTCGATTGAGTGAGAAATTCTCACCTTGGTTTTAATTTCCGTTTTAGCGATTTATTTCGAATAAAATTAAACGGACGTTTAATTTTATCCAAAATTCTCACTAACTCCAAACGACTCCAAACCAACTCCATCGCGTAGTGCTCGTCCATACGATTCCAACGCAACTGGTTTCGTAATTTTTCGACCTCGTATGAAAAAGTTATCAATTTATGAAGTTACATGTGTTTATATACATAGATTTATAACATAATTTATAATTAAAACCCTACATGCAACATAGGCCGTTAGATCCACTTGAGAAAATCAAGGCCATCCCCATCCTTCCATCTCCCTCACGTTCACCATCTCCAGTTCATCGCGTTATAGCCGAACCCAACCTTTAGAATTAGGGTTAAATTTTACAACAACCACACACCACTTCGACACGATCAAGAGCCACCACGTCGAAGGGAATCACAGCCTCTACCCACGCCCAGAACACGCGCCCACTCGGTGGCCCCAAGCTCCTCGAAAACCGTGTTGAACGCGTCGACTTCGTGGTTGAATTGCAGACAATCCACCACATGAAACTCCATCTCCACCGTTGAGATACTACTACTCGACGCTCTCTACATTTTGCTAGTTGAAAACTTCTTGAAACAATGCATGGATTAGAAGATAATTTGAGGAGAAAGAGGACATTTTCTGGCCGTTCAAACTATAGGAGGCGGCGGCTATTAAAAATTAGGGTTTAGAATATTTTTTTTATAAATTTTTGAGATAGTGGGCTATTTATAAGGAACCGACGAACACTATTCATCCCGGAAATTCCGAACTCCGATTTAGGCGCCGTAACCAGCGTTTCTAGGGTTTACCCCGCGTTCCGGACACAATGGAACAGGTTTCGGAAGCTAATTCGGAAGTATGTGCGAGTTATGGCTATAAACGCTCAATTTGAATTAAACCGATTTAAGTCGATTTCTAGGCGTTTTAATTTGTACCGGACAAACGGTAAATCCAATTAACTTGAAATTTGAAACCTTGCAATAATATCACATTACGGATCCGATGAAACTGGTTTCGTCGAAATCCGAGACTTTTTGAAAAATGGCTATTTTAGCTCGCCAAATTTAAATTAAAAATAAATCGATGTGTTTCGAGCTGCCACGATCAAACGATAACTCCGATTGACACGAAATTTGAAACCCGGTAATAACTAACTATTACGGATCCAATGGAACTGGTTTCGTTCAATTCTGAGGCTGTTCAAAAATTGACTATTTTCACTAGTCGATTTAAATATTAAAATATTCAATTTTCACAAATTAACTTTAAATTCGATTTTAAAAGTTCTAAAATATCATTCTAACTCCCATATGATAAAATAAAATTTTACAAATCATTTTCAATCATATTAACTATATTTTCAATTTTTTTTCCATAATTTAACGTATTAAATTATCGATTTAATAATCCAATTAAATCCAATAATTCAAATAAAAATTTATTCGACTTATAAATTCACTTATTAATATTTAAAATTGATTAAATATTCAAATTTTGATTAATAAAAATTCTGGGTCGTTACAATCTTCCCCCCTTAAAAGAATTTCGTCCTCGAAATTACAAGTAAGAAAAGTTACAGAATCTATTAATTTTCAAAAATCCATAATTAAACTTCTTACAATACTTTACTAAGTTTTCAAATCATACTTAGTTATCTTTTCGAAAACAACTACCATTGTTTAACTTTCAATTCTAAATAAAAGTTTAAGTTTTCAAAATTTTCCAATTTTCTCAAAAAATTTCTAACGCCTTAAATTTTCGGAAAAAATCGCCATAGTCCCCTTTGCGCGGCTCGATCCGAAAAAAAAATGACAGTATATATATCACAAATATACATCTCATCAAGTAATGAGGCATCCCGCAGGGAAAAAAGTGTAAAAGTACGGTATGTAATCCGAGATATGTACCTTATATTTTTATTAGCAAGCATATACGGCTAATATAGCGCGAAAGCGAGCTCCAAATGCGAAGCAAACGCGATCCGCACCTACTAATCACTCAACAAACAACATGAGAATCATGCATATAGATAATAGTATCGATATACAACATATAGCAACTGAAACAAAAGCAACAAATGTAAACATCAACAAACTATCATCCATAACCAAATCAATATTCATTCATATTCTTATTAATATTCAATGAAATGGTTTTCAATCTAAATCACATTTGATTTATTAACAATGGATGTTCTTACTAACATTCATTTTCAATTAGTTTATATTCACTAATTCATATTCAAGTTGGTTCACTTCTAATTCAAATTCAATTCTATTCAAATTTATTTACTTTCAATTTGAATTCAATTTCATAGCTTCCAATTTCGCTAATTCACTTTCATTAACACTTAATGAACTTATATACAATCAACTAACAATCATATAACAACCAAAGTATATCTATCACAACCAAATTCTTTTGCTTACAATTGGTTTAATTAATTGATTTTCATTCAATTATTCAACTTTCCAATAACATTAGATTTTAATGAATTAACACTTACATTCATTATTCCATATCAACTATTCACATTCAATTGATTAACATTTAATCCATTCATTCAATTCAATTACAAAAGTTGAATTTCATTTTAAATAACTTAAGTTTACATTCATAAATATATTCATATAGTTTCACTTCTCATATATACAAGTTTATTTCACAATTGTAAATCACTTTAATTATAATTCATACTTATAATTCTTTTATTTATACAATTATTCTATTTAGATTATTCAAACAACTAAACAATCAACTTATATACACTTTTATAATTCTGAAAAATTATTCCTTTATATATAAAATATACTCAAGGTAAAATTATTTCATTTACCCAATTTTAAAACAATATCGTGTCGAATTGTTCTGTACAAGTGTTTAGAGATCCCCATCAACAACGTTAATTACTCGTATTAACCAGAATCTATATACCACTCAACAAACCAATCATCACAATATAAAACAATTTTTATATTCACTAACAAATACGCTCTCATAGCTATTATTACACTCAAATTCATTCTAGAGTACTACTAACTCTATCTCTAATGAGTTATACCCAACAGAACCATGGTTGTCGCTTAACCATAAGCTCTGATACCAGATGTAAAGACCCGTAAATCCGTACTCCTTGAATAGACACTAATCTCCATTGATTAATTCAAGATGAACGAAAATACGAACCCTTAGGGGTTTTAAGAAAAAGAAAAGAAGAAGAAAGAAGAAAGAAAAAGGTAGAAGATAGAGGGAAAAGAAGATAGAAAATTTTAGATAGAAGAAAAAGAAAAGAGAGAACATAGAAAATAGAACGGAACAGAAAACAACAGAACAACATCAGAATCTCACAATTCGCAGCGGAACAACATATAATAATAAATGAATAATCTTTAAACAAAGAACTATATCAGTTATTACATTTTATACATTACATTACATCATATCATCAGAGTGTACAACAACATACAACAAATAGTGCAACGGAAAAAGAAATACTATATAAGTAATACGCCACGCCATCCAGCTTGCCTCCAGCAACTCCAGAATATCCAGAATATCCTGATAAACCTTAACTCTTAACTGCCCGTGTGAAAATTGGTGGGCACCCAGAGTTTAGGAAGGAAAACAATAAACTCCAAGTCAGTCATGTGACTGGTGTGAGAACTCAAAACAGTTTATTTATCTTAAAATCAAAATAGAGAGATATTTTTAAATTCAATTCGCAATGCTTTTAAAAATGAGACTACCATAAGGCCTCCCGCACACACACACAATGCAAACGCAGAATCGGAGGAGATTTCTCCTTATGATAGTCAAAGATGCTTGATACGCATTTAAAAATAACATTTGATATTATTACTAGTGCATAGTGTAGGAAAAATTTATTTCGAAAGTAGAATATAAATCTTAGCCAACATAGACATTTCGAACTATGCCTACTATAGCTACCATCCAAACAGTGGTGACCACCATAAGTGAATGGCAGGTTCTACAACTAATACCGTACAAGTTTCGTATTGGGAATTGGATTTCCAACAAATGGTCAGGCCAAGGAACTTCCCATTGCCACATGAGAATGCCTCTGGAAAGACATCCCCGAGAACCAAACCGGAACTCTGCCAACACAAGGCCGGGTTACCCCTAACTGGGTAACTACTGACACGAGCACGCCATTCCCCGATCGTAAACGACCTTTCTCACGGGATCCCGAAAACCAACAACCACAAAGTAATAAATTCGTAGTAACCACATAGGTTAAATATCTGGGCTCCATACCATGATACCACCTCTATCCAGAAGGAAATGTACATACCCTAAAGGGTGCTACCCCTCATAACCTTGCCGCATCTTTCCTGTTTTGACCATTTCCGGGGTGTGAGGTTCGACGAAGTCACGTCCACAAAAACATACTTTATACAAAAGCCATGCTTTGGGTCAACAAATGATCAACACAATGATCACCAAGATAGACGATCAAATAAACGATCCTATCACAATAATCAACACAATGATCATTTCAGCATCACTCAGCATATCACATTACCAAATTGGGAATATATCGCTAATAACTTCAACTATATAACCTCTGAGCACGTACGTCTCAGAGAAGGGTGTTAAGCTAAAAGAATAAATTCTCCGCCACCAACAGAAATATATTTGAATGAAATCGGCTTTATATCTCAACTTGTAATGTCAGACATACAATCCATACAAGTCTGTTCCGGGCTCGAACAAAACCGAAGGCACTTACAAAGAAGCCCTTGCAATCCGGATATTCACAATCCTGATCGGATTCACCATCACATATGGAGAACTCTATACCGGAGCAACTCGGTGCAGAGTAAATCGACAGGTCATCCTATCGCTCTCGCAAATACCGGGTCTTCAACACCGATCTTCAATGCAATTATAACGACGTATCACATATTCGGAATGGGTTATACGACCCCATGGTCCTTTCCCGGTTAACCCAAATAGTGAGCGCTTATTCAAAAATAAGTGTAGCATTCACATTCAAACAAATCACATCAATTACCCATTCAAAGGGAAATATTGATAGTCGGCTATTGAACTATCACTGGATATGCACACATCACCAGTTTCCAAATAATTTTCCAAATTATTTATTTTCCAAAATATCTTCACTAGATATATAATTTCATACTTCAAAAATAAATCAATATTTATTTTTAAACAAATTCCACTTTCTATTTATAAATTCCATAATGAATTTATATCTCAAAATATCCATGCATATCATTTCAATTATCCATTTCAATTTATCTTCAAAAAGATAAATTTTAATTATTCACTTCATATTGGAAAACATTTCCATACTTATTAAATAAGTAATTCACAAATCTTTTTATTTTCTACACTTGGAAAATATTCAATATACTTAAATCGAATTTAAGTATATATTTCATTCTTTAAGGAAATCATTCTCTTAAACATATTTATTTGGGCCAAAACGAATGTTGCGTAAAACATCGTTACAACAACCCAAAATCACTAGTATAGAGATTCGAAATTAAAATAGATATATAAATCCCAATACTATACAAAACATTTCCTTTCGGAAATCATTTACTATAATAACAGTGTTATAGTCCACTATTTCCTTCTATTTCTCGAAAACGTCTATTTCAACAATAAATGTTGAAATATATGGTTTCGAATCTCAACATGTTTAAAAACATCGTTAGATCGTTTTAATTCTATTTAAAACATCACATCTAAACATTTTCTTTAACGTATTATTCACTATTCAAAAACGTGAATATACTTCATTAACAATTTCATCCTCTTATTCATTTTATTTTAAAGTATTATTCACAGTCAAAAACGTGAATATAACTCCATAAATAAATCATAACAATTTACTTATCAAAATAAGTCGTTTGTGAATTTATAAAACAATGTTTATAAATTCCATTTCTATTTATTTATAAAAACTTCCTTTTTATAATTTCTTTTATTAACCTATTCCAGTTTATAACTCAATTATAAACTAAAAGTTCATATTATAAGTTAAATACTTATAAAACGATTATTTTACAAAATTGTTCTTTTTTAAAGACTTTCCAATTTATAAATCTTATAACTTATAAGATCCATTTATTTAACCAATCTATTCTTCAAATAATTTCACCAAATTTATAAATCTTACTATTTATAAATTTCTTTTATAACTTCACAGTTTATAGTTCCATAAATTTCATTCATTTATGAAATTCATTTCCACTTCATTCAAACACTTATAAAAACTCGTTTTATAATTTCAATATTTCAATTTATAAATATCCATTTATAAATCTCTTAATATAATTCAATTTATATTATTCTTTTAAAACGTCTTTAATCTCCTTTATTATTTCACCCTTTTGATTCATAAAAAAAAAAATTAAATTTCATAAATTCTATATTTAAACTTTTCACAATAAATTCTAAAATATCTCGATTAAACTATTTTATAACTCAATAGCATCATATTCTCAAAAATCAGCTTTTAACTGTATTTCACAAAAATCATAATTTTTATAACTTTAAAAATTATAACGTTTATTTATTTAAAATGAATCTATTCCAAAAATATAGTATATTTTCAAAAAATCACTTTATAAATCATTTTAAAATTCCAAAACTTGGTCCAATGATGCTACATACCAAATAGTCAATCACGACTACAACGATATCATATATCAATATGAAAATCCATCAAATATCAAAATATCTGAAATTAAATAAATACTGTTGAGGAATCCAGTTGGATCCCTCCAACCTGTTTCCTGCATACACAAACATTAGCACAATACCAATTTCGCTCCAGTACGAAATTATCGCGGTATATGTTCTTATTAAATATTATCCGCTTAATAACGGCGCAATAGGGTCTCATCCGCTAAACAAAAATGCGGGAAATCAATAACTCCAATATATACATATGCCAATATATATATATTGCTATTATATATAATACAAATTTCACTGTTTATGAAATATTCGCGGTATATGTTTTTAATAAATAACATCCGCTTACTAACGGCGTATAATGTCTATTTTAACAATCAATAGATATCAATCAACATTCAAACATGCATTCAAATATTTTAAATCTAACTATTTAAAATATAAATCGAAACTGATTCGATTGAGTGAGAAATTCTCACCTTGGTTTTAATTTCCGTTTTAGCGATTTATTTCGAATAAAATTAAACGGACGTTTAATTTTACCCAAAATTCTCACTAACTCCAAACGACTCCAAACCAACTCCATCGCGTAGTGCTCGTCCATATGATTCCAACGCAACTGGTTTCGTAATTTTTCAATCTCGTATGAAAAAGTTATCAATTTATGAAGTTACACGTGTTTATATACATAGATTTATAACATAATTTATAATTAAAACCCTACATGCAACATAGGCCGTTAGATCCACTTGAGAAAATCAAGGCCGTCCCCATCCTTCCATCTCCCTCACGTTCACCATCTCCAGTTCATCGCGTTATAGCCGAACCCAACCTTTAGAATTAGGGTTAAATTTTACATCAACCACACACCACTTCGACACGATCAAGAGCCACCACGTCGAAGGGCATCACAGCCTCTACCCACGCCCAGAACGCGCGCCCACTCAGTGGCCCCAAGCTCCTCGAAAACCGTGTTGAACGCGTCGACTTCGTGGTTGAATTGCAGACAATCCACCACATGAAACTCCATCTCCACCGTTGAGATACTACTACTCGACGCTCTCTACATTTTGCTAGTTGAAAACTTCTTGAAACAATGCATGGATTAGAAGATAATTTGAGGAGAAAGAGGAAATTTTCTGGCCGTTCAAACTATAGGAGGCGGCGGCTATTAAAAATTAGGGTTTAGAATATATTTTTTATAAATTTTTGAGATAGTGGGCTATTTATAAGGAACCGACGAACACTATTCATCCCGGAAATTCCGAACTCCGATTTAGGCGCCGTAACCAGCATTTCTAGGGTTTACCCCGCGTTCCGGACACAATGGAATAGGTTTCGGAAGCTAATTCGGAAGTATGTGCGAGTTATGGCTATAAACGCTCAATTTGAATTAAACCGATTTAAGTCGATTTCTAGGCGTTTTAATTTGTACCGGACAAACGGTAAATCCAATTAACTTGAAATTTGAAACCTTGCAATAATATCACATTACGGATCTGATGAAACTAGTTTCGTCGAAATCCGAGACTTTTTGAAAAATGGCTATTTTAGCTCGCCAAATTTAAATTAAAAATAAATCGATGCGTTTCGAGCTGCCACGATCAAACGATAACTCCGATTGACACGAAATTTGAAATCCGGTAATAACTAACTATTACGGATCCAATGGAACTGGTTTCGTTCAATTCTGAGACTGTTCAAAAATTGACTATTTTCACTAGTCGATTTAAATATTAAAATATTCAATTTTCACAAATTAACTTTAAATTCGATTTTAAAAGTTCTAAAATATCATTCTAACTCCCATATGATAAAATAAAATTTTACAAATCATTTTCAATCATATTAACTATATTTTCAATTTTTTTTCCATAATTTAACGTATTAAATTATCGATTTAATAATCCAATTAAATCCAATAATTCAAATAAAAATTTATTCGACTTATAAATTCACTTATTAATATTTAAAATTAATTAAATATTCAAATTTTGATTAATAAAAATTCTGGGTCGTTACACATGAATGCAACAATGAAACTACTACACCAAAATGCATCAAGCAACCAAGAACAGTCACATGAGAATATGATCTGTCTCAAAATATAACAAAATACAACATGTATGCATGCAATGACACTATAAACTCACGATGCATCATGTACGCAATGACGACCAGGTAGCAACAGAGAATCAAGAAAGACTCATGTGCTACAAAAACTCAAAATCAACGTGTGAACGTGAAAATTCAAAAACAATGTACAGTTCGAGCATATATGTATCAGTAAGGAATCGTTTTACAAACTGCCAATGAACATCAACTAAACTGTTTAGTCAAACAAGGCAACCTAAACAAAGAATTTAAGGTAACAATTAAATGAACAAGCAGTAGCAATTTATACGAATTTTGCTTAGTGACTGGAATCAAATACAGGTCAAAATGGCAGTAAAGACATAATGGCAAAAAACGGCAAGTATAATCGAACAAGATCCACCCTAAAAATCAAGCATCAAAAGACGTAAATTCGAACAACCCAGAAATCATTAACATCAACAAAGTCGAATGGCCGAGATAAAGAGAGCATCGATACCCAAAACAAATCGAATGGCCGAAGTCAGGTACCAAAAATCACGAATTAAACAAGCCAAGAAAATCACGACCGACTTGAACTAGATGTGAGCGAAAGACCACTCACCTTGGCCTGAAGCGAAGGCGAACTCGACCCTTGTTTCGGAATCAAAGGAGACGCAGTGGAAGTAGGGGGAGCCATTCGAATTTGAGGAAGAACGAGAGAGGCCGCCATTTATTTTTCTTCGTTCGATTATATTATAGGGTTTCGAATGAAAAGGGGGAAGAGGGTGACCGGGTTGAATAAAAATAAAAAGGGAAACGACGATTTTCCTTGTAAATTTTTTCACTGCCCCATAAAACCGGGGGCACAATCTAAATTTTAAAGCCCATCAATCTTTTTAACCATTTATAAAAGAGTTTTAATTCAATTAGAAACCTCAATCAGCAATATGCAACAATATTAATCGTTTAAATGTCAATTATTAATTAAGACGAAGTTCCGGGTTGTTACAGACTCCCCTCCTTAAAGAAATTGCGTCCTCACAATCATAAGGAATAAATGGACAAAAGGTAACAACCATAAGAGCATATCATCACAAGATGGAGAAATTTGAAATAGGAAGTTCACCATAAAGAGCATGAAAGTGTAAACTTGAACATGATTGCTCGATGAATTCTCAGGATTCCTAAGTGCAATCCTTAGGATATGAGCAACCTTCTATTCACATCATTGCTTCGGGGGTGTAGCACCTTCGAAGTAAAGATGTTTTCCTAGCGGAAGTCCATACCAGCTCAAGAATAAAAATCGGAAATCCCTAAGGCATTTCCGTAATTGGAAGACGTGGAAAACGTCATGAATAGCAGACAATTGAGCGGGTACACCGGCGTAGTACAATATAAACACCAAAGAAATCTTTTAATTTCATAAAAGAAATTGACAAATTCTCTACAAAATTTAATTATCAAATAGATAGTCAGAATACAAAAATCACGAAACAGCAATATCTAATTATTGATACGATAATTAGAAGACAGCAAAATAAGCAAATCTAATTATCAACAAAGACAATTAGAAAACACAAGTCACAAATATCTAACTATCAAAAACGATAATCAGGAATTACCACAACGGTAATCAAATTTCAAATCAACAAATATTCAATTATCAAAACTATAATCAAATCTTAAATCACAAATATTTAATTATCACAAACGATAATTAAATCTCAAATATCTAATTATCACAAGCGATAATCAGAAACAATAAATATTTGATTATCAAAAACGATAATCAGAAATCGCAAATCAACGAATATTTAATTATCAAATTGATAATCAAATCTTAAATCGCAAATATTTAGTTATCACAAACGATAATCAAATCACAAATATCTAATTATCAGAAACGATAATTAGAAACAACAAATATCTGATTATCAAAAACGATAAATCAGAAATCACCAACATCCGATTATCAAAAAGGATAATCAGAAATCACAAAATTTTCAATTAACCAGTCCGGAATTAACCGAAACAGCAAACTCACATGACCCATAACCACGAGTTTTACTAAATCGCTTAATTCACTTCATCGTTTTCTTGAAAGTGCATAATTGTGTATTTTAAAATTAACATTTCACATTCTCAAACGGACAAGTCCGGAATTAAACGAATCAGAAAAAGAAAGGGGTCATAGTCCTTGATTTTTCTGAAACGTTTAAATCACTTCCTCATTCTTTTGAAAGCGTAAGCTGTAAAAATTTTGAAAACAATTTTAATTTATATTTTGAAACAAATTTAAAAATAACAAATTTTTAAGACACGTGATTAAAACAACAACATCAGTAGCAATTTCGACAAGGAAATTGCACTTCTCAAAATACCATAAAAACGGATAACACAATAAGCATCGCGGGATAACCGCTTGAAAATCCATTTTAAAATTGACGGTTACTGAAGTCAAAGCGACAGTAATTTTTATACGTCAAAATCTCATCAAAATAATTGGCATTAAAACATAATACCAGTGAATTTTCATTCATCAAAAATGTCACAAGAATCTTTTCAAAGATAGAAAGGGGTATCATACCCTAAACTTGTATTCATAACAAGTCAATGACACACGAATTCACCAATGCACAAAAATTGATAAAACTTATCAATAAAAATCACGAAAATTGGTGAAGCACAAATTCTAAAAATCATCTCAAGAAATCCAAAAAACACAAATTCTAGAAATCTACACAAGAAATCTAGATATCACAAAATGAGTGTATGAAAACTCAAACGGGAGTACGGAAACTCAAATGGGAGTATGAAAACTCAAACGGGAGTATGAAAACTCACCTACACGTGAGCATGAAAACTCACCAACACGTGTAACGTAAAGCGAGAACGGGAGCATGGAATCTCACCTACACGTGAGCATGAAAAATCACCAGCACGTGTAACGCAAAGCGAGAACGGGAGCATGAAAACTCACCTACACGTGAGCATGAAAACTCACCTACACGTGAGCATGAAAACTCACCTACACGTGAGCATGAAAAATCACCAACACGTGTAGTGCAAAGCGAGAACGGGAGCATGAAAACTCACCTACACGTGAGCATGAAAACTCACCAACACGTGTAACGCAAAGCGCGAACAGGAGCATGAAATATCACCTACACGTGAGCATGAAAAATCACAACACGTGTAACAAAAAACAAGGCGCTATCTCATGGTGGCTAACCGAAAAGCAAAAAGGTATGTGTGAATGGAATCACACAAGTGGTGTCTAGCCTAACCAGAAAGCAAAAAGATATGTGTGAATGGAATCACACAAATGGTGTCTAGGCTAACCAAAAAGAAAAAAGGTATGTGTGAATGGAATCACACAAGTGGTGTCTAGCCTAACCAGAAAGCAAACAAAGAGACATCGCACAATTGCTAGTCTAAATCATAAAATGATCGTCATAATCAACGAGAAGTGTCAATTACATTAAGCTAGTAAATATAAAAGTTTAGCTTCATGTCCTATAACCACTTGCTTAACTTAAATATTTACGAACAAACTGTAAATCTTCACTAGAAAATTGTCACAAAAGATTCAATCGAATAAGTCCAAGAATTAACCGGTGAAGTAAACGCAAGAGTTTCATACCACTCGTTTTACTAAGTCGTTTAATTAGATTTCTCATACGAATGAGGTAAAAGTTTGTATATACTAATAAATTGGAAAACGGTTTAGGAAAAGAACTTTGCAGTAAAATAGTTTTGAAATCGTTTGGAGAAAAGGGTTTTGATATTTACTACTAGTATAGAAAACCTTTATATTTTAAAGGTGACAAATCGCAAAAATGATTGTAGAAACAATCAATCACAAGAATTCACATAGGAAGACGTGAATAGAATCCAAAGAAATCGATACCGAAGTCATCAAAAGGTATGTTCACAAAAGTCCCGAAGAAAATGTCATCAAAGTTGCTAATAAATGATCGCAACAAATCGAGGAAATAATCAAGAATCGATTAAATTTGGAAACCAAATCAATTCACTAAAATTCACATTCGATTCTTATTTGGTATGCTTGTTCTCTGATTTATTTAGTATGCTGTTTCGAACTAGGTTCGTTGTGGCACTGAACTCGGTTTTGCTTCATGATGTACTTTAGTCCGGTGCCCGTGTCACTTGTGCATTGCTGCTCTACATCTTGTAGTTTTCTTTGGTGCACTGTTTTGGTTTTTTCTGTTTGCATGCTTGAAGTCATTTGATCTTGATTATTTGTTTGAGTCTGGTATCTTGATTCACTTGTTTTCTCGTGAACATATGATGGCATTATTCATCATTGTGTATTGACTGAGTCTTGTGGATGCTGTCTTTATTTGTTACTGCCGTGTCTTTGATGTTGTACACTGTCATGTACACTTGTGTTCGTTGAGTCACTGTGCTTCTTTTGTTGGTTGCTGTTCTTGAATGCATCTGTGCATGTCACTGTGTTTATGACCACTGGTTCATTGTGAAGCATGGTTTGCTGGTGCATACATGTGAGTTGTATTTCATTTGCGGCCTTGACTTTTGTTGATGCATTGAGTTGAGTAGTGACTTGACCTTTGCATTTTGTTTATTTTTCTAATTTTCTCCTGTGTTGAATCCGGCTTGGATTTGACATTGTGCTGAATGACATTGTTTATTGCACTTGAGTTGAATCCTGTATTTGGGTTTGACCTGTGCTCACTTGTCCCTGTAAATCGATCAAGTGTATATTTCGGTGTGCATGGCCTTGTGGCATATACAGTGATACACTGTGTATGTCACAAGCTGTTCGTGTATGATGAATTCAAATTTAAATGATGACATACAACCCAAATAACTGAGGCAAATATTATTTTCAAAAATTCATATTTTCTTTTATATTGCAAAAATATTTCTTTTTCAATTTTACTGCGTTAGTGAATATTTTTGCAGATTGCTCAGATGCTGGATTCTTATTGGAATGAAATTGAAGATAAATGCTACGAGTGCGAGTGATATGCAGTGAGGAATTTATTAAATTGAATTGTGATGTAATTAGAACCAAAATTGTATATGTATAGTGAGAGCTTGAATTTGTACAATTCAAAATTGTAATAGATATTTGTTTGAATAAAATTTCTGTGTTATTTATTTTTATTCAGCAAATATTTATTTAATCTATGAAAAATAAAATAGTACATTAACAAATACATTTAAACGAATATATATATATATATATGTTTATTATCATCAAACAAAAATCATATAAGCGCATATTCAACAGTTACACTCCGTAGCTAAAGTTCTTACTCAACCTTTAGCTCTGATAGCACATTGTAACAACCCGATTTTTCGGTGCCCGAAAGTCGAAATCGATACGTCGACTGTATCCAATGCCGCACAGTTGAATGTCGGAAAATCGAACCGTTAGGGTTAAAGAAGAAGAATATAGAAGAAGAAACAGAAAAAAAATAACAGAATCTCAAATTTCACAACGGAACAAATATAATAGATAAATGAATAATCTTTAAAACAAAAAACTATATCAGTTTCGCATACATCACATTATCAGAGTTTACAACGACACCATTCAAAATTAGGCATTTACAACAACTAATTCATATTAAAACTGAACCTGCAGCAATCCAAACGCAGCGGACACAACATAGTATAAGTGATACGTCTCGCCATCCAGCTTGAACTCCAGATCTCTATAGCAACTTCTTGACTTTGCTTTCGAATAACCGATAACCTAACTCTAGGCTGCCCGTGTGGAAAATTATGAGCACTCAGAATTTAGAAAGGAAACAATAAACTCCAGGTCAGTCATGGGACTGGTGTGAGATCATAAAAATTATTTTCACAAAGAAAGGAAAAGAAATCTGTTATGGTTTTTTTGGAAAATGAAACTATCATAAGGCCTCCCGCCACACACACAATGCAAACGCCTAATTGGAGGAAATTTCTCCTTATGATAGTCAAACATGCTTGATATGCAAAATCCTTTGATATTATTATTATTAGTGCATGGTGTGGAAAACATTTCGAAAGTATAATATTAATCTTAGCCAACATAGGCATTTCGCACTTTTGCCTACTATAGCTACCATGTCCACTAGCAGGTTACCGCCACATTCCATGGCAGGTTATATAACTAAAACTGTACATGGCGCGTATTGTTTCTTTGGATTTCAAACAAACGGTCAGGCTAAGGAACTTCCTACTGCCACATGGGTACGCCTCTGGAGGGATGACTCGAGAACCTAACCAGATCTCTGCCAACATAAGGCCGGGTTACCTCTGTAACTAGGTAACTACTACGCGAGTATGCCATCCCCCGGTCGTTTGCGACCTTTATCCAAGGATCCTCAACCACAAAGCATAATAAATTTTCAGCAACAACATAGGTAAAATATCTAGGCTACATACCATGATACTACCCTTTTTCAGAAGGAAATGACATACTGTCAGGGGGCACTACCCCCAATAACCTTGCCGCATCCTTCCTGTTTCGACCATTTTCGAGTTGTGAGGTCCGATGAAGTCTCGTCCACAAAGCTACACTTTTCACAAAGTCATGCTTCGATCAAAAGATGATAAGCAACACTTTGTATGCCACGTTACCAATCTAAGAATATATCACCAGTAACCATCAACTACATAACATCTGAGATCTTATGTCTCAGAGAAGGGTGTTAAGCTAAGAGAATAAATTCTCCGCCACCAACATAAATGTATTTGATAGAAACCAGCTTTACATCTCAAAGTGTAACGTTAGACACACATCCATACAAGTCCATTTTGGGATCGAACGGAATCGAAGGCACTTCAAAAAAGCCCTTGCAATCCAAATATTCACTAGTCACGTCCGGAATGCTCATAAAAAAGGGTGATAAAATCTCTATACCGGAGCAACCCGGTGCAGAGACATTCGACAGGTAATCCTTTTGTTTTTGAAAATACCCGGTCTTCAACACCGTCTTCAAATGCAATCCCATTTCGTCATATCATTATTCGGAATGGGTTTTATGACACAAAGTCCTCTCCTGGCTAATTTGAATAACGAGCGCTTATTTTTAAAAATAAGTGTTCAATCAGATTTCAAACAAATCACAACAAATTTCCACTTTGAACTTTTAAACAAAAGATCCATCACAATCACAAAGGTTCGATGTGGTTTTCGAATATCCATTTGGAATCCGAGCTCCGGTCGCATCGAAATTCAAATGCCATTTGAAGCACAATATTGATAGTCGGTTGTTTAACTATCAATCAATATTCACAACAGTCACTGGATTTCAAATAATTTTCCCCCAATTATTACTTTCAAAATATCTTCGCAAGATATAATTTTAACACTTCAACCATTTGAAAACAAATATCAAATCACTTTTCACTTTTCAATTTTTGAACACAAATTTCAAATCACTTTCCTCACGTGGAATAAATTTCCAAACATTTATTTAATTCCACTGAAAATCTACCGAGTTCGAATATTTTAAAATACTTATTTTAAATATTAGTTATGAATACTTTATACCAATATCTCATATAAAACTTCAATTCCAAACTAATTTTCAAACAAAATAGTAGATAGGGTATAACTACTTAAATATCCACTTTTTCAAACAAATATCAATTTTAATTTTAAAATAATCTCTTCTATAATTAATTAATTAAATAAATCTTTACTTTAAAGATTTACAAAATAACTTAAGAAATTAATTTCTCCAAAATATTCTTTTATAACCAACTCTAGGACTTTTAATTTATATTTCAAAAGCTATTTTAAAAACATACTCGGCTTTTCAAGGAAAATACACCTTCCCTTTCAAAATGGATCATTTCAAATCAATTTATAAATCTCTCTGGATTTATTTTAAATTTACGTTCCAAATCAATAAATCCCTTTGCACACTTTTAAAAATAAAACAATGTTTATTTTTAAAAGAAATTTCCCTTTCTTTTATAAAATTCCCATTGTGAATTTAAATTTCAAAATATCCACAGATATACATTTTCAAATCGATTCCCAAATATTCACTTTCAACACCAAATCAATTTTCAAATTGATTTCCAAATTTATTTCAAATACCAAATCAAATCCCAAATTGATTTTTCTAAACATTTACTTCAAAACACCAAATTGATTTTCAGAATTGATTTCCCAAAATTTATTTTTAAACACCAAATCAATTTTAGATCGATTTCCCAAATATTTATTATTTTTACCAAATCAATATCAAATTGATTTTCTAATTTATTTTCAAAACATCAAATCAAATTTCAAATTGATTCTAAAATTTATTTCAAACACCAAATTTACTGTCTTTTGACACAAATTCCTTCTTTTAAATTTATTTAATTTTCTAAAATTAAGTTACTATAAATTTTCTACTTAAATTTCAAAAATCCAATTTTTATTTATTTCTGAATCCTATGATACCTAAAATATATTCGGCTAAACCATAGCCTTCAACGATTTCAATCACAAATATGATCACACACTGATTATAAATAATCAACACACAACATTGAAACAAATTCAAATGTTTTAAGGAATCCAGTTGGATCCCTCCAACCTGTTTTCCTGCATCCACAGACGTTAGCACAACAATTAAATACCAATTCCGCTTCGAGGTGGAATATCGCGGTATATGGGATTTATAAAATATCATCCGCTATTATGCGGCACATAGGGTCTCATCCGCTATATAATGCGGGAAATCAATCACTCCAAATACATATATAATACCAATTCCACTTATAGGTGGAATATCGCGGTATATGGGTTTAATATAATATCATCCGCTATAATGCGACGCAAGGGTCTAATTCAATACAACTGATAATAATTATTCATCCAAAAACAAAATCAACAATTTGAATTTTAACTATTTAAATTTAAATCAGAAAAATTTGATTGAGTGAGAAGATCTCACCTTTGCTTTTTTTTTAGATATTGCAATCCGATCCAAACCAGCTTGTTTCTTCCTGATTTTAGACCTTGTATAACATTATATTATTTTATTAATATTTGAATTAATGAATAAATAATTTTCCGGTTGATAAATCTAATTTAACTAATAAATTTATTTAAACTAAAAATTAAAATTTTAAACTAATTTGCTTTACAATAAAATATTTTTAGCAATTAAAATTTTAATAAGTTATTAGCAAATCTATCTCTACATATATTATATTAAAATAAACTTGTAAATGAAAATAGATATATCTCTATATTTATCCACTTTTGAAACTATATCTATAAAAATAATTTATAGATTTCAAAAATCTAATTTTATATAACTTTCAAACCCCTTTTAAAATTCTTATGTTATATTATTTATTATTATTTTGAAAAAAAACTTTATATATATATATATATATATTTAATTACTGTGTTAGAACATGTGTGTTTTTATATAGATGTACTTGCATTTATATTATACCTTTCTGTACATAAAACAAACAAGAATTTTAAAATACATAAACTGGTTATTTATAGATATACATATATATTTAGAATAAAAACTGAAATAGGTTTTAAACCTTCCTATTATTATTATCATTTATTTTCTATAATATGTATACAATAAATTTAATGGAATAATCAAAAATAAAGTATACTCACATCAAAGTATGAATTCCAGATCTACTTGAAAAACACCAAAGCTTCCACCATTTTGAGCTTCGTCGCCGTTCACCACATTCGACATCTCAAAATTGAGCATCCCAAAGTCTCGACCGATCCAGACTGACGAACCCTTCCCCAAATCAAGACCCAACTTCATACCACCGTCAAAGAAACGACATCGTTGCCGAGCACGAATCGACATCGCAGTCTCGATTACGAGCACATCGGCAACCTTACCTTTGCACCGTCCCTTCTGGCTTGCTCGGGCATGAGCGACAGCCTCGACTTCGAAATCGCTCCCCGAATGCTTCATATATTTCTTTCGGCATCAAATTTGATTCGATTTTGAGATAAGATTTGGGAGGTAGACATTTTTTTAGCTTATCGAACTGATTTAATTTGAATAGAGGGAAGGCGATTTGGTTTAGAAAAATTTGTTCGGCCCCTAATTCGAAGTGTTATCCAATTTTTTCTTATTTACGAAGATGCATGGCAATCCTTGGAGAACACGTGTTCTCAATGTGGACAAATGGATGTGTTTAGTGAATTAAATATATATATATATATATATATATATATATTTAAATTTAAATTTAAATTGTCTCGATTAACGCAACTCACAATCTTGATCTCCAATCAAGGCATGCCGCTTGGCGTTTATAATGTTTAACCCCTATTCTGAACGCAATGGAAAAGGTTCCGAGGCCAAATTCGATCTTGTGGAGAAGACAGCATTTCGAACCAATTATAATATCGAATTTTTGATTTAATTTTCAACGCGTTTATCAATCGTACGGTCACACAACAACTCCGAATGCTACAGAAATTAAAATCCGATAATAATACAATATTAGGATCCACTGGAACTAGTTTCGCTGAATTCCGAGGCTATGCCTCGTAAGGCTATTTTTAAATATCGATTTAAACGATATAATTTCAAAACTGAATAAAACATTTCCAAATCCAATTCTAAAGCTTCCATCATCTTCAGTATTGTCAATATAAATTTTCTATGTCATCAAATTATTTCTAACAGACTTATAACTGAAGATTCAATATTTTTACCCAACTTCAATAAATTAAATTCAGAAATTTAATTGTTAAATTCATAGTTATGTTTGAAATTCAAGTTTAAATTAACTCCAAATATATAAAATCAATTAAATATTTTCAGTTTCAAATGTTCAAAATTTTGGGTCGTCACATATCCTTAATTACTTTCTTTAATTGATACATTACTAATTACTTAAGATCTTAATTTATTTAAAAGATAATTCATTTATCTTAATCATTATTTCCAATTACATCGTTATATTTTTAAAACACTCAGGGCTCTAAATAATTAACACAAAAATTATTTTAGATCAAACAATTTTTAAAACATTATTCTTTAATTTTTTAACCTTTGAAATTACCTGAAAATTGTTTCATAGATGTATTTTTAGAAACTTATTAGTAACAAAAAATTTAAAACATTTTATCATCATCTAAATTTGGCTTTTCAAATCAACTTGATTAGTTAAAGTTAAAAAACTTCAATTATATAGAGAAGATAGTTTAAAACTTAAAGAAAACTTGATTTATATTTTTAAACTAATAAAACAGGTACCCGAGAAAATCTCGTGTAATACCCGAGCCAGAGATAAATTTACCCGAGCATCCCCCCAGGTCACCCACTTTCCCCTTTCTTTTTAAACTTGCTTTTATTTTAAGTTTTCAAATTGTGTTATACGTGAGCGACACAGCAACAATCCCGAGCTAAACACATTCTTTCCCGAGAACCACTACGAGTTCGACAACTTCTTCTCCAACCATCATCAATTCAATCACCTAGTTACACACAGGTGCACGTGCACAACCACCAGAATGAATTCAGACCATCACTCTAGTCTCCCACAAGTCGTCGACATCACTCTCGACCAACCTAGACACCCAATTCGATGATTCAAGCCTGAATCGAAAATCAACTTGTCGATCGTCTAGAACTCAAAAACCCAGTTGACTAAAATCCTTCGACCCATCACCACTGACCACATGCAAATCCGCCGTCTTGACCCAAGGTGCCCCGATGACCCATCAATCTTTTTCCTTGGGTCTGATCACTTGAATCGCCTTGACTTGGACGTTGTTCCTCCGAGATTAACCTCGACAAAAACCCAGTCTAAAACCCTAAAACTGCCCCGTGCCACCGCCTTGATCATCAGATAAATTATTTAACATTTTTACGTGTATCCCTATCACCCAAGAAACCTTCAACAGAAATCTCGACCCTCCTTGTCTTGTCGATCGACGACTATCAACATTATCATTAATTTTGATCAACTCAAAACTGCTTGCTAATTTCATTCTTAAAAATCTTGAATCTTACATCTAAATTCATGGATTTGAAACACGAACCCATTCGTATAATTAAAACTTAAATTCCAGATGTGTAATTTTGGACCAAATTTTATTTTCTACCGTTATTTAACAATTTCCTGAATATTACCAATTTTTTTTATTGGAAACCATTTTAAAAAAAATTACCTTGTGATTTCAAACATCTTTTATTTATACAACTAAGCTTATAAATGATTGATTATAGAGATTTTGATTTTGCTCTTGTTTCTAGCCTGTAAACATAGGAACAAGTATACATATATCTGTAAAACAGACATGCACTAATATATTCAAGCACAAAGACATATTAAACAACATTTCCAAATATACTTTAAGCATCAATCACAATATCAAAGAATATACGCCAATATAAGTGAGTTTGCGCACATGAGATATGGAAATAGAGAAAAGAGCCTGTATTTTGAAATTCTAGAATTAATTTGAATCTGCATTTTACTTCTGCCTTTAAATCACTTGAAGCTTGATTTGTTCCTAGAATTTCTTTAGCTTAACTGTTGTTTGTCGAAAACTTTACTTTGCTTGTTAAGGTTGAATTCAAATTTGCATGCTTGATTCAGGTTTGCTGAAGGCTGAATTTTTGATTTCCTGTTTCCAAGTTAATCTTGCAAGCGTTGAGATGATTTTTACTTTGATTTGGTACTGCTTGTATTTAATTTGAAAACTGTTCTGAGCTTTGATTTCTGGATTTGAAGATCTTTGAATTTTGCTTGCTTGGATGTTTCAGGCTTTTGAATATTTTTGATTTATGTTTTCTTGCCTTTGAGTTGATTGCTTTATTATTTTTCTCCTTCCTGGCTTTGATCAGTAATTTTATTTTGTCTTAGATTTCCTTTTTCTTTTCTGATTTTTAGATTAGCTCGAGATTATTTTGCTTTTTCTTATTTGAGTATGAAGTTTGATTTACTTTTAGATTTGAGAAATGCGGAGAAAATCGTCCTGGTTATTCTTTACATTTATTTTATATGTTTTTAATGAAGCCACTTGTTAATTTACTTGTAAATTAAATGAACACTTGTTCATTACTTATGTTCTCTTGCCTACATTTTTTAAAACTAGAAAATTTATGTTTTTACCTTTACTTTATTTTATTTGTAAATTATTTCTAAGTCCTTTTTCTTAATTAATTAAGAATTTGTGTTTTTACGTTTTGTACATTAATTCATGTGTTTATATTACATACTACAAATCTTATTTAAATTTTAAACCTAAGTTACCAACCTTTTAAACGAATAAATATTTATCTTAATGTTGTGAAAATGATTAACTTTGAAATCTTTTGTAAATATTATGTTGAATTTAAACCATACTTTCATATTTATTCTTATTCAGATTTTAAAATTTATAGTTTAAATGAGTGAATGTTTATTTTTGTACTTATATAAAAAAATGATTTGAAAATCAATTATACACAAATAAATAATCTTATATACATATATACCTTAATTTTCCAAAATACAGAGTTAATAAATCTAATTTTATTTATAAGATACTTATCCTTGAATTTTAAATCAAAATTATTTTTTTATATCTAATTTTATGTAAACAAGCACATTTTATTTCATTTGTCCCTGGAAATTTCAAATTAAATTACCAATAAATTCTAAATTAAATTCAAAAATCAAATTAATCACTAAATTAATTTAGCTTAAAAATCATGAATGTTACAGATTTCCCCCTTAAGAAAATTTCGTCCTCGAAATTTGACAGGAGACAGCAGAGACTGGATACACAAAGATAGAGAAACAGTTCTCCAGGTCAAACTGAATATCTATTCTCCATTTGGCTTACCAAATCAGAATATCAACAATATGAGAACAAACACTTTTAATGTTACACAAGATACTTGGGTTACCAGATCTACGAAATATACGGAGCACTGGTTAGTTCGAAGGGATAACTAACCATTCGTAGAATATATCTGAACCCAAGAGAACATACAAATGGATACTCGACTCAGGTTGGAATATTCCATAGTATACACCAACTTGTCCATATTCGTACTTTGATCCTCACAAGAAATTACAACAAAATTTCAAACTTCGGTTTTAACCGAAATCGTTTTATCGATACAATTCAATTTTTAACTTCATCTTTTGTTGACCAATTTATTTAAATTTACAATTTGAAATTTCAAATTCATTAAAGTTTAAATCGAAAAACTAATAAGAAATCAATGAAGATACGAAGTAAGGATTTTCAACAATGATTCGTAGGGCCACTATCACACAAAACTTCTTTCTGGAGCTGCCACGAAGCAATCAAAGAATTTGAAATTGAATCAAAGGAGATTAATAGAGTAAATTTATTTCCGTTGTTGTAGGGTATCGCCGTTTGTAGTCATACTCCCTTGTCCCCTATCTTGTCCTCTTCTTGCACTCACACTCACTATTAGTGGATAGTAAGAGAATTTATTGAGGCATACAAACGGATATCTTAGGGATATACTCATTCTAGGGTATACTTCACCCTATCTCTAATGAGTTACCTAATGTGTTATATTCCAAAAGCTAAAGTTTCAACCTTCAGCTCTGATACCACTATAACGACCCTGACTCGACCTTCGAAAATCGACACTGCACTTCATTTGTACTCGAATGTGGCGGATTCAAATGCCGAATCTGGTTCGTCGGAGCTTATAACACATTAAGTAAAACAACACAGCGGAAGAAATGAATAATATTATTGATGCAATAATGAATAAAATATCTGATACAATATGATACAACAATATCAGAGACAATAACAACAGCAGAAAAGATAAAACGGAAGATATAACTCAAATATGACATTCGATAAAGAGTGAATCCAAAATCTGCAACTCCAAACCAAAAGCTCATCCCAAAAACTACGAGGACTCTAATCCAATAAGCTCGAACTACCATCGATGACTTAAGCAAGGTCAGCCTGGAATGTTGAAGAGAAACAAATGCTATCGCCAAAATCCAAAGGCTGGATGCTATCGAATCTACACCTACTAATTGATTATCTGAAATCCCCAACTCTAGACTGCCCGTGTGGAAAATTATGGGCGCCCAAAGTTCAGGAAGGGAAAAATAAACTCCTGGTCAGTCATGGGACTGGTATGAGCAAACAAAAACAGTTTTATCTTTAAAACAAATAATCAACAACAAATAAAAAGGAAATCCACAATGCTTTTTGAAAAATGAAACTACCATAAGGCCTCCCACCGCACACACCATGCAAATGTAGAATTGGAGGAGATTTCTCCTTATGATAGTCAAAAATGCTTGATATGCAAAAAAACCATTTGATATTATTATTAGTGCATAGAGTGGAAAAACTTTCGAAAGTATAATATTAATCTTAGCTAGCATTGACATTTCAAACTATGCCTACTATAGTTACCATCTAAACAGTGGTGACCATCATAAGTAAATGGCAGGTTATACAACTAAAACCGTACAAGGCGCGTATTGGAGATTGGATTTCCAACAAATGGTTAGGCCAAGGAACTTCCCATTGCCACATGGGTATGCCTCTGGAGGGACGTCCCGAGAACCTACCTGGCTCTCTACCAACACAAGGCCGGTTTACTCTCTTCCCAGGAGTAACACCTAAGATTTTCCATCCCCGATCGTTTGCGACCTTTATCCAAGGATCCTCAACCACAAAGCAACATCACACAGTAATAAATTTACAGTGTCCACATGAGTTAAGTATCTGGGCTCCATACCATGATACCACCCTTTTCCAGAAGGAATGGACATACCCTAGGGGTGCGACCCTTGCAACTTGCCGCATCTTTCCTGTTTCGACCATTTTCGGGGTGTAAGGTCCTAATGCAGTCTCGTCCTCAAAGCTACGCTTTTTCATAAAGCCTTGCTTCGATCAACAAATGATCAGCAGCACTTCGTATGCCACATTATCAAATTGGGAATGTATCTCTAATAACCATCAACTACATAACCTCTAAGCTCGTACGTCTCAGAGAAGGGTGTTAAGCTAAGAGAATAAATTCTCCGCCACCAAACATAAATGTATTTGATAGAAGCCAGCTTTACGTCTCAAAGTGTAATGTCAGACACACATTCATACAAGTCTGTTTCGGGTTCGAACAGAACCGAAGGCACTTCCAAAGAAGCTCTTGCACTTCGGGGCTTTCCAATCCCAATCGGACTCCCTATCACATATGGAGATCTCTATACCGGGCTCTGATCGATGCAGAGTCATTTGACGGGTTATCCTTTCGTTCTAGAAAATACCCGGTCTTTATCACCGGTCCTCAAATGCTATCCATAACGTCGTATCACTATTCGAAATGGGTTATATGACACAAAGTCCTCTCCCGGCTAAACCAAATAATGAGCGCAATATCTAAAAACATATGGATATTGGAGTCTTAGTTAAGTCACAACTTATTAAACAAAACCTTTCTTCAAATGGTTTAACAAATCACCATTTCCAAATCTTTTTACAAAAAGATTCACTTTACGAAGTTCACCAATATTTCACAAAGATTTATTCACAGCTTTTCCAAACAATTTACTTTCCAAATTGGATTATCTCATCCAATTATTAAACTAAAGACTCGATTTATAGCTTTCAAAACTATTTCCAAAGATCCATTCATAACTTTCAAAACAATTCCCATTTCAAATCTTTTATATATAAAAGATACACCATTTAAAATCCTCTTCAATTTCAAAACAAAGTTTAACAATCTTTCACAAAGGTTCATTCATAGCTTTCAAAAAAAACAATTCACAATTTCATTTCAAACATGAAACTTTTCAATACAAATTGGAAATCCTTTCTTCATATAAAAACTATTATTATTTGAAAAAAATAGTTTTCGTTTCGGAAAAATCCAATTACATTTGCATGAGTTAAAGCTTTTCAAGTATAAACTTTGGGTTAAATTCAAAATCCCAAAACAATACTTTTAAAAAATGGTTTAAAACCCATATAACCACATGTATAACTTGAATAACCTTTTTAGACCATAATCTCCAAACATAGAATTCAATTTCAATTCTTAAATTTAAATTCAAATCAAATTATTTAAATTCCAAACTTTATCAAGTTATTCAAATAACTTTTTTCTTTAAAACTCCTTTTCAAAAGCTTTTCACATTTAACCCAATTCCAATACCCAACCATTTGGATTCAAAATTCAATTTTAAAACCATTTCAAAAATCTGTGACTTAACTAATTTCCTCATGCAATCCATATTTGTGTGTGTGAGGTGTAGTCCAGGGGTTTTACCCAATAGTGTAACATCTTCAATCATCACAGATATAAGCACATCAATATCGATAAGCGGTATAATCTATAATGCTTATCTTCATTCACAGATTCATAGATAGTAATAAATTTATCGTAGATCATACCAAAACAATTCATAGCATAAAGCATAACACGTCAGGGATATCAAATAATTCAACAATCAATAGAATTCAAACATCTATAAGTAAGTTCAATTAATCTTTTGATTAATTTAAATCAGATTAATTACTTATGAATAATTTACTAATCCTGGTTAATTAATATTAATTAATTACAAACCATTTTGATTAATTATTCTTTAACCATTTATTAATTAACCATTAAAAAATATATTAATTAACCTTTAATTTGTGATTTATCAATCTTTAATCATTAATTAAAATCCTCTAATTAATTAATTAATTAATTTACTTTTAATTAATTAAATTAATTAACTACTTAATTAACCTTTAGTTAATTACATTAATTAGTTAATCATGTTAATTAATTATCCTTAATAAATTAAGTAATTAGCCTTTAAATCCCTTTTTATTAAGTAATTATTCTTTTAATTAATCACATCAATTATCCTCTAATCACTTTCGATAAGTAATTATCCTTAATTACTTTCTTTAATTAATAAATTACTAATAACTTAAGATCTTAATTTATTTAAAAGATAATACATTTATCTTAATCATTATTTTAAATTGCATCATTATATTTTTAAAACACTCAGGGCTCTAAGTAATTAACATAAAAATTATTTTAGATCAAACAATTTTTAAAACATTATTCTTTAAATTTTTAACCTTTGAAATTACCTGAAAATTGTTTCATAGATATATTTTTGGAAACTTGTTATTAAAAAAAAAATTAAAACATTTTATCATCATCTAAATTTGGCTTTTCAAATCAACTTGATTAATTAAAGTTAAACAACTTCAATTATATAGAGAAAACATTTTAAAACTTAATGAAAACTTGATTTATATTTTTAAACTAATAAAACAGGTATTGAGAAAATCTCGTGTAATACCCGAGCCATAGATAAGTTTACCTGATCATCCCTCCCAGGTCACCCACTTTCCCTTTTCTTTTTAAACTGGCTTTTTTTAAGTTTTCAAATTGTGTTATACAAGAGCTACTCAGAAACAATCCCAAGCTAAACGTATTCTTTCCCGATAACCACTTCAAGTTCGACAACTTCTTCTCTAACCATCATCAATTCAATCACTAGATACGCATAGGTGCACGTGCACAACCACTGGAATAACTTTCGACCATCACTTTGGTCTCTGACAAGTCGTCGACATCACTCTCGACCAACCTCGACACCCAATTCGATGATTCAAATGTGATATCAAAAATCAACTTATTGATCGTCTAAAACTCAAAAAAATCAGTCGACTAAAATCCTTCGACCCATCGCCAACGACCACCTGCAACTTCGTCGTCTTGACCCAAGGTGCCCCAATGGCCCATCAATCTTTTGCCCAGGGTCCGATAACTTGAATCGCTTTGACTTGGACGCAGTTCCTCCGAGATCAGGCTCGACAAAAACCTAGTCTAAAACCCTAAAACTACCCCGTGCCACCGCCCTGATCGTCGGATAAATTATTTAACATTTTTCTGTGTATCCCTATCACCCAGGCAACCTTCAACAGAAATTTCGACCCACCTATTCTTGCCGATCGATGGCAATCAACATTAACATCAATTCTGATCAACTCAAAACTGCTTGCTAATTTCATTCTTAAAAATCTTGAAACTTACATCTTAATTCATGGTTTGCAACACGAACCCATGTAGGATCTAGATTAACCCTAGAGGGGGGGGTGAATAGGGTTATAGCAAATTTTCTTGATTTAAACATAGAAATAAACTGCAAAAAATAAATATGCTGAAAAGTAAATCACACACAAAATTTACCCAGCTTCGGCAAACCCTGCCTACTGTTGCATTCACAGATTTCTATTAGAATTAAACAGTATCACGCTTACAAACACTCTACTAGACTCGCAGACATTTGCTCCCGCTCACAAACACTCTACTAGACTCGCAGACATTTGCTCCCGCTCACAAACACTCTACTAGACTCGCACACCCTGCTCCCGCCTATAGAGTTTCATTTACTCGCAAACTCTGCTCCCGCCTACAATAGAACTTTGCTTACTCGCAAACTCTGCTCCCGCCTACAATAGAACTTTGCAAACTCTCACACCCTGCTCACTGAACTAATTCTAACTAGACAATCTGACATGACCTAATCCCTAGGTGGTGATTTACAAATTCTTCGATTCGAAAAATAAAAAAACAACAATTAAAAGACGATAGAAAATAACCCTAAACCCTAGTTAAAAATAAAGCCTAATTTAAAACTTAAACCCTCTTTTATTATTCTTTAACAAGGTCGGCCCCCTTTTAACTTCAATCCAGCCCGATCCTTTTATCTTGAGAAAAAATGGCTGCTTTATTCTTCGTTCGTTCCTTTTTGAGATGGCGGCTTGTTCTTCTCTGCAACTAAAAGTAGGGCTTCGGCTCTTTGCTCCTTGCTTCCAAAATTAGGGTTTTGAAGCTGCGCCTTTTCGTGTGCTTCGTTCTCGTTCGTTCGCTCTTGGCCGCTTCTGTTTGATCGAGTTCACTGTTGTGATTTCGGTACGTAATTTATCCCTTTTGCTTTACTGGTTGATGTTTGAACTCGATGGAATAATTGCCGATGATGATTTGGGTTTTTATAGGATTTGATTTCCTATTTTTGCGTTCGTATATGTTGATTTGAATTTTTCATATGTCCTTCGATCTGGTATTGATGCATGAGATTTCACTGACTTGTTCATAATCATATATTCGATGCTTGATACCCATGGCTTTGAATCGCCGTGCTCATCACGGTGTTGATTTTTTTTGACTTCGTCAACTCTTCATACTCACTTGAATTTTATAACTTGACTTCTGGTTTCACTTTGTCTTCGGCATTGAATGACTTGATTAACTGGAAATCTTGACTTTGTTATCATTTGCGAAACTGTAGTTCACTGCATCACTGTACCCTGTATCTATGGATCTTGATTCTGGTCGACACTTGTATCTGTAGTTGATCTGATGCATTTTTGGCTTGTTTACTTTGGCATAGTTTGTTTGTCTAGTGATACTTGTTATTGTGTAGACTGTAGTCTATTTGATTACTTTAGTTGCATTGATCTCTGTAGTCTGCACTTGTATAGTTGGTTCCATATTCATGTGTCTTGATGTTCTATAGACTTTTTCATGCTGCTGTGATGCAGTTTCCTTCACTGTTGTATCTTTGGGAGTTTGCATTCTCTTATGGTTTCAAACATGTGAGTGTTTTTGTATATTTGCAGTAGTCTTCTGCATAGTGGTCTCTGAGTTGCTATGTTGCTTCATGTAGTCAATGAACATTTGTGGATGGACTATGTACATTTTCCTGAGTTTGTTTACATGGTGGCTTTGTGCATTTTTACTTTATGTTGTAGCTGGTCTTTGCATTGCTGTGCATACTTGTATTTGTTGCAGTCCATGTTGTTGCTTGAGTTTTTGTTGCCTTGCTTCTGACCATGTTGTACAATTTCTGGCCATTCTTGTTGCCTTGAATCTGTGCACTGGTGGTCTTCATATTGCGTATGTTGTATGGTGTCTCTTCTGGTTTGTTTACTTCGGTCAGTTGCGTTGAACCTGTTGCCTACACTCTGGTGCATTGTACAACAATGTTCTCTTGTTCATTGCTTTGTATCATTCTTTTGTTTGCTATAACACTGAACTTGATGGCTGAGGCAGTGTAGTATTGTTGCACTTTCATTGTGGTCCGGTCTTTGACCTGTTTGCTTTGGCTTCTCTCTTACTATACTTCACATGCACAGTTTTTAACTTAAGTTGCATCTGTGGTTTGTTGTATCTTTGAGAACTTGATCATTCAAGCCTTTGTGGTCTTAATTTTGGTGCTGTGTTGAATTTGTGCAGTGTTGGTATGACTTATTTGGCTTGTACACTGGTTCATTCCACTGTTTCATGCATGCTCGACATTGAGTTTTGTTGCACTGTTTTTGACTTGTGACCTGCCCTGTGTTGAATCCAGTTTTTCAAAAACTCGGGTTTGACCTTGTGCTCGATTCGTGATTTTATGTTATTGCACGTGAGTTGAACCCGACTTTTTATTTGGTTTGACCTGTGCTCACCTGTCCCTGTAAATCAATCAAGTGTATATATTGGCGTGCACGACCTTGTGGCATATACAGTAATACACTGTGTATGTCACAAGTTGTTCGTGTATGATGAATTCAAATTTAAATTATGACGAACAACCCAAATAACTGAGGCAAATCATATTTTCAAAAATCATGTTTTATTTTTGAATTGCAAAAATATTTCTTTTTCAATTTTACTGCGTTAAAATATTTTTGCAGATTGCTCAGATGCTGGATTCAAACTGGAATGCAGTTGAAGATAAATACGAGTGTGAGTGATATGTAGTGAGGTCAACTGTAAATATGAAATGTGATGTAATTGTAATCAAAGTTGTATAGTTATAGTGAGAGCTTGAAATTGTACTATTCAAAATTGTAATAAATATTTGTTTGAATAAAATATTCGTTTGAATTCAAATTCTGTGTTATTTATTTTATTCAACAAATATTTATTTAAACTGTGAAAAATAAAATAGTATATTAACAAATACATTTAAAAGAATGTATATATGTTTATTATCATCAAACAAAAATCATATAAGCGCAGAGCGCATATTCAACAATCTCCCCCTTTTGATGATAACAAACGTATATTTAAGATTTTGAATGTATTAAATGTATTTGATCGTTCAATTTGCTCCCCCTATTTGAATGCTCCTCTCTACACAATACTCCCCCTACATATATGCATACAAATAGAAATATATAAATGAGCCTATATGCAAATGGAAAATTATTTGACCTTTGTTTGATTCTATTTGACAAAATCTTAACTTTTCTCTCCCCCTTTGTTTATCAACAAAAGAAAAACAGTGTTATAAAAATAGGGATGAAGTGACAGACATGAACCAAACATTTAACTCAATTGAATATAAATATCAAATTTCAATAAAACTCAAACAAAAATCATAATTACCCTTGTCAGGCGCATATTCCACTTTCAGAAGTGATGGGGATAAAATCATCAAAAATCCATATAGTTCTGTCTATTTGTGGTATATTTATTTCAGGAAATTTGAATATCTACTAACCATGCATAACCGTTAGGACTTTTAAATGAGATTAGTAGTATTCCAATTTAATTTAAAAATGAATCAAGTATCTTCTAACCACGCATGACCGTGAGGACTTTTAAATGGGATTAGAACCAACTTGTCTATTAAATCAATTAAATTTGATATGCGTTCCATACATGCATAACCGTGAGGACTTTTAAATGAGCATGGAAGCACATAATCAAAAATCCAAGTAATTCACCCATGCATAACCGTGAGGACTTTTAAATGAGAGTGAATACTTTGGATATTTATTTTTATTGCTAAATATAATAAATTGAAGCACAAATAATTTCCTTCACAGATTTAAAGATATTGAAGAACAAATGATTTCCTTTGTAAACTACCACAGATTTACATACTATGTGTAATTTTGATGAGTGATGGTCGATAGAAAGATGATAGAAATAGAAATGATCATGGAATTTTTACCCAACAAAAATTTTTATAACTCTTGTTATGAAATTCTAAAGAAATTTTCTAATTATACTTTCTCGAGTTATAATATATGATAAATATCAACACTCATCACTTTTTCAATCACTATTCATCTTTTCGATAATCAAAGGGAGTTAGATTAGTCAAAATAGTCATTTAAAATCAAATTCAAAAATTATAAAATCAATTTTTCAAAAATGACTAATCTGTAAATATAGTCAAACATGATTTTCTCGAGGGGGTTTTATAAGAAAATTTTCTGCTATTTGAAAATTATTTCAAGTAAAGAATATGCAGATATTTTCTTTGAAAAACGATGCAGCAAATGAATGTTTTAAAAATTAATCACGTTACACTAATAATTTTTCTATCAACTATATTACCAGTGTAATCTGCATCTGAATTTCTTTTGCACTCCAAAATATTCACTCGTTGGATTAATTTACAAGGACCAAATTATGAAGTTTTAACAAGCTATCTCAGAATGAAATTTGAAATGAAGCCATGTTAACACTCAAACAAATATCATAGTGTTAATTTCAAAAACCGTAGGATGAACAATTATATTCATGAGTAATCAACAGTCAATCAACATCATAATTATTTCAAAAACAATTTCTTGAAGTTCAACAATTTCTTAAAAAACTTTTTAGCAACTTTCACATGAAATCGTGCAAATTTACAAGCAGTGACCAAAATGTCAAAACAACTATATCTATGTGTAGCATGAGTAACCATCATTTGACCGAACCAATTTTTATGGATTAGTTCAAAGTTGAAAATCTGATTGGCCATCATTTATGCACAAATCAAGGTCATAAATAAGAACAAGTCAAAAAATCATATCAATTAAAAATAAGTCAGAATTAAAAACATCATCACATTACTGGCTGATTTAATTCGGATTACGGTGCAGATTATCACATTTAATATATCGTTCAAAAAACAAATTTACCTGTTTTACCTTTACGATAATTTTTTGTGATTGCCTATTGTGATTCTGTCACCTTTGAACTAGGCTAAGGAACTTTGCTTTGTCGCCCGTTGTGTTTCTGGAACAGCCAAAATCCAGAGAACACTGTTGTTGTTCCTTAGCCTGCCACCACACCTACACGATGAAAGGTTTATGTGACCTATTTGTTTTTATAGGTCCATGATTGTTAGTGGCAGAATATGAAACATATGTTTGTGGAGACCCAAAACTATTTATATATGTTCCTTTTCGCACCCAAATTTGTTTGACTTTCAAAGATTTTATATTTGTGCCTTTTGGAACCCAATTTGGTATAGTTTTTACGTGTTTGGGTCTATACCAACAATTATTTTGATTATGTCCAAATTTTCTACAAATCGTGCACATTAAATTGACTTGATTAAATTTCATGTTCTTTTTCCTATGACTATAATTTTCAACATGATGTCCTATTATTTCAGATCGAGCAAAGACACTTTTACCTTTTGCATTATCATCATCTTGTGATTTCCCAAAACCTAGTCCTTTCCTATTGTTAGCAAAAATTTGATTTCCCAATAACATTTTGAATGATTTTTCTCCTTTTGAAAAGTTATTCAGGGATTTCTCAAGATTTTGGACTTTGGTTTTTAATGTTGAGTTTTCAGTGACAAGTGAGGTGCATCGATTTATAAAATCCTTTTTCCTAGTGTTGATGGTTTCCTTAAGATTCAAGTTTTCATTTTCAAGACTCTCAAAGTTATTCCTAAGTTTTGATAAATCTGAATCTAAAATCTTACATTTTTTACATTCTAGGTTTTGAATATTTTCAAGTTCAGTTTTTAACCTAAAATTTTCACGAGCAAATTCTCTCCTATCAAATTTCAGTTTTTCACTTTTAGATTCAAGAGTATCCACTACCTTAGTAAGATCAAGACACATAAAAACTAGATCTCTATAGGAATACTCACCTGCCTCACTAGATTCCTCGGAGCTTGCTTCTGAATCTGATTTCACCATAAGACACAAGTTAGCCTCCTCCGAGCTGCTATCCGAAACTTCCTCTCCTTCTTCATCATCCTAAGTCACTGCAAAGGCCTTCTTCTTCTTTTTCTTTCCTTTGTTGTCTTTGAGAAGCGGGCATTTTGGTTTGATGTGGCCAGGCTTGTTGCAGTTATAACACGTCAGTTCATTATCGGAATTTTTGGAATCTTTTGACCTATTGCCCTTTGTTTTCTTCTTGCGTGGCTTGAATCTTGACCATCTTCTAAGATTATTGACAGCCATTGCAAGCTCTTCAATTGGATCCTTTTCATCTTCATCGCTCTCTTCTTTGCTCTTTAAGGCAATCGTCTTCTTCTTTGGTTCGGAGTTGTTGCGTTCTTCCTTTGCTTTTATCTCAAGCTCATATGTCATCAAGTTACCAATCAACTCCTCCATGCTTAGCTTACTCAGATCTTTCGATTCTTGTATTGCTGTGACTTTTGCCTCAAAGTTTATTGGTAAAACTCGTAGTATCTTCCTCACAAGCTCTACCTCAGTGAAGACTTTCCCAAGTGCTCTAGCGTTGTATACCAAGGTTGAAAAGCGTCCAAACATGTCTTTTATGCTCTCGCCTTTGGCCATCACAAAGTTTTCGTATTCATTGCTGAATAGGGCTAGACGAGACTCCTTGACTTGAGAAGTTCCTTCATGTGTCACCTCCAAAGTGTGCCAAATTTCCTGTGCTGTTGTACAATGAGAAATTCTATTAAATTCATTTTTATCAAGAGCACATATCAAAGCATTCATTGCTTTAGCATTTATCGTTTTCAATCTCTTATCGTTAGCATCCCACCTATCCTTAGGTTTAGGAATCTCAGTATCACCAACGATTATAGTGGGAGGTTTATAGCCAGTTTCAATAATATCCCAAACATCATAATCGACAGAACTAAGATAGATACCCATCCTAGCTTTCCAATAAGCATAATCGTTCCCGTTAAACATTGGTGGCCTAGCAATAGATTGCCCCTCAGAAAAAGCATTATTCGGTGAATTCATGACTCTAGAGTTAAAAACAAAATACCGGGCTCTGATACCACTTGTAGGATCTAGATTAACCCTAGAGGGGGGGGGGGGTGAATAGGGTTATAGCAAATTTTCTTGATTTAAACACAGAAATAAACTGCAAAAATTAAATATGCTGAAAAGTAAATCACACACAAAATTTACCCAGCTTCGACAACCCCTGCCTACTGCTGCATTCACAGATTTCTATTAGAATTAAACAGTATCACGCTTACAAACACTCTACTAGACTCTCAGATATTTGCTCCCGCTCACAAACACTCTACTAGACTCGCAAACATTTACTCCCGCTCACAAACACTCTACTAAACTCGCACACCCTGCTCCCGCCTATAGAGTTTCGTTTACTCGCAAACTCTGCTCCCGCCTACAATAGAACTTTGCTTACTCGCAAACTCTGCTCCCGCCTAATATAGAACTTTGCAAACTCGCACACCCTGCTCACTGAACTAATTCTAACTAGACAATCTGACACGACCTAATCCCTAGGTGGTGATTTACAAATTCTTCGATTCGAAAAATAAAAAAACAACAATTAAAAGACGATAGAAAATAACCCTAAACCCTAATTAAAAATAAAACCTAATTTAAAACTTAAACCCTCTTTTATTATTCTTTAACAAGGCCGACCCCCTTTTAACTTCAATCCAGCTCGATCCTTTTAACTTGAGAAAAAATGGCTGCTTTATTCTTCGTTCGTTCCTTTTTGAGATGGCGGCTTGTTCTTCTCTGCAACTAGAAGTAGGGCTTCGGCTCTTTGCTCCTTGCTTCAAAAATTAGGGTTTTGAAGCTGCGCCTTTGCGTGTGCTTTGTTCGCGTTCGTTCGCTCTTGGCCGCTTCTGTTTGATCGAGTTCACTGTTGTGATTTCGGTACGTAATTTATCCCTTTTGCTTTACTGGTTGTTGCTTGAACTCGATGGAATAATTGCCGATGATGGTTAGGGTTTTTATAGGATTTCATTTCCTATTTTTGCGTTCGTATATGTTGATTTGAATTTGTCATATGCCGTTCGATCTGGTATTGATGCACGAGATTTCACTGACTTGTTCATAATCATATATTCGATGCTTGATACCCACGGCTTTGAATTGCCGTGCTCATCACGGTGTTGATTTTTTTTGACTTCGTCAACTCTTCATACTCACTTGAATTTTATAACTTGACTTCTGGTTTCACTTTGTCTTCGGCATTGAATGACTTGATTAACTGGAAATCTTGACTTTGTTATCATTTGCGAAACTGTAGTTCACTGCATCACTGTACCCTGTATCTTTGAATCTTGATTCTGGTCAACACTTGTATTTGTAGTTGATCTGATGCATTTTTGGCTTGGTTACTTTGGCATGGTTTGTTTGTCTAGTGATACTTGTTGTTGTGTAGACTGTAGTCTATTTGATTACTTTAGTTGCATTGATCTCTGTAGTCTGCACTTGTATAGTTGGTTCCATATTCATGTATCTTGATGTTGTATAGACTTTTTCATGCTGCTGTGATGCAGTTTCCTTCACTGTTGTATCTTTGGGAGTTTGCATTCTCTTATGGTTTCAAACATATGAGTTGTTTTTGTATATTTGCAGTAGTCTTCTGCATAGTGGTCTCTGAGTTGCTATGTTGCTTCATGTAGTCAATGAACATTTGTGGATGGACTATGTACATTTGCCTGAGTTTGTTTACTTGGTGGCTTTGTGCATTTTTACTTTATGTTGCAGCTGGTCTTTGCATTGCTGTGCATACTTGTATTTTTTGCAGTCCATGTTGTTGCTTGAGTTTTTGTTGCCTTGCTTCTGACCATGTTGTACAATTTCTGGCCATTCTTGTTGCCTTGAGTCTGTGCATTGGTGGTCTTCATATTGCGTATGTTGTATGGTGTCTCTTCTGGTTTGTTTACTTCGGTCAGTTGCTTTGAACCTGTTGCCTGCACTCTGGTGCATTGTACAACAATGTTCTCTTGTTCATTGCTTTGTATCATTCTTTTGTTTGCTGTGGAACTGAACTTGATGGATGAGGCAGTGTAGTATTGTTGCACTTTCATTGTGGTCCGGTCTTTGACCTGTTTTCTTTGGCTTCTCTCTTAGTATACTTCACATGCATAGTTTTTAACTTAAGTTGCGTCTGTGGTTTGTTGTATCTTTGAGAACTTGATCATTCAAGCCTTTGTGGTCTTGATTTTGGTGCTGTGTTGAATTTGTGCAGTGTTGGTCTGACTTATTTGGCTTGTACACTGGTTCATTCCACTGTTTCATGCATGCTTGACATTGAGTTTTGTTGCACTGTTTTTGACTTGTGGCCTGCCCTGTGTTGAATCCAGTTTTTCAAAAACTCGGGTTTGACCTTGTGCTCGATTCGTGATTTTTATGTTATTGCACGTGAGTTGAACCAGGCTTTTTATTTGGGTTTGACCTGTGCTCACCTGTCCCTGTAAATCAATCAAGTGTATATATCGGCGTGCACGGCCTTGTGGCATATACAGTAATACACTGTGTATGTCACAAGTTGTTCGTGTACGATGAATTCAAATTTAAATTATGACGAACAACCCAAATAACTGAGGCAAATCATATTTTCAAAAATCATGTTTTATTTTTGAATTGCAAAAATATTTCTTTTTCAATTTTACCGCGTTAAAATATTTTTGCAGATTGCTCAGATGCTGGATTCAAACTGGAATGCAGTTGAAGATAAATACGAGTGTGAGTGATATGTAGTGAGGTCAACTGTAAATGTGAAATATGATGTAATTGTTTTCAAAGTTGTATAGTTATAGTGAGAGCTTGAAATTGTACTATTCAAAATTGTAATAAATATTTTTTTGAATAAAATATTCGTTTGAATTCAAATTCTGTATTATTTATTTTATTCAACAAATATTTATTTAAACTGTGAAAAATAAAATAGTATATTAACAAATACATTTAAACGAATGTATATATGTTTATTATCATCAAACAAAAATCATATAAGCGCAGAGCGCATATTCAACAACCCATTCATATAGTTAAAACTTAAATTCCAGATGTGTAATTTTGGACCAATTTTTATTTTCTATTGTTATTTAAGAATTTCTAGAATATTACCAAATGTTTTTATTGGAAACCATTTTTAAAAACAATTACCTTGTGATTTCAAACATCTTTTATTTATACAATAAAGCTTATAAATGATTGATTACAGAGATTTTGATTTTACTCTTGTTTCTAGCCTATAAACATAGAAACAATTATACATATATCTATATAACAGACATGCACTTATATATTCAAGCACACAGACATATTAAACAACATTTCCAGAACATACTTTAAGCATCGATCACAATATCAAAGAATGTAGGCCAATATAAGTGAGTTTGCTCACCAGAGAAATGGAAATAGAGAAAAGAGCCTGTACTTTGGAATTCTGGAATTAATTTGAATCTGCATTTTACTCCTTCCTAATCTTTGAATCACTTGAAGCTTGATTTGTTTCTGGAATTGCTTTAGCTTAACAGTTATTTGTGAAAGCTTTACTTTGCTTGATAAGCTTGACTTCAAATTTGCATGCTTGATTCAGGTTTGTTGAAGACTGAATTTTTGATTTCCTGTTTCCAGGTTAATCTTGCAAACATTGAGATGATTTTTTACTTTGATCTGGTACTGCTTGTATTTAATTTGAAAATTGATATGAGCTTTGATTTCTGGATTTGATGATCTTTGAATTTTTCTTGCTTGAATGTTTCAGGCTTTTGAATTTTTTTTATTTAAGTTTGCTTGCCTTTGAGTTGATTGCTTTATTATTTTTCTCCTTCCTGGCTTTGATCTGTAATTTAATTCTGTCTCAGATTTCCTTTTTTTCTTCTGATTTTTGGATTGGCTTGAGATGATTTTGCTTTTTCTTATTTGAGTATGAAGTTTGATTTACTTTCAGATTTGAGAAGTGAGGAGAAAATCTTCCTGATCATTCTTTACATTTATTTTATATGTTTTTAATGAAGCCACTTGTTAATTTACTTGTAAATTAAATGAACACTTGTTCATTACTTACCTTCTCTTGCCTACATTTGTTAAAACAAGAAAATTTATGTTTAGACCTTTACTTCATTTTATTTATAAATTATTTCTATGTCCTTTTTCTTAATTAATTTAGAATATGTGTTTTTACGTTTTTGTACATTAATTCATGTGTTTATATTTGCATATTACAAATCTTATTTAAATTTTAAACCCAAGTTACCAACCTTTTAAATAAATAAATATCTATCTATCTTAATGTTTTGAAAAATGATTAACTTTGAAAACTTTTGCAAATATTATGTTGAATTCAAACCATACTTTCCTATTTATTCTTATTCAAATTTTAAAATTTATAGTTTAAATGAGTGAATGTTTATTTTTGTACTTATATAAAGAAAAATGATTTGAAAATCAGTTATACACAAATAAATAATCTTATATACATATATACTTTAATTTTCCAAAATACAGGGTTAAAAAATCCAATTTTTATTTATAAGATACTTATCCTTGAATTTTAAATCAAATTATTTTTTTATATCTAATTTTATGTAAACAAGCACATTTTATTTCATTTTTCCTTGGAAATTTCAAATTAAATTACCAATAAATTCTAAATTAAATTCAAAAATCAAATTAATCACTAAATTAATTTGTCTTAAAAAACAGGAATGTTACATTTTTTCTATAGTTTCGAACCATTTGATCAAGTTGCATATTTAGTTCTATCAAACTGTCATTTTGTCATTCGATTTTAGCGTACTTCTCCCTAAGTTTTTCAAACAACCATTTACTTCATGAAAATATATATGTAATTGCGAGTGAGTAAGTTTGAAACCTCGCTTGGCTCGTCGTCATTGCTGTCACTTGTTTCTCCTAAAATACGTAGATTTGCTCTTTCACTCTTACTGCCAGTGCTTTCATCATCATCTTTATTACTTTTATCCCAAGTTGCTGCAAAACTTCTCCTTTTCAGTTTCTTTCCTTTGCTGAATCAATGTTGAGGAAAATTTGGCTTGATATGACCATATTTATTGCACTTGTGATAAATGACCTCCTTCTTTTCTAAGTTGCCTAGAATTTTGATGATTCTGCTCTTTAGTTGCTGGTTTAGGTCTGGTTTTCCGTATTTGTGGTTCCACCTATTGAATCTCTTTATTACCAGTGCCAGTTCAGCTGCTCCTTCATCATCGCCATCATCATCTTCACTTTCCATCGTTCCTTTAAGAGTTATTGATTTCTTTCATGTATCTCCTCCTTCACGTTCTTCCTTGAATTTAATTTCTAGCTCATAAGTGGTGAGGTTTTCGATGAGTTCTTCAAATTTAACCAATTTCAAATCCTTTGATTCATGGATGGCAGTCACCTTTGCTTCAAAATATCATGGAAGAATCCCGAGGATCTTTCGGACTATTTTCAGTTCTGTATATGGTCTTCCTAGGGATTTTGATTTGTATACAAGATTAGAAAGTCGTCCATACATTTCTTTGACACTTACATCCTTCGCTATTGTGAAGTTCTCGTACTCGCTATTAAGCATAGCAAGGCAAGATTCTTTAACCTGGGAGGTTCCTTCGTGAGTCACTTCAAGTGTGTGCCAGATTTCTTGTGAAGTTGGACAATGTGAGACTCGGTTAAATTCAATTTGATCTAATGAGCAAATAATAGAATTCATAGCTTTAGCATTAGCAGTATGCAATTTATTTTCAAGATATGTCCATTGATCCATAGGTTTATCAACTTCTTGATTATCCACCATTACAGTTGGTGTGTTATATCCTATTTCAACAATATTCCATGCATCTATGCTTTTCATGAAAATTTTCACTCTAGTTTTCCAATGTGCATATTTACCATTGAACAGGGGTATCTTGCTATGGACCGACCTTTAGCAAAAGCATTATTAAATGAAGCCAATAAAAGAAAAAAATCAATTTTTTTAACATAAAATGGTTTTTGATTCTAGCTTTGATACCACTTGTAGGATTGTTTTCACCCAAGAGGGGGGTGAATAGGGTCTACTAAATATTAATGCGAAAATAAAAATAAAAACAGAAAGCAATGTAGTAAAGATCACGTACAATTTTACCCAGCTTAAGAAAAAATTTGCCTACGTACTGTCCCAAGGTTTCTACTAGAAATTAAGTAATTAGACGCTTATAAAAACACATAAACTTGCGATACCCGCTAACTTGATTAACCTAACTCTGTGCTCAAAACTCTGCCACAACACTATAGCAACTAAGTTGCAAATTCTTAAACTACAAAACCGTTGTTCGTAAATTAGTTAATCTAGAATTTGACTTAAATAAAAAAACAAAAACAAACAAAAACACTTAAATAATAAATAAAAACCCTAATAAACTATACTACACATTTAAAAAAAAATTCCCCTTTTATTTTGCTTCCTGCTCATCCATGCCGTCTCGTTTCCTTGCGATCTAGAATTAGGGTTTTCCAGAAATTGAAGCAGCTGCTTGGAAATAGAAAATCAAATCGATGCCTTGATGCTTTCATTCCTCAATTTGCTTACTGCTGCTTCAATGTCGAGTTCGGTTGGTATTATATCGGTATGCGACTTTTAATTTATTTGTTTTGTTGGTTTGCTTGAACTTGAACTACTTTGATTGCCGATGACAAATTGGGTATTTATAGGGATTAAGAACCTATAATTTCATTTCTTATTTTCTGATTTGAATTCTTCATGATTTTAGTACTTGCATTGATTTCTGATCGAATGATTTCTGAAGTATGACTTGTTCATCTTTGACTTGATCTACCTTCGATTGCCGCTTGACATTTGTATTCGAGATATATATGCTGATTTGGGGTAAATCTTGACTTCCTGATATCTGACATGTTCATCATGATATCCTCTGCGACTTTTTCTACTCTTTCCTGAATTTGTTCTCTGCTTTATTTAGGATTCTGATATATTTTTGACTTGTTCGTCCTTTGAATGCTCTGTTACTATGCTTTGATCATGTCATGTATACTTTGATGTGTTGTTCATTTTCTGAAATATGCTTCCTTATTACCTCTGATTGAACTCCCTTGACTTTGTTCAAACTGCTACTGATAATTAATCACATGCCTAATTTTCTTCATTTATATGCTCATGTTGCCTTTACATATTGCATCTCTTTGAAAACTGCTGCGTTGTTAAGTATTCGGTATATGATTGTATGTCACCCTATGTTGCCTTGCTTGAGTTTGATCTGATGTCTCTATGTATATACATACATACATATATGTATGTATGAATATATGTGTGTGATTTCTATGGCTATGCTCTATCCACCCAAGTGCTTGCATTCTGACTTTGATTGTATATACATGTCACTGTGCTTGTTAGTGTAACGACCCAATTTTTCACTTTTGAAAGTCAACATCAATATATCCACTGTATTAAATGCCGCACAATCGAATGCCGAAAAACCAAACCGTTAGGGTTAAAGATGAAGAAGAAGATAAAAGAAGAAACAGAAACAATAAAAAAAATCTCACATTTCGCATCGGAACAAATATAATAGATAAATGAATAGTTTTTAAAACAAAAACACTATATCAGTTTATACGTCACATTACCAGAGTTTACAACAACACAATACAAACACTGGCAGTTATTTTAATTTGCTTTCATAGGAATCTGACTTGCAACAACCTAAACGCAACGGACACTACATAGTATTGGTCATACGTCTAGCCATCCAACTTGAACTCCAGATCTCCACAGCACATCTTTTTCGACTTCGCTACAGAATAATTGATAACCTGACTCTAGGCTGCCCATGTGGATAATTATGGGCACCCATAGTTTAGAAAGGGAACAATAAATTCCAGGTGCCCATAATTTTCCACACGGGCAGCCTAGAGTCAAGTTATCAATTATTATGGAGCGAAGTCGAAAAAGATGTGCTATGGAGACCTGGAGTTCAAGCTGGATGGCTAGACGTATGACCTATACTATGTAGTGTCCGTTGCGTTTGGGTTAGTGCAAGTCAAATTCCTATGTAAGCAAATTAAAATAACTGCCAGTGTTTGTATTGTGTCATTGTAAACTCTGATAATGTGATGTATAAACAGATATAGTGTTTTTTTTATAGATTATTCATTTATCTATTATATTTGTTCCGCTGTGAAATGTGAGATTCTGTTTATCGTTTCCATTTCTTCTTTTATCTTCTTCTTCTTTAACCCTAACAGACTGGGTTTTTGGCATTCGATTGTGCACAGTGGATGTATTGCTGTCGGCTTTCGGAAGTCGAAAAATCGGGTCGTTACAATGAAATTCCCAAATTTGGTTCTGATCAAAATGGTTCAATTATTACAATCCAATTTGGTTACGTACTTCGTTAGCCAATCCATTCCGAGTAGGATTTCAAATTCATCAAAGTTGAGGATGGAAAGGTTGATAGGAAATTTGTGACAAGAAAATGAGATAGGAACGTCTCTGCATCGTAGAGAAAGATTTGTTAGACCGCCAATTGGATTCTTTACGCAAATAGGCTCGTCAACAAATTCAGGTTATAGTTTTAATTCATTAACGGTTTGTTGGGAGATGAAGCTATGTGTAGCGCCAGTGTCGAATAATACTCTAACAGCTCTATCATGGATGATAAGGTTACCTTCTAAAACTCCTTTTTCTTTATCCGCCTTTAAAGTCAAGGGGTCATCTTTTGTTGCGTATATTTTCGCTTCTTGTACTCGCTTCTTTTTCGGGCAATGTTTAACTTCATGACCTAGCTTGTGACAATAAAAGCATCCCTTAGTTCTTCGACTTGTCTTCGCAAGCTGATATTCCTTTACTCGTTTCTTAGGCTTCTTACAATCGTTTGAATAATGACCTTCCTCCTGGTTACTCCTCTTCATCTTGCCTTGATCCGGTTTCTTTTCTTCAAACTTCCTTTTCTTCCAATTTGGATACTTGAACTCGCCTCCACTTTCGAAACATCTTGCATACCTAGAGTAGCATATTGATAACCCATATTGATCAAGTCTGAAGTTCTATAAATTTAGTAAAATTTATTTCAAATTTAGTAAAATTTAAGGGATATCATTGGGAAATTTATTAAGATAAAAAGGTTTATCTTTGATTAATTGAAATTTTAATTAATTTAAGGAGTAATTACTTAATGAAGTTGATTAAGGTTAATTATTTAGTATAATTGATAGAGGATTATTACTTAATTGTAACGACCCTGACTCGACCTTTGAAAATCGGCACCCATACTTCACTTGTACTCGAATGCCGTAGATTCAACCATTGAAATCTGACTCATACCGAAGCTTATAACACATTAATTACAACATACAGCGGAATAAAATGAATATCAATATATACAACATTGATACAATAACTGATACAATATGAATCTCAACAATATCAGAGGTAAATATACAATAGCGGAAAGATAAGCATCAATAGGGAAATTCCAAAAGAGAACCCCAACATCAACTACAACAGCAACTCCATCGCTAAAGTTCCAAAATCTCCAAAAGCTAGATTCACCAACATGCTTTCCAAACGCAAAGCGAGAAACCCTCAATCGCGTTGTATTAAGCAAGGTCAGCCAGAATGCTGAAAAGAAGCAAATCCGATCCTGAATCCAAAGGCTGGATGCTATCGCATTCTACACCTACTATTTGATTATCTGAAAAACCCAACTCTAAATATTTCAATTTCAAATTTTGAAAATTCTGTATCATCACAATTAGACTTGTTGTGTCTGGTGCACTTCAGTGTACTGAAAATGAACTTGTATTTATGCATGTTGAACGGCTTGCTCCCGACCATGTCTTGTGCAATTTTTGTTCTGTTTTGTTTTGTTTTGTTCGAGTCATGGCTGTTGGTGTGAATATTCGGTATTGTTTCTTATTGCCTTGCTGCCATGTTTCATCCTGCTGTGATAGTTCCCTTTTTGTCTGTTTCCCTTGTTGGCTTTTCTTATGTGGTTCTCGCTTCTAAAAAACTGACTTTGAACTGGTTGTTTGATTTCTTAGCCATGAACTACTTGTCATACTTGCTTTATCCTTTGTACATGTTTGGTGCACTTTGGTCCGTGGTTTGCCTGGACTGACCTTGGTTAGTTTTGGTTTGGGATTGTTTGTGTTTGCATTGCACCTGAGTTGAATCCAGTCTTAGCTTGGGTTTGACCTTGTGCTCGCCTGTCCCTGCAATTTTGACAACCAAGTGCATGTTGGTGTGCCCGACCTTGTGGCATGTACAATGATACACTGTGCATGTCATAAGTTGTTCGTGTATTTTTGATTGTAGTTTGAAATAGAAAGATGAATTAAAAAATGATGACGAATAACCCAAATAACTTAGGCAAACAATATTTTCAAACACACACTTCACTATGCACTGCAAAATATTTCTTTTTCAATTTTACCGCGTCAATGTTTATTTTGCAAATATATTAGATGCTGGATGTAGGCTGGCACAGAGTTGAAGATCAAATACGAGCAATGAGTGAATATGTAGCGAGGTGAAACATGTATATAAAATTGTATAGTGAAAATTGTTTTTTAATTGGAACTTGTATTTGGAATTGTGTAAATATATTAAGAGTCTAAATTTGTACTATTGGAATTTGTAATAAAGTATTTGTTTGAATAAAATATTTGTTTAAATAAGAATTCCAAGTTATTTATTTTATTCAACAAATATTTTTTTAATTAAGTGGAAAAATAAAATAGTACAATAATAAATATATGTAAACTAATATATATATATATGTTTATTATCATCAAACAAAAATCATATACTTGTATATTCTACAAGATTGTAAGTAACACTTTGCCTCTTTAATATGATTTTGAGATGGTAAAGTCATATATGTGTATAAGTGGTAACTTGGTTTAAGGATGCAAGTTGTAAGACACACTTTGCATCTTTAATATGATTTTGAGATAATAAAGTCACATATGTGTATAAGTGGTAAACTGGCTTAAGGATGCAAGTTAGCAAGAACGCTTAGCCCCATTTCTAGTAGATTTGCATGCTATTAGTTGAATGCAAGTTTAGTAGTTTATAAACTAATATTAATTGGTCTATATTAATATAGATGCAAGTTAATAAGTAAATCACTTAGAAAATATTAATAAACTGGGTTGTGTTTATTTGCTAATATTGGATGATAACAATGGATGTTATATGTATGATTGGATGACTTGTTTAGATATGATATTACATTTATATTTGTATAATCATGTTTATGTCATGATTTTAAAATGGAATACCAAGTCACGTTACACTGACATCAATAAGTGTATAAACCGAAATGGTTAGGCCTCTTTAAAATAAAGGAGAAAAACGGATTTAAAATGGTTTTTAAATCATAGAAAGGTTAAGTATAATATTATGGCAATATAATATTATAAAAGTAAAATATTTGGTAATAATATTTTATAAGTTAAATAAAGGTTAAGTATAATATTATAGTAATATAATATTATAAGATAAAATATTAAGGAATAATATTTTATAATTTAATGACTAGTTCAATATAATATTATAGTAAAATAATATTATAAAGATAAAATATTTGGGAACAATATTTTATGGGTTAATAAAAAAGGGTTAAATATAATATTATTGTGATATAATATTATAGAGTTAAATATATAGGAATAATATTTTATAAGTTAATAAATGGTTATAATATTTGATAATCATTTACCTGTAATTTGAAATGGAAGTATATGATGCATTTCATGTCAGAATGACTTGAAACCAAAAATGTTTTTTCCGTAAAGAACATAGCTTTCATATGAATCTAAGAAATTAGAATTTGTATTTAGGAATCTCAATTTATGAGAAAAATAGTTTTTACAGAAGTCATTGCGAAAGCAGTTCAAAGTCCAGATTTTGTAAACGGAGTTTTATAACTTCAAAATATGAAATAAATTCCTAAATTCATTATTATTATAATGAAGTTTTGGAAGTTTAAAATGAGTTTATACTTAATAATAAGTGTAGTGATAGAAATTGACCTAGTTAATCACTTAGCGATTAAGGAATTTGGATTTTGAACTAAAGGGTTTAGAAAGAAGTTTTCCGACAGGAATCTTTTGTAAATGTTTTTACAATGATTAACTATGATTTTTAAGATTTAATTGAGAATTTTCTAAGTGCTTAGAAAAATGGTCAAGTTCTAGAGTCGAATGAATTGTTTAATGAATAAACAATATTTAGAAATAAACTCGGAAGTGACATTAGACTTCGAGGTATGGAAATGACTATTATTTAAAGGATAAAAAATGTGATCGAACCAAGGTCTGGGAGGATATATTTTTCTAACTTGGAAGGCCTCATTTTTTGTTGATAAATAACTAAGTTTGAAATGGAAAATTTAAGTTACGAATGAGGTATTATCTCTGAATGAGAAGTCTAAATAACAAAAAGGGGTATGTGGTAATACCTAATAGTACATTTTGTCCCGCCTACGAGATCTGAGAAAGCAGATAAGGAAATCCATCTGACCTTGTTTATTTCTTAGACGAGAGTTGGAACGAATTGAAAGGTAGGTCTGGATGCTTGTCAATCATATAAAAGTTTTGACAAGAAAGGTAAAAGGGATTTGATAAAAAGGAATCGGAACTTGATTGTTGTGAGGTTAAGTCGGTAATCTTTTAGGTGTCATCTGATGTTGGTTTAGGCCTTTGGGTTTGCAGTAGGGATATTATTTTCTTAATGTTTTACAATCGAGAACTAATTCTAAATGGGGAAGTTGAGATTAAGCAATTAAATAAATGAGGCTTAATAATTCTGTGTACACATGTACACATTTTATTTCAATGGTTGATATCGAAGGAACAGAGTTCGGATTTGGGTACTGCAAATTCAAAGTCCACTTTGAATCAATTAAACGGCGTTCCAGAAATGGATATGAAACTGTAAGGTTGAAGACAGGGGAATCTTCTCTGCAGGGAAATGGCTACTTGTTGAGTAGGTCCTTAAGATGAAATCTTTTAGATGGCCAGCCGCAAGGATATAACTACAAAGTAGCGGTATTTCTTTCTTTGTTTGAGAAATCTTCATTGCATCGAAGATAAGAGATCTTTCATGATAATAGGATTGCTTGTTGATAACCTCTGGGTAGCTCCCAAACAAGGTAAATGAATAACAATGATTCCTTGTTGTTTAATCTGCATTAATGCAAGGCCTATGGCTACTGCAATTTGGGAAGCAGTAGGATAGTGCCTTCAGTTCATCATATTCCTGGATAACTTGTATGAACGAATGTTTGAAAAACATTCCGATGGTTACGTACATTGAATTTTACAAACGTACATCTGATTGGTGGCGGAGAAGGAAACTTCTCTTAACTTAACACCCTTCTCCGAGACGTACGAGCTCCGAGGTTATATTTTTGTGGGAGTCAATTAGTGATTAACAGATCTGGCAACGTGGCATTCAGAGTGAATGATCTGGAACAAAAAGGCAATGTGTTACCTCGAGCCTCATCAAATGGGGTGTGATTGAAATAGGGCATGCGGCAAGATGAGTCATGGTTTAGCACAAATAAGAATGCCCACATTTTCCTTTTTGGATAGAACTGATCCCCGCTATATTTTGGGTCTAAAGGTTATGGTTGCATGTGCTCGAAAGGTTGGAAACAACCGGGGGAAATAGCGTATTCGATCTATCGGTTGGGTAGACAGCCTTGCTTAGGCATTGGGTGGGGAACCCCCACCCAGATGCATCTTTCTAGAGGTGTAATGTATAGAAGGTAGTCTTTTACCTTGGTTGTTAGAATGGAATCCAATATCCATTAAGAGCCTTATATGATTTTGATTTTAGACCAAATGCTAGAATTTAATCAATGTAACAATTTTAGCTAAGATTCATAAGTTTACTTGAAAAGCACTTTCAAAACAATGTCATTAAAAATAATATCCCTTATGTTTAGCGTAATATGTTTTTGGTTATCATAAGCAAAATAAATGTTTAGTGATTTTCTCCTGCGTGATCTTATGAGATACCTTTTGTTCTCAAAATATGGAGTTTTGGTTTGGCATCCAATTGTGCCACTGTGACATTTGGGATAGTGTTCTTATACTGGTTTTTCCAAGCCTGATCCGGGTGTTTTCAACACCCGAGTCAGTACCGAGTGATTTCAAAATTAGCTATGCGAGCCGAGAAGTGGAGGCTAGATTTTGGTATTTCCTGGATAGATATTATATGGGATCGTGCTTGCTTTGGTGTATTGCAACATGATAGGAGGTTCGAGCTTTTCAAAGGAGTTCTAGAGTTCTGCATCTTCGCATGAGCGTATTTAATTATTTTGACATGCTATGTTTGTTGTTGTTTATCTATTTCAGCAATTGTAAGGACAAATTTTATAACTTTCCAGGTTGATCATAGGTTAGACTATGTTTGATACTTTCTTAAATGTTTTCCACTGCAAGGTTTAAAATTTAATATTATATTTCCTCCATGCGTTGTGAGATTCTGTTCTATTCCGCTGCATTATTCTACAATGTTCTATGTTTGTATATTATGTTCTTCTTTCTTTTATTTCACCAATAACATTCAATCTTTCGTGTCTTGGAAATTCGTTGATGAGGAGTATCAGTGCGGGTTTTTGGGGTACGGAAAATCTAGTTATTATAGTTTTCATGGAACCACTAAGAACCTATTGGACCTTTCAAATAACATTTCCCAAGTATAATTTTCATGGTTTTATAATGAACCTGTTTGTTAACCAAAAAAATGGATCAACACATTGGATTGAGTGTGAAAGCACTAGATTTGTTCTTATAGAGCAATAATATAAGGGATAAATGTAACAGGAGCAGAAATTGTAAAATGACAAGAAGATTTTTATAGTGGTTCAGCTCTTAATAAAGCCCGCGTCCATTTATAAATTTCTGTTAACTGAATTCTGCTACAAGTTGAATCGAATTACAGTATTTTTGAATCTTCTAAGTTAGATCAAGTCACAAGTACCCGAGTTCACTGGAGAATCACAATGTACCTCTATACGACTATTGTGTGGAAGGAGAAGAGTGAAGAAAAATCTATGCAGAGTTCCAACAACCGGTCCCCAAGAAGATCCTGTTTATGTTGCATGTAGGATCATATTTAAAGGGGCAGGAGAGTTATTGGGCTAGGCATTCTTGCCAGATGCTTGCAAATGACTATATTAAGATGCACTATAAGTTTCATCGTGAACTCGGCTAATTTGATGGATCGCTAGTGATCTATAGGTTAGTAGCTTTTGGCTTGCTGGTGATCCAATGGCTTGAGATGCTTCCCTTCACCTTCTACTTTGAAATTTATTGCGATCTGGCAAAATTGTATGGTTCACTAGCGATCCATAGCACATGGATCGCTAGCGATCCACATATTTTGTGAATTTATGAACTTTGTCTTTTGGATTGCATTTGTTATCTCGTGTTGGTGCTCTTCAGTAATTTTATAGCATGTTGCCTTGTTTTTATGACGATCCGTACACTGGTTGTATTAGACTGCTGATTGAATCAGACGAATGCTCGCTCCTCGATTTAACTAGTTCAGAATTCCACAAAACTTGCCATTGTCCTTAGGATTCCTCTTGGATCATGATGTAAGAGGAATCGTGGATCTACGAGCGAATAGTATGAATCGCTAGCGATCCATAGTTAGTGGATTACATCTATGGACCGCTAGCGATCCATTACCTTAGTTTGTTCTTGCTTTCTTTTCCACTAATCCTTCTTAGTTGGTTCTTCTAGTCTTCTTGGTTGGCTCTTGTGCTATTCTGACTTGACGGAGCTATTTTGACTTCCTTTGGATTCTAGTAGGTTAAAAACCCAGATAACATTTACCTCCCACAGTATGCTATTGTTGGAAACCAAGGCATGCTCTGGAAGTAATTGCTTTTTAGTTTCTGCTTGGCATGGTTCAAGTAATCTTGTTAAGGCCACATAAATTTGACTCTGTCCATTCAGCTGCTCGTTAAGTTTCAACCTAAATTTTCGTGGCTTATTATAGAAGGCAAAGTTTGACTCATAACTTTTAGAATGCCTTTAAACAGCATGTGGATCATACTGGCTAAATTTGAAATTGATCGAGCGCAATTCGATGAATCGCTAGCACAATAACCGATGAATCGCTAGCGATCCATAGCTGATGGATTGCTGGCGATCCAATGGCTTAGGCATTTTTTCTTCGTGCAGTCTCCTACATAACCTTCTCGAGCCGATCCATCGTTCATTTCTACCTTCCTCTTGCGAACCGAGCTACTTCTTGCGATTCGAACTAAACCTCGACTGAACCCTAAATCCATCCACTCTACCACCGTCACCGACAACATACTGCTAGAGCCTCTTGCCGTTGATAAACTTGGAGCTCGCCTTTGATAAACTTGAAGCTCGCCGTCGCTTTGTCTTCAGCCCTAGCATCTGAAACCTAGTTTCTTGGATTGTCGCCAACCATTCCTTTCTAGATCGCTAAATTGCTGGGTCGTTGGATCGTCGCTGTCGAAAACTCCAATCGCCATTGCCCTTTGATTCTTGATTCGAGGTGGGTGATGGTGATTTTGACATTCGTTTAGCAATTTGACGACGGGGTTGTACTGCTGACGATTATAATAGAAAATACGAGTTGATTGTGATTTTATGGAAGAAGATAGTAAATCGAGTCTTGAGTTCTCTAAGGAACGACACCCAGGCTTTTCCCCAATGCCTAACATGTTCCGCTGTCTTCATCCACAGAATCAAAATTGACTTGTACTAAGTTACATTGGCAATACAACATGACGTATCACGAATTTGTTTTAATCCTCAAAGGGGGAATAATGACTTAAGTCAGCATCTCGCAAGAAGCTTTTGCTATTATCGCCTTCTTGAGAGTTCAGATTGGTCTGTTATTGCACAATTAGGGTACCTGAACTAAAAAGATCTTTTTGCATCACTTTGGATAACAGATCTGCTATCGATTGTTGGTCGATAACGAGTAAGTGTAGAAGGAATAATTTCAAAAAATGATATAAAAATCCTTTTTTACTATGAGCGAGCTATCTGCACGAGATAGAGCATTCGTAGTGTTCAGGACACCGGGATTACCCCCCATAGACAACATGCTACATGTGTCGCGGTATATACATTAAATCTGACACGCCGATGTAAATCGATATTCATTTGGAATTCAAGTTTAATAGTGGAATTTTCAGTAAAAGATAGAATTACCTGACCACTTCAGACGCAAGTTCTATTGTATAGAATGAAGTATCCGTCTTCCCGCCGCAAGTCCAATGTAGGAAGTCAAGCACTTTCAGAAGTCGAATCATCATCTGTCGCCCCTTCCTCTTTTGCTTCATAGGCTGAATATGGTTAACCTGTCCTAGTTGGTTCGATTGTGGACCGTACTCCTTCGAATTTCAGAGTTCTACTTAATCCACCGGAGAGAGCCTCCTTAGTAATCTCCGGTAAGGTTTTGCATAACATTTTCTTGCAACATGGCATTCCAGAGGATGATGTGCACTTGCTGGAGAAGAATAAATTCGCCCATACACCACCTTTGGGATACACTGCTTGCCATCGATATATGTGCTAAATGGAGTAGTGCCCCTTCAATGACTTCTTAAGAGAAACTCATTTGAACTTAGGAATTTACCCATTCCAAATTGATCCTAATGGGTATGCGTTCTTGATTTACCTACACAATTTGTTTATGTGGACATTTAATCGTGCTCCAAGTTTCAACGAGTTGAGATATTTTCTATCGTTTAAGAGGAGAGAGGAGTGCCCATCCCTTGTCGTCATCGAGGCCCAAAGGAATCGCAAGATCGTGCTGCAGTTTCAAAGCAATTTTTCAAATTCAAGACTCGATACTTCTTCGTTAGATGTCCTGTAGGGTTTAATCGCTTTTGGACAACAGGGGGTAAATTCTCTTCTTTATGCATTGAATTTTGAAGTGTCACTATGGGTTTTCTAGCAAGTCAAATGCTTCTTGCAGTCATTCCGAGGCCAAATATAGACTTATCGCTTGACTAAATTTTCCATACTCTGAAGGCTATAGATGCCGGGGAGAGATCGGTTAAATTTTTGCTAATGGATGATAATTCCATCTTCTTCCAGCTCCAGAATATGAACGCGCTCCACTTCTTCGTTACATGGTTCTAAAGAGGGTAATTTCCAAGAAAAGGAGGGCTTGTCTGGCGAGTTAGCTGAAGAGACTCATGAGTGAAGAGATGTCGCGACTGATGCCAGTTGTGCGATCAAAATGTCCCCGATTCCATAGGAAGGGGAAGAAGAGTTAAAGCAACGAGAAGGCAAGGCTGCAGCGGCAATAGAAAAAGAGGAAGGTGAAGTTGAGAGTAGCGGTAGCTATGATTCCTGTAGTGATAATGATTTTGAGAGACTCTGAATGGTGTGACGAGACTCAGGAATGAGTCTCGTTCTTCCAGATTCGCTTCACCAAGAGATCTATAATAAAATGCTAAGCCAGTAGTCGAGCAATGTCAGGATTCCCCGATTAAAGATGTCAGCGTAGACTTTGGGGATTTGAGAAACATCTCCATGGATATTGATGAACTTATGGGGAAAGATTTCAGATTCCAAGAGACATCTCCTCACCTGGGCCATGTTGCAGCCTAAATCAGACCTATTTCTACTGCAATGGCGGCCCGATCTGGTTTGTGACATCATTTTAGGCCCTCCAAACACATTACACGTTTCAATATGGTCATCTTCACTTCCACGCGCATTATTTAGGCCTATTTCTTCTTACTAAAGCTTTTTATTTATTCCTCGTTTCAAGTACCATGAGAGGCCATGGTCTTAATGACGATCTCGAGCAATTCACTGATTTGCAGCGTTGGTCAAAACGGTCCACAAGCTGTAATCATCCCCGCGAGATCTAGGAGGAATGGATAAGGCGAAAAGAATTGGAGGCCGAAGCTCATCGCTGAGAAGACAGGGAATGAGGTCGGACATATAAGAGTGGCTATTAGAAGAGGAATACCCTTGATGATCGAGAGGAACCGTCCAAGAAGTCAAAGGTTGATCGTGGTTCTCATCCTTCTGAGAACCAGGCCTTTGCTCCGACTCTAGTTTCTATTGGTAATGTAATTCCATTTTCTTCCATTCAGGCTCCGTCTCCATCTTATGTCCCATCGACCCATGTGGTGCCCACTGCTAGTTCCTCGCATACAGGAGGCTGGCCTACATTCTTCCATTTGGTCCCCCTAAATCTAAAGCTGTGCTCCCTGAGGGTTTTTAAAGGGACATAAGTTTGACCACGACCTTCGCCCGATCTACAAAGTTTCATATATATCGTACATTCAGGTGATTCAAAGCGATCTAGAGCTAGCTGAGGGATGGGAAAAGTTATACAAGCAATTGGATGATATGAACTGCAATAATTACCTAGTGATCCTTTCCTTTGAATTGGAGAAAGACGACTACGAGAAGGCATTAGCGGAGTGCGATGCCAGAATTGAACGACTAGTACAAGAGAGGGACACGGTGCTTCGGGAGAGTAATAATAACGCTAGCTTACTGAAAGAGCTGAAAAAGGCCCATGAGAAAATAAAGATCATCTTTTGAGATGAAATTAAAAAGGCCCATGCGGAGAAGGCTAAGTTGAAAGAGGGACTCTGAACTCGGAACTCGCAACGTGATCATTGAAGCCCAGAAGAGGACTATTGCTGATCATGACAAGATTATTGAAGGGTACAATAAAGTAATTGTGGAATATGAGGAGATCATTAAGTCCCATGACAAGACCATCTACGATCAAACCCAGACGATTGCCCTACTCCAAGAAAGAGTTACGCAGCTTAGCACCGACAAAACTCATGTTGAAGTTGAGAAGGTCGCCGTTAAGGTGGATTATTTGGAGCTACAAGACGCTTTTGAAAAGAAGATAGAGAAGATGGACGATACCATCTTAAAATTCTACATCAACTTCCTTTTGCATCAGGGCAGTCTCAACTATTTGGGCCCCACACACTCTCGCCGTGGTTTGGGAGGAAATTCTTACCCGTTTTCGAGATGGCAGGGATGTCTATACTGCGCAAGAGTTGGAGGATGCCTACCTTAACGAGGAATCAAAGAAATCATTGATAGACGACCGATAGATCCTGTGAATTAATAAGTAACAGGAAGTCGTTGATGTCGCTACGACTACAACCAAAACGTTGCCGGAGCTTCTTGTTTCCGGACCTGGCGAATCATCAAGATAGACCCATAATCAATCGGTGAGTTGTAGGCATGAAACTTCTCGAAAAATTGTGCAACCATCAAAAGAAGGAGAAGGCAGGGAATATGAAATCGACATTCTTGGCCACCCCTCTGATGCAGGTAATCATCTCGTCTCTCCCGAGTTTGAGATTTTTCATCTCATACTGCAAGAATAAAATGAACTTAATGCTTTCATTTTTAATCTTATAGGTCCGTCTTCCTTACCTGTTGATCTGTCGATTTCTTCACCGCCAAGACCCATCGCTATTTCGACCACCTAAATGCTTGTCTCCGTAGATGCTTCGATTGTTGTGTCTGCATACAGTTTGCAACCAGGGCCGGAGTCTGAGAAGATTGCTCCATCACATGGTTTGGATGACCCTTTCATATCTTTGGAGGGCGACTTTATGACAGTCGAAACTTGAGAGCAGGAGGTCCAGATTGAGCAGTCATGTAAGTTCAAACAACAACTGGTTGCCATTAAGAAAGAAAAGGCTGAAGCGATAAAATCCTCGAAGAGCCCCTGCAAATCCCAGATGCGTAAGATGAAAGGTGAGTCGTCTGAGAAGGTTTGTAACATCCCATATCTGGAGGCCAAAAGCTAAGTGCTATGGATGATGCGGTCATCCACGGTATTAACTTCTGGTGAAGAAATACGGCAAGGTTAAAGGTATTCCTAATATCAGAAGCATTTGAATAGGAACAAAATCATAGATTTCCAAAAACAATTGTTTTAGTGATTATATTTCAAATAAATCATACCCAAGTTACAAAAGTCCCAAACATGATCCCAGCCATTGATCAAATATAATTTACAACAATATGCCAAGAGCAACATATGAAGATTTCCCCTTGGATGATCAAAGCAATATAGACATAATTGTCTTAATACATAGCAAAAACAATTTTAAAACATAATCCTTAAATTAGCTATCCTTCGGCCACCTGCTCGTCTTTGGATACTTTATTTGCCAAAATATGCTAAAACCTAAACCCTCAGCTTACTCAAATCAAATTTTGATCACCCGAGAGTTTAAGGGGAAATAAAAACTTCGAGTCAGACTTAAAGCCGGGTATAAATAATATCTGTTACATCTCAGTTTATTGATAAATAGTGATACCACGCACCATAGCGGAACAGATTTCCCCTTACTAATATCTCTTTTCAAAACATATATTTTGCAAATCCTTTCCTGCAACCAAACTGGTTAATCAACAGATTGTTATATAACAATATCCATTATGCTAAAATAGGAAGTAAATAAACTATCTGTTTAAATCTGAACTATCTGTTCTTTACTGGACTATCTGTCCTAAATTCTAAGTCATCTTCTCTTTAGTGGACTCTCTCTCCTAAAATTGATTATATCAAAATCTTTTATGCTATATAATGAGCTATCTGCCCAAAACAGGTAAAAAGGGTGGACTAATTATGCTTAAAAATTTAGAAATGTCTGTTATGCTAATAAATGAACTATCTGTTCAAATCAGAGCTGGCTGCTCTTTCTAGACTAACTTCCTAAACGAACTGTCCTTTGGGTCAACTTCCCTCAAAATGGACCGACTGTTCGAATTTAAAATGAGCTGACAGCTCGCATTTTCTTTTGGGTTAACTACCCTTCAAAATATCCGAGCTAACTGCTCTATAATATATGAGCTAATTGCTTTTTAAATTTTCCTTGAAACCTTTTTAAAATGATTTAATTCGTCAAATCATATATATACGAGGAAAATACATCTTTTTCTTTACTCTAAGCTACTTGTACCATGTTATATATATACTTTACCCAAAATAATGTTGATGATGTTCGATAAGGATTATCTATTCTTAAAATAAGCTGAAGTCCTTTATGACTTAAAAAACTTAGGCTATCTTCCTAGTCCTTTCAATCGAAACCTTTGTTTAAAACCTTTAAACAACCTTTCGAATACATTGAAGGTAACTACTTCAAAACCATCTATAAAACACTTCAAAAGTATTGAAGGTAACCCCTTCGTATCCTTTAATAAACCTTTCGAAATCAGTGAAGGCATCTCCTTCAAAACCTTTCCAAATCAAACCTTCAAAATCAAACCTTTCGAAATCAAACCTTTCGAAATCAAAACCTTTAGAAATCAAAAACCTTTCAAAGATATTGGGTTCAAATTAAAACAAGTCGAAAACCTTTCGAAACCATCCAAAGTTAGCTACATTGAAAACTTTAAAACATTTCGACTTAAAACATTTAGATTATGCAAAAGGATCGAAAAAACATTGGAGTCGAAAGTAACTTCTTCGAAAACTAAAACCATTCAAAATCATTCGAAAACAATGAAGAGTTAGTACTAGAACCAACCCTTCGAAATCAATGGAGAGAGGTGAAAAGTTTTAGAAAACAAAAGATAACATTTGACTCTATCTATGTCGAAAGGTTAGGAAGCAGTAATTATGCTTCCGACCTAGCCAAAAGCTATAACTTTCGACTATGCCGAGAATTTTCAATGAAAACAAGAAAGCAAACCAACCAAAACCTTTTACTTTTAAACCATTTTGGCAATTTCGAAAGCTATTCGTCGAAAGTTAACAGGCGTATTTTCTTTAAACCAAAACCAAACATCATCTCTTTCGAAAGCTATAACCTTTCATCCCTCAACCTTTCGATCTCTTTCAATTCACTATGTACCAGTTGTCTGATACCTTATACCTTGGTATTTACCTAGCCAAAAGGTTTGATACCTTTCGACCTTGTCGGAAGGTCTGGAATGAAGGCGGAAGCTCTGTCGAAGGGTTGAAATAGAAGAAAACTATTTATTTGTATTTTAAAACAGTTCTATTGTACCCCACCTACCTTGTTTGTCTAAATTTGATTGGTTGCCCGAATTTTATATTCAAAAATGCTGCCGACTTTCCTTATTTGGAAATTGAATAATTTGAAAAATGCCCCTTTCTCCTTTATAATTATATAAAATACTTAAGTCCCATACCATAAATGATATCATGTAACTATCAAAACACCTAGGAAAATTTTGGAAAAATTCTAGAAAGTAAATTAATATGTTCTCTTCAACATATGAAAATTTCGAATCCAAACAATAATTATTTTACCTGTATATAATTTTATAATCCAAATAAACATTTTCTTCCTTAGAAAATTCATAACAATTCCCCAAAAATTCTGAAAATTCTGAAAATCAAAACCCATCTCTAAAATAACTTTTTAGATCATCATAAAATTTTTGCAAGGCTAATAGATGTCATTTAATCGGATTTTTATCTTCAAACATGTCAGAAAATCTATGAACATACATAAATCACCGACACGCATATGTAATCTTTTATCATTCAAAAACATGGCAAACATTTGCAAAATCATTCGGAATTAACCTTAGAACCGAAACCATAAAATATTTTGAGATGTAAACATTATTCGTGATTTGCTTTAATGATTAAGGAGCTTGAGGTTTGAACGAGTTTGATTTGAATTTGCTTTGCATAAGCTTTTCTTTTGTTTCCTCTTCTTCTTCCTTTGTTAATGGTGGCCGACCATTCTTTTTAATTTTTGAGACCAAGAATGAACATGTGCTTTGAAATACACGGTCTAAGGAAGATGATATAGGAATGGCTCTTTCCCATAATACCCCTCGTCTAATTCATTTTTGAACCCTTCAATTAATTTATTAGTTTAAGAAGGCACGGATACCTTAATTAAATCAAATCTCAATCTTCTAATCAACACATTATTTTACTTAGTTTATCTATCTAAATCTTCTAAATAATGATATAAAAAAATCTAGGGTGTTACAAGGTTGGAAAGCAGAGAGGAGATGCCAGTGCCGAGGAGATAGTTGATATCACTGGCAGTGACACTGCTCCTGATCGGGATTCTAAGGGGAAGCAAAAACTTCCAACTAAAGGCGAGAAGTGGAGCGGCGGAAAGAGGCATTGAGAGGTCTGTATGGCAGTGGAGCTGGTTTTCGGGATGTTCTGTTTTTTCAGGTAAAGAGTCTGCACTTACTGCATTTGTTGTAGCGCCTGTAATTTTCCTTTTGTTGGCCAATATTATGTGGGTACGGCTCCTAAATTTTGACTTTGTACAAAAAGCATTATAAGTAATATAAAGCTGGCATTTTAATCGTAAGTTGACCTATCTACTCATCTGTGTTTTATACACTTATGTCGATTTCATTTACTACTATTATATTTTATCTAGTCCTGTGATTACCGCCAAAATTCTTTGTTGTTTTTGAGTATTTTTATTTGACTATTGATGTGTGCCTCCCAGTTGACGGTGATATTTACTTCGAATACCTGACAAATGACCAGTTGACCTGAGTGTTTGTTTATTATTAATTGTTTATCACCGGACTAAGTTTATAGTTCCTATCTTTGGGAACTTATGATTTGAATTGCTTGATTTTAGATTTATTGCTGGTCAACAATTGGAATTTTCTATCGACTTGTAGCATTTTGATTTTGTTGGATTCGTGCCCGTTTCTCCCGATAATGGGAGTGGATTGATTCTTGTTATTCCTGCAATGGATGAGTTTTCCTGGTATCGCCGGGAAAATACCAATATTTAGAAGTATGTGCGACTTATAAAATGTGCTACTTTTAGAAGTGCGTGCGCAGCTTATGGGATACACTGTCAGGACTGATATGACCCATCAATCAAGAACAGTTTTCGAACTTCTTGACATTTCCAATCTTCAGATAACATGAGGAGTTTATGCTTTTTAAAAGCATGATTTCATGGTTCGAAAAGGTGGTGCGTCACTTATGAGATACACAACTTTAATTTGAGCCTTTTCGGTGCTGTGGGAGAAACACCAGTTCTTAATAGGTGAGGACTAGGTTCCGTTGATCCAATGGTTCGAGTCGATTTGCTTCTGCCGACCCGATGGGTAAATGGGTTGTACTTGAGCATGGTTCCACTATTTCAAGCAGCAATAAATGATTTCGAGCCGATTTGACTCCGTCGACCCAATAGGTTACTTTTATGAACATAGTTTTATTGGTTCAAAAGGCAAAGCAATTTTATGAAGAAAGGTTGGGAAAATTCTGCCTATTTACAATGCCCCAACATTGCGGGATGGCATATATGCTAAAAAATAGGAAATACATAAGATAATTTTAGATAAAGTAAGTATGTAGCAATTCACAATTCCATGCTCGGGTTGGACTCCGTCCACAGTTGTCAGTTTGAAAGTTCTATCCCCCAGATTTTGACTGATCACATATAGCCCTTCCCAGTTTGGTCCAAAGGCTCCCGGTACGTGATAGACTATTTTAAGGACGAGGTCTCTCACTTTGAAAGTTTGGCAGTGAATTCTGGAGTTGATGTACCATGCAAACCTTTTTCAATGAGCAGCAGTCCTCAGTTCGGCTTTTTCCTCTATTCGTCAATCTATCAAGCGACTCGACTAGGAGCTAATTGTTTTTGCCTTTGATTGAAATTTTTTCTTCGATGGGAGGGGAATTCTAGTTCTATGGGGATCATTGCTTCTGAACGTATGCCAAAGAGAACATGGTACACTCGATTGCTACTTTGTGTGTGGTTCTATAGGCCCATAGTGTAAGTGGAAGTTCATCAACCCAATTCGCTTTAGCTTTAGTCAGTCGCTTTTTGATAGAGGACTTTTTAATCGTGTTTATTGCTTCCAATTGCCAATTTGCGTATGGATGAGCAACAGTGAAAATGGTTTTCTTGATTCGGAAGTGTTTTTAAAAGTTTTTGAATTTGACACTTTCGAATTGGGTCCCATTATCAGTGATGATTTTCCATGACACACCAAACCTGCAAATGATCTTTTTAGTAACAAACTTAGTGACTTTCTTTGTGGTAGTGGTGGCCAAAGGTTCCGCTTTGGCCCATTTTATGAAGTTGTCAACGACAACTATAGCATATATGCCCCATCATTTAGCCATTGGAAATACGCTAATCAGATCAATTCCTCGTATTACGAACAGTCATGGGCTGACCATCGCGTTAGCTCTGTTGAAGGAGTTCTTTTAATTTTGCTAAATCTTTGGCATTGGTCACACCATTTGGCATATTTTGCTACATCGCGACTTACCATTGGCCAGAAATATCTGTACCGAAGGATTGTCTTTACAAGGGTTTGCCCCCGGTATGGTCTCCGCAGTCACCTTCATGAACTTCCTTCAGGATCCGCCGTGCTTCGCCATCAGTCACACATCTGAGCATGGGGGTAGAGAACCCCTTTGGTATAGTATCGCATCCTGTATTATGAATCGTGTTGCCTTCCTGGGAAGCTTTTTCCACTGATTTCTATCTGTAGGAAGAGCTCGTGTAAGCTAATAGTCTTTGATTGGTGTCATCTATGTTTCTGGTTCGGCAGTGCTTTCAAAAATCCAATTGATATCCATTTCATTTATACTTGGAGTGGTCAGGGTCTCAACCGGGACTAGTCTCAATGATTGAGCTTCTCCGGAGCTGGCCAATTTATCTATGTAATCAACCTTCGTGTTTTGCTCCCTCGGGATGTGATTTATGGTGTAGTGCTCCATGTTGTCCAGTAACTCTTGTACTTTTGATAGATATAGGTAAGGTTCTCCCCTCGAGCCTGGTATTCACCTTTCACCTGGCAGACGACTAGTTGAGAGTCGCTGTAGATGTGAACACTTTATTCTGAGTTCCTCTGTGACTTTCAATGCTGTTATTAACAATTCATATTTTTCTTCATTGTTTATCGCAGGGAATTCCAAGTGTAGGGCATAGCAAATGGCTTGTCCTTGGTCGTTTCAAGCACTACTCTGCCCTCGAGCAGACGTTATAAGACATGCCATCGATGAAGAGTTTCCATCATGTTTTAGCTTCCAGTGTTCTTCTTCATCATCCCATATGGTAAACTCGATGATGAAATCTGCCAACTCTTTCCCATTGATTGCCTTCTTGAATGTTAAGTGATATCATATTAGCTCAATTGATATTCCAATTTAGGAGTCGCCTAGAAGTCTCGGGTTGGTACAATACTTGCTTTAAAGGTTGATCAGTCGGCACTTTAATCGGGTGTGCTTGGAAATACGGTCGTAACATCCTAGACGCAATTAAGAGGCAATATGCTAGCTTTTTCAATTTCGGATAATTTTTCTCAGCTCCAGTGAACCACTTGCTAATGTATTATATAGGACACTGAATTGTAGTTTCTTCACGCACAAGGGAAGTGCTCAACGCATGAGGTGAGATAGCTAAGTAAATGAACAAGTCCTCTCCATCCACTAGCTTAGATAGGATTAGCGGGGTTTCCATGTGTCGTAGCAATTCTTCAAATGCAGTTTGACAAGCCTCATTCCATTCGAAGTTCTTTTTTCCTTTCTTTAATGCATTAAAGTTCGAGATGAACCAGCTTAGCGCCGTGACTTTCTCATTCAATCTTTGTAATTTCTTATTGTTCTTCGGGGCTTGGACTTCTTGTCAAATAGTTATTTACTCTAGATTTGCTTTAATGCCTCTAGCGCTCACTATGAGTCCCAAGAACTTTTCGGATGCTATCCCGAAGTGACAATTGAATGGATTGAATTTCATTCCATATTTTTTGAGTATTTCAAACATTTCGACGAGATTATCTAGGTGATTGGTTCCTACTCGTGATTTCACTAATATGTCATCCACATAGACCTCTATGGCTTTTCTGATCTGACACTTGAACATGGCGCTTATTGATCTTCGGTAGTTTTCCCCTGCATTCTTTAAACCGAATGGCATTACCCTATAGTAGTATAATCTTAGGTCAGTGATGAAGTTGGTGCTTTCCTGGATGGGCTCATGCATCAGGATATGATTGTATCCCGAGTATGCGTCCATAAATGATAGCAGTTCATGCCCAACCGTCCTTTCCACAAGCTAGTTAATTATGGTAGTGGAAAACTATCCTTCAGGCAGGCTTTGTTTTAGTCTGAGTGGTCAATGCAAGTTATTCATCTCCCATTGGACTTCTTGACCAAAACCGGGTTACATACCCATTTAGGGTAGGTCGCATCATGGATAAAACCATTGGCCGTCAGCTGGTCTACTTCTTCTCTTAATGCCTTGGACCGCTATGGGCCCAGGCTCTGCCTTTTCTACTTTACTGATGTAAACCTGGGGTCAATTTTAAGGGCATGGCATGAGATTTCTAGTGACACCCTACACATATCAGAATGTGTCCAAGCGAACATATCCAAGTTGGCAAAAAGAATTTTGGTGAGTTTTAATCACAACTTATTTCCAAGCTACAATCCAATTTTCAAGACCCATGTTGCATCATCCATATCGACAGGAACAGACACCGTCAATTCTACCGGTGCTGCCCGATCATCCCCTGAACTTTTGTTTTTAGGGTCCAAAGCCTTGTCGAATTGGCTATGGTCCCCAAGTCAGGGACGACTCTGTAGTTGATATTTGGCAGTTTCGCGAATGTGGAGAGTTCTGCCCATATTTTAACCTTTTCTTTTCTTTTGGGTTCGCATAATTCTGTAATGTAACATTCTCTGGCTGTGCATTGATCTCCTTTTACCACCCAAGTTTTGTTTGCCGTTGGGAATTTCATGGTAAGGCACCACTGGGCTAAAGCAATTCTGAAACCCACTAGCGTGGGCCGTCCCATGAAGGCATTATATATGGAAGTTTCATCTACAATTATGAAAGTTTGGATGAGGGTGACTCTTCGGTCTCCCTTCCCATGTTCTACAAGCATGTCAATCGTCCCGATGGATTGTTTGGGTTCGCCAGTGAATCCTTCAATTTTTGTTTGTCATGCGGATACATCTTTCATGTCGATCTTCATTAGGTCAAAGGTATGTTTGAAAAGAATATTTTAAGAACTACCACTGTCAGCCAATACTTGTCTGACCACTACGGGCTCGCTCCCTACTTTCACTGCTATAGGATCGAGAGTTGGAGCTTCAATCCCTTCGGTATCTCAATTTTGAAATACTATATCATCATTCAAAGTTTTCTACTGCTTAGCTGGAGCTCCATCTTCGATTGCGAGGCATTAATCCTTTAGAGCATGCTTTAGCGAACTCACATTCTACTCCATTTCTCCCCAACTTCTCTATGCGGGATGTGGTCCAACAGGTATCATTCCAATGATGAGTCTCTGGTCAGTTCGCTTAGATGCATCTTTTCTGGTACTGGCTTTGTTTGTTTGATCCCTAGGAGCTTGAGTAGCGACGAGTTGGTCAGGATTTTGCAATTTTCTCACGTATTGCTGAAGCTTGTTTTCCTAAATCTGTTCTTCAATCAAGTTCTTTAGATGACAACACTCGTTTGTGTTATGGCCATGCATCTCGTGGAAGCGACAAAACCTCCCCGAGTGCTTTTGTTGTTTAGTTGCTTCCTTCTTAAGGGGTTTATTATACTCATTTATCCCCTGTGTTGCGAGAAAGATTTTTCCAGAGTATCATTGAGCGGGGTGTAATCCTCGACCTGATGCCTTTAAGTCATTTATTATTACCATTCGTTTATTGGAATTCTAATTTCTCCTTTTTTTGATTTCCGTCTTTCACTGCACTTCCTTCAGTGGTCTTAGAGGCATTTATGTTCTGATTCATCGCCATGTCACTCTGCCCAACGTTCATCGGTTGTAAACTAGTCGACTTCCTTTCAAACTCCTACACTTCTTCTAATCCCAATTATTGAGTCGCCTTGCGGTTGAAGTCCTTCCTAGTGGTAGGTTGTTTCATTTTGGTCCATTTTTCAAACTCAATTTCGGGGTGGATGGCGTAGAACAAAACTATAAAAATCATATCCTTGTTCGAATTGCTTACCTCTGTCACAGCGGTATTGAACTAGTCATGAAAGACTTCAGAGATTCATTTCATCCCTGGAATAGGTCGGGTAAGGACATCACATCTTTAGGCTGTGCTATAAGAAGTCTGAACTGATCAAGGAATATTGTTTCTAGTCGTTCAAAAGTGGAGATGGATCTTGGTGGGGGCCTAATGAACCAAATGGAAGCAATTCCTTCCAGAAAAATTGGGAAACATCTACATAAAACAGTATCCGAAGCATTCACTCCATCTATATACCAACTGTACTTGTACAGATAGCATTTTGGGTCTTTTATTCCATCATAGGATGGAATAATTGGCATAGTGAACTTTTCTAGGAACCGCACTCATCATCTCTTCTATTCTTTGAGCGAGTCTAACTTTAAGCTAATCCCCATTCACCATCTCTTCTATTCTTATTCTTATCTATCAGTCGCTTGACATATCCATGATATATGCCTCAAATGTCCGGAAGTCTGGGGGTCGGTTATCAGTCGTTACACTGAGTGTTTGGCTTTGTAAACAGTCTTGGAGAGTGGGTTGAAGCCTATGATCTCCAATCTTCGAAAGGGCCACTTCCTCGGGATCCGGTTGGCTTGCAATTTGCCTGATTGGGGGCAGTTTGGACATTCCTAGCATTATCGAATGCAATGGCATTTCCTTCCAATTTTCCATCGTTAAATTGCTCTTCGTCATCTGAGTTGAAGAGGTCCATGGCTATATCCTCTTGTGGGGTCTTCACTCCTTGGTTCAAGTTCATAGCTGGTTGCCTTGCGGTCGGTGGAGTATTTGTATTTCCTTCTATATTGATTCCCACATTTCCAGCTACCACTCCTCTTTGCGACTGCTTCTCATTTCTTCCGTTTAGACCATAAATAAAAGAATTTTCTTGTTCTACGGTAGCTGCAGGTACTACCATAGTTCTTGGAGCTGGATGTGATTGGAAGGTCAAGGGTGCATTAAGCTTATCCATAAGAGCTCTTTAGCTGCTCTCCACTTTCATATTGATTTCATCAACCATTTTATTCAATTCATCTCTTGTAACGACTTCGCGTTGATTGGAGGATCTTGGCCCCTGATCTCCTGCATTGGTGCCATTTACTTCAATTTGTTGATGATTAATCTCTTCTTCAGCTATTAGTGCTCCTATTGGGTCTTCCAGAAGAAGTTCTTTTTCTTCCCCAAGCCATTGATTCTTAGTAACATATCTTTTGAACAGAGATTAAGGATCTACCTTTTGAACCTATCTGATCCAAAGTAGATAGGTAGATCTAGGCCTAAGTTGGACACTCAGTGAAGGCAGCAAAATGTCAAAGCAAAAATTGGATCGACACCCTAGATTGAGTGTAAAAGCACCAACCCTGTTCTTACAAATATAGGGGGAAAATGTAACAGGAGCAAAAATAGTAAAAAGACAAGAAGGTTTTTATAGTGGGTCGGCTGTTAATGAAGCCTATGTCCAATTATAAATTTTTATTAATCGACTGTTGTTACAAGTTGAATCAGATTATAGCATGATTGAATCTTCTAAGTTAGATCAAGTCACAAGTACCAAAGTTCACCGGAGAATCATAGTGTACCCCTATATGACTATTGTGTGGAGGAGAAGAATGAAGAAGAATTTCTACAGAGTTCCAGCAAACAGTCCCAAAGAAGATCCTATTTATGTTGCTGGTAGGATCGTATTTATAGGGATTGGAGATTTATTAGGCTAGGCCTTTTTGCCAGATGCTTGCAAATGACCATATGAAGGTGCACTATAAGTTTCATCGTGAACCGAGCAAATTTGATGGTTCACTAGTGATACATAGCTTCTGGCTTGTTGACGATCCAGTGGCTTGAGATGCTTCCCCTCACCTTCTACTTTGAAGTTTAAGGCGATTTGGCGAAATTTTATGGTTCACCAATGATCATAGCATATGGATTGCTAGCAATCAATGTACTTTGTGAATTTCTGGACATTGTCTTTTGGATCGTGTTTATTCTCTCATATTGGTGCTCTTCACGTAATTTTGTAGCACATTGCCTTGTTTTGATGACGATCGACACACTGATTGTATTAGATTACTGATTTAATTGGATGAATGTTTGCTCCTTGATTTAACTAGTTTGGAATTCCACCAAACTTGGCCATTGTCCTTAGAATACGTCTTGGACCATGATGCAGGAGGAATCGTGGACTTATAAACAAACATTATGGAATGCCAGCGATCCATAATCCATCACCTTAGTTCGTTCGCACTTTCTTTTCCATTGATCCTTCTTGATTCGTTCTTCTAGTCTTATTGGCTGGCTCTTGAGCTGTTTTGACTCTACGGAGCTATTTCGACTTCCTTCGGATTCTACCGGGTAAAAAACCCAGATGACACTGTCTAACTGACAACTCTTTGATTAGACTTTGGGCATCCTACATTCTGCTCTACCTGACCTCCTGGATGCAATTCTACTCACACTGGAGTTAATTCAATATATATATATATATATATATATATATATATATATATTCACTACTAGGTCCACCAAACTGGTTATTCTACCTTAATATCCCAAAATACAGTTACGGGTTAATTATAAAGTGAATATGTTTATAGAAGAAGCACACATGATAACTAATCAATATGATAACACAACTATCCATGGTTTAATATGCTTGTAATCATTTTCAAATGAAAATTTATTAATACCTTTTGCCTATTATTTTTAGCCAAAAAACTTCTTCGAAAACTCCAAAGTAAAATTTCATTTCAAAACTCTTTTTTATTCCATGGGTTTATCTTTAAAAATTGAGATTAGGTCCCTTATTTTGAAAATTAAGGCTTTTGAAACCTTAGACTTTCTCTTTCAAAACCATTAGAATATATTTTTCGAAAGTATTCAAACCTTCTTTTCAAAACACTTAAATATATGCTTTTCGAAACACTCTATGTATCCAATTCAAAAGCGTCAAAACCTTTCTTTCGAAACCATTAAAACATTTCTTCCAAAAGTATAAAGCTTATCTTTCAAAACCTCTTAGTCCAAGTAGGATTTATAAAAGCATAGTTTCGAAACCATTTGAAAGTACCTCCTTCAAAATCTATAGGTCTAACAATAAATATTACTTCTGGATCTAAATATTACTTCTGGATCAAGGAGAACATAAGCGAAAGAACCCCTTTCGAAAGCATTAATATCCAAGTAAAAGAAGTTGGGAGTAACAAATGGCTTTGAAACCACCCTTTCGAAAGAAATAATCGTTAAGTAAAATAACAGGGTGAAGGATAGCTTCGAAACAACCTTTCAAAACCATTTCCTTCAAACCTTTAATATAAATGACTACCGGGTCACTTTTGAAAGCATTAGGAAGTGGCTTCAATATTAATATAAAAAGGGCTTCCCTTTCGAAAGCATTATTTTAGGGCTATAAGGAAAAGCAACATTTAACTTATTCGAAAGGTATAAAGACGACAACTTGGTTTCGATTTTGTTCAAAACAACCCTTTTGAAAGTGCCTTTTTCGAAACTTAATATGTGGAAACTCAATCAAAAGCTACTTTTAAAACAAAGGTAAGCAGCAATCCCTTTGAAAGCTATATAAAAGCATTTTAACCATTTTGAAAGCTTTCTGGAAAACAAAGTAAGTTGCATATCTTTCGAAAGCAAAACAGAGGCAAGTGGGTTGATTCGAAAGCTATTAAAAATGACCGCAACCCCTTCGAAAACAAGCTTTCGACACCATCCCCTTTTGCCTCTTTCCAAGACACTATATGCTAACTATTTAATATCATGTGTATTGGTTTCCATGGAGTTCGAAATGCAATTGAAGTGGCAAGCCTGTAATTCAAAGCAAAACTGATTTCTAAAATTTTAAAGAAATTCCTTTATACCTAACTTGCCTTATTTGTCTAAACATGATTGGTTGCCAAATCCTTTACCAAAATCTTTTTCTAAAATGGCTGCCGAATTCATCCATATTTTTTTTTACCAAAGAAGCCCTTCCCCATCAACAAAATAATTAAGGCATTTAAGTCCTCCAACTTAACTAATTTAATTTCCATAGTAAATCACTTACGGAAAATCCCCAAAAATCATCTAAATTCACTTTTAATATATTTTCTAACATACAAATTTTAGACCCAAAATACTTTATATAATCGTCCAAATTAATTTAAATCCAAATTATCTATCCCTTCTATACAAAATTTGTAATAAATTATCCATGGCTTGCATAATTTTGGAAATTTAAACATATCTCTAAATTAATGTTTTACATAAGATATTAAATCCCCACGACATTTGAAACCCATTTTTACAATTTTAACCTTAAAATCGAATCAAACCTTTCCAAACATACTTGTTTAAATCAAACATGACATATACTCACAGTAAATCATCATTCAAATCATCCAAACGGTTTTAAAATCTTAAACCCGAAATTAAGATGTTCATTAAAGCATATATGATATGGTTTTGATTATTGTTTATCTTATTTTGGATAAGGAGCTTGAGATTTGATTTTGCTTAATTCTTCCTTGCTTGAATCCTTAGCTTTTAGTTGATTTTGATCCCCTTTCCTCCTAAGGTTATGGCTAACCTTACTCGCTTTTTGTTTTATTTTTATGAAAGCATGAAAATGAGAATGAGTTAAGGGTTTAGGGGTTATGGGTTATACATGGCTATTCCCATAATACCCTTGCGTTATTCTCTTTTATCGTTAATTTATAAAACCATTTCATAAATCCCCCTTGTCATTCTAGTATTTACATTATTCTTTTTAATTTATCTAATTAAATCTCTTGAATAATGTTATTTAAAATTAGAGGTGTTATAGCCTCTCCTCCCTAAAGAATTTTGTCCTCAAAATTCAGTAAGGACTAAATACTAAACGTACTAATCATTTGTAACATCTCCTAACAATCATAATAGCCTATCTGACTATAAAACAGTCTAGTAGTTGATCTTAATTAGTAGTTGATCCAAACAGGACAACATGGCGGTGCTTTCACTAGAACTAGTAGTTGATCTTAACTACACACTATAAGTAGTCAAAGCCTCAAGATCTTTTCATTCCGCCAACATGGCTAACACCACATTCTAACGTTTTCTGCTAAGATCATCCACCACTTTATTTTCTTTTCCAGCTGTATACTCTATACCACAATCATAAGCCACCAAAAGCTACAGCCATTTTTGCTGTCTCTTATTCAACTCCTTCTGAGAGAATAGATACCTTAAGGACTTATGATCTGTGTATTACTCAAACCTCTCTCCTAAGAGATAATGCCTCCATACTTTCAATGTAAAGAACACAGTTGCCAACCCTAAATCATGAGTAGGATATCTCACTTCATGCAGTCTAAGCTGTCGTGAAGCGTAGGCTATAACTTTACCCTTTTGCATCAACACAACCCCTAATCCAGTTCCACATGCATCAGTATGCACTACTAATTCCTGGTTTCCATCTGGAACCACTAGCACATTCATGTTGGTTAACAAATGCTTTAACTTAAAGAATGCTTCCTCACATCTGTCAGACCAAATAAACTTCACGTCCTTCCTGGTTAGCTTAGTCAAAGGCGCTGCTATCCTCCTTAACGAGTCCCCTGTAATAGCCGGTAAGTCCAAGAAAACATCTAATCTCAATCACCATATCTAGTCCCTTCCAATTGTTAACAGCTTCGATCTTATCTGGATCAACTGACGAACCCTTCTTTGAAACCATATGACCAAGAAATTTAACTTCTTTCTTCCAAAAATGGCACTTTGAAACTTCGCTTTCCGCTGATGCTACCTTAACGTCTCGAGCACTATTCTAAGATGAACTTCAGGCTCTTTCTTTTCCTTAGAATATATTAAAATTTCATTTATGAATACCAACACGAACCTATCCAAGTGCTCTCAAAAAATTCGGTTCATCAAATCCACGAAGAAAGCCGGTGCATTAATTAACCCGAATGGCATTACTAACCACTCGTATGAACCATAATTAGTTTGAAACACGATCAACGGAATACTATCCTCTGCTACTCTTAACTGATGGAAGCCTATCATCAAATCCAATTTGGAAAATACTCTAGCTCCACAAAGCTGATCAAATAAATCATCAATTCTTGGAAAATGATACTTATTCTTGATTGTTTTATCGTTTAACTTATGTTATTCGATACACATCCTCAATGACCAACCCAGTTTCCAAACAGAAATCATGGCTGCTCCCCATGGCAAACTGCTTGGTCTAATGAAATTCTTTCCTTCTAAATCTACTACCTGCAACTTCAATTCCTTCATCTCGGTTGGTGTAATACTTTTAGGTGGTCTACTTACAGGTTCTTCTCCGGGCACAAGATCTATCCGAAACTCAATGGATTGTTTCAGTGATAGTCTTATATCTGGCTCAAAAACATCTACAAACTATTTGGCAACCCGAACTTGACTCAACACTCCTTCCACTTACATAGCACTCAACAAAGCACAAGCACTTCGATCTGAATTCTCCACTGAGAATATAAGTCGGCTGTAACTATTAGGGTGTCTTAGCGACATTTCCCTATCATGGAAAAATATCCTAGCATCATATTTATCTAACTAATCCATACCCAAAATGATTCTGAAGTCTACGAAATCAAAAATATATAAACTGCATGCAAAGTTATGACCTAACAAATCAAGTTCTAACTGGTCACATCTCATCCTTAGAGTTGCATACCCTCCTATAGGATTTGCAACCCTTAAGGAAGTAACAAGGTATGAGGGTTCTAAATGCAACTTATCTACCAAACATTGAGATATAAACGAATGCGATGCATGGGTATCAAATAGTACCCTAACTGGTATACAACGAATTGAAAATGTACCTTCAGTTATATTCTTCCCCTTCTCAGCAGCAGTCGACCTAGCAGATGATGGTCCAATAGCAAAGACCTTTCCTTTGTCCTCCCTGACTGATTCTGTACACCGAACTTGTAATGCCCAATTTGGTCGTAGTTAAAGCACTTCACTCCTTTCTTGTCTTCAGCCTTCTTTCCTTTTTCCAGATCGACAATCACAAGCATTATGTCCCTTCTTATTAAACTTAAAACAAACTAGATTATCCTTAGCCTTCTAGGCAGCTTCTCCCACTTGGGTTCCTTTCTTCTTATAGAATTTCCTCTTCTTGCCCTAAAAACCCTGGGTTTCAAGCTGCTACTCCATCCCATAAGTACCAAGAATCTCTTCGTTCCTGATTTCCATCTTCATAACACCATTACTTGGAGAGATGTGGCATAATTGCCTTTGCAATCTTGGATTTTAACCCTCGAATAAACTTTTCATTCCTTTTGATGACGGTGTCAATGGTGGTATATATATCCTATCTGGATGGCTCATCAATCGTCATAGCATACTCAATCAACGAAATTTCACCCTGCACTAAGTCCATAAACTTTCTTAGCTTGGCAATTTCAGACAAAAACCTTTCTTCGAATCTCCTTCGAAATTCTGCCCAAGTCAACTCTTCCTTGGAAAATCCTGCGGTAATACTATTCCACCAATGAAGCGTTGCTCCCTGCAATTGCCTAGAGGCAAGCCTACTCTTTTGCTCACCGTTTAATCCTAAGTCATCAAAGATCCTTTCACAATGCAAACGCCAGTTCTCTACTTCTATAGCATCATCTGTTCCCAAAAATGGCTTTCCACCATGACTGGTATAGTCTCTGCTCATCTTATCATAGTTGTTTCCAATTGGGGCCACAAGATTAGCTCCTCCAACAACACTATTCACAGCCACTCCTACAGCCGCTCCTGCTTCCAACAGATTGATGTAGAACTGATACATCATCCCCATATCTACTGGTGGATTTCCAGCATCTACGTTGGCATTTGCATTTGGATTTGAATTTTCCTATCGACCCTGGTTTCTCCTATTAGGTCGAGCATTTCCATTGGTTGTGGTGCTTCCTCCACTTAGATTTCCTTTTCTGTTTCCTGCCTCCATATCTTCCTATCTCATAAATCTGCATACGAGTCTTAGTAAGATACAGAAGAATGGTCTAAGAGAGAGGGGAGTACGTACTTACAAGTATATAAAAATACAAGTACATTGTTATGGAGTTAACCCAAACGCTAGTCTTCTTTTCTGGTTTATTGGATTATGTTTCGAAAATATTTTAGGTTTAAATTCTTTTTTTAAGTTTATATTGTTTGTACCAAAATTGGGCACAACACTCGTCGGACGTAATTGAAGATACTAGAATGAAGAATGTAAATGTAAAAAGAGGTTAATCTAACAATCACACCAAATAAGGTAAGCATAAATAGAAGAAGACAAGAGTATAAAGTGGTTCAGCATTGTAGCCTACGTCCACTTTGAAGAGTTTTTTGTTTTATTGATGATTATCAACTTATTTACATAGTATAAATCACTAGCACTCAAGTTACAATGGAACGGCGTAGGAGAGCCAAAAGTACCTTTTATGTTGGCATTGGAGTGCTATTTATAGGTGCAGTCCATAAATATCTGGCTTAGATCTCGGAATACCCCTTCTCACACGTGGGTTTTCCCACTAGGTCGATCCAAAGGTCATTTGGGATCGATCCCTGATCAATCCATGTGCATTTTGTATTGATCAAGATTTGCTCCTTTTGGGCTGAGATCTAGGTAAGCTCCTGTGAAAATTTCATAGCATTTGGACTTGTAGATTTTGAGTTATGATCGATACAAGATTGATTTTGCAATAGGCCGAATTGTGCGTATCGATCCCTTCGTATCGATCTACTTTGGATCGATGGTTTTTCATATCAATGCTTATACATGCTCTTCGTATCGATTGTTGGAGGCCGCTTCGTATCGATGCTTGCTGCTATCTTCATATCAATCTGTTGGTTGATCAATACGAAGTGGATGGAAGTACATGATTGATATGAACTAAACACATGGATTGACAATGTGGTGTGATTGATACGAACAGGATGAAGGTGGTTAACTTGATGGATACGAACATGATGGAATGAGTTAAGCATGTCTCACTTGAAATTTGATCGATCCATAACTTGAGCATACGAACACCGATTGACTTGAAATTTAGAATGTTGGCTTTCATAGCTTTTTCTTGTCATATCATGCTAACTGTAGCTCGATCCGGACTTGGACAAAATTTGCCAATCTCCATAGTGAACCTGTGTATAATCGATCTCTGAGTCGAATTGTCTTTGGTTTCCAAACAACTCCTTAGTATCACAGCCTTGCCAAAAGATGGGATAACATTTTCCCCCCAACGTACGTATTGTGTGAGCATGACGTGCTTTGAAAACTGCATTTTTATCTTGACAAGATTCTATCTATTCGTTGAATAGTCGTCGTTCTTTCATCAAGTGAGGTAACCTTTGGTAGAATTCCAATAATATAAATGCTGAGTTGTAGATTGCCAATGATCATGCAGTTTTTGTTGTAACTGAAGGTTGAGTGCTAGCAATTTGTTGTTTATTTTTCTGATTATCATCAGGAAAGCATTCAATTCATATGGTGTGCTTTGTATTGATAGATACAAAATTTACAAGTGTTCACTCATGGAACAGCTTTGCAAAGGATATGCCATTTCTCATTCCTCTGTTCAAGAAGGATTCCTTATTGTAGAAAATCTTTGATAGGAGTCATCCATGACTCCTTTTTTGGCTCCGTCTCTAAGATCTAGTCAATCTTCTTCTATCAATGCTTGGAATAATAAGTATTCCAATTGGGACTAATCTATTTGTCATGCATCCCCAGAACTGGGTGGCTTGGCCAGTGACTCTGCTTTTTCATTTTGTTCTCTGAGGATGTGTGTAATGGCGTAATACTCGAAGCCAGTTGGTAGCTCTTTGACTCAGCTGAGATAAGGAGCAAGACGTTGCCCCCTAGTCAGATAATCTTCCCTGAATTGGCATGCCACCAACTAGAAATCACATAAGATATCCACACCTCGTTTTCTTGTAAGTTTAAGCATGGTGACCAAGGCTTCATACTTAGCTTCGCTATTTTTTGTAGGTAAGTTGAATTTCAGGGCGTAGCAGATCGATCGTTCCTCAGGAGTTATTAACGCAACTTCGACGTTAGAAAATCGATTATTGGAAGTTCCATCTATACACTCTCCATCGGTTGAACGGTTTTCCACTACTATTTGAATAATCGTCTAATGTAGTGAATTCAGATATGAAGTATGCTAATGATTGACCATGGATAGCTCTCTGAGGGAGATAACTGACATCAATTGGCTTAGCTCGATATTCCATCTAAGTAACCTTCTGACAGCTAAGGTTGCTATAGGACCTATCATAATGGCTGGTCGATATAGACATTAATGAGGTGAGCTTTTCAATAGCTAGCTTTCATCATATACTAATCTTTGGATTCGTTTCTCTTCATATAGCATTGCGATGCTTATGGCATGTGTTGATATAGCCCAATCGATGAATAAATCTTCGCGATTTGACGACTTGAATAAAACAAAAGGTCTCTATAAGTGATCTATCAGAGCTGAAATTGCAACAACATAGTTGTTAGTCCATTCAAAAGTTATCTTCCTTCTCTTGGTTAGGTTGAAGAAGAGAATACACTTGTAGATGGCCCTAGATTTGAATCAGCTTAGAACGGTAATCCTTCGACTTAGGCTCTATACCTGCTTGGTTGTCCTCAGCACAAGAATATATATAATTATCGAAATTTTCTTGAAATTAGCCTCAATTCCACGAGATTTGATGATGAACTCAAGAATTTTTCTAATGCAACGCTGAAAGAGCATCTCAAAGGATCTTGTATCGTTCTGCATTTTTTGGAGAGCACCGAATATCTCTACCATGTCATTGATGTGGTCGTTTGATAGTCATGATCTCACAAGCATATTAACCGCATATACTTTCATCAATCGGCTGATCTGATTTTTGAACGATCTATAACCTTCTTTTGGTAAGTAGCACAAGTTTTCTTAAGTTTGAATCCGTGGATTGCAACACAGAACTAAAGGCCCAGGTCGGTAACAAAACTGTTGTATTCCTAGTCTGGGACATGCTTCAATATCTCATTGTATCTAGAGTTTACGTCCATGGAAGTTAGTAATTCATGTTTGATGGTCGAGTCCATCAGTTGGTTGATCCTTGGAAGTGGAAAGTTGTGCTTTGTCATGCCTTATTCAAATCTAAGCAGTTGATGTATGTCTGCCACTCTCTATTTGTTTTTCTCATAAGTGAAGGATTGAATACTCATTTTAGGCAGAGGGCATTGTGGATAAACCCATTGGTTTTGAGCAGATTCGCCTCCTCTTTAAGTGCAGCAGATCTCTTCGGATCCACGTCGCATCGTTTTTTATTCACCGAGACACGCCTCTGATCGACATTTAATGCAGGGTTCTCAAAAACTGGTGAGAGCCCATATATATATATATATATATATATATATATATATATATATGAGGTTGAGTCCAAGCGAACACAACAAGATACGCCTGGAATAAAGCAGTTAACTCTTTCACCATCATTGCATTGAATTGTGATCTAATCTCCAATACTAATGAGGGGTTGTAGGCGCTTTATGTGCTTATTTGCAATGATTAATGATCAGCCTTATAGGTGCATTAAATCAAAGGCTTAGTAGAGTTTAGCCTTGCATCACGTGCTGCTGGCTCTAGCTATATGTTTGAATGTACTTATGCATCCAAGTGATGCGCTTTCCATTCAACGTACTCATGATCCATTGCTCGTTGTAAGGGTTGGAATGACGATCAGTTCCCCATAAGTTCGAGCATCGATCCGATAATTCTATATCCAAGCATCCTTTTGTTCGTAACCAAAGTTGTTACGAACATTAGGCATAAGTCATAGGATCGAGTAATCATATCCAACTGTTAGATAATCACACTCGTGCCCTCTGTCTTGGGTTGATGGACGTATTGTGCAAATGGTTGAGTCTAGCGCTTGCTGTGTTTATACTGTAGTCCAAGCTATAAGAGCTAGAGTTGTTTGATGAACGATCAAGCCATAATCATCTTATTTCTCGCGCGTGCCCCCAAGTCTGGGGAATATCGATAAGTGGTAAGGCAGTTCATGTCTGCTTTAATTTCATATTCTATCCCGTTGAACCATAGGATCGAGTTAACCGACGGAAGGCTGAGTCGTGCCTATCCTGCATTATGTTCTAGTTCTTTCCTCTAGGCGGAATACTTCATTGCTTCATCGACATTCGAACATGAGCTAAGTTCTGGAAGGTCATTCACTTTGCTTGTGATGACCCATAAATTTTAGTGGTTTTATTTATTTAATTTATTGAATATTTATGAAATTTTAAATAATAAAATTTTGAATTGAAAATTTAATATTTGGAATACGTCTACTTTAACATAGCAGATGGTAAATTTTCATCAGATGATATTGAAGTTTATTTTATTGTATAATTTTATTAAAATTCGAATCAGTTAATATTAGATGATAATAAATGTTTTCCAAAACCTGAATATTTTTATATAATAAATTTATGAATCATCATCTGAGTGAGACATCATATTTCATTTCTTCAAATTTGGAATACTATTGCTCCGTTTATCTTATTATCTACAGATTTGCAGCATTTTCGGTACCGATATCGACTTTTGAGAGGATGATTGTACCATTAATATCTGCATACCATTTTGATCGTCTCATCGTGCTGATCTCTAGGTGTATTCAATTATGCGTTTTAAAGTTCGGAACGTAGTAGAATCTACGAGAAACAATTTCATATCGGTACCGGTTTTAAAATCTTCTGGATTCCCGTGACCTTTCATTTCTCATGGTGTGTTAACCAACAGCCGTCAACATTTATTGATTCAGCTTTTGGCTTTTGCAATGACACCATTCCATTAATTTATTATTTTTATTTCATTGCCGATTCATTTTAATCTTCGGTTGCCATTTTCTTCAGCCATGCATTCTTCTTCCTGTTCATATACATTTGTAAAATTGAACAGAAATTTGCTTCATCTTCATTTCATATTTTTTCCTTCGTCGCCAGTTCATGGCCGAAGTCATTTTCATTCCTCCACATCCCACCACCACCGTATGCTGTAGCATCTCTCCCCGCAACATGAGTAGCTCCACCATCATTAACAAGCCCACGCTTCAGCACTCGATCCGACCCTACTTCTGGCATCACTGACCGGACATCCACCCTGTTCTTCTTCCACCCGATCCCGCCGCCACTTCCCCTCCTTAACATGACCCGCTACATCACCCATGCCTCCTACTTTTCAACCAAAGCCAGCCTCTTCCCACTCCACCACCTTCCCTCTCTCGGCCTCACGCAAGCTCCGATAGCCACCTTCATTTCACCACCAATCACGACCAACCCAAGCTTGAACCCATAGCCTACCTAGTAGAGATTCGCTTCCTCCTCAGTCATGCTCCTCTTTGTCCTTTCATTGTAAGTTATTATATATAAAGTATATAATAATATATAGGTTACTGTAAGTATATATTATAGGTGATGTATTATATATGTGTAAATTTATACATTATGTGTATATATACATTAAACTTATATGTATCTATCGATTTTGGTTTATATGCACATTGGTATACAGATATGTATACGAGCTTATGTTAGTATTACGAGATAGATCATATATATATATATATATATATATATATATATCCTGCATTGGTTTAACTGAAGAAACCTATTTTTTTTATATATGAGTATATTTAAATAAATCATATTGGTTATAAGTAAAATATGTTCTGTTATATTTTCTATTTTGTCTAAAGTGTATATTGTGAAAGTTATATATATTAGTTAATATATGTTTTGTTTTGCTGTTTTGTATTTACTGACTCGCCTAATTCGATAGCCGTGATTTACATATATATTTAGTTATTTATATGCATATATATATATATATATACTTGACAGTTTAATATGTATGTTACAATAGAAATTTATGATAATATTTCTACGTAAGATTTATATACGTTTTCGAATCTGTTAGTTGTATTAGTTTACAAATGTTTGGTTATACGTATATTGTATACATTTGTTTAGCTATAAAGTTTATAATATCACATTTATACGTATATTATATATATAGTCTACAGTTATGTAGTATGTCGAATATTCTTTTCTATAGAGAGATATATAGTTTTATTTTAATTTATGTCTTGACCTGAAATATATATATATATATATATATATATTAAAACTTAATATGTGTTTTGACTTTGAAAAGTATATATATATATATATATAAGTTGTTTTGATATCAGCCTTGAAATATATGTATGTAATGTAATATGTTGTTTAATGTGGTTATGTTATAGTATAATTATATATAAGTTAAATATATGTAAGTTTTTTATATATATTTGTTAAATTATATCTGTAAAGTTTGTAAATATAATATATAGTATATTATGAAGTTTTGTAAGCAGCACACATATGATGTTCATTATTATATTTGTATATATTTATATCTTATATATGCCAACATGTATATATTTGCCAGTTATATATTTAAAATTATATAAGTTGTATGACATTTATAAGTTACATATAAAGTTGAATGTTCTGGTACCTATATATATATATCCTATTTTTAATAGTTGGAGCATATATCTACTTATATAGAATAGGGTCGTGCCTAGTTTTCTATTTTCTAAATGAATTTTAAAGGTACCGGTGGGTTTATTTTTCCTGTTAGTTTTATAAAACTGTTATGTTTTAATATATTGATTCAAAATTTATTACTACATATATGTTTGACTTTAATATATGTGTTTTAGTTTAAACAATGATTTTATTTGGATAATTGGTTTTAAAATACATATATAAATATATAATATATTTTTTGAATACGTATTTTAGATTTGATTTGGTTTTAAGAAGAAAAATATATAATATATTCTATAATTGTTTTAGTCTATATCAAGCAGATTCTGATTTATTTCATCAATTTCTATTTATCAACTCTGTTCGTTAAACTTGTTTCCATCGTGTGTTGCTTCGAAATTCATGCTTGGATTCGTAACTCACCCCGTTCTCATTCATCTCTAGCCTCAAAAGGTGAGCAATCACTCATGATTAACATTCTTATATTTGTTAAATTTGGTTTCAGCTGAAATGGCAATTGAAATATGTTGTTGTTTGTTATTTACATTGCTATATATATGCTATTATCGATATCTATTCACCTGTGACATCTGACACCATTATCTGTTATTTATATTGATGACATATGTCTGTTATATTATTATCATATCTGTTATCACTCTACAAGTTCTCTGTTAGTATAGAATTCCCCGTGGGTTGAAATGATACACACCCGAATGATTTGTAGATAGGAGAAAATCGTTATGGGTTGAAATGATAAACCCAAGCGATTTTCATTGAATTGAATTTGGGATTGCAAGATGAAATGATATATACCCGTATATATTTAAATTACAGATTGAAATGATGAATATCCATATCACTTGACCATAGGATTGAAAATTATATACAGACACCATTGGTCAATGTGTGTATATATATATATTGAAATGATTTCCAAGGTTTTGAAATTGATTATATTTAAGAATTATACTCAAATAAGTTTGATTTGAAATTTATTACATTTGGGATTTTAAAGATATGATTTTATAACTTGATTTTTGATTAAAAGTGATTTAAGTGAATATTTCAAATTTATATAAATTGAAATGGTATATTTAGTTTTATTTAAATTTGAAATTCGAAGTATTATTTAATTGTTATTTGAATGATTAAGTAAATATTTCAAAATAAATAACAGTAAAGTGAATTTGATATATGTGTGTGTGTGTGTGTGTGGAATTATCAAATTAGTTTTGAAATGTTTGAAAATTTAAAGCTTTGAAATTATTGAAATTGAAATGGTTTATTTTGTGGTTAAAAATCTATATTTGAAATCGATAAAATCTGAAATAGTTTATTGAGAAACTGAAATTGATGATTTGGGATTTGATTAAATTTGAATTTTTGAAATTCGAGTTGATTTGGAATCGATTTGTGAAATTTGAGGAAACTATTTTATTATATAAAGTATTTTTAAATTATATTTAAAACTATTTTATATTTTACTTTATAAATTATTTTAATATAAACTATTTTAATATAAATAATTTTTAATATAAACTATTTTTAATATAAACTATTTTAATATACTAACTATTTTAATATACTAACTAATTTAATATACTAACTATTTTAATATACTAACTATTTTAACTTATAACTCTTTTGCATAAACTTTTTTACTTTATAAACTATTTTATTATATATATTATTTTAATATCTAAATTGCTTAAGTGTGGAAATTATGTTTTCAAAGTTATGAATTTCAAAGTATTATGTTTTGAAATCGTTTTAATTTCAAGTGGTTGGTTTTGAAAGTGTTATAACTTTGAAAGTGCTATGATTTGGATATATTTGAAATGGAAATGATATCATATTTGGTTTTGAATTGGAAATGATATCGTATTGATATGGTTTTGAAATGACACTGATATTTTTGTTTTGAAGTATAAACTATTTTGAAATGACCGCGGTGTTATAATAACGTTTGGTTGTTAAAGAGACCGAGATCAAAAGATGTCATACTCTCTGCCAACTCCGAAAACCCTTTAATAACTGTGTACACGGTGGAGATTCCAGAATGAAGTAGGATGGTGGAGACATTCTAATTAGGTATATACGTGGACCCGACTCCCGTGAGTTGGCATAAGGTGGCTAAAACATGAGCGATTCTCAGGCCAAGTGAGGCCATTCCTCCGATCTGGCACATTCCTTCGATATTATATTATGCCTTTGTAATTGATTTGGTGGCCACCCTTGATTTTGATTTGGGAGTGTGTTCCGAGGTGGGCGATTGTAGCTGCTATACGTTACCACCAGCCCGGATACGTAATTGGTATATCTACCTTGGCATTGCCTAGTTGTGCTATGTCACCTACCCTAGCGCGCCTTCTACGAGTTTGATTTGTGTCGTACCTACGGAGTATCCTCCCGATCTGGAGGTATTACGGTACTCTATAGACTATTGGCACTATACAATGTGTTAAGGGGGAAATGGGTAATGCCTTAATGCTATTTTAATAGTTTACTTTACTTTAGACATTATTATAATAACGTTTATTACTACATGGTAGATACTTTAAGGACCCTTAGAGGATGGTTATCCCAAACATCCTTTTAGTTACCTGTATTTCGGTTGTTTTTTCACTTGAGTTGGATTTATTGATATAAGAATGTTAATCCGGACTCGAGTGTTTTGTGTATTTTCTTTACGCTCGACTCAGACTGAGTGATACAGCTTTTGAGACTCACCTTTGGAGTTGGAGCTTCGCTTAGAGATCCATCTATCTATTCATCTTGTAGTTATTCAGTTGATTCCGGTGATGCATTCTGGTCTTGTATTTGACTATTGTATTTGAGACTTCTATTGTATCTTATTTAACATTGTTATATATATAGTAGCTTCTTGAATTACTATTCTATTGTTTCCGGTGCTTATGGTTATATTACTCTGTGTCTATGATTCTATGATTTATTTATTTACTGTATATGCTGAGTTTTGCTAAGTTTAAATTAGCAATCTGATATTTTGAGCAATTCAAGTCCGATATGTGCGAATGGATGAAAATACCAGGATGTTACATGTGGTATAAGAGCTCTGGTTTAGGCAAAACATAGCATATAAAGTAAATTTAACCATGGAATCACTTTCGTTTGACTTTGATCTCTTCCTCTTTGACTCAGTTTCCTTTGAATTTTGGAACGTTCCCCTCGGTTCCAAAATCCATTCTTGTGCTCCCCTATCTAAATTCTTTTGATTCTGGAGTATCCCATAGCTCCACTGAATGATTTGTAAAGGGGTGAAACTCCTTAATAACTGGCATTGATTCACCGAAGATTTCTGCATCCTCAGTTTAGATGCTGCTATCTCTTGCTATGTCCAAATTCTATCTCTGGTAACTGAATGTCGATTTGCCTCAGAATTCTTCATCGATCTTATTTTTGAAATCATGGTTGACCCGGTTAAGGTTGCTCGTGATTTATATAAGTCTATCCATTCTTTTCTCTCTTTGAAATCTATGTATCCCCCTATCGAGCTTATCTTCCAGTTGAATTCTTTTGGTTAGAGTCCCTCTGTATTTGAATCTCTATCTTTGACTTTAAATCTATTTTTGTGCCATCGAGTGAGTCAGTGTATTTGTAATTAATATTAATTTTTTTTATATGTTGTGTTGTTTGAGTTGTTAATGATGATTTAGGGTTTCAATCGATTCGTCTGATCAATGTTATCGATAGGATTTCCAAAACACTCGATAAAGCAAACTAACACAAATTGTTTTCAAAATTTAAAAATTTTGTATTCTTATATTATATATATAAGAAAATCTTCTAAAAGAGAATCATTAATTGAATAAGTTCACAAAATGATAATTTTTGATTTTTATTTATTGTTTTGTAAACCAAAGACTATTGCCACATGATATAAATAGAAAATGAACTTATAAATTTATTTGGAATTGAAATGAATTTAAAACAAGAATTTGAGAATTTAAATTCTGGTGCTTCCAAACTTTGGTTTTAAAGTTTTAAAATGCATATTATTTAAAGTATTTTCAAATAGAAAATCGTTTTCCAAAAATTTTGAAAGTTTTAAATCAACGCTCTCCTATTTTTTCGTTGGAAACTAATTTCAATGACGACTACAGCATCATCGACATTCATTTTTTAGTTTTAGAGTGGAGAGACCATTTTGTAGCTTTGCTACACATTTGTTTTGAAAAAAATGGATTTGATTTGGAATTCTTGAGCATGATTTGATGTATTATATATATATATATTTGTATATGATTACAGATTTGATTTGATATATACAGTATATACATATACATATATAGATATATATATATATATATATCTAATGCTTGAAGTTAATCGGGAATTTAATTCTTAAATTTTGATAAGGATGATTTGAATTATAAATGAAGCTAAAAATTTTGAATAAAAAAAAACTTGAAATAATTGAGTTGGGAAAAGTTTACTTATATAATACCCAATTTCATTCCAATACAACTTACCTAAACTATTCATAAGTTGAATATGCAATTGGATAGTATACAATATAAATTGATTCTATAAATAAAATTTGAGTGGTTATAATAAATGTTATACACTTAAATTTTAATTATAAAATGTTAATAGAGATAAATAGAATAATAAGTTAATTGAATGGTTAATGGGATAAATTAAATAAAATTTTGTTTAAAAGAAACCTTTTTGTATCAAATATCAATAAATTGAAATTAAATTAACTTATTGAAATACCTTGAATTTAAAATCAATTATTGAATATTAATCAATTTAAATTTTTATAGTTTTAAATTAATTGTTTTATCTTGACTTTCAATCTATTTTTCTCTCTAGTTGTTTCTATTCTCCTACCTCGTTCCTTTTCGGGGACGAAAAGTTTTGAGTGGGGGAGAGTGTAAAGACCCGTAAATTTTAATGGTTTTATTTATTTAATTTATTGAATATTTAAGAAATTTTAAATAATAAAATTTTGAATTGAAAATTTAATATTTGGAATACGTCCACTTTAACATAGCAAATGGTAAATTTTCATCAGATAATATTGAAGTTTATTTTATTGTATAATTTTATTTAAATTCGAATCAGTTAATATTAGATGATAATAAAATATTTTCCAAAACCTAAATATTTTTATATAATAAATTTGTAAATCATCTTCTGAGTGAGATGTCATATTTCGTTTCTTCAAATTTGGACTATTATTGCTCCGTTTATCTTATTTTCTACAGATTTGCAGCATTTTCTGTACCGCTATCGACTTTTGACAGGATGATCGTACCATTGACATCTGTATACTGTTTTGATCGTCTCGTCATGCTAATCACTATGGTATATTCAATTCTGTGTTTTGAAGTCCAGAACACAGCAGAATCTAGGAGAAACAATTTCGCATTGGTGCTGGTTTTAAAATCTTTTGGATTCCATTGGCCTTACATTTCTCATCGTGTGTTAACCAACAGCCATCAACATTCATTAATTCATCTTTTGCAATGGCACCCTTTCATTTATTTATTATTTTTATTTCATTGCCGATTCTTTTTAATCCTCCGTTGCCATTTTCTTCAGCCATGCCTTCCTTTTCCTGTTCATATACATTTATAAAATTGAACATAGATCTGCTTCATCTTCATTTCATTTTTTTCCTTCGTCGCCAATTCATAGCCGAAGTCATTTCCTTTCCTCCACGTCCCACCACCACTGTATGCTGTAGCATTTGTCCCCTCAACGTGAGTAGCTCCACCATTATGAACAAGCCCACGCTTCAACACTTGACCCCACTTCCGCCATCACTGAAAGGACCTCCACCCTGTTCTTCTTCCACCTGATCCCGCCGCCACTTCCCCTCCTTCACGTGAGCCGCCACATCACCTACGCCTCCCGCTTTTCACCAAATCCAGCCTCTTCCCACTCCGCCTCCTTCCCTCTCTCGGCCTCCCGCAAGCTTCGATAGCCACCTTCATTTCGCCACCAGTCATGGCCAACCCAAGCTTGAACCCACAGCCTACCTAGCCGAGACTCGCCTCCTCCTCAGTCATGCTCCTCTTTTTCCTTTCTCTATAAGTTATTATATATATAGTATATAATAATATATAGGTTACTGTAAGTATATGTTATAGGCAATGTATATATACCTTATATATGTATAAATTTATACATTACGTGTGTGTGTGTGTATTAAACTTATATATATCTTTCGATTTTGGTTTATATGTACAATGGTATACAGATATGTATACAAGATTATGTTAGTATTATGAGATTGATCGCATATATATATATATATATATATATATATATATATATATATATATATATATATATATAGCCCGCATTGGTTTAACTAAAGAAATATGTTTTTGTTTATATATGAGTATATTTAAATAAATCATATTGGTTATAAGTAAAATATGTTTTGTTATATTTTCTATTTTTTCTACAGTGTATATTGTGAAAGTTATATATATATGTTTTGTTTTGCTGTTTTGTATTCACTGACTCGCCTAATTCGACAGCCGTGATTTACATATATAGTTAGTTATTTATATGCATATATATGTATATACACTTGACAATTTAATATGTATATTATAATAGAACTTTATGATAACATTTCTATGTAAGTTTTATATACGTTTTCGAATCTGTTAGTTGTATTAGTTTACAAATGTTTGGTTATACGTATATTGTATACATTTTTTTAGTTATAAAGTTTATAATATCACATTTATATGTATATTATATATATAGTCTAAAGTTATATAGTATGTCGAATATTCTTTTCTATAGAGAGAAATATAGGTTTTATTTTAATTTATGTCTTGACCTGAAATATATATATATATATATATATATTTTAAAACTTAATGTGTGTTTTGACTTTGAAAAGTATGTGTATGTATATATATATAAGTTGTTTTGATATCAACCTTGAAATATATGTATATAATGTAATATGTTATTTAATATGGTTATGTTATAGTATAATTATATATAACTTAAATATATGTAAGTTATATATATATATATATTTGTTAAATTATATCTATAAAGTTTGTAAATATAATACATAGTATATTATGAAGTTTTGGTAAGCAACACATATATGTTGTTCATTATTATATTTGTATATATTTATATTTTGTATATGCCAGCATATAAATTTGTCAGTTATATATTTAAAGTTATATAAGTATGACATTTATAAGTTACATATAAATTTGAATGTTCCGCTACCTATATATATATCCTATTTTTAATAGATGGAGCATATATCTACTTATATAGAATAGGGTCGTGCCTAGTTTTCTATTTTCTAAATGAATTTTAAAGGTACGGGCGAGTTTATTTTTCCTATTAGTTTTATAAAACTATTATGTTTTAATATATTGATTCAAAATTTATTACTATATATATATATATATATATATATATATTTGACTTTAATATATGTGTTTTAGTTTAAACAATGATTTTATTTGGATAATTGGTTTTGAAATACATATATAAATATATAAATATATTTTTGAATATTTATTTTAGATTTGATTTGGTTTTAAGAAGAAAAATGTATAATATATTCTATAATTCATTTCAGTTTATATCAAGCAGATTCTGATTTATTTCATCAATTTCTATTTATCAGCTCTGTTCGTCAAACTTGTTTCCATCGCATGTTGCTTCGAAATTCGTGCTTGGATTCGTAACTCACCCCATTCTCATTCATCTCTAGCCTTGAAAGGTGAGAAATCACTCATGATTAACATTCTTATATTTATTAAATTTGGTTTCAACTGAAACGACAATTGAAATATGCTGTTGTTTGTTATTCACATTGCTATATATATATGTTATTATCTGTATCTGTTCACCTGTGACATCTGACACCATTAACTGTTATTTATATTGATGATATATGTATATTACATTATTATCATATCTGTTATCACTCTACAAGTTGCCTATTGGTATAGAATTCCCTATGGGTTGAAATGATACATATCCGAATGATCTGTAGAATAAGAGAAAATCATTATGAGTTGAAACGATAAACCCAAGCAATTTTCATTAAATTGAATTTGGGATTGCGGGTTGAAATGATATATAACTGTATATATTTAAACTGCGGATTGAAATGATATATGTCCATATCACTTGACCATAGGATAGAAAATTATACACAGACACCGTTGATCTATGTATATATATATTTTGAAATGATTTCCAAGGTTTTGAAATTGAATTTATTTAAGAATTATACTCAAATAAGTTTGATTTGAAATTTATTAAATTTGGGATTTTAAAGATATAATTTTATAACTTGATTTTTGATTAAAGTGATTTAAGTGAATATTTCAAATTTACATAAATTTAAATGGTATATTTAGTTTTATTTAAATTTGAAATTTGAAGTTTTATTTAAATGTAATTTGAATGATTAAGCAAATGTTTAAAAATAGATAACATCAAAATGAATTTGATATATATTATATATATACATGGAATTATCAAATCTAGTTTTGAAATGTTTGAATATTTAAAGCTTTGAAAATATTGAAATTGAAATGGTTTATTTTGTGGTTAAAAATCTGTATTTGAAATCGATATAATTTGAAATGGTTTATTGAGAAACTGAAATAAACTGAAATTGTTGATTTGAGATTTGGTTAAATTTGAATTTTTGGAATTCGAGTTGATTTGGAATTGGTTTGTGAAACTTGAGGAAACTATTTTATTATATAAAGTATTTTAAATTATATTTAAAACTATTTTACATTTTACTTTATAAATTATTTTAATATAAACTATTTTAATATAAATAATTTTTAATATAAACTATTTTCAATATAAACTATTTTAATATACTAACTATTTTAATATAAACAATTTTAACTTATATCTCTTTTATATAAAGTATTTTATAAACTATTATAATATATATACTATTTTAATATCTAAACTGTTTAAGCGGTGGAAGTTATGTTTTCAAAGTTATGAATTTCAAAGTATTATGTTTTAGAAGTGTTATAATTTTAAGTTTTTGGTTTTGAAATTGTTATAACTTTGAAAGTGCTATGATTTTGGAGATGGATGTTATGACGACCCGTCCTTCTATTACCAGGAAGACGTATCATCATTAAGAAAAGAAAGGGATAGAAATAGAAAAGAAGAGAAAAGAAAGAACAACAACATCAGAATCTCACAGCGGAACGGAATAAAATATAATATATCACATAACCATTACATAGTTATACATATATCAGAGGTATAAAACATCAATACACATGACAGTGATACATCTATCTCTCAATACATACATCAGAGATACAGTGTACATCAACTACTAACATAGCGGAAATAGATAGATATCCACATACGTCTGGAAACTCCTGCTCCAAGCTCTCCAGAAATCAAAGTCCGAAACCTATCACTTGGCTACTCATAAAAATTTGAGTACCCATGCGTTTATGAAAAACAAAATATAAACTCCGGGTCAGACATGGGTCTGGTATGAGTAAACGGTTTAAAGATGTTTAACTTTGAAAAACATTTGAAAACAAAGGTATCACGTAAGACTCCGCACAAATAAATACGGGTATGTTTTTACCTTACGCTAACCAAAACATTTCATAGGAAATCCAGTGATATTATAATAGTGTATAGGGTTTTCAAGTAAATAGAAAATAGCCAAAATTGTTACATTCATTAAATTCCAGCTACTAGCCATAAAAGTGGGTAATACAAATCAAAACCGTAGGGTCTCGTAGGGAAAATGGATTTCCAACAATGGCAGGGCTACTGGGGTACCGCCCGTCACAGTATGGGCCCTAGAACACCGTACCGAGGATCACTTCCGACCCCCTACAACACTAGGCCGGAACCATTCCTTACTGAACAGCCCCGATCAAGATAAACCCTACGGCTGTAGCTAGCAACCGCCCACACAGCCGAAATAAAAAGGGATATGTAGACAGGGGAATATCTTGTCATGCTTGGGCATGACCCACCTAACCATGATGCATCTCCCCTGTTTTAGCCATTCCCGATTGATGAGGCTTGAGGCTGCGATTACCTTTATAGAACATATCTGTTAGAATGCTCATCGTCCGCCTGACGATGTGCTGAAAGCATTCAGTCCATACAAGTTGTTCCGGGTTCGAACGAAACCAAAGGCATTATCTCGTCACACTCATTTTGGAATCACCCTCAGAGTCAACGACGACAACCCTTGCACTCTAGAAACACCATCTGGAGCATTCACGACCTATCGTTTAATTTGGATCGATGTGGTTTTTGGAATATCAAATTGATACCCGATCCCGGTCTCATCGAAATCCAAACGCCATTTTAAAGGCCAAGTTGTCCAATTAACTTAAACAGTTTAAATTCAATGATATAATTCAAATAACATTTATCACAGATAAAACATATATAATCATCATAGATATATCACAGCATATCAAAGAGCATCACAGAATATCATCAATTTAAACATCACAAACCGGATATTCTACATACACAACAATCCATAAGCAATCATTTTAAATTCTCATTGTAATTAATTCAATTTAAAATCGATTACTTGAGAATTAACCACTTAAACTATTTAATTGATTATTGATTATCCATTAATTACTTATTCCATTTCAAATTATGTAATTAATTAATCGTTTCTAAATCAACTATTACATCTTAATTATTTTATTTTATCCCATACCATTTAATTAATTATTTCTTAATCGATTTGTTTAACTTTAATTGACCATTAATTAATAACCTTAATTATTAATAAATAAAACTTAGTTACTTATTTATTTACTGCTAATTACCTAATCAATCATTTATTAATAAGTAGTTAAATTACTTAATTAATTGACTATTAACCATTCTTAAATTAACTTAAGTAGTTAATTGCAATTTCATTTATTACTTAAACATCGATTGATCCATCGCTAAATTACAATTGAAAAGTGATTATTATAAATTGTTTTCTAAGATAATTAATTAATTACCATTCAATTTAATTAATACTTTAAAGTTCTTAAATTTTGAATTTCAATTGATTTTTAACTTCCAACTTTAAATGTAAATTAAATTTATTTTTACTTAAAAATAATTAAGTGTTGGAAACATTATTAAGGTCTTAACTAAAATGAAAACTTATATTACATTCCTATCTCAACAGTTAAAACTTTATTAAACTATAGTATTAAAAACTTGTACTAAGTTTTACCTCAAATGTTTAAACCTTAATTAGTTTATAGTGTTAAAACTGTTGAAAACAAAATTTGGCTAACTTATGTTCATTTTAACTTTTGTTTCGTTGTATACTGCAAGTAAAAACCCGAGCACTACCCTGGAAAACTCGTGCAACGCTCCAAGTTACCCATCCAAATCACCCGAGCCCATCCCACTACTTCTTCTTCTCCCCTATTCCTTTTCTTTTCCAGTTAGTTATTTAATATCTTAAATCAAACATCAGTAAATTCACACGCACTCGAACAAAAACAAACTCGAAGAAAAACCCACAACCACGCGAGCACAACCCGAAGCGTTCGTCCATTTTCCTCGTATGCAATGCGCGACCCACATCATCGTGTCAGAGTAGCGTATCACTGTCGCCGTACACGTGCACGGCGGCATCTCCCTTCTCCGGCGAACCACAAAGACTTCAACAAGTCACAAAACGATACTAGGCTTGTAATCAAGATTCGAATTACAATAAAAAGCTCGAATTCAAAAAAAGCCTCTGCTCGAGAAAAAAACTGTAACGACGCCTTTGGTTATCGCTTGCCACCGCCTCTCCATCCACTTGTAGCACCCAAGATTTCGCCCATACGTCGTCATCACGATAAACCATCATCCAACAGAAGCTCCAGCCGCTCGATCGCGTTATGGTGACGATCTCGACTCGATACAAACATGGGTAAAAACAGGAACTCAAGCCCTAAATGGATCTCACACTCTAATCTCAGGCAATATAAATTTTTTTTTGATAATTTTCATGGAATCACAAAGGTTTAAACTTGCTTCAAGTCAAGTTTCATCATTTATCATTGATTCAATTTCGAGAAATTGATAAATTTGCAGTTTTTATTCACATATGAACTGCTCATGAAATACCAATGTAAAAATCCACATTTTTGTTTTAAAAATCATAAATTTCACTAAGATTTCAATTTATAAAATTGAATTAGAATCTTACAGTTGAATTTATCAATATATTCTTTGGTTTCTTGTAAAACAGTTTTACAGTAGGAATATTCACTAGCATATTCAATCAACATCGACTTGTTTGAAGCTTCAACATCTTGTTTGATAAAAAAATGAAAATCTACCATGATTCAGTTGAAAACAAAATTTTATTTTTGAATGAAATCAACCCATATGCATACACAGTGAAGAACAATGTGCAGAGTACACAGAATCATGTTCAAGATCAAACAGGGACAAATACCCTATAAGAATCATTACTGCTTTTAAATTTAAACACAAAGCTTTAAAATTTGTTTACTCACCAATAAAATTCTGAAAAAGGAATAATGCTGAGGTGATGAAGACTGCAGTTGAAAACTGTTGCTTGAAATTTTGTTTTGAATCGACCGAGTTCTTCCTTGGTTTTTTTAGCAAGTTACTGAACGAACCACAAGAAGATGCATACAAATATATAGAAAACAACAGTTGAATAGGGGAAGGCAATATCTGGTCAGCTCCTACCTTTATAAACAGATTTTTTTATAATATTTTGAAATGAAAAAATTGTTGGCAGAGAAGATAGCAAGTACATATTTTTGTTTACCAAATATGTTTACATACTTATTATGTTTATCTGTACATAAACATTTGTATGCAGACATATATTTGCAGGCAATTACTTGGCTTGCAAATGAAGCTTTTATTTTGTATGTAAGCATTTCCTTATTACTTCTAGTCCAAATAGTTTATACACATGTGCTTCTGTCAGGTATTGATTTATGCTTTGGTCTTGTATGAAGATGCTATGTTTTACCTTTTTCTCTTTTATACTTTGACTTTGGTCTTGAGAATAAAGATAAGTTGTTTTGTTATTTTATGAACATATATAGTTTCAGGTTGTAGTTTATACACTTCTAGTTGAATAGTTTACACTTATATGTGTTATGTTTTCATTTTGTTTTGCTTACTGACTTTTATAGTTATGTTGTATGTTTAACAAAATTATCTAATCTTTGTTTTTTCTTTTATTTTCACTCTAACTATCAATGTTTAAGTTATTTTCAATATAGTTTACTTGCTTATATTTATATTTATTCCTATTTGTACTTTACTATCAATATTTTGTATTCGACAATCAATATTAAACTTAGATTCATGAGTTTACTTATTTATTTATATTTATATTTTATATTTTGATTATTTTATTTTATGTTTTCAAATTTACAGTTTATGTTGTATGCTTGCTTATTTATTTAATCATATTTGTATATTAACTATTAATATTTAATTCGCATTCATATGCTTACATGAACTACTGACACAGCAGAACTAGATAGATATCTACATACGTCTGGAAACTCCTGCTCCAAGCTCTCCAGAAATCAAAGTCCGAAACCTATCACTTGGCTACTCATAAAAATTTGAGTACCCATGCGTTTATGAAAAACAAAATATAAACTCCGGGGCAGATATGGGTCTGTTATGAGTAAACGGTTTAAAGTTGTTTAACTTTGAAAAACATTTGAAAACAAAGGTATCACGTAAGACTCCCCACAAATAAATACGGGTATGTTTTTACCTTATGCTAACCAAAACATTCCATAGGAAATCCAGTGATATTATAATAGCGTCTAGGGTTTTCAAGTAAATAGAAAATAGCCGAAATTGTTACATTCATTAAATTCCAGCTACTAGCCATAAAAGTGGGTAATAAAAATCAAAACCGTAGGGTCTCGTAGGGAAAATGGATTTCTAACAATGGCAGGGCTACTGGGGTACCGCCCGTCACAGTACGGGGCCTAAAACACCGTACCGAGGATCACTCCCGACCCCCTACAACACTAGGCCGGAACCTTTCCTTACTGAATAGTCCCGAACAAGATAAACCCTGCGGTTGTAGTTAGCAACCGCCCACACAGCCGAAATAAAAAGGGACATCTAGACAGGGGAATATCTTGTCCTACTTGGGCATGACCCACCTAACCTTGATTCATCTCCCATGTTTTAGCCATTCCCGATTGATGAGGCTTGAGGTTGCGATTACCTTTACAGAACATATCTCTTAGAATGCTCATCGTCCGCCTGACGATGTGCTGAAAGCATTCAGTCCATACAAGTTCGTTCCGGGTTCGAACGAAACCGAAGTTTTGTTGTATACTGCAAGTAAAAACCCGAGCACTACCCTGGAAAACTCGTGCAACGCTTCGAGTTACCCATCCAAATCACCCGAGCCCATCCCACTACTTCTTCTTCTCCCCTATTCCTTTTCTTTTCCAGTAAGTTATTTAATATCTTAAATCAAACATTAGTAAATTCACACGCACTCGAACGAAAACAAACTCGAAGAAAAACCCACAACCACGTGAGCACGATCCGAAGCATTCGTCCATCTTCCCCGTATACAATGCGCGGCCCACATCATTGTGTCAGAGTAGCGTATCACTATCGCCGTACACGTGCACGGCGACATCTCCCTTCTTCGGCGAACCACAAAGACTTCAACAAGTCACAAAACGATACTAGGCATGTAATCAAGATTCGAATTACCTTAAAAAGCTCGAATTCAAAAAAAGCCTCTGCTCGAGAAAAAAACTGTAACGACGCCTTGGGTTATCGCTTGCCACCGCCTCTCCATCCACTTGCAACACCCAAAATTTCGCCCATACGTCGTCATCACGATAAACCATCATCCCACAGAAGCTCGAGCCACTCGATCGCGTTATGGTGACGATCTCGACTCGATACAGACATGGGTAAAAACAGGAAATCAAGCCCTAAATGGATCTCATACTCTAATCTCAGGCAATATAAAAAATTTCTGATAATTTTCATGGAATCATAAAGGTTTAAACTTGCTCAAGTCAAGTTTCATCATTTATCATTGATTCAATTTCGAGAAATTGATAAATTTGCAGTTTTTATTCACATATGAACTGCTCATGAAATACCAATGTAAAAATCCTCATTTTTGTTTTAAAAATCATAAATTTCACTAAGCTTTCAATTTACAAACTTGAATTAGATTCTTACAGTTGAATTTATCAATATATTCTTTGGTTTCTTGTAAAACAGTTTTACAGTAGGAATATTCACTAGCATATTCAATCAACATCGACTTGTTTGAAGCTTCAACATCTTGTTTGATAAAAAAATGAAAATCTACCATGATTCAGTTGAAAACAAAATTTTATTTTTGAATGAAATCAACCCATATGCATACACAGTGAAGAACAATGTGCAGAGTACACAGAATCATGTTCAAGATCAAACAGGGACAAATACCTTATAAGAATCATTTTTACCGCTTTTAAATTTAAACATAAAGCTTTAAAATTTGTTTACTCACCAACAAAATTCTGAACAAGGAATAAAGCTAAGGTGATGAAGACTGCAGTTGAAAACTGTTGCTTGAAATTTTGTTTTGAATCGACCGAGTTCTTCCTTGGTTTTTTTTTAGCAAGTTACTGAACGAACCACAAGAAGATGCATACAAATATATAGAAAACAACAGTTGAATAGGGGAAGGCAATATCTGGTCAGCTCCTACCTTTATAAACAGATTTTTTTATAATATTTTGAAATGACAAAATTGTTGGCCGAGAAGATAGCAAGTACATATTTTTGTTTGCCAAATATGTTTACATACTTATTATGTTTATCTGTACATAAACATTTGTATGCAGACATATATTTGCAGGCAATTACTTGGTTTGCAAATGAAGCTTTTATTTTGTGTGTAAGCATTTCCCTATTACTTCCAGTCCAAATAGTTTATACACATGTGCTTCTGTCAGGTATTGATTTATGCTTTGGTCTTGTATGAAGATGCTATGTTTTACCTTTTTCTCTTTTATACTTTGACTATGTTCTTGAGAATAAAGATAAGTTGTTTTGTTATTTTATGAACATATATAGTTTCAGGTTGTAGTTTATACACTTCTAGTTGAATAGTTTACACTTATATGTGTTATGTTTTCATTTTGTTTTGCTTACTGACTTTTATAGTTATGATGTATGTTTAACAAAATTATCTAATCTTTGTTTTTTCTTTTATTTTCACTCTAACTATCAATGTTTAAGTTATTTTCAATATAGTTTACTTGCTTATATTTATATTTATTCCTATTTGTACTTTACTATCAATATTTTGTATTCGACAATCAATATTAAACTTAGATTCATGAGTTTACTTATTTATTTATATTTATATTTTATATTTTGATTATTTTACTTTATGTTTTCAAATTTACAGTTTATGTTGTATGCTTGCTTATTTATTTTAATCCTATTTGTATATTAACTATTAATATTTAATTCGCATTCATATGCTTACACCTTTATATTTTATATTTTATATTTCACTATAAATATTTAAATTATAACCTTAAGTTTTACTTATATTTGATATTTATATTTATATTAATAACCTTTGATTTTATTTTGAAGATTATTATCCATATCAATATATTTATTTATCACATGTTAATAAGACAAAGTATTGTAATTCCATCATATATGATAAATTTTATTTTAATTGAATTATATAAGAATGATTTTACTGTAAACATTATTGGGATTTACTTTAAATTCCCAAATCACTCTCCTTTTTTAAAATACAGTTTATATAAATAAATGGCAGTATTTCCAAATCATATTCATTTTAAGATGATCAAATTACTTTTTATTTAATTAAATTAAATATATATATTAAGATAAACGGGGCCAAAAATCCAGGGTCGTTACAAATATATTTGAAATGGAAATGATATCGTATTTGGTTTTGAAATGGAAATGATATCATATTGATATGGTTTTGAAATGGCAATGATATTTTTGTTTTGATGTACAAACTATTTTGAAAATGACCGCGGTGTTATAATAACGTTTGGTTGTTAAAGAGACCGGGAACGGAAGTTGTCATACTCTTTGCCAAATCCGAAACCACTTTAACAACTGTGTATACAGCGGAGATTCCAGAATGAAGTAGGATGGTGGCGACATTCTATTGAGGTATATATGTGGACCCGACTCCCTTGAGCTGGCATAAGGTGGCTAAAACAGGAGTGATTCTCGGGCAAAGTGAGGTCATTCCTCCGATTGGGCACATTCCTTCGATATTATATTTTTCCTTTGTGATTGATTTTGTGGCCACCCTTGATTTTGATTTGGGAGTGTGTTCCGAGGTGAACGATAGTAGATACTATGAATTACCATTAGTCCGGATGCGTAATTGGTATATCTACTCTGGCATTGCCTAGTTGTGCCGTGTCACCTACCCTAGCGTGCCTTCTACGAGTTTGATTTGTGTCGTACCTATGGAGTATCCTCCGGTAGCCTCCTGATCTGGAGGTATTACGGTACTGTATAGATTATTGGCACTATAAAATGTGTTAAGGGGTATATGGGTAACGCCTTAACGCTATTTTAATAGTTTACTTTACTTTAGACATTATTATAATAATGTATATTACTACATAGTAGATAGTTTAACGGATCCTTGGAGGATGGCTATACCAAACATCCTTTGAGTTACTTGTATTTCAGTTGCTATTTCACTTGAATTAGATTTACTGATATAAGAATGTTAATCATGACTCGAGTGTTTTGTGTATTTGCTTTACACTTGGGTCAGATGAGTGATACAACTTTTAAGACTTACCTTTGGAGTTGGAGCTTCGCTTAGAGATCCATTTATCTGTTCAGCTTGTAGTTATTCAGTTGATTCCAGTGATGCATTCCGATCTTGTATTTGACTATTATATTTGAGACTTCTGTTGTATCTTATTTAACCTTTTTATATATATTGTAGCTTCATGAACTACTATTCTATTGTTTTCACTGCTTATTGTTATATTACATTGTGTTTATGATTCTGTGATTTATTTATTTACTGTATATGAGTTTTCAAAATTTAAATTAACAATATGATATTTTGAGCAATTCAACTCTGACATGTGCGAATGGCTGAAAATACCAGGATGTTACTTCGCTGCTTATGGCGCCATACTCTAGGCAGATACTGAAGAGTGAATCATCCATTCAGATCCAATGCAGGATTGATGCTTCCCTTGTCAAATCTGGGGTAAGAATCGATGTGCAGACATTTTGGTCGCACTTATTTTGAATTGCCCTTTTAGTCGGATCATGGTAAGAGTCACCGAATGAATGGCCGTGTTGCATTCATTTGGAGTTTGATGGTAGTCACACCCATTCAGTATAGGACATCCAGCTAGGTCCGTTTTGCTTATTTGCGTCTCCCTGTCGAATCAAGGATGAAATTTTGTCTTATAGGGTTGGATTACATCCCCATAAATTTACGTTATAGGTTTCATGCCGAGGACAAGAGTTGATGCACGGATGGTCATGTCGTGCCCACTTAGTGTTGAATGGTCAGATCGCACTATATTTTCTATGATAAGTGCGCCCCCAAGTCTGGGGAAGAGTTGGAAAGCGGACGGTCGAACCACATCTACTTTTTATACTACAAAACTTGCTGAGGAATCAGAGTCGATAGATGGACAGTCGAATCACATCCCTTCAGGTATTTATATTCCAATCCATGCTTTAAGGACTGGAGTTGGTTGATGGGTGGTCAGGCACACCCATTTGGTGTTTTTATTCCAGTCTGCGCTCTCAGGACAAGTGTTAGTTGGTGGGTGGTCAATCACACCCATTTGGTGTTTATACTCCAACCCGCACACACGGGACAGAGTTAGCGATGGGTGGTCAGTCACACCCATTTGGTGTTTATACTCCAATCCTTGCTCTTGGGACCCGAGTTAGGTGATGGGTGGTCAGTCATACCCATTTGGTGTCTATACCCCCAGTCCGAGCTCTTGGGACCAGAGTTAGGTGGTGGGTGGTTAGTCACACCCATTTGTTGTTTATACTCCAGTTAGCGCTCTCAGGACCAGAATTAGTTGACGAGTGGTCGGTCACAACCATTTCGTGTTTATACTCCAGTCCATGCTCTAGGGACCAGATTTATTTAACATACGGTCGATCACATCTATTTAACGATTAGGATCTTATTCATGCTCTCGGAATAAGGAGTGGGTCAAGTTCGTAGATGGTCGGACGCCATCCTCCTTAATCCAATAAGCGAAACCGTGGATGGACAGATTCATCTTCTTCGAGCTTGAAAAAAGAAGGTGAGGTCATGGGTGGACGGGTCTACCCTCCTCAATCTTGGAAGGAGGTGGGGTCGTGGATGGACGGATCCAGCCTCCTCGAGCTGGATGGTCGGATCACGTCTAATTTAAGCTTAGGCTGTCAAACATCCACTTGCATCTGGGATAGGAGCCGACACGTAGACGATTGTGCTGCATCGTCATTGATTTAGATTCTGCTTCTGCCAAGCTTAAGGAGTAAGAGTAATGCTCTGGAGAACTTTGAGTTTTGGCGAAAGAGTGGATGGTCGAATTACATCCATTTAGAGTCATGTAATTGCCCTTGGTGTTAGGGGAAAGAATTAGGGAGTGGATAGTCAAGCCATGTCCACTTGATACTTTGCGCTCTTCTAGTTAGATCAGGGAAGAGAGTTGGAATGATTGCTCCTAATGATTAGTGAGATGGCAGTCGGTCCATGATGATAGTAAATTGGGGCTCCGGCCTTTATGAAGTCAGTTTAAGGCATGATTGTCTTGCCGAATCATAGACTCATGCTGGAGAGTGAATGGTCAAATCATATCCACTTTAGACTTGTGTTATAAAATAACCCTAAGTGTCTAATGTAGGATTTGATGCATGGATGGTCACGTCATGTCCACCCTTGGTGTGATTTCGATCTTACCAGGCATTAGAAGAAGTATAAGTATTTTGTCGAGCTTGAAGTACGAGATGGTGAGTGCATTGCTGGGACATATCACTCCAAGCCTTTCTTAGATCTCCAGTTAAATTGCATAGGCGAATGAGTGGATGGTTGGTAGCATCCACTTTGTACTAGAGTCCTGACATTGTCGGTCTTTTCCACTTTGATGCCTTGCCCCCAAGTCAGGGGCATATAGTAGCTGATGAGTGGTTGAATCATGCTCCTAATGATGATAGCTCAATGACCCGATCATAGTCCACGGAGGTTGTTTGGCACCCAACCTTGAGTAATTAGTTACCTGCACCATTTGCAAGTAGTTAATCCACATTGGATATATTTCTCAACATAAATGAAATTGAAATAGAAATAATTCAAAAAGATCGTAATAAATCTCATTGATAAGTGAAGCAGCATCGTATGCTCGCTATTGCACTTCGGTCCAGCCCTTCTAGTTGGAAGTCTAATATAGGTGGTTCTATTTAATCAAAGTTCTTAATTGATAGGGTCGTGTTTTCCTAGCCTGCCGTTTGATGGGGCTTGCAAATATTGTCGAAGCTTCCTTCTGGAGCAGCCTTAGCATCCACGGTAGCCATCTAAAGAAGAGGAGTTTCCTAATCTAGAGTATGGAGTAGGTTCCCTCCTTATCTCGCCTTATCAATTCGTTGGCTGTCAGCATCTTTATTCCCTTCAACAATATGAGAAATAGAACTGGTATGCCTAACCATGATTGACAGTTTTTTTGACGAATGGGGGAAGACATCTACATTTGATGGCATTCATCACTCTTGGTGGTATCCGTTCGCCATTCTCAATTCATGAGGTAGCGTCAGGGATTGTATGCCATGCTTCTAGTCATATGGAGACGGCATGATCAAGTTGTGGGCATTTGAAGATGGTTCAGTGGTGACTAGCTATGCTTTAAGTTGGCAAAGTAGACAGTGTAGGGCAGTTGTCATATTAGCCATCGTGCTATAGTTGTCAATTAAAATATATAAAGGCTGGTCAATTGGGGGGAAGTTGCAATCCACCTTGGAAGCATGATACAGTAACCAACTCTAGTTCTTGGCATATTAGCTTGATTCTCCAGCCTTCGGGAGCATTGTTCAAGTGGTAGTTTCTTGCAAATTCCTTCACTGCAATTTAGCATCTGTTGTTTTAATCTCCATTGTCCCCGTCAGTCATGGAACGATCAGGAGAGTGGATGGAATATTCTTCCATTAAGTCAAGTTTTGAATTCACTATGCGGAGGCACTACAAATGTGGCCATATTTTCGAAGGATCGATACGAAAGTTGACCGATATAAGAGTGGCCATATTTTTTGAATATGAAAATGTGGATACGAAAATCACCATATTTGATGGATACAAAAATATGGATACGAAAAGCAGGAGTGAGTTTTCTGAAGGGCTCAAAGGAGGAGCTTTTTGAGAGCTCGGAGGAGAGCTTTTTAGATATGGAAAATATGGTAGTGCGCACCATGTTGAATGTACTTCTTCTTAGATTTGGAGCAATCTGAATAGTATAGACGGAATCATTAGAAGCCAGATATGGATCTCATCCTTAGATTTTAGCAATCCAACAATGGCAGGGGATCCATTGATATAGAGAAAAGCAGAGTTCCCTCAGTGAAAGCACTAATGTGTTTGTATCAAAATTGGACACAACACTCATCAGATGTAATTGAAGAGATTAGGATGAAGAATGTAAATGTAAAAGGAGTCTAATCTAACAATCACACCATATAAAGTAAGCGAAAATAGAAGAAGACAAGAGTTTAAAGTGGTTCGGCATTGTAGCCTACGTCCACTTTGAAGAGTTTTTTATTTTATTGTCGATTCTCAACTGAGTTACACAGTACAAATCACTAGCACTCAAGTTATAATGGAATGACATAGGAGATCCCAAAGTCCCATTTATGTAGGCGTTGGAGTACTATTTAAAGGTGCAGTCTAGAAATATCTGGCTTAGATCTTGGATTACCCCTTCTCACATGTGGATGGGCCGACCAGATCGATCCATGTACATTTCATATCGATCAAGATTTGCTCCTGTTGGGCTGAGATCAATCAGAGACATTCTTGAGGTGGTAGGCACGCTCCTACGAAAATTTGGTAGCATTTGGACTTGTACATTTTGAGTTATGATCGATCTAAGATTGATTTTGCAATAGGCTGAACTGTGCGTATCAATCCCTTCGTATCGATCTACTTCGGATCGATGGTTATTCGTATCGATGCTTGTATATGCTCTTCGTATCAATCGTTGGAGGCCGCTTCGTATCGATGCTTGCTGCTAACTTCATACCCATTTGTTGGTTGATCAATACGAAGTGGGTGGAATTACATGATCAATATGAACTAAACACATTGATTGATAATGTGGTGTGATCAATACGAATAGGATGGAAGTGTTAACTGATGGATACAAACATGATGGATACGAGTTAAGCATATCTCACTTGAATTCATAAAACAGATTTCTCATTCAACTTCAAATCATGTTTCAAATTCATTACGTAATCCAAATTCGTAAACCAAATTTAGAGAAATATAATTATTGCAAAATACGCCAAGAGCGACATATGACGATGCCCCCTTGGTTAATTAGAGTCTAAATATAGGAAATTAGACAACTTTGTCATTACAACCAAGACATAGCAGAATCAAATAGAAAAGAACTTATAATAGCTAGTTTGCCTCCTGCACGTCTCTGGTAGCTTATTCGTCTTAAAGAGGACCTAAAAACCTTAACTCTCAAGCTACTCAAAATCAATTGAGCACCCAAAAGTTTACTGGGGAAATATAAACTTTAAGTCAGACATAAAACCTGGTGTGAATAAAAACATATCATCTCAAACCATATAGATATCTAGTGAGACCACGCCACTTAGCAGAATGGGTTTTCCCTTCACTAATATCTTAACCAAAATTTATAATAACCATATATTGTGCTGCATCCACAATTATTAAAAAATAACATAATAAAATATATCATGATGATATGTAAACAAGCAATATATTTTGGATTTCCCATCCTCATTCATTTGACTATCTGTCCCGGTTATAGTTTCTTGGGTCATATTAACCGAATAGTTTTCATGGGCCGACTAATAACTTGTTCCAAGCATATAGACTATCTGTCCCGTTTCATAGTTTTATGCGCTCACTAAGAGCCTGCTAGTATCTACCAATAACTTCATCTAATTATAGTTTCCATGGACACACTATGAACCTATTGGCTTCTCCAATAACTTCTACGATGTCATAGTTTTCGTGGGTTGACTATGAAGCTATTGATCTCTGTCAACAACTTAATTCGGATATAGTTTTCATGAGATCATTAAGAACCTATTGGCCACTACCAATAACACTTCCTAAACATAGTTTTCATGGGTTTATTATGAACCTATCTAACTGACAACTCTTTGATCTGTCTTTGGGCATCATACGTTCTGGTCTACCTGACCTCCTGGATGCAATTCTACTCACACAGGAGTCAATTCAACATACATACATACATACATACATACATACATACATACATACATACATACATACATACATACATACATACATTCACTACTGGGTCTACCTTGCTGGATATTCTGCCCCTAATACCCAAAAATACATTTATGGGTTAATTATAAAGTGAATATATTTATAGAAGAAGCACACATGATAACTAATCACTACATGATAACACAACTATCCATGGTTAGTATCCTTGTAATCATTTTCAAATGAAACATGGTTAATACCTTTAACCTATTATCTTAGTAAGGAAAACTACTTGAAAAAAATCCAAATCGAAATGCCATTTAAAAACTCTTTTATGTCGCCATGGCTTTATCTTTAAAAATTGAGATTGGGTACCTTATTTTGAAAACAATGGCTTTTGAAACCTTAGACTTTCTCTTGTGAAAGTACCAAAATATAACCTTCGAAAGTATTCAAACCTTCTTTTCAAAACACTTAAATATATGCCTTTCGAAACAATCTAAATGTCCCCTTCGAAAGCATGAAAACCTTCCTTTCGAAACCATTGAAACATTCCTTTTCAAAGTATTAAAGCTTATCTTTCAAAACCTCTTAGTCCAAGTAGGATTTGTAAAAGCATAGTTTCGAAACCATTTGAAAGTACCTCCTTCATAGTCTTTGGGTTTAATCTTAAATATAACTTCTAGGGCAAGGTGAACATAAGCGAAAGTAACCCTTTCGAAAGCACAAATCTCCAAGTAAAAGAATTAAGGGGAAATATATGGCTTCGAAATCACCCTTTTGAAAGCAATAATCTTTAAGTAAAATAATAGGGAGAAGGATAGCTTTGAAACGATCTTTCGAAACCATTGCCTTCAAAACCTTTAATATAAATGACTACACGGTCCCTTTCAAAAGCATTAGGAAGTGGGCAATATTAATAAAACACAAACTTTCCATTCTAAAGCATTGTTATAAGGCTATAAAGTAAAGCGGCCTATAAGCTATTCGAAAGGTATGAAGACGACAATTTGGTTTCGACTAGGTTCAAAACTACCCTTTCGAAAGCCCTTTTTTTTAAATCTTAATACGCGGCAACTCAATCGAAAGCTACTTTTAGAACGAGGGCAAGTGGCAATCCCTTCGAACGATATATAAAAGTACTTCAACCATTTATAAATCTTCTTTGAAAACAAAGTAAGTGGGAACTCTTTCGAAAGAAAACCGGAAGCAAGTGAGTTGATTTGAAACTATTTAAAATGGCTGCAACACCTTCGAAAGAAAGCTTTCGACACCATCCCCTTTCGCCTGTCTCCAATACACTACATACCAAATATTTGATAACATGTGCATTGGCTTTGATGGAGTTTGGAAGGCAATTAGGGATGATTTCGAAAGTAGGCATATTGAAGTGGCAAGCTTGTAATTTAAAGCAAAACTGATTTCTATACCTTTAAAAGGAATTCCTTTATACGTAACTTTCCTTATTTGTCAAACAATGATTGGTTTCCAAATCCTTTACCATAATATTTTTCTACAAAGAATGTAGAATTTATCCATTAATAATAAAAATATTTTAGCAAAGAACCCTACCCCCTTAACAAAACAATTAAAGCATTTATTTCCTCCAACTTAATTAATTTAATTTCCATAGTAAATCATTTAGGAAAAATCCTCAAAAATCATTTTAATTCACTTTTAATATATTTTCTAACATATAAATTTTGGACTCGAAATACTTTATATAATTGCCAAAATTAATTTTAAACCCAAATTATCTATCCCTTCCATTAAGAGTTCATAGTAAATTATCGGTAGCTTGCATAATTATGGAAATTTAAACCGTCTCCAAATTAATGTTTTACATAACATATTAAATCCTCATGGCATTCAAATCCCATTTTATCCGACTTTAACCTTAAAAATTGAATCAAACCTTTTTCAAATATACTTTTTTAGATCCAACATGACATACAATCAAAGCATATCATCATTAAAATCATCCAAACAGTTTTAAAATAATAAACCCGAAATTAAGATGTTCATTAAAGCATATATGAGATGGTTTTGATTATTATTCACCTTGTTTTGGATAAGGAGATTGAGATTTGATTTTGCTTAATTCTTCCTTACTTGAATCTTTAGATTTTAGTTGATTTTGATCCTCAGGATTATGACCGGCCTTACTCTCTTTTGTTTTTATGGAAGTATGAAAATGAGAATGAGATAAGGGTTTAGGGGTTATGGGGTTATACATGGCTATTCCCATAATACCCTTGCCTTATTCTCTTTTATAGTTAACTTATAAAACCATTTCATAAATCCCCCCATCACACTAGTCTTTACATTATTCTATTAAATTTACCCTATTAAATCTTTTAAATAATGTTATTTAAAATTAAAGGTGTTACATATGTCCATAAATCGCTATATTTTCAGTACTTAGAAAAATTTCACATACTTATGTCAACGGTATAAGTGTATTCACACACATTACACCTCACATCTTAGAAAATGCACTTAAATACTTATCTCTATGGCATAAGTATATTTACAAAATTGAGAAAGATTTTCTTTTTATTTGATTCTCAAATCATTTATAAATTACTTACAATTCTCCAAAACCATTTATAAACCATTTTATAAATCTCTTAAAAAACATTTATAATCCATTAATAAAATTCAATCACTTATAAACCCTCTTTGTACATTTTCTAAAATCATTAATGAATCCACAAATCATTGATAAACTTCTATCACAAATCTATAAATCCGTTTCTTAAACTCATTTTAAATACCTAACCATTTATAAAATTCTTTTACCTTGTAAATAAACTTCCCTTAAGTATTAAACCATTTTGTAAAACTTCTCCTATATTTATACGTCTCAAAGACATTTATAATTAATTAAAAATCATTTACATCAAAAACACTATTATATACTAATATAGTTTATTAACAATAACATTATAGATAAATAAATAATGATTTTCAACCTTAAACGTCTTAAAATAATAATTTATAATTTTTAGGACCTTATCAATAAAACACTAAAAATAAATTTTCAACATTATTATAAATAACAACAACTAATTTCCAAACAGTATTAATAACTCATTATTATTAATTTCATACAACATTTAATTAATTAAATTGGATAACTTTTCAAAATATTAAAATATCGATAAATAACTTTTAAAACAACATTAAATATAAATATATAAATTTATCAATATTGATTACAAATAAGTAACTTTAAAATAATAATAAATTTAAATAATTGACTTTTTTTAAAATAATGTTAAATATAGTACATATCTTATAAAAGGATAGAATAATAGGTTGAAACAAAGTAGAAAAATTAAATCTTTAAAACAAAATATTTTCGAAAACCTAATTTTTGGATTTAGAATCATTTCCTGTCTCAAAAATCCAATTCCAACTCAATTGGCAATTTATAGTATATCAAAATGCTAATTTTCGCCAATAGCCACCAAATGCTAAACAAATATTGAAATTGATTTTTTTATCACTACTAGGGTTTAATTTTCAAACATATAACAATGTTACCGTCGATAGTCGGATTCGTTATTCAATAATCCATATAAAAGGAATATTATTGAAATAATTTAAAGATAATGAGGAATCCCGTTGGATCCCTCCGAATTGTTACCCCTGCATCAGTGCTCATATAATCAGCACATATACATGTTAATAAAATCAACAGTTGTAAGGAATCTTGTTGGATCCCTCCAACTTGTTCCCTTACATCAAGACTCATATATATATGACCAAATAATATAAATCAACTGCTTCGAGGCGGGATCATATACAAAGGGTCATCCTCTCTTACATGAGAACATAATAAAGTCTCATCCGCTTCAAGGACGAGAATATATCCAAACCAACTAATATAAAATAGTATCTCATCTAATCAACAATTTTTATTAACTATATATCATACTAGTTAACCAAAAAGTGACTTTAACTCATCGAAATTTCTGTCGTTGCCGTGGCGTTCTGTTTTGGAACTAAAACCCAACGACGTCCGATTTTAGCCCAAATTTCAACTATTCAAATTTGTCCAAACCAGTTCCATTGCGAAGCTTCTGTCGTTACAAGTGGAATGCAAAAATACGCACTACGATTGGTATGAGAGAGTTATTAAAATTTTAAGTTATAGATATTTAAATTAATAATAAAATAACTAATTACATGATTAACTTTTAATTAGCTTTAACAGTATAATAACCTTGCTTAAAATTGTAACCCGCCTTCTTCTGTCTTCCCCCTCACATTCGATTCCCACCCAAATGACCGAACTTCCTCGAGCCGCCACCACTACGACTACCTACAAGCAGCATCATCATCACCTCATGCCCCGCGACCTCGAGAAGCTTCCACTCCCAACCATGCTGCCTATAAAAGCCCCATTGTTGAGAATTCCATCCACAACCAAACTCTGTTCATTTTCCAATTCCCATTGCCTTAGAATGCCGTTAGCTATAAAACTTCGGTCGCACATAACTCTCATCCCAACAAACATTTGTCCTTTAGGCCCCATCGCCCCTAGGTTTACCAAAATGTCGCAACCGCTTAACTTTGCTTTCCCCGATCATCCACGAAACTTGGCCACCTCATCACGATCTAGTGATATTCGACCATCTATTTTCTTCAACTCAATGTCAGCAACATCTTGTTAGTTGACAGCTTCCTCTTGTTGTGCTCCTAGTAGGCCAAAATTATTAGGGTCGTTGGATTGGCCATTTTTGTTTAAACTTTGTTCATCTGCCAAAAATAAGAATTAAAGAGAGGGTTGTGTTTTATAATGTGAAACTAGTATGGTTAAGGCATGATGGAGGTATGGATTAGAGTGTACAAGCATGGGTAGAGTACGGTAATATATATATATATATATATATATATATATATATATATATATATTCCAAATTAAAATATCAAGTTATAAAACACATGAAAATTTCAAACTCTTATTAAGACGTGCTGCCTGACGTTCCATATGTTATACTCCTATTTCGAACACAATAGAACATGCCTCTAGGCCGAATTCAATCATATGTAGAAGGGTCATTATGCAAATGAATGCCGGTTAGGAAAGGGAAAGAAGGATGCAGACAAGAAGAATGTGAAGTGCTTTAACTGTGATTAATTTGTGAATTATAAGAACCAGTGTCCAGAGTCAGTCAAGATAGCCAAGGGGAAGGTCTTTGCTATTAGATCATCAGCTAAGCCTACTGCAGCTAATAAGAGAAAGACTGTGATGGAAGGTAAGTTTTTGATTCAGAGTATACCAGTTAGGATAATATTTGATACCGGTGCATCATATTCATTTATATCTCAGTGTTCGGTTGATAGGTTATGCTTAGAACCTACAAACTCTATTCCTTCCTTAAGGGTTGCGAATCCAATATGAGGGTATGCAACTCAATGATGAGATGTGACCAGTTAGAACTTGATTTGTTAGGTTATAAGTTTGCATGCAGTTTTTGTGTTTACGATTTCATATATTTTGGAATCATTATGGGTATGGATTGGTTGAGAATGTACGAGGCTAGGACATTTTGCCAAGATGGGGAGATATCTTTGAGACACCCTGACAGTCATAACCGAATTATTTTCTTAGTATAGAATTTTGAAAGGAGTAGTTGTGCTATGCTAAGTGCAATGGAAGTGGGAGAAGAGCTAAGTCAGGTTCGAATATAAAAAGATTTCAGATGTCTTTGAGTCAATCATAGGACTACCTTCGAAACAAGCTGTTGAGTTACAGACAGATCTTATGCTAGGAACGAAACCTATAAGTAGACCACCTAACAGGATGACCCCGACTGAGATGAATGAATTAAAGGTGCAACTAGTGGATCTTGAAGGAAGGAATTTTATTAAACCAAGTAGTTCGCCATGGGGAGCGGCCATGTTATTCGTGAAGAAACCAGATGGGTCGTTTAGGATGTGTATCCACTATCGTAAGTTTTACAAAAGGACGTCAAAGAATAAGTACCCTCTTCCTAGGAAAGATGATCATTTACTTAGTTGAGTGGAGCCAGAGTGTTTTCCCAATTGGATTTGGCGATAGGTTTCCATCAGTTGAGAGTGGCGAAGGACAGCATTCCTTTGACAGCATTTCGAACTAGATATAGTTCGTATGATTTATTAGTAATGCCATTCGCGTTGACGAATACACCTACTTTCTTTGTGGATTAGATGAACTGAGTCTTCCGAGAGTATTTGGATTGATTCGTGTTGGTTTTTATAGATGAAACTTTTGTATACTCTAAGGATGAGAGATATCATTAAGATCATCTTAGAATTTTGCTTGAGACGCTAAGGTAAATCCGCTAAAGGTGAAGTTTTCCAAGTGTCATTTTTGGAAGAAAGTGGTTAAGTTTCTTGGTCACGTGGTTTCAGTGAAAGGACTGTCAGTCGATCTAGATAAGATCGAAGCTGTGAACAATTGGGAGAGACCAGAGACGGTGATCGAGATCAGAAGTTTTCTTAGATTTGCTGGCTACTACCAAAGGTTCATCAAGGATTTCTCACGAATAGCGACGCCTTTGACTAAGCTTATCAAGAAAGAGGTGAAGTTTGTTTGGTCCGACAAATGTGAGGAAGCATTCCTTAAGTTAAAACATTTGTTGACAATGCTCCAGTGTTAATAGTTCCAGATGGAAACCAAGGGTTGGTGTATGCACTAATGCATATGGGACTGGATTGGGAGCAGAGTTAATGTAAAGGGGCAAAGTCAATGCTTATGCATCTAGGTAGCTTAGACCGCACAACGTAAGCTACCCTGCTCATTACTTGGAGTTGGCAACGGTGATTTTTGCCTTGATGATTTTCAGGCATTATCTCTTGGGGGAGAGATTTGAGTTGTATATCGATCATAAGTCTTTAAGATATTTGTTCTTTCGAAAAGAGTTGAATACGAGATATAGAGATGGGTAGTGTTTTTGGCTATTTATGATTTTGGTATAGAATATAAACCAGGGAAAGGTAATAAGGTGGCTGATGCTCTTAGTAAAAGTGTAACACCCCTAGTTTTTGATAATATTATTAAGAAGATTTAATTAGATAAATAAAGTAAAATAATGATGATAAGGAGATTTGAACAAATTATATACATAGGTCCGTGCTTATTAACAAGATAAACGGGCTTTAAAATGATTTATTGGTTAATTGAACCATACATGGGCATATTGGTAAATTAGCCAATTTATTATACACGACCATATCTTTTTGGACTTGCCCATTCATATTTCATTTCCACTTTCACAAATGAAAAATATAAAACCTAAACCAAAGCCAGCCATTACCAAGGAAGAAGGGAAGAAATTTATCTAAAGCCGAGGATCAAAAGTTAGAAATGAATAATCAATAGTAAATCCAAATTCCTCATCAAGTTCAAGGTGAATAATAATCTCATACCATCTATTTTTATTCTATGATTAGATGGTTTTGGATTTATGATTTTAATTCGTTTTTGGGATAAAGTAGATGATGGTATGCTTGAGTTATATTATGTTGATTTATTGTAGTTCATACGCATATGAGTTTGCACATTTTTGATGTAAAACCGAGAATATACAATTTCAGATGGCCATGGAAAATTTTTATGTTAAGTAAAACATGATTTTAGATATGGGTTTTAATTTTCAGAATTTTCCAAGCTATAGAAATTTTATTATGAATTTTTGATGAAAAATATGATATAATCCGGTTTAATATTTATTTTGAGAATTTCAGGAAAAAACTGGGTCTAAAATTTTAATATATTTGAGTATATGATGAAATTGAATTTCTATGATTTTGGGGATTTTTCGGAATTGATTTAATAGGGAAAATAAATTATTTTAAAAGAAGGACTTTTTTGAAATAATTGGTTTTAGTATATGGAAGGGCTTAAACCTTATGTTTTTATGGTTTTAATTTGATATAAATGCGGCAGTTTCAGATGTAAAGTATTTGGAAAGTTTTTATGGAAGCCAATCAATGGTTTACAAATAGGAATGTCGTTAGAAAGTAATTACTAAAAAGTGCTATATTTCAGCCTTTAAATCATAATTAAGTGATCCGCCTCTATTAGTAAGTACCTTTCAAATACAATGACCCCGCCTCGTCCCAGTTGAAACCAATATAGTTAAAACCACCATAGTTGAAACCAACATACAAGATATCACTTAGATGTTATGCAATGGACTGGAAGGAGGGCGAAAGCCTTGGTGTCGAAAGGCTGCCTTTTGATGGAGTCGAAACATTGCTTTATTTTCATAAGTTAACATTCTTGCCTTGTTTTACTTAAAGCTTTCGACATAGTCGAAATATATGCTTCTGAAAGGGTTTTATAATTAGCGTTCGAAGAAGGTTGTCATGTTGTGTCAAAGTATTTGCTTTGAAGGAATACCTTTTCTCCTTTAAGTAATTGCTTTCGAAAGGGTAGGTTCCGACCAAGTCGAAACCTACCCCCTACTCTACCCTTCGACTATACCAACCAATAATGTTTTCAAAAGGTTATCTTTGTTTTTACTTAAACTAAGCCTTTTTCTAAATGCTTTCGAAATGGTTGAGGGTTTCGAAGGTGATGGAGTCGAAAGGGGGTTTCGACTCTATCCTTCAAAGTGTTGATTTTGAAGGCCTTTGTTTTGGCTAAGATGGTTCCGACACCGTCAGTTTCTCCAAATTTATTTTGTTAGTTTTGAAAATGATACTTCCATATATGACCATTTTGATCCAAATTGTAACGACCCGCCTTTTTGGACAGTTTAAACCGACGATCAAATACACATGCCGATTCCAAACCATTCAAAAGGACAGATGGTTATTGGGGTAAATATGAAAAGAAAGGAAAGAGAAATAAGGGAAATGAAACAACACAGAATCTCGCAGCGGAACGATAAAATATAATAGTCAAATAAACAGTTCATGAAGCTGTTTACTATACTTTGACAATTATTTATACAACCTTTATCAGAGTTTTACATATACAACAGAACAATTAAAATAATGCAGCAGATAGCATGACGCACAGATAATAATAGTAATAGTGTACCAAATCTTCGTCTTCGTCCTCCAGAATAGATCTTCAAAAAATCTGAAAAACTCAGGACTGACCCGAGCGTAATGAAAAGACAAAACACTCAAGTCAGGACTAAAATATCCCTATGAAAGTTAAATCAATCGTAAATAAATATGAGTGTAACGGCGTCAGAGATGTTTACGGGGTTTGACATCTCATATCCAGTGTCAACGTGCGTGCAATAACTCAAGAGATGTTACGGGATTTTCCATCTCTTAAGGATCCGTTAAACTATCTACTATGTAGTAATGTACGCTAAGTAGACAATGCCTATCAGTAATATAAAGTATCAAAATAGCGTTAAGGCGTTACCATAATCTCCCTTAACACATTTTTATAATGCCATAGTCTATACAGCACCGTAAGCCCCACCATAAACTGGTGGTTATCATAGGGTACCCCATAGGTATAACACAAAACATAACGTAGTGGTCGCGAATAGGATAATCAGTATGACAAGGTACATGAGGCGATACCAACTAGGATACTAGTAGTTGCGTGATCCGGACTGATGTTGAGCATAGCCAGCAGCTACCCCAACACCGCAAAACAATACTCCCGAATAAAGGGGTGCACCCAAATCGAATCACAAATGTAATAGATATGGTATCGAAGAAGTGTGTCCGCTAGAGGTGGCGAACCTCAATGGCCCGACGCGGCTCCTATTTTAGTCATGTGAAGAGTCATCCAATATCAATCTCTTTCTTCAATCAACGCGTTCACCAAACCGTCCACTTCATTCTGGATCAACACTCCACGTATAATAGTTATTAAAGTGGTTTTCGGTATCGACAGAGAGTATGCCCATATCCGATCCCGGTCTCTTTAATAACTACGTATTATTACACCGTTGGCTCTTTTACATTTCAAATCGATTCATAATTGATATCAAAATATCATATTCGCTTCAAAAATCAAATCCATTTCAAATATCATCGTATCTATTCAAATGTAAGATTCCGTTTCAAAAATCGTTTTTCACATCAATAACTCATTTCAGTTTCAAAACCAATTCGAATTTCAATTTAGGTTGCAACTTCATTTAACTCAATTCGTATTTAAATTCAAGATTTAAATATAAACAATCCACTTTATTGACCAGCTTAGAATTTTAGAAAATAGTTTTAAGCAGTTTAAGAGTAGTTTTAAATAATTAAAATAGTTAAAATACTTAAAATCTTAAAATGGATTTGAAATAGATAAATTTAGTTTAAACTAATTTAAATTGGGTTAAGTAGATTTAAAATAGATTAAAATAGTTTAAGTATTCAAAATGGTTTATATAACCGAGTAATTCTGAGAACAAAATAAAAACAGCTTCAAAACCAATCCATTTCAATTATAACTTCTCAATTCAAATCAATTTCAATTTCCATTCTACCGATTCGATTTCGATTTCGATTCAAATCAATGTCAACTTTTACTTCAAATTAATTCAATTTTACATTCACCTTTAATTTATTCAATTTCAATTTATATCGATTTGGAGCTTGATATTCAAAATACCAATTTATAACACTTAACAAAATTATCCTTCAATATTCAAGTTTAAATCCGAATTTCAAATATGATTCAATTTCAAGCTCAATTTCAAAATATCATTTTTATATCACTGTTACTTAGTAATATTCAAAGCTCGAATTAAGGTTAAATCTTTAAACAAATCAATTTTCGAAATTCAATCATATCACGATTTAAATTCCAAAGTCCCCACTTTAATTATTTAACAATTTCTTTTAATCAAAATTTATTTCAACATTCCAAACTCAATTTTTCGATAAATTCGATTTCTATAAATTGATTTCTATTTATAACTTTTAAATCAAAACATTTAAATAAATTTCAAATCGACGATTTTAAAAATTATTAATTTAGCCAATTCGGCATCCGTATATAATTTTCTATCCTATGGCCAAGTAGTTATTTATTTCAATTGAATGTCGGGGATGAGTATATATTACTTAAACCGATCACAGTGTCATATGTATGCATAACAGTATATATAAGCAAATAAACATCCAAACATTTAAATATCAACCAATAACATCCCTCAAAATACATCATCCAATAGACAATACAATTCATGGCAGTTTCATAGTTATCAATGTCAGGTAATTTAATCGCAATTCAAATTTTTTTTTCAATTTAACTGTCAATTTAATTTTTCAACGGTTAATTCAAATGACAAGCTATATGACAATTAAATTTTTATCAAATAACGACAAATAAAATCATAACACATCATAATATAAAATTTAACTAGCATAAAGATATTTAGTACGTTGTGAGCGTTATAAAACACTCACCTTGATTTCAATGTAGTTTCAGCTTTTTATTTCGAATAAAATTAAACGAGCGTTTAATTTTACCCGAAATTTTCACTAGCTCCAAACGACTCCAATCCAATTCCATAGCGTAGTGATCGTCTATACGAACCCAACGCAATTGATTTCGTCGAATTCCGACCTCGTATGAAAGAGATATGCATTTCTAAACATTTGAACGAATCATAAATATAATAAACAGTAATTTCTTTTAGTATACACCTTCATCCAATATGGGCCGCACGATTTGAATATGCAGATCAGGGCCGTGCGCGATAATCTCTTCCCCCCTTCCTCTCTCACGTTCGAACCCACGTACAGGAACCCAACATCACGCACAAGGGCTTTAGGCCGCACCCTCCACGATTGACTATTTGATGATCGGAGACCATCGTTCTGCAGCCCATCACCACGCCTACCTACGCCTGCAACGGCTCCAAGCTCGGCCTCCCCTGGAAGCTCGAAAACCGTGCCCAAACGCACGCATTTAAACACAAACCCTCGTCCATCCATAGCTCCAATCGCGATCCTGACCGTTGGATAGGTTGCTTTCGACGAACTCTACAGTTCTCTAGTTGAGAGTTTCTCGAAATAGTGTGTGGGTTTGAAGAATGAAAAGGAGGAAAGAGATGAGCTACCGGCCATTGATTATGTAAACGGCGGCTGGACGCTGTTTGCCCTAGGGTTTGTTTTACTATGCAAAATGAATATATTGAAGTGCTTATATAGAAATTTCAACGAACGGTATTCACCCGGAATTTCCAAACTCCGATTTACGCATGGTGACCGACGTTTCTATGGTTTATCCCACATTCCGGACATAATGGAATTGGTTTCGGAAGCTAATTCGATCGTCTGTATGAGTTATGGCAATAAACGATCGATTTTAAATTAAATCGATTAAACGAATTTCTAGGCGTTTTGGCTCGCCCCGGACAACCGGTAAATCCGATTGATACGAAATTAGAAATCTTACAATAATATCACATTACGGATCCGATGGAACTAGTTTCGTCGAAATCTGAGACTGTTTGAAAAATGAGTATTTTAACTCGTCAATTAAATATTAAAACAATTTAGATGCGTTTCGAGCTGCCACGGTCAAACGAAAACTCCGATTGCTATGAAAATGAAATCCGATAATAACAAACTGTTACGGATCCAATGGAACTAGTTTCGTCCAATTCTGAGACTGTTCGAAAATTGGCTATTTTTCAGTCGATAATTAAATATTAAAATATTCAATTTTCACAATTTACTTTTAATTCAAATTTTAAAAGTTCCACAACATCATTCTTACTTTAATATGATAAAATAAAATTTTACAAATCATTTTTAATCATATTAAACCCGTTATTCAATTATCCAATAATTTCAAATTTTAAAACCTTATTAACTCTATTATAATCCCAATATAACTTATATTCACTTTGGAAACCAATCCGAATCATATTAAATCAAATTTTAATTATTCACTCTATTTTCATATATTAAATTTCAATATCAAATTGGTCATATCAAATTCGGAATTTAATTTTTCAAACATCTGTAATATTAAATTTAAACAATTTGATTATTCTTAAATCACTATCTTTTGAGATATTCAAAACGAACTTAAAAATTTAACAAATTCAAATTATAGAACAACCATTTCCATTATACGGTTATCCAATTCCCATTATTAAATTATTCAATAAATTCCAAATATTAAATTTAAACAATTTCGATTATCCAATTATTCATTATCTTTTGAAATATTGAAATTGAACTTATAAGAATCAACTTTTAAAACCAATTCACAATTTAGAACACTATTTTCATTTTACAGTTATTCAATTATTCAATAAGTTTTAAATATTTAATTTAAACAATTTACCTGTTCAATATTCAATATTTGGTTTTTAAATAGATTTTACTTATCAATCAATTACTCTATTATACCCAATGAATTCAACATTTATTATCCTATTCAACTTTTGATTGCAAAGGCATTCACTAATTAGCTTTTATTTTTCATTACTTGGATAATTATTGTCGCAATTCATTCCAGTTATTATTATTTCAAACGAATTATAATTTTTTTTCTATCATTAAATCATGAAATCTTATTAATTTAGCTATTTTAATTATCGAAAATTTACGGGTTGTTACACTCTCCCCCACTCAAAACTTTCCGTCCCCGTAAAGGAAAAAAGAAGGGAAAAGGAACTGAGTATAGAATTCAACATTAGATATATTTTATTCAAAGTTACCAACTTATAAAACAATCAAATTCCATTTATAAAGTCATAACTACGCTTCCACTCAGTTACTCCGAACGGCTTTCTAACTTTAAAAGTTAGTTACCAAAACAAGTTATAAAAAAAAATTAAAACTTGAAAATTTTCCTAACACCCGAATTTACGGAAAATTTCGGCAGAGTCTCCTTTGTGCGGCTCGATAGAAAAAAAAAGACAGTATATATATCACAAATATACATCTCATCAAGTGATGAGGCATCCCGAAAGGAAAAAGGTGTAAAAGTACGGTATGTAATCCGAGATATGTACCTTATATATTATTAGCGTGCATATACAGCTAATATAGCGCAAAAGCGAGCTCCAAATGTGAAGCAAGCGCAATCCGCACCTACTAAACACTCAACAAACCATGAGAAACATGCATATATGAAAATAATATCAATATACATCATATAGCAACATAACAACTACATGTGCCAACATAGCAAATGCAACAAACAACAAATGCATCCAACAAATCAATTATCATCCAACTATCATCCAACAAATCCATAATCAATCAATATAAATTCACTTCTCATTAATATTTATTCACTTGGTTTTAAATTTTAATCATGGTTGATTCATTAACGTTGGATTTTACCAACATTCATTCTCAATTCAATTAGTTAACATTTACTAATTTATATTTACATTAGTTCACTTTCAATTTGAATCAAATTAAATTCTATTTAAATTCATTTAACTTCCAATTTGATTTCAATGACTTATAGCTTTCAATTTACACTTAATGAATTATATACAATCAACTAACAATCATATAACAACCAAATCATACCCAACATAGCCAAATTATTAATTTTACATTCAATTTGGTTTATCTTTTTCAATTCCAATTGATTCTTAGCCACACCAAATTCATTTGTTTACATTTACTTCATATTCAGTTTCAGTTAATAACCAATTTATTTGCGGAACATTTTATTAACCATCACTTTAATTTATAGTCATTCCATAAAAGTCTAACTTCTTATATATGGCTTTCTTAGTTTATAGTTATCTCAAAAGTTACAAATTTATCTTCACATATTTGGCATCTTAAATTTCCAATATTAAGTTTTAGTTAAGTCCGTAAGCCGTGCATATATCATCCGTGAGCAATATCAATCAATCGCTTATTCGATCACAAAATTTCACTTCCAAACTAGTATCGTTCACACGACTCTCTAGTGCGGACTCAGATTTGGTTCCTTGATTGGAAACTGTTACACTCCTTGCATAGCAATATACTATGATAGAGAATTCCAGAATCAAATTAAAAATCCATATCTAGGGTTCGCCGTCGAAAATCGAGTGGAAAATCCTAACTTGGATCGATATAAATCATCTCGAAATTTTGTGCTCGAATTTGGATCAAATCGTTATGCAAATAAACTAATATACGTACAATCTCACGTATAACCTTCCAATGGATTTCTATCCAATTTATCTATACTAAATTATTTTGTTGACTTCTTTTTTTTCCAATTAATTATTCACAATCTATTATTCAGTTAGTATATCATTTCTTTACATAGCATGTTCTTTAACATTATCTTTTCTTAAACATCATATCATAGAATTTGCTTACTCAAGTTCATTTTAAACACTCTATATAATTAATTAAATCCAATTTTATTTTCCAATTGATTCTTAGCTATAAGAAATTCCTTTGTTTACATTTATTGCATTTTCATAATTTCAGTTAATAACGAATTCATTTGTGGAACATTTTATCAACCGATACTCTAGTTTATTAGTCATCCTATAAAAGTCTAACCTCTCATAAATGACTTTTCTTAGTTTACAGTTATCTTAAAGGTTACAAATTCGGAAAAAATTTACAACCCCTTTGCAATTTATATTTATTTTCTATAACCAATTTACAACGATATATTATGATTCATTTATCTTCTTTCTTAAGTTCACTTACTTGTTCCATTTATCCATTTATCATTTCATGCTATATTTAAGTATATAGAAATTTTTTTCACAACCAAATTTCCCATTTATGTACATTTTAATTCCTTTTGAGTTTTCCTTACTTGTATACTTCAATTATTTTCAGGTTCTGTTTATTTGTACAATATCTCATTACATATCCAAAACATCATTTTAACTTTTTAATATTTGGTAAGTCATATTATATTTTATTAGAATGCAAATTTGGTATTATACAAATTTATAGAATTTCATTTGTTAAATAGAATGTTCACAAATTTTATTTATTTAAATCCTCTTTGCCTTTCAACTTTAATGTTTTCCCTAATAATAGCTTAGATATTTTAATCCTCTTATTTTATAAATTATGTTATTCACGTTTCATTCAAATAATTTGAAAATTATTAATTAACAGAACTTAGAAATTTAAATGCTCGGTTTTTCAAGTCGTTTGGAATAAACATACACACCTATATCTTTAATACATATCAAATCATACCTTTGGAGTTTAAACCAAAACCCATTTACCCAAAATAATTTTGAAGAAAATCAAAGCTTCTTAGAAGTCTCCCCACTTTGAGACTCGAAAATGAACGTCGATGATGCTGTGCAGTCATCACCGAAATTATTTTCCAGCGAAATAAGAGAGGAGTATTGAATTCATTCCTTCTTAAAAATCCTTTCAAAATATTTCCTTAAACATTTTCCCACTAATATCTCAATATATTTTCTTCAAAGCTTTGAAAACCATTTTAAAACCTCCGGGTCTTAAATTCAATATTTTCCAATTTAAATCTATTTTAATTTATAAGTCACCTTTATAAAATATTCTTATAGGATTTTCTTTCTTAAAACATTCCACAAGTGTTTTATCATTGTTCATTTTGTAATTCACCTTATTAATTAAACTACAATATCCAATTAATGATAATAACCAATATTATCGTTTCCAACAACCAAATAAGCTAGATAGATCATAATAAATTTTGAAATAAATTCTTTATATACAAAATATAATTAGGGCAAAATTATTTCATTTACCCAATTTCAAAACAATACTATGTCGAATTGTTCTATTTAAGTGTTTAGAGATCCCTATCAATGACGTTAATTACTCGTATTGATCATAACCCATAAGCCACTCAACAAATTTTTCTAACACCAGGATTTACGGAAAATTTCGACAGAGTCTCCTTTGCGCGGCTCGATCGGAAAAAAAATGACAGTATATATATCACAAATATACATCTCATCAAGTGATGAGGCATCCCGAAGGGAAAAAAGTGTAAAAGTACGGTATGTAATCCGAGATATGTACCTTATATATTATTAGTGTGCATATACAGCTAACATAGCGCAAAAGCGAGCTCCAAATGCGAAGCAAGCGCAATCCGCACCTACTAAACACTCAACAAACCATGAGAAACATGCATATATGAAAATAATATCAATATACATCATATAGCAACATAACAACTACATGTGCCAACATAGCAAATGCAACAACAACAAATGCATCCAACAAATCAATTATCATCCAACTATCATCCAACAAATCCATAATCAATCAATATAAATTCACTTCTCATTAATATTTATTCACTTGGTTTTAAATTTTAATCACAGTTGATTCATTAACGTTGGATTTTACCAACATTCATTCTCAATTCAATTAGTTAACATTTACTAATTTATATTTACACTAGTTCACTTCCAATTTGAATCAAATTAAATTCTATTTAAATTCATTTAACTTCCAATTTGATTTCAATGACTTATAGCTTTCAGTTTACACTTAATGAATTATATACAATCAACTAACAATCATATAACAACCAAATCATACCCAACATAACCAAATTATTAATTTTACATTCAATTTGGTTTATCTTTTTCAATTCCAATTGATTCTTAGCCACACCAAATGTAACAACCCGGGATTTCCATTACCAATTAATAAATAAAAGTTAGGATTTTTATTTATTCTTAATGAAGCATAAAAGGATTTGGAATAACAAAATTCATTTGAAAAAGGCTATTTTAATTAAATGGGAAATATGAGATTTTAAAATGAGGATAAAATGTTATTTTGGAGAGTTAAATATTTTAGGAGAGATTTTAAAACGGGTTTGGGTAAGAAATGAGTTCATAAACATACATGAACACTTAGAATTTTTTTTTTTGGAAACATTGTAATAACCCTCTTCTTATTGGGTTACAAAACTTAACCCAATAACCCACCCTAAACCTCCCCTATATATTATCTCAAACTCTCATAACCTTCTTCATTCAACCCTAATCAAAACCCTAATCATTTCCTAAAGATTCTTAACAAAAATGGCCTCCATCTTCATCTCCTTCAAGTTTTAGCTTATGCAAATCATTCTATGCAAAGGTAATGCAAATACCCACCTCAAATCCCTCTTTTATAACTTTCTAATTTCTGAAATTAGTTTGTTAACACATGTTTTATGTGATTTTATGATCTTATAGCCTTCTAATTCTCTTTTGCTAACTTGGGTTGATGCTATTATGATCATTGTTGCTTTCTAAGAGAGGTATATTGCTAAAAACTTCTTATGGTATGTGTTTGATCCTCTTTTGATGTCATAAATCAATTAGTAACACATGCTTATTTATGTAACATGTGAATCATAGCTCCTTAATCATCTTTGCATTCAATTTGGGGTTGCACATAAGGTGTTTGTAAAATTGCTTCATAAGGTAATGCTAAGCTTTGACCCTATGTTTCCTTTAATTTAGTATAATAATCATTATATGATGATTAGTGATTGTTATTAGAAAAATTTGATGCCAAAAACTTGAAAAAAACACTCCAAAATCACTAAAATGCACAATTTCTGCTGGTTGGAAATGTGCAGGCTGAAAACAGGCCAAAACAGAAAAAAAGGCTCTGGGTGCACCAGGACAGGCATGGGTTGCACCCAGGCCCAAGCACGGGCGCAGCCCGGGCGCGCACAGGCCCCCAGCCCGCCCGTGCTGGGGGCGGGCCACAGACCCCAGCCCGCAAGGGGCTGGGGAGACCCCCTTTTCCCCCAGCCCGCAAGGGGCTGGGGGCGGGCCACAGACCACAGCCCGCAGCGGGCTGGGGCGCGGCCCAAGTCCCCAGCCCGCGTGGGCTGGGGCGGGCCCAGTAACCCCAGCCCGCGTGGGCTGGGGGCGGGCCCAAGACCCCCAGCCCGCGCGGGCTGGGGGCGCGGTCCAAGTCCCCAGCCCGTGTGGGCTGGGGCGGGCCCAGTACCCCCAGCCCGCGTGGGTTGGGGGGGGGGGGTTTCCCCCAGCCCGCGCGGGCTGGGGCGGGCCCAAGTCCCCCAGCCCGCACGGGCTTCGGGCGGGCCCAAGTCTCCCCAGCCCAATTGGACTGGGGGCTTGTTATTTTCCCAGCCCATGTGGGCTGGGCAAAAAAAAAAAAAAAAATCAAACATCACCTCTGTTTCCAGCTTTTGAGCGCCACTTCGCGATGCCGCCACGTTCGTATCGGAAGTCGTAATTCGACGTTTTTGGGCTCGTTGGAAAGGTGGAGTTCCGAACTCCATCTCTGGAAAATTTGGGAAACATTGGAGATGGTTTGGTACTTCGATTTTTGTGCCAAAGTTAGACTCTGGTCGCTGTTGGAAAACAGTGTGAATCTTTTTCTGGGTTCAACTTTGGGACGTCGCTGCCACTTCGTCTCAACTCGGAATCCAGAAATTCTTTTTGCATCTTAAAGCAGGGATGTCGGACTACATGCCTACTAGTTTTCATGCCATTTGGACACAGTTTGCTGGTCCAAATAAATTGCCGAACTTGGGTTCACAGCAGTTTTTGAATGGTTTCAAACACTTAAGAATATTTTTGATGATTTTCTGGTTTTCGTCGATTTCTTTGAGATTTGTCCCTGGATTTCGTACACGGGCTTTATAAAAAGGATTTAAAAGGATTTTCACTCCAAAATGGCTTTTGAAAATTATTATATAATATTATTTTTAATTATTAAATTAATTACTCCATAATAGGAGACTTTTCAAAAGACCGTTTTAAAAGTGATTTCGAAATCAATTACAAATCCATTTTACACCATTATTTTCTATAATAAAAATCTCACACTCACTTTTAGCACGTCGAGCGAAGTGGAAAGGTGCTTAAACGGTTAGGAAATCTCCGGCCTATGGAAACCGTGTGTATTTTCTTTCCGGTTAATCCCCAACCTATTCAATTGATCGTTTTGACCTTTGGGTCTAGTCTACCGATGATATGAGATGGACTTTTTATTGTTTGGAGTGTGAGCTTGCTATTGGTTAGGAAACCGTTTAGTGCGAACGTGGGGTATGGGACTCATTGTTAACACTTTACAGGTTCCTCTCCAAGAAGTTAGTGACACATTAGCCTCTGGGCGGCCAGTACTGGACCTCTGGGTCACCACGCCTCTGGGCAACCGTCTCTGGACACCTGCTCTATGGAGCATTTTATTTTTCGGCGTGCGCCTCTGGGCCTTTATCCTTCTGGGAAGGATCTCGCCGTCTCGCGCGTTCCGCATCTGTGCGAGTGATCGATCACAACTCTACATTACTTGGCAACAACGACTCTGGTCGGTGCACGTGCAATATTTGTATTATCTGATGATTTTTATATCCATTCGAGTATCGCCATTCGGTGTTGGTTCTATGGAACCATACGATGTAAGTGCGATTACCCTATGGATTCACAGTGTCTCTGGACACTGCATTTCTGTATTCGATTTCATTGATTTTTCATTATATCCCTATTGCTCTTTGGAGCATCGATCCTTGCTTTGGCATTGATCACAGACTCTGGTCACTCTTGGGATAATTGCCTATGGGCAACTTTATATAGCTTTGGCTACGCCGATGATATGAGGCGATTTTATTTATTTAACACTTTGGTGTTTGTATTCTCTTTGGAGATTTTTACTGTTTATTGATGATTAGGGATCGTCATTATATTCATGCAGTCCATATTACTCTTCTCTTTGGAGAAGTATTGTTTTATTTATGTACTGCATTATTATATATATCTCAGTTATTACTGATTATTTAGCTAGCCTGACCCGAGTGTTTTCGCTCGGGTCAGACCGAGTTGTTTCAGGTTAGGTCTCTGGACTTAGCTTATGTGCTTCCGCTTGGAAATTATCTGCTATGCTGATAGATAGTGCTTTTATTTGTCCACTATTCCGCTACTCTTTTATTTCAGACTCTTATGCACATATTTTTGACTCACATGTGTGAGCGGTGGCTTTGTACCCACCTTTTGATACTTGGATCTGTATTGACGATATATTGTACCTATGTTCTGTGACTGCTATGTGACTGTTCTGTGATGATGAGGTTATCATTTAGTATTATGTTTGTTCTGAACCTATTTTCCTTAGACATTTGTAATTTCGTTAGAAATATCTATTGGATATGTCGAACCACTTGAGAAAGGAATACCACCTATTCGACGTATTCAGTAGTTAGTTATAGCCTGATTACACATGGTCGCTTCCATTATACTCTATTCTCCGTTCTAGTAGACGGTATTACTCCGTAATACTCTTTACTAGGGTGGGTCTCGGAGTGGGGCGTTACACCAAATTCTTTTGTTTACATTTACTTCATATTTAGTTTCAGTTAATAACCATTTATTTGCAGAACATTTTATTAACCATCACTTTAATTTATAGTCATTCCATAAAAGTCTAACTTCTTATATATGGCTTTCTTAGTTTATAGTTATCTCAAAAGTTACAAATTTATCTTCATATATTTGGCATCTTAAATTTCCAATATTAACTTTTAATTAAGTCCGTAAGCCGTGCATATATCATCCGTAAGCAATATCAATCAATCGCTTATTCGATCACAAAATTTCACTTCCAAACTAGTATTGTTCACACGACTCTCTAGTGCGGACTCAGATTTGGTTCCTTGATTGGAAACTGTTACTCTCCTTGCATAGCAATATACTATGATTGAGAATTCCAGAATCAAATTAAAAATCCATATCTAGAGTTCGCCGTCGAAAATCGAGTGGAAAATCCTAACTTGGATTGATATAAATCATCTCGAAATTTTATGCTCGAATTTGGGTCAAATCGTTATGCAAATAAACTAATATACGTACAATCTCACGTATTACCTTCCAATGGATTTCTATCCAATTTATCTATACTAAAGTATTTTATTGACTTCTTTTTTTTCCAGTTAATTATTCACAATCTATTATTCAGTTAGTATATTCATTTCTTTACATAGCATGTTCTTTAACATGATCTTTTCTTAAACATCATATCATAGAATTTTCTTACTCAAGTTCATTTTAAACACTCTATATAATTTAATTAAATCCAATTTTATTTTCCAATTGATTCTTAGTTATAAGAAATTCCTTTGTTTACATTTATTGCATTTTCGTAATTTCAGTTAATAACGAATTCATTTGTGGAACATTTTATCAACCGGTACTCTAGTTTATTAATCATCCTATAAAAGTCTAACCTCTCATAAATGACTTTTCTTAGTTTACATTATCTTAAAGGTTACAAATTCGGAAAAAATTTACAACCCCTTTGCAATTTATATTTCTTTTCTATAACCAATTTACAAAGATATATTATGATTCATTTATCTTCTTTCTTAAGTTCACTTTCTTGTTCCATTTATCCATTTATCAATTCATGCTATATTTAAGTATATAGAAATTTTTTTCACAACCAAATTTCCCATTTATGTACATTTTAATTCCTTTTGAGTTTTCCTTACTTGTATACTTCAATTATTTTCAGGTTCTGTTTATTTGTACAATATCTCATTACATATCCAAAACATCATTTTAACTTTTAATATTTGGTAAGTCATATTATATTAGAATGCAAATTTGGTATTATACAAATTCATAGAATTTCATTTACTTAAATAGAATGTTCACAAATTTGATTTATTTAAATCCTCTTTACCTTTCAACTTTAAATTTTTCCCAAACAATAGCTTAGACATCTTAATCCTCTTATTTTATAAATTCTGTTATTCACATTTCATTCAAATAATTTGAAAATTATTAATTAACAGAACTTAGAAATTTAAATGCCCAGTTTTTCAAATCGTTTGAAATAAACATACACACCTATATCTTTATCAAATCATACCTTTGGAGTTTAAACCAAAACCCATTTACCCAAAATAATTTTGAAGAAAAGCAAAGCTTCTTAGAAGTCTCCCCACTTTGAGACTCGAAAATGAACGTCGATGATGCTGCGCGGTCATCACCGAAATTATTTTCCAGCAACATAAGAGAGGAGTACTGAATTCATTCCTTCTTAAAAATCCTTTCAAAATATTTCCTTAAACATTTTCCCACTAATATCTCAATATATTTTCTTCAAAGCTTTGAAAACCATTTTAAAACCTCCAGGTCTTAAATTCAATATTTTCCAATTTAAATCTATTTTAATTTATAAGTCACCTTTATAAAATAGTCTTATAGGATTTTCTTTCTTAAAACATTCCGCAAGTGTTTTATCATTGTTCATTTTGTAATTCACTTTATTTATTAAATTACAATATCCAATTAATGATAATAACCAATATTATCATTTCCAACAACCAAATAAGCTAGATAGATCATAATAAATTTTGAAATAAATTCTTTATATACAAAATATAATTAGGGCAAAATTATTTCATTTACCCAATTTCAAAAAAATACTATGTCGAATTGTTTTGTTTAACTGTTTAGAGATCCCTATCAATGACGTTAATTACTCGTATTGACCAGAATCCATAAGCCACTCAACAAATCAACCGACACAATATAAAACATTTTATATTACTAACAAATACGCTCTCATATATATATATATATATATATATATATATATATATATTCACTCAGCGACTCATCATAGGGCATTACTACCCTACTTATAAAGAGTCATACCCCACAAAGCTAAGGTTATCGCTAAACCAAAGCTCTGATACTAACTGTAACGACCCGCCTTTTTGGACAGTTTAAACCGACGATCAAATACACATGCCGATTCCAAACCATTCAAAAGGGAAGATGGTTATTGGGGTAAATAAGAAAAGAAAGGAAAGAGAAATAAGGGAAATGAAACAACACATAATCTCGCAGCGGAACGATAAAATATAATAGTCAAATAAACAATTCATGAAGCTGTTTACTATACTTTGACAATTATTTATACAACATTTAACAGAGTTATACATATACAACAGAACAATTAAAATAATGCAGCAGATAGCATGATGCACAGATAATAATAGTAATAGTGTACCAAATCTTCGTCTTCGTCCTCCAGAATAGATCTTCAAAAAAATCTGAAAAACTCAGGACTGACCCGAGCGTAATGAAAAGACAAAACACTCGAGTTAGGACTAAAATATCCCTATGAAAGTTAAATCAATCGTAAATAAATATGAGTGTAACGGCGTCAGAGATGTTTACGGGGTTTGACATCTCATATCCAGTGTCAACGTGCGTGCAATAACTCAAGAGATATTACAGGATTTTCCATCTCTTAAGGATCCGTTAAACTATCTACTATATAGTAATGTACGCTAAGTAGATAATGCCTATCAGTAATATAAAGTATCAAAATAGCGTTAAGGCGTTACCATAATCCCCCTTAACACATTTTTATAATTCCATAGTCTATACAGCACCGTAAGCCCCATCGTAAACTGGTGGTATCAGAGGGTACCCCATAGGTATAACACAAAACATAACGTAGTGGTCGCGAATAGGATAATCAGTATAACAAGGTACATGAGACGATACCAACTAGGATACTAGTAGTTGTGTGTTCCGAATGAGCATAGCCAGCAGCTACCCCAAACCGCGAAACAACACTCCCGAATCAAGGGGTGCACCCAAATCGAATCACAAATGTAATAGATATGGTATCGAAGAAGTGTGTCCGCTAGAGGTGGCGAACCTCAGTGGCCCGGCGCGGCTCCTGTTTTAGTCATGTCAAGGGTCATCCAATATCGTTCTCTTTCTTCAATCAACGCGTTCACCAAACCGTCCACTTCATTCTGGATCAACACTCCGCGTATAATAGTTATTAAAGTGGTTTTCGGTATCGACAGAGAGTATGTCCATATCCGATCCCGGTCTCTTTAATAACTACGTATTATTACACCGTTGGCTCTTTTACATTTCAAATCGATTCATAATTGATATCAAAATATCATATTCGCTTCAAAAATCAAATCCATTTCAAATATCATCGTATCTATTCAAATGTAAGATTCCGTTTCAAAAATCATTTTTCGCATCAATCACTCATTTCGGTTTCAAAATCAATTCGAATTTCAATTTAGGTTGCAACTTCATTTAACTCTATTCGTATTTAAATTCAAGATTTAAATATAAACAATCCACTTTATTAACCAGCTTAGAATTTTAGAAAATAGTTTTAAGTAGTTTAAGAGTAGTTTTAAATAATTAAAATACTTAAAATACTTAAAATCTTAAAATGGATTTGAAATAGATAAATTTATTTTAAAATAATTTAAATTGGGTTAAGTAGATTTAAAATAGATTAAAACAATTTAAGTATTCAAAATGGTTTATATAACTGAGTAATTTTGAAAAAAAATAAAAACAGCTTCAAAACCAATCCATTTCAATTATAACTTCCCAATTCAAATCAATTTCAATTTCCATTCTACCGATTCAATTTCGATTTCGATTCAAATCAATGTCAACTTTTACTTCAAATTAATTCAATTTTACATTCACCTTTAATTTATTCAATTTCAATTTATATCGATTTGGAGCTTGATATTCAAAATACCAATTTATAACACTTAACAAAATTATCCTTCAATATTCAAGTTTAAATCCGAATTTCAAATATGATTCAATTTCAAGCTCAATTTCAAAATATCATTTTTATATCACTTTTACTTAGTAATATTCAAAGCTCGAATTAAGGTTAAATCTTTAAACAAATCAATTTTCGGAATTCAATCATATCCCGATTTAAATTCCAAAGTCTCCACTTTAATTATTTAACAATTTCTTTTAACCAAAATTTATTTCAACATTCCAAACTCAATTTTTCGATAAATTCGATTTCTAAAAATTGATTTCTATTTATAACTTTTAAATCAAAACATTTAACTAAATTTCAAATCGACGATTTAAAAATTATTAATTTAGCCAATTCGGCGTCCGTATATAATTTTCTATCCTATGACCAAGTAGTTATTTATTTCAATTGAATGTCAGGGATGAGTATATATTACTTAAACCGATCACAGTGTCATATGTATGCATAACAGTATGTATAAGCAAATAAACATCCAAACATTTAAATATCAACCAATAACATCCATCAAAATACATCATCCAATAGACAATACAATTCATGGCAGTTTCATAGTTATCAATGTCAGGTAATTTAATCGCAATTCAATTTTTTTTTTCAATTTAACTGTCAATTTAATTTTTCAACGGTTAATTCAAATGACAAGCTATATGACAATTAAATTTTTACCAAACAACGACAAATAAAATCATAACACTTCATAATATCAAATTTAACTAGCATAAAGATATTTAGAACGTTGTGAGCGTTATAAAACACTCACCTTGATTTCAATGTAGTTTCAACTTTTTATTTCGAATAAAATTAAATGAGCGTTTAATTTTACCCAAAATTTTCACTAGCTCCAAACGACTCCAATCTAATTCCATAGCGTAGTGCTCGTCCATACGAACCCAACGCAATTGATTTCGTCGAATTCTGACCTCGTATGAAAGAGATATGCATTTCTAAAAATTTGAACGAATCATAAATATAATAAACAATAATTTCTTTTAGTATACACCTTCATCCAATATGGGCCGCACGATTTGAATATGCAGATCAGGGTCGTGCGCAATAATCTCTTCCCCCCTTCCTCTCTCACGTTCGAACCCACGTACAGGAACCCAACATCACGCACAAGGGCTTTAGGCCGCACCCTCCACGATTGACTATTCGATGATCGGAGACCATCGTTTTGCAGCCCATCACCACGCCTACCTACGCCTGTAATGGCTCCAAGCTCGGCCTCCCCTGGAAGCTCGAAAACCGTGCCCAAACGCATGCATTTAAACACAAACCCTCGTCCATCCGTAGCTCCAATCGCTATCCTGACCGTTGGATAGGTAGCTTTCGACGAGCTCCACAGTTCTCTAGTTGAGAGTTTCTCGAAATAGTGTGTGGATTTGAAGAATGAGAAGGAGGAAAGCGGTGAGCTACCGGCCATTGATTATGTAAACGGCGGCTGGACGCTATTTGCCCTAGGGTTTGTTTTACTATGCAAAATGAATATATTGAAGTGCTTATATAGAAATTTCAACGAACAGTATTCACCCGGAATTTCCGAACTCCGATTTACGCGTGGTGGCCGGCGTTTCTAGGGTTTACCCCGCATTCCGAACACAATGGAATAGGTTTCGGAAGCTAATTCGATCGTCTGTGCGAGTTATGGCAATAAATGAGCGATTTTAAATTAAATCGATTAAACGAATTTCTAGGCGTTTTGGCTCGCCCCGGACAACCGGTAAATCCGATTGACATGAAATTTGAAATCTTACAATAATTTCACATTACGGATTCGATGGAACTGGTTTCATCGAAATCCAAGACTATTTTAAAAATGAGTATTTTAACTCGTCAATTAAATATTAAAACAATTTCGATGCGTTTCGAGCTGCCACGGTCAAATGAAAACTCCGATTGCTACGAAAATTGAAATCCGATAATAACAAACTATCACGGATCCAATGGAACTAGTTTCGCCCAATTCTGAGACTGTTCGAAAACTGGCTATTTTTCAGTCGATAATTAAATATTAAAATACTCAATTTTCACAATTTACTTTTAATTCAAAATTTAAAAGTTCTACAACATCATTCTTACTTTAATATGATAAAATAAAATTTTACAAATCATTTTTAATCATATTAAACCCGTTATTCAATTGTCCAATAATTTCCAATTTTAAAACCTTATTAACTCTTATTATAATCCCAATATAACTTATATTCACTTTGGAAGCCAATCTGAATCATATTAAATCAAATTTCAATTATTCAGTCTATTTTCTTAAATTAAATTTCAATATCAAATTGGTCATATCAAATTCGGAATTTAATTATTCAAACATCTGTAATATTAAATTTAAACAATTTGATTATTCTTAAATCACTATCTTTTGAGATATTCAAAACGAGCTTAAAAATTTAACAAATTCAAATTATAGAACAACCATTTTCATTATACGGTTATCCAATTCCCATTATTAAGTTATTCAATAAATTCCAAATATTAAATTTAAACAATTTCGATTATCCAATTATTCATTATCTTTTGAAATATTGAAATTGAACTTATAAGAATCAACTTTTAAAACCAATTCACAATTTAGAACACTATTTTCATTTTACAGTTATTCAATTATTCAATAAGTTTTAAATATTTAATTTAAACAATTTACTTGTTCAATATTCAATATTTGATTTTTAAATAGATTTTACTTATCAATCAATTACTCTATTATACCCAATGAATTCAACATTTATTATCCTATTCAACTTTTGATTGCAAAGGCATTCACTAAGTAGCTTTTATTTTTCATTACTTGGATAATTATTGTCGCAATTCATTCCAGTTATTATTATTTCAAACGAATTACAAATTTTTTTCTAACATTAAATCATGAAATCTTATTAAATTAGCTATTTTAATTATCGAAAATTTACGGGTTGTTACACAAATGATTTTTAAAGAATAAACCCAAAGCTTTCAAAAGGGTACTTTATGTGTTTTGAAGCTATGCTTTAAAGAATGTTTTATTGATACCTTCGAAAGGTATCATTGATTTCGAAAGGTACATATTTGGAGTTTTGAAAAGAGGTTTTCTATGCTTCCAAAGGAGGTCATCAAGTGGTCTCGAAAGTGATATTTTAAGGTTCCAAAACAAATAACCAATTCTCAATTGTAAGGGAAAACCATGGCATAAATAAAGATTTTGAAAATATTATTCACATTTTTATTAACCCATAACTTATTTTGGGGAAAGGGAAGAAGAACCAGTTAGGTTGACCAAGTAGTGAATATAACTTAACAGATGATTAAATTCTTAATTAAAGATATTGGCAGGGGACAATAGGATTATAGTAAGCCCATGAAAACTGTATGATATCAGCATGGGCCAATAGATTCATAGTCAGCCCATGAAAACTATGATTTGATACTACAGGGCCAGTAGGTTTGTAGTTAGCCCATGAAAACTGTATTCGGATTAAGGTATTGGCAATCAGCCAATAGATTCCTAGTTAGCCCATGAAAACTAGGATAATAAGAAATAAGATATTGGAGTTACCAATAGATTATTAGTGATCTCGTGAAAACTAAGTAATTGGACAGATAGTCCTTAACATTTAATAGGTTAATAATAACCCTAGAAACTATAATTTAGACAAATAGTCTGAATGAACGGGGATGGGTAATCCAGAATTGGTTTATTTGTTTTTCATATCATCAAGATGTTTTGAAATACTATGTTTTAACCATTGTGGATGCAGGAGTATAATACGTGGTTTTGTAAATGTTTTAGGATATTAGCGAGGGGAAAACCCGTTCCGCTAATGGGCGTAATCTCACTAGATATCTAAATGGTTTAAGATGGTAAATTATTTTTCATACCTGGCTTTATGTCTGACTCGAAGTTTTTGTTTTCCCTTTAAACTCTTGGATACTCAATTTATTTTGAGTCGGTAGAGAGTTAAGGTTTCCAAATGTTATTTTAGATGAATAAAGCTTCCAAAGACGTGCAGGAGGTAAGCTTGTTATTAGAGTTATTTTAGTTTCGCTGTGTGTTTGTTTGTAAAGGAAAATATTTTACTTACCTATCTATATACTCTGTTTAACCAAGGGGGCATCTGCATACGTCGCTCTTGGCGTATTTTGTGATAATTATATGTTATCTGAACATGGTATGTGAATTGGGATTATGTAATCAACTTGAAATACTTTGGAAATGGAATATGAAATTTGTTTGCTGGTTAACTTTTTTTCCATATTCTTATATTTCTATGTATCAATGTATCTGATGTCACTATAGTTAGTCGTCGATGGTTAATAACTATGGATGACTGTAGCATCCGTAACCGTTTGTTTTGGGCCTCTAAGTAGGGGATGTTACAAGTTGGTATCAAAGCCAGGTTTTTGAAACTTTAAAAGAAACATAAACCTAAAATATTTTCCAAACATAATCCAATAAATCAGATAATAAGATTAGGGTTTGGGTTAACGTTATAGTAACATAATTATATTTTCTATATATAGTTATATATAGATAAGTATGTATTCCCCGCTCTCATAGACCGTTCTTCTGTATCTTTTCTGAGGGTTATATGCAGATTTAAGAGAAAGGAGATATGGAAGCAGGAAATAGAAGAGGAAATCTCAGTGGAGGAAGCACCACAACTAATGGAAATGCACGACCCACTATCAGGAGAAACACAAGTCGACCGGCTAATGCTAGTAACCAAAATGCTGAAGCCAATATGGGTGCTGGAAATCCACCGGTAGATATGAGGCTGATGTATCAGTTCTTTTCTGACTTGATGCAAGCTGGCTGCTGCTGGTGTTGCTGGAAATGTAGGAGAAGCAAATCCTGTAGCCCCAGTTTGAAATATTGCTTTGCTGATTAGAGATTACACCAGTTTGGGTGGGAAGGCATTCTAGGGAACTAAGAGTTCCGTAGAGGTTCGAAATTGGCTGTTGCATTGAGAGCATATATTTTTGATTTAGGCCTGAATGATGGACAAAAGAAGAGGTTGGATTCTAGACAGTTGCAGGCATCAGCACTACATTGGTGGAATAGTGTTATTGCCGAAGTTCCAAAAGAGCATATAACTTAGGCTGATTTCAAAATGATATTTAAGCATAAGTTTTTATCTAAGTTTACCAAGTCTGAGTTGATGAGGAAGTTTATGGATATAGTTCAAGGAGAGATATCAGTAGTCGATTATGCTACTAAGTTTAAAGAACTGTCTAGATATGGATATGCTATTATAGATACCGACATCAAAAGGAATGAGAAGTTCATACGGAGACTGCGGCTCGATCTTGCTAGAATGACCATGACACATGTCCGAGATCCTTGTAATATAGTAGTGGAGATGGCCATTCGCTATGAGGAGTTTCTTGCTAATTTAGCTAAAAAGAAGTCGGTGGAAACTCAGGGTTCTCAGGGGAAGAAGAGGATGTTATTAAAAAGAAGGGAATTCAGAAGGGAGATACTACAAAGAAGTCAAAGGCTGAGGCAGTTTGCTATAAGTGTGATAAGAAGGGTCACTTTGCTAATGAATGCCAGTCAGGAAATGGGAAGAAAGCTACATGTAATAAGAATGTGAAATGCTTCAACTGTGATCAAGTTGGGCATTACAAGAATTAGTGTCTAGAGCCAGTTAGGGAGGATAAAGGAAAAGTTTTTGCCATAGGACCAGCTAGGCCTACTGCAGCAGATAAGGGAAAGACTATGATGGAAGGTACGCTTTGATTCATAGTATTTCAGTTAGAGTACTTTTTGATATCGGTGCGTCACACTCCTTAATATCTCACTATTCAATTGATAGATTATGCTTAGAACCTACCTACCTTATTATGTCCTTAAGGGTTGCGAATCCAATTGGAGGGTATGAAACTCTAGGGTTAAGATGTGACAAGTTAGAACTTGATTTGTTGTATCATAAATTTGCATGCAGTTTGTATGTTATTGATTTCATAGATTTTAGAACCATTTTGGGTATGGATTGGTTAAGTAGGTATGAGGCTAGAATATTTTTCTTGGATAGGGAAATATCACCAAGACACCCTGATGTCATAACCGAGTGATATTCTCAGTAGAAAATACTGACTGAAATGTTAGTGCTATGCTTAATGCTATGGAGGTAGGAAATGAGTTAAGTCAGGTTCAGGTAGTAAGAGAGTTTGCAGATGTCTTTGAGTCAGTTACTGGACTACCCCCAAAAGAGCTGTTGAGTATGGAATATATCTTGTGCCAAGAGCTCAACCTATAAATAGACCACCTAGCAGGATGACACCTACTAAGATGAAGGAATTGAAGGTACAACTAGTGGATCTAGAAGGAAGAAACTTTATTAGACCAAGCAGTTCGCATTGGTAAGCGGCCGTGGTATTTGTGAAGAAACTAGATGGGTCGTTAAGAATGTGCATTGACTATTGCAAGTAAAACGAAAGGAAAATTAAGAACAAGTATCCTTTGCCAAGAATAGATGTTCTGTTTTGATCAGTTGAGTGGATCCAGAGTGTTCTCCCAGTTGGATTTAGCGATAGGTTTCCATCAGTTAAGAGTGGTGGTGGACAATATTCCTTTTCCCGCAGTTCGGACCATATATGGTCTATATAAGTAGTTGGTGATGCCATTTGGATTGACGAATGCGCCTGCTTTCTTCGTAGATTTGATAAACCAAGTTTTCTGAAAGTACTTGGATAGGTTTGTGCTAGTGTTTATAGATGACATTCTAATACACTCTAAAAATGAGAGAGACCATGAACTTCATCTTAGAGTGGTGCTTGAGACGTTGAGGCAGAATCGGCTAAAGGTGAAGTTTACCAAGTGCCATTTCTGGAAGAAAGAGGTAAAGTTTTTAGATCATATGGTTTCAGAGAAAGGATTGTCAGTCAATCCAGATAAGATTAAAGCTGTGAATAATTGGAAAAGACCAGAGATAGTGGCTGAGATTAGGGGTTTTCTTGGACTTGCAAGCTTCTACAAGAGATTCATTAAGGATTTCTCGCGAATAGCAGCACCCTCAACCAAGCTTACTAGGAAGGAAGTGAAATTTGTTTGGTCTGACAAATGTAAGGAGGCATTCCTTAAGTTAAAGTATTTGTTGACCAATGCACACGTGTTCGAACTTCTAAACAGAAACCCAGGATTGGTGGTATATACTGATGCACGTGGAACTGGATTAGGTGCAATATTGATGTAGAGTGGTAAAGTCATTGCCTACGCATCTAGGCATCTTTGACCGCATGAAGTTAGATGTCCTACTCATGATATTTAGTTGGCACTATGATCTTCGCATTGAAGATTTGGAGACATTATCTCTTAGGGGAGAGATTTGAGTTATAGACCGATCATAAGTCTTTATGGTATTTATTCTCTAAGAAGGAGTTGAATATGAGACAACAGAGGTGGCTGGAGTTTTTGGTGCATATGATTTTGGTATAGAATATACACTAGAAAACGGTAATAAGGTGGTTGATGCTCTTAGTAGGAAATATCAGAATGTAGTGTTAGCTATGTTGGGGGAGTGGAAGGATTTAGAAGCTTTAGTCAGTTGTGATGTGCAGTTAAGATCGACTACTGGTTCTCGATAGAGTACTGCTAGGTTGTCATTTTTAGAAGTTCGACCAGTATTGATTGAGAAAATTGCTTCTAAGCAGAAGGAGGATCTAGCATTAGCTGAAAGGATCATAAGGCTTGAGGTTGGAACTGAGATCGATGACTTAAAGGACTTTTGCCTTGACATGAAAGGATGGCTAAAAAAGAAGGGACGGTTGTGTATTCCAAATGTGGAGGAATTGAGGAAGGAAGTTCTTGAAGAATGTCAGCGATCCAAGTTTATGATATATCCTGGAGGAACGAAGATGTATCAGGATATGAAGAAGGGCTTCTACTGGGAAGGCATGAAAAGGGATGTCAGCTTGTGGGTTAGACAGTGTGCAAACTATCAATAAATGAAAGTTGAACATCAGAAGCCTAGTGGATTGCTTCAACCTTTATAGACTCCAGTTTGGAAATGGGATTGGATATAAATGGACTTTATAGACGAGCTTCCAAGGTCAAATAGAGGAAATGAAAGTATACGGGTTATAGTGTACAGATTGACCAAAAATGCCCATTTCATTCCAGTTAACTCAACCAGGACGTCACCTGTTTTAGATAAGCTGTTCCTGAAGAACATAGTTAGACTGCATGGAGTTCCTAGTAGTATACTTAGTGACATAGACGCATTGTTTATTAGTGAATTCTAGAAGAGTCTACAGGAAGTGAAGGGTACCAAGCTTAATATGAGTACTACATATCACCCTCAAAAGGAAGGGCAGACAAAGAGAGTCAATAAGATACTCGAAGTTTTATTGAGAGATTATGTATTGGACTTTGGTGGATCTTGGAAGGATCACCTACATTTGGTTGAGTTTTCCTATAATAATAGTTACCAAACCAGTATAGGAATGGAGATATTTGAAGCTTTGTATGGAAGACCATGCAAATCACTAGCATGTTGGTTGAAGATTAGAGACAGATTAGTCTTAGGTCCAGATTTGGTTAGAGAGAGGCGTTAGAGAAGATTGAGTTAATCCGAGTAAGGATGAAAGAAGCGCAGTCAAGACAGAAGAGTTACGTAGATAAGAGGGGTAAGGACCTAGAATTCTTAATTGGAGATAAGGTTTTAATTAAGGTATCGCCAATGAAGGGCATGATACGAATTGGAAAATCAAGGAAGTTAGCCCAAAGGTATGTAGGTCCATTCCAAATTATAGAGAGGGTTGAAAAGCTTGCATACAGAGTAGAGCTACCGAGCAATACGACTGGCGTCCATAATGTATTCCATGTGTCTCATCTTTGTAAGTATGTGCATGATCTAAAGACACTGTTCCTCCGAAAGGGTTGGATGATTTAGTGGTAGAGCCTAATTTGACTTTTATTTGACAACCAGTTCGAGTTGTAGCTAGAGATGGGAAAAGATTAGGAACAAGACAGTCGGGTTGGTGAAAGTTCAGCGGAGCGACAACAAGAAGGACTGTACTTGGGAGAAAAAGGACATGATTAGAGATACTTATCCTAATCTACTTTGAGGGTACGTTTATATTAGATTTATAGACATAGTTTCTAGTCAGTTACACCAGTATGGTTGTTAGGTGCTGTTACAGATGATTTCTATACTTAGTATATAGTCCTTGCTGAATATTGAGGACGAAATCCTTTAAGGGGGATCCTGTAAATCCCTAATTTTCGATAATATTATTCAGAAGATTTAATTAGATAGATTAAATAGAATAATGATGATAAGGAGATTGAGATTTGAATAAATTATATACATAGGTCTGTGCTTATTAACAAGTTAAATGAGCTTTAAATTGGTTTAATTGTTAATTAAACCATACATGGGCATATTAGTAAATTAGCCAATACACGGCCACAAACGAAAAATATGAAACCTAAACAAAAGTCGGCCATTACCAAGGAAGAAAGGAAGAAATTTATCTAAAGCTAAGGATCAGAAGCTAGAAAGGATTAATCAACAACAAATCTCAAATTCCTTATCAAGTTAAAGGTGAATAATAATCTCATACCATCTCTATTTTTATTCTATGATTATATGGTTTCAGATTTACGATTTAAATTTGTTTTTGAGATAATATAGATGATGATATGCTTGATTTATATTATGTTGATATATTGTAATTCATACGCATATGAGTTTGCACGTTTTTGATGTAAAACCAGGAATATATGGTTTCAGATGGCCATGGAAAAAATTTATGTTAAGTAAAACAATATTTTGGAGATGGCTTTTAATTTTCAGAATTTTCCAATCTATGAAAAAAAATTTATGAATTTTTAACGTAAAATATGATATAATCGGGTTTAAAATTTACTTCGAGAATTTCAAGAAGAAATTGGGCCTAAAATTTTAATATGTTTGAGTATATGATGAAATTGAATTTCTGTGATTTTTGGGGATTTTTTCTAATTGATTTACTAAGGAAAATAAATTATTTTGAAAGAAGGACTTTTTTGAAATAATTGGTTTTAGTATATGAAAGGGCTTAAACCTTACGTTTTTATGGGTCGTTTGATATAAATGCGGCAGTTTCAAATGTAAAGTATTTGAAAAGTTTTTATGGCAGCCAATCAATGGTTTGCAAGTAGGCAAGTTATTAGAAAGTAATTACTAAAATGTGCTCTATATCAGCCTTCAAATAAGAATTAGGTGATCTACCTCTATACAGTCGAAACCAATACATAAGTTATAACTTAAATGGTATATAGTGGATTGGAAGGAGGGCGTAATCCTTGGTGTTGAAAGGCTTGCTTTTGATGGAGTCGAAACCCTGCTTTGTTTTCATAAGTTAACATTCTTGCCTTGTTTCACTTTAAGCTTTCGACATAGTCGAAACATATACTTTCAAAAGGGTTTTATAATTAGCTTTCGAAGAAGGTTGTCATGTTGTGTCAAAATACTTGCTTTCAAAGGAGTATCTGTTCCTTTAAGTAATTACTTTCGAAAGGGTAGGTTCCTACCAAGTCAAAACCTAGCCGCTACTCTACCTTTCGATTATACTAACCTGTAATACTTTCGAAAGCTTATCTTTGTTTTTACTTAAACTAAGCCTTTACCTAATTTCTTTCGAAAGGGTTGAGGGTTTTGAAGGTGATGGATTTGAAAAGGGGTTCGACTCTATCCTTCAAAGTGTTGATTTTAAAGGTCTTTGCTTTCAACAAAGATGGTTCTGTTACCATCAACTTTTCCTCAAATTTATTTTTGTTGGTTTCGAAAGAGTTACTTTCATATAACTTTTTGACCCAAATGATTTTTAAAGAATAAACCTAATGCTTTCAATAGGTTACTTTATGCGTATCGAAGCTATGCTTTAAAGAATATTTTCTTGATACCTTCGAAGGGTGTCATTGGTTTTGAAAGGTATATACTTAGAGTTTTGAAAAGAGGTTTTCTATGCTTTCAAAGGAGGTCATGCACCGGTTTCGAAACTGAAGTTTTATGGTTTCAAAACAAATAATCCATTCTCATTTTTAAGGAAAAACCATAGAATAAATAAAGATTTTGGAAATATTATTCACATTTTTATCAACCCATTACTGTATTTTGGGGAAAGGGTAGAATAACCAGTTAGGTTGACCCTGTAGTGAATATAACATAATAGATGATTAAATTCTTCATTTAAGATATTGGCAGGGGCAAATAGATTTACAGTAAGCCTATGAAAACTGTATGATATTGGCAGAGGCCAATGGGTTCAGGGTCAGGTCATGAAAACCGTGATTTGATATTGGCAAGGGCCAGTAGGTTTGTAGTTAGCCCATGAAAACTATATCTTAATTAAGGTATTGGCAGCCAGCCAATATGTTCCTAGTTAGCCCATCAAAACTAGGATAGGAAATAAGTTATTGGAGTTACCAATAGGTTTATAATGATCTCGTGAAAACTAAGTAATTGGATAAATAGTCCTTAACATTTAGTAGGTTAATAGTAACCCCAGAAACTATAATTGAGATAGATAGTCCAAATGAATGGGGTTGGGTAATCTATATTTGGTTTATTTGTTTTGCATATCATCATAATGTTTTGAAATAATATGTTTTAACCATTGTGGACATAGGAGTATAGTGTGAGGTTTTATAAGTGTTTTAAAATACCAGTGAGGGGAAAACCCATTCTGCTAATGGGAGTGGTCACACTAGATATCTAAATGGTTTGAGATGGTAAATTGTTTTTCATTCTAGGCTTTATGTCTGACTCGAAGTTTTTATTTTCCCCTTCAACTCTTGGGTACTCAATTGATTTTGAGTAGGTTGAGAATTAAGGTTTCCATGTGTTCTTTTTGACGAATAAAGCTTCAGAACACGTGCAGGAGGAAAGCTTGTTATTAGAGTTATTTTATTTCCGCTATGTGTTTCTTTGTAAAGGAAAATATTTTACTTGGCTATCAATATACTCTGTTCAACCAAGGGGATATCTTCATATATCGCTCTTGGCAAATTTTGTAATAATTATATGTTATTTAAACGTGGTCTGCGAATTGGTAATATGTAATCAACGTGAATTTTTTTGGAAATGGAATGTGGAATTTGTTTGCCATTTAATTTTTCCATATTCTTGTATTTCTGTGTATCAATGTATCTAATGTCACCGTAGTTGGTCGCTGAAGATTAATAACTATAGATGACTCTAGCATCCACATCCTTTAGTTTTGGGCCTTCATGTAGAAGGATGTTACAAGAAGGCATCGGAATGTGGTGTTGGCTATGTTGGTAGAATGGAAGGACCTGGAAGCTTTGGCCATTTGGGGTGTGCAGTTAAGATCGACTGCTAGTTCTAGTCAGATTACTACCATGATGTCCTATTTAGAAGTTCAACCAGTATTGAACGAGGGGATTGCTTCTAAACTGAAGGAAGATCCAGTGTTAGCCGAGAGGATCAGAAGGCTTGAGGTTGGAACCGAGGTCGATGATTTGAAAGATTTGCATCTTGACTAGAGAAGATGGTTGAGAAAGAAGGGACGGTTATGTGTGCCAGATGTTAAGAACTTGAGGAAAGAAGTTCTTGAGGAATGCCATCGACTCAAATTTACGATTCATCTTGGAGGGATCAAGATGTATCAAGATATGAATAGGAGCTTCTATTGGAAAGCAATGATGAAGAATATAAGCCTGTAGGTTAGGCAGTGTGTAAACTATTAACAAGTGAAAGCCGAACATTAGAAGCCGTGTGGGTTACTTCAGCCTCTAGAGATTCAAGTATGGAAATGGGATTCGATATCGATGAATTTTATACACGGTTTTCCAAGGTCAAGTAGAGGAAATGAGAGTATATGGGTCATTATGGACAGGTTGACCAAGATTAGGCACTAAGATCAAGATGAGTACTGCATATCACCCACAGAAGGATGGGCAGACAGAGAGAGTCAGTAAGGCACTCAAGGATTTGTTGAGAGGTTTGTGTTGGATTTTGGAGAATCTTGGGAGGAACACCTGCATTTGTTGAGTTTTCCTATAATAATAGTTACCAAACTAGTATAGGAATGGCGCCTTTTGAAGCTTTGCATGGAAGGCCATGCAAATCCCCTGCATGTTGGAGACTGGAGATAGATTGGTCTTAGGTCCATATTTGGTTAGGGAGGCATCAAAGAAAATTGAGTTAATCCGAGAACGGATGAAGGAAGCTCAATCCAGACAGAAAAGTTACGCGGATAAAAGGCGTAAAGACCTAGAGTTCTCAGTTATAGACAGGGTTTTTATTATGGTATCACCAATAAAGGGTGTGGTACGGTTTGAGAAGTCAAGGAAACTAGCACCGAGATATGTTGGTCTATTCCAAATTATACAAAGGATTGGAAAGCTTGCATACAGACTAGAGTTGCCGAGCAGTAAGGCAGGTGTCTATAATTTATTTCATGTGTCTCATCTTCGCAAGTATGTGCACGATCCAGAGGCCATTATTCCTCCGACAAGGTTGGAAGATTTAGTAGTTGATCCTCATTAGACTTTTGTAGGACAATTGGTTCGGGTTGACGCTAGAGATGGGAAAAGATTGAGAAACAAGGTAGTCAAGTTAGTGAAAGGTCAATGAAGCGACAACTGTACTTGGAAGACAAAGGATAGGATTCGAGATGCTTATCTTGATCTGCTTTAAGGGTATGTCTATATTAGATTCATATAGATTATTCATAGTCAGGTAGACTAGTATGGTTGTTAGGAGTTGTTACTGATGATTGGTATGTTTGGTATTGTAACGACCCAAAATTTCAGTCATTTGAAATTCGGATATTTAATTGATTTTAAATATTCATAAGTTAATTTGATTAGCCGAATACATTTTATTTCGAATATAAAGACTTAACTAAATAATTAAATTGTAAATTTAATATTTGAAATTGCTGAAATAATTGGAAATTGAATTTAATGTGAATAAAAATGATTTATAAAGTTGAATTAAATTCTATTTGAATTAGAATAATGTTAGAAATTTTTTGAAATTGAATTAAAAGTTAAATTGCAGAAATTGAATATTTTAATATTTGCTTGACGTGTAAAATAGCCGTTTTTCAAACAGTCTCAGATTTCGACGAAACTAGTTTTATTGGATCCGTAATGTTATATTATTGTAGGATTTCAAATTTCGTGTTAATTGAATTTACGGTTTAGTACTGGCAAGCCAAAAGCGTAGAAATTCGTTTAAGTGAATTTTAAATTTAAATAAGTCGGTTCGAAAACCAATCTACCAAATATGATCGAATTGGTTCTGATATATATTCCATTGTGTTTGAAATATGGGTGAAACATTATAAACGTCAGGCGGCACGCTTCGTTTTGAGTTCGAAAAATTTCTAGATGAATAGTGCACGAAAATTTTATATAAAAGGACCCTATTATCTTCATTTTTCAAAATCTCTAATCAATGAAACCCTAGCCGCTGTTTTTTATTTGTTGGCCGAAACTGTTCTAAACTTTCCCCTCCGATCTCTCTCAATCCACATGCTATTACGCCTCGACTTCAACTATAATGTTGTAGAGCTCAAGGAGATCGTCACATCCAATGGTGGAGATTGCCTGAAGCTCGTCGTAGGTGCCGGAATTGTCTTGCATTCATTTTTCATTCCATGCTCGATTTCGTGCCATCGATGAAGTGGGGTGAGGCCGGATCTAGGGCGTGGGAGGGGTGGAGCACTGTGCACATGGTGATGGCGTTGGATCGACCTCCGGTCGTCGTATGGAGGCGCAACCATCGGGGTTTCGTCGCGTGCTATGGGATGAGCCGCGTAGAACTTGAATAGGGAAGATGAAAAGAAATAATCGGCTAGATCTATGGTTCCCAAAGAAAACGGCCCAGATTTGATTCAAGTAAATATAAATATAAAAAGGAAATTGAAATTGAAATTATATTATTTTAATTCGTATAAACTTTGAAAAGCTATAACTTCCTAATACGAGGTCCGTTTTTGACGAAATAAGTTGTGTTGGGTCCGTATTGACGAGCGCTACATTTTAGAGCTGGTTTGGAGTTGGTTGGAGCTAGTGTAAATTTTGGACAAAATTAAACGCTCGTTTAATGTTATTTGGAATAAAACACTGCAACTACTATTGGAACCAAAGTGAGTACAACTTACTCTTTCTGACCCACCATATGTTTACATAAGCGAGAACAAATTTATTTTATGCTGATTGATGATTGTTTGGATGATATATGATATATTATCTATATATTGAATGATATTTGGATATATTCCTTCCTATTGGAGCAGATGAGACCATGTACATTCTCGTGTACGAGTGGATGACCCTTTGTACGTGTTTGCACAAAAATTGGGCAACACCCTTCAGAAGTTTTTGAAGAGATAATAAATGAAGAAATCAAATTGAAAATGAGGATTATCTAACAAAAACTCCAAGTCACAGAAAAGTAAATTGCACGGAAGACAATAATTTAGAGTGGTTCGGCAATTTGCCTACGTCCACTATGAAGTTTTATCACTTTATTGCTTAATTATTGAAGATAACAAGTTGTTTAGAGCGAAGTACAGCAGATAATAGACTTAAATTTGAAATCAGCAACAGTGGAGATGGTATAGAGTGATCCTGGCAGCGTCCGGGCGTAATTTCTCTCTAAGAATTATCCCATCCCCTTTCTAAATGACCAGGGGTTCTATATATAGGTGTAGGAGGCTGATATTTTGCCTAAAATTCGGGGAGACCACTTCTGGCACGTGAGGGGGACCCACACGCCCGGCCTCAGGAAATCCGGGACCACTTTGGGATTGATTCGAACTCTAGTTCGAGTAGATCAAAAAAGTGTCCAATCGAGGTGAAATTTGGTGTGGACATTCTTCAACATGTATGCAAGCTTCTATGAAAATTTCATAGCATTTGGACTTGTAGATCTCGAGTTATGATCGATTCAAAATTGCATTTTCGGTTGATGCGTCTCGTTCGAATCGATCCCCTTCGAATCGATTAGGGTCGAATCGATGGCATGCGCATGCGAATGGTGACGTGGCGCATGCTTCTCGGTTTGATCTTGCTTTTTCTCCGAGTTTACTGGGTCGAATCCATGGCTTTTGACGATTCTACTTAGTGGATTCGAGGGAATGGATTCGAGGAGATGCTCGTTTGAATCGTTCAAGGTATCCCATAGCTGATCGATACGAAGCTTCCTCAACATGGTGGATTCGAAGTGAATCAACTGCATAGGTTCGAAGCATCTCACCTTGAGGGATTCGAGGTGGAGGTCGTTTGATGGATTCGAAGGAAGGCCATTGGGATGGATACGAAGCTTGGCCACCTGATGGATTCGAACTCATGCGCTCTGATGGAGGCGAAGTGGAGTGACTTCATGGGTTCGAAGTAAGAGGAAGCCGATGGATTCAAACTCATGGTCTTCTGATGAATTCGAACTTAGGGTTATTTTCTCCAACTTGAATTGATCACAACTTGAGCATATGAACTCGGATTGACTTGAAACTTGAGATGCTGACTTTTATGATCTTTCTCGTCATGTCCCATCAATTGTAGCTCAATCTGGACTCGAACAAAATTCGATGATATCCATAGTGAAGCTAAGTATGACCAATCCCGGAGACGAGCTGTCCTTTGTTTACGATCGATCTTTTGGTATCACGGCTTTGCCAAAAAGCAGGATAACATTTGCTCCCCAAAGGACGTCATGTGGAACATGACGTGCTTTGAAAAGCTGCGATTTTTCTCTTAACAATCACTGCTCTTTTGTTGAAGGTTGTAACCTTGCTTTGATATGATTGATTGCTACAGGATATTGCCTGGCTGCTAGTTGTTGTAATCGTAATCAGATGAGTATTCGATCCCTGTGAATGTTTAAAATCGAATGTTAGTCTGACATATATGCACATATGTTAGTTTGACCCTTGTTAACGTCGTGCGTCCACGAGTTGTTGTCAGTTTTGTTCGATGTTTAATTTCGTATTGATTCTCTCCTGAACCGATTTGGAAATTTGGGTTGAGACAACGCTTGATGGTTGTTTTGAAAAGTCCCTTCGTATCGATCCTCTCCTGAACCGATATAGAAGGTTGACAGGTAATTTTTTCATGTCGAAGCGATGCGTTCATTCTCATCAATGGTTTCTGATGGATTCGAAATGTCCATTCGAATCGACAATCTTCGAATCGCTAGGGCCGATGCTTATGAAATTGGCACTTCGAATCGATAGGATTTCTTGGCTTTAATTTAGCTTTCGCTTAATCACTTCATGTCGATGAAGCCTCGCATCGATGCTGTCTTGATGGTTTCGAAGCTTTGAGGGATTTGAAACTTTGATGGATTCGAACGCGACGGGTTCGAACATGGTTGTTCGAATCGATATGGTTTATGACCGGTGGCAATCGGTCAGGTCGACTGGGAGGCGAAGCGTCACGAGTCCTCCCTGGAATCCATATAAATACGTGAGGCTTGGCTCATTTTCACTTTTTACTTTTTACTGTTGCTCTGTCTTCTTCTTCGTATCGACCCGTTAAAAACCTTCAATCTTTCACTCGTAATCACAATACACAAGGTAATTAATGGATTAAGCCAAGTGAGAAGGATAGAACTGGGAACCTTTACCATCATCCCCAATTTTTTTTCCTTTCGAAAATTTTGGAAAGTGGTGAGATCTGAATGAAGTGGGTCGAATCGATGGACGAAGCGTAACAAAGTGCTGGAGTTCTCTTGGAGAAGCAGAGATCTTGGGAGATTTTGCTTTTCTTTGCTTCGTATCGATCCAGACTGGGGTAATTCGAATCGGTCCTGATTATGGGGCTTCGAATCGATGCTTGCGAAGGGAAGTGGCTCGTATCGATCGATTCGAAGTGACGATTCTGTGATCGATTCGAAGGCGTTGAGTTCGATCGATACGAACTTGCTTCGCTGATGGACTCGAAGCGCTCCTTCACTTGATGTTATGGATACCATTCCAAGGACCTGCTTCGATACGAAGTGCATCGAGTCGACCCTCTATCGATTCGAAGCACATCGATTCGACTCGTATCGGTTCGAGGTGATTGATTCGATCGTCCTTCATTCAGAGAATACGACACATCTGACTTTCTCCAACCTTGAACTATGACTGATTACAAGCTGAATTTTGACGAACTTAATGAACCTTAGCAAACTTGATTCTGATGAGCTTCTACCTTGCATAACTGATCTTGGCTGTAGAACTTTTACTTGACTGCCTTTTGAAGCTCGTCGATGGAACTGTGGCCTAACCAAAAATATAACCGATTTATGCTTGAATCGATCGGCGGCATCTGGATGACGAGGTTATGACGGTCAGCAATGATGGTCATTTACGGTCTCGATTTTCAGAGTTTTGTCGTTCGCACATCCTGTTGTTTGCAAATTTTCTCTAACTCTATAGAATCTTTCCAAGTAATGCACAGCACTGCACCACACACACTTTACACTGGGAATGAACGGGTTTTCTATGTGCTTAATGTTGCCTTCTGATGAGTTAGTTAGTTATGTAATCTTTGAGCTCTCAACAACAAGAAGTACAGAGTTCGCCTCCTCCAGAAATACTTGAAATCCTTGACATTCCTCCCGAAGTAGTTGGTCCGGCTCCGGACGAAGTGCCGGAAGCCATATTTATCGATGATCCTGTCGACTCCGTTTCGTCCAGTATTTCTGAAGCCTTACTGGGCCGGATCTGCTTTAAACATAACTTATCCCCGGATGATGTTTTGCTACTGGGCGTTGATGAAAGACCTCGCAACCCGCCCGAGGGGTATACTGCTTTCTATCGTCACGCCTGTGCGGCTGGAACTCTCCCTCCATTTAACCAATATATCAGGGAGAGTTTATCGTTCATCGGAATTGCCGCCTCACAACTTCATCCCAACGGACACGCATTGCTGAACAGTGTTTTTGTCCTATTTATGTATCATCTCTTTCGTCCGCCAAGGCCAATCGGGATTAGACACATATTTAACTTGAAGAGCAGGGGCGACAGCCCATCTTTCACCTTTTTGGAAGCGGTTAGAAACTGCCAGATCGTGACGGGAGCCTGGACTAGACTCAGTTATTTTAAAAAATGAATGGTTTTTTGTTTGATGCCCCCAGGGTTTGCTAGGCGATGGCTGTCCAGACGTAAGTGTTGTGGTCCTTCCTTTAATAGTCATTGTCAACTCTTATACTGATATCATGCTCTTCTTGCAGCCATCATTTCGAGGCCTGATGGTGGATATTACAAAGGCGTTGTCCGAAGTTTACAAGAGGTCCCGAATGATTTGCGGCACATCGACTCGGTGTTAAATGATGATAACTTAAGGACACTGGGTTTAATAGAGATGAACCAGAGCATTGTTATCGAGGGGTTGGCAAAACCGGCTTCGAAGACAAAGAAGAAAACGGTGAAAAGAAAACCCGGTATAATAATAAGATAAATGAGCGATGATGAGAGGACGCCCACTGATACCAAGCTAGCGGCTGATATTTCCCGAATAGAAGAGAATCGAAAAGGCAAGACTGTTGTCCCTAAATTTAAGAGGCGGAAATCTATAGTCGTATCTCGTTTGATCCCCGGAACTATTATCTCTGACGCTGCTTCTTGTCAATCAGGAAACGCTTTTATAGGACTGGATGACATTGCCATCCAGGAATACGTATCTCTCCACCACGAGTCCGGGTTGGATGAACTCCAAAAAGCGTTAGAAATAAGCGAGACTTTACCCGTTAGTGCAGCCGGCACTTCTGGTTGGTCGGGGGTTTTGCACATTTGCATACACTTTCGTAACACTACACGACTTCCGCATAGATCTTGTTGCTTTCACCTGGTGTTTAACTAAGTTGCTTCTCTCTTTCAGGTGCTATGTCTGGCCGTCAATCTACATTAGACAAACTCCTAAGAGTGCATCATCCTTCGTCTCACTATGATTCTCGACGTGAGGGCTCTGATCGCGATCGCGAACGGAGGCATCATAGCCAAGAGTATTATGCAAGGGAGTATCCCTGTAGTTACTCTAGTCAGGAGTGCTTGGACAGAGATCGGAGATACCGCTCCCCTTCCCGTTCTCCTCCGCCACCCCGAAGCCATATTCAGGTATCTGAGCCTCTGTGACAGCAACCGTCTTCACAGGTTTCGAGGCTTGAGTCACATCGTTCTAGAACTGAGGTTGTTACGACCACGGCTGCGGAGGAGGCCCTTATTGAACCATCCGGTGAGGGGGCTATCAGACTTGCTCAATTGAAGAAGGACTTCCCGAAAATTTGCTTCGACGCTTGTATTTTTCCTTCCAATCTTAAAAGAATTCCCGAAGACGCCGTGACCACAGCACTTAGTTATACCTGCGACTTCTATGCTCAGTACAAGGAATGGTATAAGGCGGCTGTTAAAGCTTCAAAAGTAGCCTTTGATCGGGCCAAAATTATTAAGAAACTGGAAGCCGACTTGGCTCAAAAGAACCGTATTGTCGATATACTTCAATCTGAGGCAGAATCCTCCCGTATGGCCGAAGTTGAGTTGCTAAAAAAGGTTGATGAGACATTAGTTGAGATGGAAAAGATGCAACAGGCACATTGCGCTTTAGTAGAAGACTTGGGCCATCGATACAAAAATGTTCAGGCCGAGCGGGATGCGGCAGTTAAAGAACTGGAGGAATTAAAGGCTAAGTTTGCTGATGTCAACAAGGAAAAAGACGATGCTAATACGGCCGCACAAGAAGCGTGTGAGCAAGCTGTGCCTCTTCGGGCTGAGCGCGATGCAGCAGTCGCAAGGGTTAAGGAGGTGGAAACGGAAGCGAAGGAGAAAATCCAGGCGGAAAGGTTCAAGATGGACGCTGAATTTGACGAGCTCTTGGATACACATAATGCCAACGTGTTAGAGCACAGAAATCTCACCTGGCTAGGGGATTACTCTATGCTTCACTATAGTGCCTGGAAAAAACTAGTGGAGAACAAGAGGATGTCTTGCCCGGATGGAGTATTAGATGAATTTGGGCTCGAGTCACGTCTGCTTAGCAAGGAAGAGAGGAGAATTCTTCATGAGGCGATAATCTCCGTCGAGAATGATAAACTCGGCATTCAGCAGACGGAGATCGGCGAAGGTTCGGGTGTCGCGCATCATAGTGAGAATATCGAAGTTCCTGTCCCGACTTCGTCCGAAGTTATCGCCGTGGTTGATCCACAAGTCATTCCTGCCTACAATCCGGATCAACCGGAGTTATCTCCTGGTAAGGATGCTGTTTCCAAAACTGTTCAAACTTCGAGGCAAGGCAAGGAAGGTACTTCAATTATTTCCCTCATGTTTTAAATCAATGATTTTTGAGAGATTTTACTGGACTGACTATTTTCGCTCTCCTTTGTTTAGTGACTGAAAGCGCTGCGTCCGTGCCCCCAGTTCCTCTAGTCCTATATCCTATGCATGGAGTTATTGTCACTGAAGCAATTTCAACCGCTGCCATGGCCGATGACATTGGGGAGGGGAGCTCGATGTCATTTGATGCTCAAATGATTGAGGAGCTACTTGGTCATTCTCTTGACCCTATTCCTGATCCTTCATTTGTGATGAGCGGAGCTGCTCCAGTTTTCAGTTCTGTCATGATGACCACCAGCGTATCTAGCGCGGCTCAGTTGTCTCGAGAAGAAGAGATTTTAGCTGAGATAAGCGCTGAGATGGACACGATGACAACGGTCGGTGGTTCTGGAAGCGACACTGCCCCCTCCATCTTATCTTCTCTAATGGTGATCTCTCCCGGTGGCACGGTGACCGTCTCAAGCGTTGTTGAACAGACACCTGTCATAGCTCCCATGCCTTCAGTTCGTCCTTCCAAAAGGATCTCTGTCCCCTCCAGCTCTGAGGAAGATGTTGATATTATGCCAGATCCGGAGGATGTTCCAAAGAAGGGTAAGAAATCTCGTAGGAAGCCGGGTAGTGGGTCCAACGGCTCGACTCTAAAGAAGAAGCCTCGGAAGAAGAAGGAGTGAGCTTCCTGATTTATCATGTAGTTGTAGATAGAAATTCTTTTACTTCTTCTTTTTTTCTTTTAGAGCCGTGTATATGTGTGGATTCGGCCTCCGCTTAATTGAAATCTTTTGACTTGCCACGTAATCAAACCTGTTTTTGTTAGTTGATGGAATGGGAAGTTTCTCTTTTCTTTTACTTAAGTATTTGCAGTGTTTGGCTTTCAATCCAGTGTACTTGTGGTGTTTTTTACCGTCAAGTAGAGTTCATTTTTTATTTACCAAGTCTGAAAAACTTAATTGCATGCTGTGATTGACGAATGTGTTGAACTCCGGGCAGTGTACTGCTTCAGTTATCGAATAACACTTAAGCTTTTTTGCCCCCAAGTTTCGGGGAACAACATTCGCATCTTAGTGGTTGATCGCACTTATTGTGAATCTTAAGCATATGTCCACGCTCTGGGGACTTAGGATAATTTGAGATCGATAGCCTGATTCGCACTCCGGGAATTTTGACGTAGTATTTGTGCTCCAATTCGCACTCTGGGGATTTGGAGATAGCATGTATGTTTGGGTTCGCGCTCCGGGAACCTGTAATTTATGTTTGTACTCCATTCGCGCTCTGGGAAGTTGGAGTTGGCCAATAGATGGTTAGTAACATCTATTTGGGCTTTTTAGGAATTCGTTCACACTTCGGGAACGATGGATTTGATGTTTATACTCCGATTCGCATTCTGGGAACGAGTTATTGAATGTTTATACTCCAATTCGCACTCTGGGAATTTGGAGTCCGTTCGCACTTTGGGAACGAGTTGTTGAATGTTTATACTCCAATTCGCACTCTGGGAAGTTGGAGTTCGTTCGCACTCTGGGAATGAGTTTTTGGATGTTTATACTCCAATTCGCACTCTGGGAATTTTGAGTCCGTTCGCACTCTGGGAACGAGTTTTGCATGTTTATAATCCAATTCGCACTCTGGGAAGTTGGAGTCCGTTCGCACTCTGGGAACGAGTTGTTGGATGTTTATACTCCAATTCGCACTCTGGGAAGTTGGAGTCCGTTCGCACTCTGGGAACGAGTAGTTGAATGTTTATACTCCAATTCGCACTCTGGGAAGTTGGAGTCCGTTCGCACTTTGGGAACGAGTTGTTGGATGTTTATACTCCAATTCGCACTCTGGGAATTTGTAGTCCGTTCACACTCCGGGAACGAGTTGTTGAATGTTTATACTCCAATTCGCACTCTGGGAATTTGGAGTTCGTTCGCACTTTGGGAACGAGTTGTTGGATGTTTATACTCCAATTCGCACTCTAGGAAGTTGGAGTTAGTAAACGGATTGTCATGTATCAATCCTTGTAAATGCTGGCGTAGTGTTCTGTCCCCGAGCTCGGGTTTCACTTAGTGAGTGACCGGTCGTATCACAGTCACTCTCTATTTGAATAAATCCCACCACGTGATGGAACTTAGCTCTCCGTGCATTGTGATATTATATGTTATTTTCAGCGAATCACAACTTTGGCTCGAAGAGATGGCATTTTATTGCTGAAATGAAAGAAACATGGCAAAATCAGCTGCCTTATTACAAGTTCAAACTTCGAAATTCAAAAATAAAATTCTAAGGAAGAAATTGACTAAAAATAGATAAATAAAGCCTGTCATGTGTAGTAGCGACGAAGACTTTCGCTATTCCAAGCTCTCGGTACAGTAAGACCATCAATGGTTAACAACTTGAACGTGCCATCTCCGAGATTTTGTGAAATCACATATGGCCCTACCCAATTTGGCTTCATGTGCGAAGGGACCGGATAAATTCTATTGAGTACGAGATCTCCGGGTTCAAAGGTTCGCGGTCGGACCTTGGTATTGTATATTCGGGCGACTCGACCCTGATATTCGGCTGACCTTAAATCAGCTTCTTCACGCTTCTCATCGAGTAGATCCAGAGATTCAGCAAGTAATATGGCATTCATTTTCGGATCATAATATGTCACACGATTAGAGTGAACTTCCAATTCGACTGGAATAACGGCTTCAGAGCCATAAGATAGAGAAAATGGAGTCTGTCCGGTTGTAGTTTTGTGAGTCGTTCGCTAAGCCCATAGAGCCATAGGCCGTTCATCAACCCATTTGCCCCCGGCTTTCTCCAGTCGTTTCTTTAAAATAGACTTGATAACCTTGTTGACGGCTTCAACTTGACCATTTGCTTGAGGGTGTGCTACTGGAGAGAATTTCTTATGGATGTGAAATCGTTGACAGAAGTTCTTGAATTCAGTACTGTCGAATTGGCTCCATTATCGGTGATAAAAGTATGCGGGAGACCAAACCGGCAAGATGATGTTGCGTACCATGAAGTTGATTACTTTCTCTGTCGTAATCGTTGCAAGAGGTTCAGCTTCAGCCCATTTGGTGAAGTAATCAACTGCGTCGATGGCGTACTTCGCACCACCTTTAGCTAAAGGCAATGCACCAATTATGTCAACTCCCCATATTGCAAATGGCCATGGACTGACCATTTGGGTTATCTTAGTAGGTGGGGCTCTAGGAATCCGAGCGTGTCTTTGGCATTTATCACATTTTTTGGCGTAGTCCATAGCATCGCGATTAACGGTAGGCCAATAATATCCATATCGGAGTATTTTCTTGGCAAGTGCTTGCCTCCCAGTGTGATCGCCACATTCTCCTTCGTACACATCGTGTATTACTCGTTTGACTTTGTCGTGTGCGATACACCGGAGAAGAGGAATAGAATATCCCCTTCGATACATAACTCCATTCTGAATGAAAAATCATGAAGCTTTTCGAAAATTTGTCTTTTCTCACTATGACGCTCAGGTAATATACCATGCTCAATGTAATTTTGATAGGGGGTCGTCCACGACTTCCTGATGGAAGTAGCTTCAAATGTGAAATCATCCTCTGTTTGATCAATGCTTGGAGAGGATAAAGTTTCAACAGGGACGAGTCCCAAGTGTTGAGCTTCGCCTGTACTTGCCAACTTTGCCAACGAATCGGCTTTCTGATTGTGCTCTCGGGGTATGTAGAAAATGGTATAATAATCGAAATGATCAAGTATCTCCCGGACTCGGGCTAGGTAAGCGGCTAGTCTTCGATCTTTGGCCTGGCATTCGCCTCGAACTTGGCATACTACCAACTGGGAATCACAGTAAATTTCCACAGCGATAATTCTTAGGTCACGGGCTAACATCAACCCAGTAAGAAAAGCTTCATATTTAGCTTCATTGTTGGTTTCATGGAAATCAAACTTTAAAGCGTAGCATATGGATCGGCCCTCGGGGCTTCCAAGCACTACCCCTGCGCCCGAGCACCGATCATTGGACGCACCATCAGTATACAACTTCCATATATATTCGGGGGATTTGCTAGTTTCAGGTAAGTCTTCAGGAACAGTGAATTCAGCGATGAAATCAGCTAGGACTTGACCGTGTATAGGTCTTCCCGGAGTATATGTGATGTCGAATTGACTCAGTTCAATGTTCCATTTCAGTAACCTGCCAGACGTCTCAGGTCGTGTGAGGACTTGTCGTAACGGCTGATCGGTGTACACAGTGATGGGATGAGCCTGAAAATATGGACGGAGCTTCCTCGAGGTGATGACTAAGCAGTATGCCAATTTTTCTAACCTGGGATAATTTCTCTCGGCTCCGGTTAACCGTTTACTAACATAGTAGACTGGTTTCTGCACTCGATCTTCTTCCCGAACTAACGCAGCACTGATTGCATTTTCAGATACTGCCAGATAGAGGTATAACTGCTCATGATCAATAGGTTTTGAAAGAATTGGTGGTGTGGAAAGATGCTGAATTAGTGATTGAAATGCGCCCTCACACTCCGTAGTCCATTCGAAGTTTCGTTTCCCTTTTCGGATCAGATCGAAGAAGGGTATGCATTTATCAGTTGATTTCGAGATGAACCTGCTCAGTGTTGCAACCTTCCCATTAAGACTCTGAATCTGCTTTATGGTCCTTGGAGTTTGAAGATTCTTGATCACCCAGATCTTTTCGAGGTTGGCCTCTATTCCCCGGGCGTTGACGATGAACCCAAGGAATTTTCCGGATGCGACTCCAAAATGACATTTTAGCGGATTAAGCTTCATCCCGTATCTCCGGAGGACATTGAACATTGACTCTAAGCCTTTAACATAATCAGTGGAGTATCGTGATTTTACCAACATATCATCTACATAAACTTCCATAGTTTTCCCGATCTGGTTGGCAAACATTCGGTTGACTAAGCGTTGGTAAGTTGCTCCGGCATTCTTTAACCCAAAAGGCATAACCTTGTAGCAGTATAGTCCCAGGTTAGTTACGAAGCTCGTATGTTCTTGGTCGGGCACATGCATAGGTATCTGATTGTAACAAGAATAAGCATCCATGAAAGATAGTGATTCGTGTCCGGCCGTTGAATCCACAAGTTGATCGATTCGAGGAAGTGGAAAGCTGTCTTTCGGACAAGCCTTATTTAAGTCAAAGTAGTCGATGCACGTTCTCCATTTTCCATTTGGTTTCCGGACAAGTACAGGGTTGGATACCCACTCCGGGTACAAAGCATCCTGGATAAACCCATTCGTCTTTAGCTTATCAACTTCTTCTCTGAGGGCGGCAGATCTCTCTGGATCCATACCGTGTCTTTTTTGCTTGACCGGGATATACCGTGGGTCAGTATTTAAGGTGTGGCTCTCGATGTCCGACGAGATTCCACACATATCAGAGTGTGTCCAAGCGAATACGTCTAGATTTTCTTGGAGAAATTCGACCAATTCTTTTTGTGCTTGCGGGTTTAGCTGAGACCCAATTTTTAACATTTTGAATCATCATTATCATCAATTGGAACATCAATCGTCAGCTCGGCTGGGGAAGCTTGACTTTCTTTAGATTCATTATTATCTTCAGTGTCTCTGGGGTCAAGATCCTTCTGGAATTAGTCGTGGTGCCCGGGTCGAGGCCCAGGCACTAATTGTCAATCGTCGGCGAAACGGACGCAGAGAGATTCCTCCACGCCCATTCCTTTCTCCTTTCGCTGCGCTTCTCGTAGTTCGGCAACATAGCAGGCTCTCCCAGCAGCCTGATCTCCCTGAATGACCCCAATCCCACGATCAGTGGGAAATTTCAAAGTTAAACACCACGGGGCAATCGCCGTCCTAAATTCGGCAAGGGCCGGTCGGCCCAAAAAAGCATTGTACGGGGAGTGGATATCTAAGACAACAAACTGTAACATTCGGACTCTTCGGCGTTCTCCAACTCCCAACTCCACTAGTAACTCCACCGCTCCAGTGGGTATATTAGCACTTCCATCGAAGCCATGGATTCTAGATTGACAAGGCTTTAAATCTTTGGCTTCCATCTTCATTTGATCATATGCTCTCTTAAACAAGATATTTACTGAACTCCCACTATCCACTAGGATCCTCTTCATCCAAGCAGGACCAACCTGGGCAGATATACTAGTGGGTCTATAGTTGGGGCTTCGACCTTATCAGCATCTCGGTTTCTATATACGATGTCATCTGCCATCATTTTCTGTTGTTTGGCCGAGGCCCCTTCATCAAGCGTACTGCAACTCTCGAAATCCACATGCCTGATCGAATTGGCGTATGATTCCATTTCCCTCCAGCTTCGGTCAGCAGGATGAGGACCACCACTAACTGTATTAATAACCAACCTCCCGCCTGTACGTACGGGCTCTTCTTGTCTCTCTTGGTTTTGTGCATGGTTTTGGTTTGACAGGCCCACACCACCAGCTTGTGGCGCCCGCACGAATTGGTCTAACTTCCTTTCCATGATCAGTTTTTCAATGAGATCTTGCAAATGCCTGCAATCATTGGTATTGTGTCCGTAACTTTCGTGGAATCTACAGTACTTTCCTGTTTGAATCTGTCTCTCCGACGACGGCTTCGGAGTCGGCTTCTTATACTGCATTGCACTACAAGTTTGTAGATACACGTTCTCCAGTGACGTATTCAGTGGTGTATAGCTTTCAAACATTTGTGCCCTACGCCGCGGGCCACGATTCTGATCTTGCTTCTTAGTTCTATTATCACCATTCTTCGGCTGGGTTTGCTTGTTTTGAATATTCAATTGTACTTTTCCCAAGCTCTCCCCTGACTGTTTAACCGCCACATTGCTTTGAATTCCTTCACTACCGGGTCTCGCGTCGTCCTGCTTCCTAGATTGTTTCGCATCCTCACGCCTTAAGAATTGAGGGCCTTTGGAGTAGAAACGATCCAACGATGCGGGAGGCTTCCCAGCCAACCAATTTCCAAATTCAGAGTTGGGGTCAATCCCCTTAGTCAAGGCAATCAAGATTGAATTATCATTGGGGTTAGTAATCTCCGCACAAGCGGCATTGAATCTTTCCAAATATCGCCTAGTGTCTCTCTTGGAGCTTAAGTGACACTGGATAAAGTACTTACGTCTTTAGGCCTGGCAATGTGCATACGAAACTGTTCAACAAACTTAGTAGCCAATTAGTCAAATGTAGAGATAGATCGTGGTGGTAATCGTGTAAACCACATCGTCGCAATTCCCCCCAAAGAAATGGGAAAACTACGGCATTTTACTGCATCATCAGCTCTTGCAGCACTCATCGACCATTCGTATTTCAGAATATGTTGATTAGGGTCGGAACTTCCTTCATACATAGGCAGAGTTGCATCCTGAATCGCCGAGGGGGTTCAACATATAATATGTCATCAGTGAATGGAGTATGACTTCGGGAGATTCCCCAATCGTCATTGGTCAATCCCTGACTTTCGCAGATCATTTGGCGTACCATAGCTGAGAGATCAGGTGTTGCTATATTCGGAGGGTGGCGAGCCAAAGTGTGGTTGGGTTCCACAGTGCTAGGTAGGATCGGGCGTTGTCGACGATCCGTATCTCGCCTCCTTGGCTCGGTGTCTTCTGGGACATACGGTCCTGGAACATGTTCCTGCTGGTGGTAGTTCTGATTGGAGTGATTTCGGGTATCAACTCCAATGTCAACAGCGGTGGCGGTGGCTTGGTTATCCGTAGTATGTTGTGGAACAGTACCCCCTCGGGAGGAGGGTCCTGTATGAAAACTAGTAGAAGGGCCAACTCTTATCTGCCCAACAGTTAATGCTTGCGGGTGACCAGCAGCATGCGCATGACTTCCGTCTAGCTTGGGACGAGTAGATCTGCCACTGTGATCAGACGAGGCAGAGCTTTTAGTGGAGGAATAAGGGGCGTGGTCCCTTCTGGATCTTCTACACCTTTGGTGGTTTAGTTTATTAGTCAACTCAACATTGGCACATAATTGCTCAGTCAGCTGTTGTCGACTTTGGGTTAGCTCCTGGAGTAATGCCTGGAACTCTTGTCGAGTGACCGGACTTGGCGGATCTGAATGCCCGGTATCATCTTGATTTGGTGGAGGTAATTGTGCGGGATTTTGCCTACCCCGACCTTCTTGACCAGCGGCGGTAGAAGTGGTTCTTGTGCTAACCATCTTGAGGTGTATAATTCTTTCCTAGATTTTAGTAAATCTGAATAGTATGGAAGGAGTCTGAGGTTGAAGTCTGGATCTCTCTCTTAGATTTATGCAATCTGATATCGATGACAGATCCAACGAGCAGGAGAATACCTGGGTTCTCTCAGTGAAAGCACCAAAGTGTTTGCACCAAAATTGGGCAACACCCTTCAGAAGTTTTTGAAGAGATAATAAATGGAAATCAAATTGAAAATGAGGATTATCTAACAAAAACTCCAAGTCACAGAAAAGTAAATTGCACGGAAGACAACAATTTAGAGTGGTTCTGCAATTTTCCTGCGTCCACTATGAAGTTTTATCACTTTATTGCTTAATTCATGAAGATTACAAGTTGTTTAGAGCGAAGTACAGCAGACAATAGACTTAAATTCGAAATCAACAATAGTGGAGATGGTATAGAGTGATTCTGGCAGCGTCCAGGTGTGCTTTCTCTCTAAGAATTCTCCCATCCCCTTTCTGAATGACCAAGGGCTCTATTTATAGGTGTAGGAGGCTGATATTTCACCTAAAATTCGGGGAGACCACTTCTGGCACGTGAGGGGGGCCCACACACCCGGCCTTAGGAAATCCGGGCCCACTTTGGGATCGATTCGAACTCTAGTTCGAGTCGATCAAAAAAGTGTCCAATCGAGGTGAAATTTGGTGTGGACATTCTACAACATGTATGCAAGCTCCTATGAAAATTTCATAGCATTTGGACTTGTAGATCTCGAGTTACGATCGATTCAAAATTGCATTTTCGGTTGATGCGTCTCGTTCGAATCGATCCCCTTCGAATCGATTAGGGTCGAATCGATGGCTTGCGCGTGCGAATGGTGATGTGGCGCGCTCTTCTCGGGTTGATCATGCTTTTTCTTCGAGTTTACTGGGTCGAATCCATGGCTTTTGATGCTTCTACTTAGTGGATTCGAGGGAATGGATTCGAGGAGATGCTCGTTCGAATCGTTCGAGGTATCCCATAGCTGATCGATATGAAGCTTCCTCAACACGGTGGATTCGAAGTGAATCAACCGCATGGGTTCGAAGCATCTCACCTTGAGGGATTCGAGGTGGAGGTCGTTTGATGGATTCGAAGGAAGGCCATTGGTATGGATACGAAGCTTGGCCACCTGATGGATTCGAACTCATACGCTCTGATGGAGGCGAAGTGGAGTGACTTCATGGGTTCTAAGTAAGAGGAAGCCGATGGATTCGAACTCATGGTCTTCTGATGGATTCGAACTTAGGGTTATTTTCTCTAACTTGAATTGATCACAACTTGAGAGTATGAACTCGGATTGACTTGCAACTTGAGAGCTGACTTTTATGATCTTTCTCGTCATGTCCCATCAATTGTAGCTCAATCTGGACTCGGACAAAATTCGGTGATATCCATAGTGAAGCTAAGTATGACCAATCCCAGAGACGAGCTGTCCTTTGTTTTTGATCGATCTTTTGGTATCATGGCTTTGCCAAAAAGAGGGATAACGGTACGCGCATCTACCTCGAAGCGAACATTGTACACATATTCTAGTGACAGGTTAGAGGGATCCAACTGGATTCCTCAGCAACATTGGTTTATTTGTAGATATTGCTATTACGGTGTTATCATATGATATAAGATGTTTGGATGTTGTGATTGATGTATTTAGTGCTGTGGCAGCATTGGGCCTATTTTTGGGAAATTCAAAAGGTTAAAGTGATGATTTCAAATTAAAAAGTATTTTCAAGTGATTTTGAAAATATTCGTTTTCTTAATTTTTAAATTGTTAAAGGAATGAATTTATTTTAAATAAGTATAAGTTATAATTCTAATTGTTGTAAAAATTATGATTTTTGTGAAATACAATCAGAATGGGATTTTTGAAATATGAAGTTAACTATGTTGTAAAATAGTTTAAATTGAGAATTTTGGTTTAGTATAAATGGTTTACATATAAGATTTATAGAATTGAATTTTTATAAATCAAAATAATAGGATTATATAGAATTTTTATAAATGATAAAATGGAGTTATAAATGGGTTTTATAAGTGAATAAGATTTATGAATTTTGAAGATATAAAATAAATGGGTTGTAAAATAAATGATTTATAAGTAATTTACTTATGAATTGGATTTTGGCATGTAAATGGGATATGAATATAATTTGTTAATAAAGTGATTTTATAAGTGAAAGTTTTTATAAAATAGAAATGTGAATTTATAAACATTGTTTTATAAATGCGAAATCAATTGATTTTGATAAGTTAAATATAGAAGTTTATTAAAGGAATTTCATCCACGATTTTGGACAGTGGTTAATCCTTTAATAAAATGTGTATAAGTAATGAATTCAGTTAGGGAACTATATCCACTATTTTGGACAGTGGATAATATTTTAAATTACTTGTATAGAAATAATGAATTTGGTAAATGAGGAATATTCACGATTTTGGACAGTGGATAATATATTAGACAAAATGGATATTTTTTGGGAAGTGATATTTTTTTGATGGAGTTAAAATGGTTTGAAATATGTTTTAAAACGCGTTAAATATCGAAACCATAGATGTCAACATTTATTGTTGAAACAGACGTTTTCGAGAATTAAGGAAATGATGAACTGTAACACTATTGTTATAGTTGTTGATTTTTGAAAGGAAGTGTTTTATATAGTATATGGGATTTATATATTTATCATATTTTCGAATCCCTATACTAGTGATTTTGGGTTGTCGTAACAATGTTCTATGCAACATTCGTTTTGACCCAAATAAATGTGTTTAATAAGTATGTTTTTATTAATGAATAAAATATATATTAATTTTGATTTAAGTATATATAATATTTTCTTAGTGATGCAAATAAAGAGATTTATGAATATGCTTGTATTGTTTAAATAAGTATATGGAAATGTTTTCCAATATTGAAATGGTTTTGAGATTATGTCTTTTTAAAGATAATTTGAAGTGAATATTTGACAAGTGATTAATTAATAAAAGATTAATTAAAAGGGCCTAGTGATTGCTTATGGTGCTAGATATTTGTTCGTTTGCTTTGATAGTTAAATAAACGACTATCAAATTTGGCCATTTTAGCTCCTCGACTTGATGTGGGAACTATTTAGTCATACACTTATTACGTAGCCTTATGTGTAGTATTGATTATTGTTTGTGTTGAGGATGTTGATTCGTGTAGTGCGAAGTATTACTTCAATCTATCGAGCTTCCTTCTTGGCAGGAAGGACAGCAAGTTGAAAGTTGGAGACGTGATAAGTCTATGAGACTTAGTTTCTGTGTGAGGTTGAGAAACGCTTTTGCGTTGTTGGTGCGAAGAGACCGGGATTAGATTTATCTTAAAACCACTTTGGACCAACATATATGCATTTATTTATGCAGATTGTGATGATATTTATTTTTAGGATTTTCATAGTGGAAGACTGCGTGTTCATTTTTGGGGTTAAAATCTATAGTAGCAGTGGTCTCTTTATTATGAAATATCCAATGCAATGTCTATTCGCTACTAATCCTAGGGATTTCCCGACAGGATGTGGTAGGAAAGTACCTTACGTTTGTCCTATTCTTGGACAACTTGTATGGATGTTTGTCTGACATTGCATTTATAAAGATTACGTACATTGGTTTTCACAAACGTACATCAGTGGTGGCGGAGAAGACAACTTCTCTAAGCTTAACACCCTTCTTGAAACGTATGAGCTTAAGGGTAGTATTTTTATGGAAGGCAATTAGTAGTCAACAAAAATGGACGTGTGGCATTCGAAGTGATGTGATATGTGAAAGGTAATCGTTACCTCAGGCCTCATCAACTGGAAATGACTAAAATAGGTTTAGATACAGCAAGGCTAAGTTTGTCGCTTCCAAGTAGGGTATGATCATCCTCTTCTAGATATATCTTTACACGCTATAACATCGTGTATCTGATTATTGTGGTTTGTATGCTATGAGGGTCCTCGGTAAAGGTCAGTAACAACCGGAGGATGATATATTCGATACCATCTAGCTATAGAGGTGGGCCGGTCTTGTGTTGGTAGAGGATCCTTTGTGATGGCCCTCAGTGCATTTCTCTAGGGATGTACTGCCAGAAGGTAGTCACTTCACCTGGTCATTTGTATGGAAATCCAAACCCCACTATGAGCTTGTGGTTTTGTTTGTAAAGGCGTAATGAATAGCCTCATAGTGCAATATGGGTAACCATTTCGACTATGATTAATATTATTTGTATACTAAACACTGGTATAGTATAACATGAATTTTATATGAAACGATTTAGTTATTGTAAGGCAAAAATATGTCCATGTTTATGTATGGGCGTGTCTTACGTGATACTTTTGTTTTGATATAGGAAAAGTTTGGTAATTTAATAAATTCAGTTGAGTGTGTTTCTCACGCCGGTTTACCAGACTGATCCGTGCGTTCGTCCCTTTCAATGCTTTGGTCATACCGAGTATATTTACAGGTTCAGATTTGATTCCATTAGAGCTTCAACAGGAGAGCTGGAGATCTTCATTTTTGTATACACGTATCTGTTTTGATTATCCGCTGCTTAGTTGTTTATATTATCAACAATTATGAGAATAGGTTATTATAATTGTCCAAGCTAATAACTATTGATTGATTGTTGAACTCTGATTGATGTATGTATATAAAGTTTTTGTTTTACAAAGATCATTGAGATGATATTGTATGTGTTCCGCTGCGATGTGAGATTCTGTATTATTCTGTTTGGTTCTATCTTCTCTCTTTCCTCTCTTCTCTTCTTCTCTCTTCTTTTCTTTCTCATTACTTTCCTTCAGTCTGTGCTTTTTGGGTCGGATATGTGCGGATTATTGTCGATTCAAGGGGTACGGATTTGGGGGTCTTCACATTTGGTATTAGAGCTCAGATTTTGTATATTCATGGGCTTTGATGTGTACTTAGTATAGATAGGGACAGTAGCACCCTAGATTGAGTTTGAGTGTATTATATATATGAGCGCGTATTTGTTAGTGGTTATAAAAATGTTTTATATTGTGTTTGCTTATTCGTTGAGTTGTTTGTGAATTCTGGTCGGTATGTGGGACGCTATGTTATCGATAGAGATTTCCAAACACTTAAACGAGGCAAGTCAGCATAGTATTAATTTAAACTGGGTAAATGAAATAATTTTACCTCGATTATATTTTATATATAAAGAACAATTTTTCAGGAATCGTTAAAGTGTATATAAATTGATTGTTTGGTTATTTGAATGTAAAAATATACATAAGTTAATAAAAGCTATTTGAATAATCTAAACAAAAATAACAATCGTAAAAGAATAAATTACATAAGCAAATGAATTATAATATATGGAATTATAATTGATATTATTTACAATTATGAAATAATATTAGATATAAGAAGTGGAACTATATGAATTTATTTATGAATAATAAAAGGATTTCTTTAAAGAATATAAAGCACTGAATTCACTACTGTTACTGGGAAATAATAAGGGTGATGGCTGCAGCATCATCGTATCATTTTCGAGTTTCTGTGTGATTGATTTGCTACTAGTAGTAAATTGAAATTGAAGTTTTGTTGTAATAAACAAATTTGAATTTAAAATCCAAGTTGAAATTGATAAATATAAGTGAAATGAGTTTTGGATTTATAATATGAAATAAAGATATTTAACTAAAGGAAAGTTAAATAAATTGAATTGGATTAGATAATTTATTTAAATGAAAGTTAAACTTAAGGGTAAGTGATTATATAATATGAATTCGAATGTTTGAATACATAAGCTGTATAACTTGTAAAGTGAGAAAAGGTAAGTAAAACCAAATATTAAAATGGTTAGACAATTTTGTAAAGTTAAACAAAATAGATTTTGAAATAAATTAGAGATGAACTTAAGTTGTATAGTGAAAGTAAATGCAAGTGAGAATTAAATGAAATTTAACTTAAGTAATATTGAATGAAGTTGAATTTGATATCAAAATGAATTAATAAAGTGAAGTGATGAATATGAATATGAATTTGAGTTATATAATGAAATTCAACTTTAATTGTAAAAGTGAATTAGTGAATAAACATGGATTATAAATGTTGTTGTTAAGAGTTGAATAAAACTTAAGTTAAGAAGTTTTGAATTAATAATAATATTGGAAGTGTTGTATAAAAATGAGAATATAATGAATATTAGAATTTAATCCAAATCCAATATTAAACAAATTGAATAATTGAATGGAAGTCAATTAGATATTAAATCAATTGGAAACTAAATGTGTTAAACCAAATTGAATGTAAGCAAAGTAAATAATTTTGGTTATGTTGGTTATGCATTGGTTGTTAAAGGGTTGTTAGTTGATAGTAAGAAATTCATTGAGTGTTAATGAAATTGAATGAATCAAATTGAAAGCTAAATAATTGAATTCGAATTGATAGTAAGTAAATTTGAATGGAACTGATTTCATTTGATCTGGAAGTGAACTAACTTGAATGTAAATTAGCGAATGTAAATTAATTGAGTTTGAATAAATGAATGTTAGAAAAATCTAATGTTAATGAATCAAATGTGAATAAATTGAAAATCAATTCAGTGAATATTAATGTGAAATGAATAAATATTGATTTGGTTATGGATTGATTAGATAGTTATTGGACGTTAGTTAGATAATAGTTGTATGATGGTTGGATTTGTTGTTTTTGTTGCACTAGCTATATTAGCATATATAGTTATTGTATTGGTATATGTTGTATATTGATATTACTTTTCATATATACATGTTTCTTATTTGTGGTTGAGTGTTTAGTAGGTGCGTATGGCGCTTGCTTCGCATTTGAAGCTTGCTTTTGAGCTATATTAGCCGTATATGCTCGCTAATATATATAAGGTACATATCTTGGATTACATATCATACTATTACACTTTTTTCCCTACAAGATGCCTCATCCTCGAAGATGAGATGTATATTTGTGATATATATGTTGTGATCCTACTACGACCGAATCGTGCAAAGAAGACGCTGGCAAATTTTTTTGAAATTTTAAGGCGTTAGAAAATTTTTGAAAAAAAATTGGAAAAGTTTTTGATAGCTAAAAAATTTGATTTTAAGTTAAAGTTTAACCGATATTAGTTGTTTTGAAAAGATAACTATGGATGAATTTGAAAACTTAGAAAAGTTTTTGTAAGAAGTTTAACGAAAGGATTTTGGAAGAGTTAAAAGGCTTAAATGAATTTGAAATCTAACTTGAACGATTTGTAGTGAAAAGTTAATGGATTTCGTAGCTTTTTCTTACATGGTAATTTCGAGGACGAAATTCTCTTAAGTAGGGAGAATGTAATGACCTAGAATTTTTGTCATTTGAAATTCGTATATTTAATTGATTTTAAATATTCACAAGTTAATTTTATTAGCCAAATAGATTTTATTTCAAACATAAAGATTTAATTGGACAATTAAATTGTAAATTTAATATTTGAAATTGCTGAAATAATTGGAAATTGAATTTAATGTGAATAAAAATAATTTATAAAGTTGAATTAAATTCTATTTGAATTAGAACAATGTTAGAAAACTTTTGAAGTTGAATTAAAAGTTAAATTGCAGAAATTGAACATTTTAATATTTAATTGACGTGTAAAATAGCCTTTTTTCAAATAGTCTCGGATTTCTCGAAACTAGTTTCTTTGGATCCATAATGTTATATTATTATAGGATTTCAAATTTCGTGTCAATTGGATATACGGTTTAGTCATGGCAAGCTAAAACGCGTACAATCGTTTAAGTGAATTTTAACTTTAAACAAGTCGATTCGAAAACCTATCTTCCAAATACAATCGAATAGGCTCCCGATACATATTCCATTGTGTTTGAAATAGGGGTAAAACATTATAAACGCCAGGACGCATGCTTCATTTTGAGTTCAAAAAAATTTCAGATGAATAGTGCATGAAAATTTTATATAAAAGGACCTCATTATCTTCATTTTTCAAAAACCCTAATCAATGAAACCTTAGCGCCATTTTTTATTTGATGGCCGAAAATGTTCTAAACTTTCCCCTTCGATCTCTCTCAATCTACTAGCTATTATGTCTTGACTTCAGCTACAATGTTGTAGAGCTCGAGGAGATCTCACACCCAACGGTGGAGATTGCCTGAAGCTCGTCGTATACGCCGGAATTGGCTCGCGTTCGTTTTTCGTTCCACACTCAATTCCATGCCATCAATGATGTGGGTGGAGGTCGGATCTAGGGCGTGGGAGTGATGGAGCACTGCGCACGTGGTGATGGCGTTGGATCGACCTTCGGTCGTCGTATGCAGGCGTGACAATCAAGGTTTTGTCACGTGCTATGGGTTGAGCCGCGTACAGCTTGAACAGGGAAGAAGAAAAGAAATAATCGGACAGATCTATAGTTCCCCAAGAAAAATGGCCTAGATTTGATTCAGGTGATAGGTTGGAGGGATCCAACTGGATTCCTCACCAGTATCGGCTTATTTACATATATTGTTATATATGTTGTTATCATATGATATATGATGTTTGGATGTTGTGATTGATGTATTTAGTGCTGTTGCAGCATTGGGCCTATTTTTGAGAAATTAAAAAGGTTAAAGTGATTATTTCAAATTAAAAAGGATTTTCAAGTGATTTTGAAAATATTCGTTTGTTAATTTTTAAATAAATAGAAGTTATAATTTTTATTGTTGTAAAAATTTTGATTTTTTTGAAATACAATCATAACGGGATTTTTGAAATATGAAGTTAACTATGTTGTAAAATAGTTTAAATTGAGATTTTTGATATAGTACAAATGGTTTATATATAAGATCTACAAAATTAAACTTTTATAAACCAAATAATGGTATTATATATAATTTTTATAAATGATAAAATGTAGTTATAAATTGGTTTTATAAGTGAATAAGATTTGCGAATTGTGAAGTTATAAAATGAATGGATTTTGTAAAATAAATGATTGATAAGTAATTTACTTATGAATTGGATTTTGGCATGTAAATGGGATATGAATAGAATTTGTTAATAAAGTGAATTTATAAGTGGAAGTATTTATAAAGTAGAAATATGAATTTAAAAAAATTGTTTTGTAAATGTGAAATCAATTGATTTTGATCAGTTAAATATAGAAGTTTATTAAAGGAATTTCATCCAATATTTTGGACAGTAGATAATCCTTTAATAAAATATGTATAAGTAACGGATTATATTAGGGAATTATATCCACGATTTGGGACAGTGGATAATATTTTAAATTAATTTTATAGAAATAATGAATTTGGTAAATGAAGTATATTCACGATTTTGAACAGTGAATAATATATTAAACAAAATGGATATTTTTGGGAAGTGATATTTTTTTAATGGAGTTAAAATGGTTTGAAAGATGTTTTAAAATGTGTTAAGTATCGAAATCATAAATTTCAACATTTATTGTTGAAACAGACGTATTCGAGAAATAAGGAAACGATGGAATATAACACTATTGTTATAGTAAATGATTTTCGAAAGGAATTGTTTTATATAGTATATAGGATTTATATATCTATCTTATTTTCGAATCCCAATACTAGTGATTTTGGGTTGTCGTAACGATGTTTTACGCAACATTCGTTCTGACCCAAATAAATATATTTGATAAGTATGTTTTCCTTCAAGAATAAAATATATACTTAATTCTGATTTCAGTATATATAATATTTTCTAAGTGATGAAAATAAAGAGATTTGTGAATATGCTTATGTATTAAAATAAGTATATGGAAATGTTTTCTAATGTTGAAATGGTTTTGAGCTTATGTCTTTTTAAAGAAAATTTGAAGTGAATATTTGGCAAGTATTTAATTAATAAAAGACTAATTAAAAGGGCCTAGTGATTGCTTATGGTGCTAAATATTTGTTTGCTTGCTTTGATAGTTAAATGACCAACTATCAAATTTGGCCATTTTAGTTCCTCGACTTGATGTGGGAACTATTTAGTCGTACACTTAGTACGTAGTCTTCTGTGTCGAATTGATTGTCGTTTGTGTTGAGGATGTTGATTCGTGTAGTGTGGAGTATTTACTCCAATCTATCGAACTTCCTTCTTGGCCCGAAGGATAACATGTTGAAAGTTGGATACGTGATAAGTCTATGAGACTTGGTTTCTTTGTGTGGTTGAGAAATGCTTTTGCATTGTTGTTGCGAAGAGACGGGGATCAGATTTATCTGAAATCCACTTCCGACCAACGTATATGCATTCGATTATGCAGATTGTGATGATATTGATTTTCAGGATTTTCATAGTGGAAGACTTCTTGTTGATTGTTTGGGGTTAAAATCCCAATATACACATAGTAGCAGTGGTGTCTTCATTATGAAATATCCAATGCAAGGAATATTCGCTACTAATCCTAGAGATTTCCCGACAGGATGTGGTAGGAAAGTACCTTCGGTTTGTCCTGCACCTAGACAACTTATATGGATGTTTGTCTGACATTGGACTTCTAAAGATTACGTACATTGGTTTTTACAAACGTACATCAGTGGCGGCGGAGAAGGCAACTTCTCTTAGCTTAACACCCTCCTTGAGATGTATGAGCTTAAGGGTCGTATTTTTATGGAAGGCAATTAGTAGTCAATGGAAATGGCCGTGTGGGATTCAAAGTGATGTGATATGTGATATGTGAAAGGTAATCGTTACCTCAGGCCTCATCAACCGGAAATGACCAAGACATGATTAGATGCAGCATGGCTATGTGGGTCGCTCCCAAGTAGGGTATGATCATCCTCTTCAAGATATATCTTACATGCTATGACGTCATGTATCTGATTATTGTGGTTTGTATGCTATGAGGGCCCTCGGTAAAGGTCGGTAATGACCAAAGGATGATATATTCTATACCATCTAGTTGTAGAGGTGGGTCGGTCTTGTGTTGGTAGAGGATCCTTTGTGATGATCCTCGGTACATTCCTCAAAGATGTACTGCTGAAAGGTAGTCCCTTCACTTGGTCATTTGATAGAAATACGAACCCCACTACAAGCTTGCGGTTTTGTTTGTAAAGGCGTAATGAATAGCCTCAAAATGCTATATAGGTAACCATTTCGACTATGATTAATATTATGTGTACCAGACACTAGTATAATATAACATGAATTTGATATGAAATGATTTAGTTATCGTAAGGTAAAAGCATGTCCGTGTTTATGTGTGGGCGTGTCCTAAGAGATACTTTTATTTCGATAAAGGAATTTTTTTGGTAATTTAATAAACTCAGTTGAGTGTGTTTCTCACACTGGTTTATCAAACTGATCCGGGCGTTCTTCCATGTCAATGCTCGGGTCAGACCGAGTATATTTACAGGTTCAGATTTGGTGCTATTGGAGCTTCAGTAGGAGAGCTGGAGATCTTCATTTTCGTATACACGTATCTATTTTGATTATCCGTTGCTTAGTTGTTTATATTATCAGCAATTGTAAGGACTGGTTATTATAATTGTCTAGGCCGATAACTAGTGATTGATTGTTGAACTCTAATTGATATATGTATATACAGTTTCTGTTTTGTAAAGATCATTGATATGATATTACATTTTTCCGCTGCAATGTGAGATTCTGTATTGTTTTGTTTGGTTTTACCTTCTCTCTTTCTTCTCTTCTCTTCTTCTCTCTTCTTTTCTTTCTAATGACTTTCCTTCAGTCTATGCTCTTTGGGTCGGACATGTGTGGATTATTTTCGATTCAAGGGTTATGGATTTGGGGATCGTCATAGGTATTTAGTCCTTACTGAATTTCGAGGATGAAATTCTTTAAGGAGGGGAGCCTGTAACACCCCTAATTTTTGATAACATTATTCACACGATTTAATTAGATAAATATAATAGAATAATGTAAATGAAAAGTGATAAGGAGGTTGAGATTTGAATAAATTTAATTAAGACCGTGCCTAATAAAATAGTTAATGGGCGTAAGAATAGTTTTTTGGCTAATTAAATTACATAAGGGTATATTAGGAAATTTTCCACCCATAACTCTTACCCTTATATATTTTTGTTCCTATCATTTCACTAACTATTCATGTCATTTTGAAATGCAAAATCAAAAGCTTAAGAAAGGCCAGCTATTAATAGAAGAAGAATACAAATTAAAAGCTACAGAATCAAGCTTAGGGGAAATCAATCTCAATTTAATCTCCTTATCTAAATCAATGTTTCATTTCTATTTTGTTTTGAATCATATGTTTTCGAATTTAAGGTTAAATTCATTTTTATGATAAACTCGATGATGATATGCTATAATATTGATTAGTTTAATTTAAACAAGATTGTTTAAATAGGTTTACACATGGTTTTAGGGTAAAACTGGTTGTTAATAATGTTTAAATTCCATGGAAATATTTTATGTTGTATAAAACATGATTTTGGTGTTGGGTTTCAATTTTGACATTTTTTCAAGTTATGGAAAGATTGTTATGAATTTTCAAAGAAAAATATAGATATTTGGGTTTATAAATTTATTTTGGAAAATATATTACGATTTTGTGTCTGGAATTTAGATATGTAAGATAACATGATTAAACTGAATTTTCGGAATTTTTGGGGATTTTTACAAAGTGATTTGCTATGCAAATTAAATTATTTAAGAAGAGAGACTTCTTTGCAAAATTGGTTTTGCTTAATGGAAGGGCTTATTTGATTAACTTAACCATGGTTTAGATCTGATCATTAGCGGCACTTATTTTAGAAAAGAACTTGAAAATTTTAAGGCAACCAAACTGGTGCTGACACATGGCAGGTTAGTTAGAAAAAGATTTTCTTTAGGTAGTATAAAACCAGGTTTACTCAAAAAAGAGGGTTATGCCTACTTTCGGAAGTAACTTTCGATACAGAAGCTTTCGCCCTAAACCTAGTCGAAACCTACTAAGCTGAAACCAATACACAAGGTATCACAAAGACAGTGCGCAGTGGATTGGAAGAAGGTGAAAGGTAAGGCGTCAAAAGCATGGCTTTCGAAGGAGTCACTACCTTGGTTTGCTTTTAAAAGAGAAGCGCCTACCTTTTCTGTTTTAGCCTTCGAAGGAGTCGAAGCATATGATTTCGAAAGTTTTTTTTTTTAAGTTTTCAAAAGGGTCGCCATTAACTTAAGTTTGCATTCGAATGAGTTCCTTTACTTATAAAATGCTTTTGAAAGAAGGGGTTCCGACCCAGTCGAAACCCTACAGCCGTTCTTTAGCCTTCTGATGGTATTGAAAAAATCAATGTTGTCGAAGGGTACTTTGTTTTATAAGTTTAAGCCACTTCTTGTAGCATTTGAAAAGGGTTAAGGGTTTCGAAGGCAATGGTTTCAAAATAGGTTTCGACGCCAACCTTCCACTGTTTTTCCCAGATGTTTTATGCTTTCGAAAGGATGGTGCTGACATCATCATGTTTCCCCAATATTTTTATGAATGAAAAAGGATGGTTTTGAAAGAGTTGCTTTCTCTTACATTCACTTTGACCCAATTATTGTTTTAAGTATAAACCATTGCTTTCACATGGGGGACTTTCAATGATTTCGAAATGGTTACTTCCAATGGTGTCAAATGGTGTACTTTCAACGAGTTTCGAAGCTATGCTTCTAAAGTTAAATGCTAATATTTTAATATAATTGAAAGGTTTCGAAAGGTAGGTTTTAAAGTATTAAAAGGCAGGAGCCTAATGTTTTGAAGATAGATTTTAATGTTTTCAAAGGAGGTCATCCTATGAAGTCGAAAGCCAGATTTTGAAGGTGTCGAAAGGTTTTATAACCCAAGCTCATTTTTTATGAAAAAACCCATAGCAAAATTAAAGGAGTTTTGAAATGATTTTAAGAAGAAGATTTCCTTGATAAAATTATGGGTTAAAAGGATTAAACATGTTTTATATAAACCCATAGGAGTGGTATTACTATGTTGTTATGTTTGCTTCTTTAAATATAAATATCTTTGTTGAGTCAAGATTTTTTTTATAGAGTTTTGATTTCTGACAAAGGGATAAGCCGTGATCGACAAAAAGAGGTTATTCAAACACAAAGAGCTCCGTATGATTAGAGATTGATTATTTGGTATGTTAGTAACGATTATTTATGTTAAAATCTATCCTCAAATAATCTTATACCTTCAATTTTCGAATATATATATATATATATATATATATATATATATGAGTGCACCTTAACTGTACACCCTGGACAAAACCGGTCGACTGGTCAAAACTAGGTGGTCGACCGTTTCTGCCCAGAATGCACAGATAACATGCACAAGTGAACATAACGCATATATATTCAAATTCCTGTCTACTGGTCCTTTTTGACCTATCGACCGTTTTCAAACAGAAAGCAACCCTTCGTATAGACACTTCCTTTTCTTCAACGGTTGCTTCTCTTTCTTTTCACCAATGATCATGACCTTTGTTCATACCTTTTCACAAAGGGCTACAACTGTTTATTTCTTATATAAACATCATGAAATCATTATTCCAATTATCTAATTTTCTATTCTTCTAATCTCTATTCTATTGATCACTATCTTGTACTCTCAAGCGTTCAAATTGCTCATATTCTATCATATATCGTTTTGAATCTTGAAATTTATTTAGCATCCTTTGGATTCAATACGATATCCACTTCCAAATCTTCATATATACAAATAATCTATTTGAGGATAAGATTATAGGAAGTTTGTACTACAAGTGATAAAATAGTGTTAGCAAGAACACATACCGTCAACAAACAATTATATTTATCTTTGTTGAAGTCCTCCGTGTTGTAAGAGGCAAGTGTTGAAGTCCTCGGTGTTGTAAGAGGCAAAGTGTTGAAGTCCTCAGTGTATTAGAATCGAGAAATCCTATTCGTCTGCTCGGGTGTTGTAAACCTGTTCCTCCGGGTGAAGCGAGGTAGCTGGTAGTGAAAATCCAGATAGAAGTCTGGGACTGGACGTAGGACGGTGCTCCGAACCAGTATAAAAATCTCTGGTGTGATTTTTCTATTTTTATTTACTTTGCTACTATCATCTATTTCCGCGTTTATATTATGTTCCATATTACACGATCCGTGCGTACTATATTAGCACGTGCACTTGCACACCGCATTTTTTTCAATCTTCACATTATAATGGACCCATAACTGCATTTTGGGGATTAAGGGGTAGAAGAACCAGATAGGTAAACCCAGTAATGAATATAAATTGATTAAACTCCTGAATGAGTAGAATTGCATCTAGGAGGTCAGGTAGACCAGAATATAGGATGCTAAAATATTAAAGAAAGATATTGGCAGGGGGAAATAGGTTTTCAGTAAGCCCATGAAAGCTATGTATAAGAAAAGATATTGGCAGGGGCCAATAGATTCATAGTTAACCTATGAAAACTATGTATAAAGGAAGATGTCAGAAATAGAGGTTCATAGTAACCTATGAAAGCTATGATTTGATGCTGGCAAGGGCCAATATGTTTGTCGTTAGCCCATTAAAACTATATCTGGATTAAGATATTGACAGATGTCAATAGGTTCCTAGTAAGCCCATGAAAACTAGGATAAGAAGAGAAGATATTGGAGTCAGAAATAGGTTTGTATTCAACCCATGAAAACTAGGATAAGAATATAGATATTGGAGTTACCAATAGGTTCATGGTGATCCCAAGAAAACTATGTAATTGGACAGAGAGTCCTTAAATGTTTCATCGGTTATTAGTCAGCCTATGAAAACTAATAGGTTAATAGTTTTCCTAGAAACTATATTTGAGACAGATAGTCAGAATGAATGCGGATGGGTAATGCAAAATTGATTCATTTGTTTTGCATATCATCATATTATACTACTTTGAATTGTTTTAGCCATTGTGGATATAGGAGCACAGTATATGGTTTTATAATGGTTTTAAGATACTAGTGATGGGAAAACACGTTCCTCTAAGTGGTGTGGTCTCACTAGATATCTAAATTATTTATGATGGTAGATTATTATTCACACTAGGCTTTATGTTTGACTCGAAGTTTATGTTTTCCCTTAAACTCTCGAGTACTCAATTGATTTTAAGTAGTTTGAGAGTTGAGGTTTTCAGGTACCTTTTAAGACGAATAAGCTTCTGGAGACGTGCATGAGGCATGATAGCTATTTAGAGTTCTCTTTTCTTTTGATTCCGCTGTGTTGTTTGTAATGACCAAGTTGTTATATTGCTTGTATATACTTTGACCATCCAAGGGGGCATCTTTATATGTCGCACTTAGCATATGATATAATAAATATATTTTCTTTGAACGCGATTTGCGGTTGTGGAATTATGTAACGAATTTGAAATATTTTGAAATGAAATATTATTTTGTTTGAGGTTTAATTTTTTGCTCTCCATATTTATGTGTTTCCATGTATCAATGAATCTAACACCGCCGTATTTGGTCACTGACGATTAATAACTATGGATGACTACAACATCCGTAGCCGTTAGTTTTGGGCCTCCAAGTAGGGGGATGTTAGATATTATGATGCCTATTAATTTTCATTTATATGTTGCATTAATTAAGTTTATTAAAAGGGAAACTTTATCAATCACCGTTGTCATCCCTTTTTTTATTCCAGTTTCAATTCCTACGTAATAACCATTCAAATTATTCTTGTTTATTTTATGCATGCTTGACTTGGCATACTCCCTATATATTGCACTTGAACATTATTTACTGTGAATACATTTACAATTCATGTCATATTTAGATTAGTCATTGATGTTATTTTATTAATCAATTATTAGTTTAATCATGAGTAGGAAATCAAAATTTCCTTCTCTAATTAAATTTATGATCCCTCATTAATTGAATAATTTAAGAGAAAGGAAATGAAGAGTTTCCTTCTCGAAATAAATTTATGCCCCCTCATTAATTGAATAAGTTAAGAGAAAGGTAATGAAATATTTCCTTCTTTGAATAAATTTCAAAAGTAAAGTTACACGCAAATTTGTATATAAGATTATATTTGATATACTCTAACTTACATACACATTAAATTAAAGCGAAATTTTATTTGTGAAGTTAAATAAAATATTGATTTTATTTAAAAGAAACTTTGAAAAGTTTCTTTTGAGAAAAATGTGTGATCCTCTTAAAAAGAGGAGAGCACACATGTACATTTATATAACACCAGTAGTAAAGGAGCTGCCAACAAGCCTGGCAGGTAGCCAAAACCTCCCATAAAATAAGAAGAAAAATCCCTCTCAAAAATCTAAAACTAAAGACAAACTATATGCAATCTACAAAAGAAAACAAAAACTAAAGACAGTAACAACTCCATAAAAAGAGCAACCTATAACAACAACTCCACAACACTAGCTTCGACAACCTGAAACGACTCCACGAAAAAAAAGCAGCCTACAACAACCCCACATCACCCACCACAACAACCAAAATCTCCAACCAAACTAACACCCTCAAGCAAAAGACCAGGAATCCTTAAGTTTTAACCTGGGACTTCTTCTAATGCTAACAGCTGAACTACTCCTACTAATTCTATTATGAGCTTTAGGAATAGGAGTAAAAACACAAGCATAAATAGAAGATCTTCTAAGAGATGCTAGGCAGCAGTACACTATAAATCTGAAAAGATCACGTAAATATAAATGATCTTTCTAGAATCACATAACAAAACCTTAATTGAACACAACCTCTCTAAAATAAATGCCTAACCAACCATCCCTAAAGCCTCCTCACCCTGTTAACAATGCACCACGAATTCGACTTCTTGGTCATCAAAAAAGACCCACCTATCTCTACGACATCACTCATAAAAAAACATAGCACACCCTTCTCGGTAGCATCAATGTTGCAGTTACCTAACTGATATAAAACCACCTCCAAACAAGAAGAACCATCCATAGAAACAAAACCGCCACTGACGTCTTCCACACCTTGCACAAAATCACTTGCAAAAACAATAACGCCCAAACCAACTAAGAAGACAACAATCTTAAAGCTAACACCTAGAGCAGATCAAGCATACGAAATGTCATTATTAACCCCAGACAATACAGTCTTCAACCTGGCGTCAAACAAGTCGAAACATACAGTTCTAACACCCTCTCTGTTATCCAAATACTACCCCGCCAAACCACCCACATGGCTATCAACACAAATGAAACCACACCTATCACCATAGATCTTATCCACCTCTTCCACACAATCATCACTGACTATATGAGAATCTGTCTGATCTTTAAACAAAAAAATTGATCATTACAGACCTTAAGAGTCTTACTTACCACTTGAATTATATCAACAGAATAACCATTTTTCAAAAAGCAATCATTAACTAACGAGCAAGATCTATCAACCTTTGAAACATCAGAATATAAAACTCTAGATCAACTGAAACATCAGAAACAATTATATCAATAGAAATGTCATCTACTTTAGGAAAACAATACTCACCGACATATGGATCCAAAAGAAGATTGTCATTCTGATAATCCCACCCCGAGTCATTAGCATAAAACTCATCAATATCAACCCATGGCGAGCCTTCACTAACATGTACAACATTATCCTTTTTCGAAAACACTTCAGGTTGAGACCCAATCCAATCTTCATTAATCGATTACTGACTAATATTATCCCCTGTTAAACAATCAAAGTGCCAATAAGCTTTGTTGAAAAGAAAATCGCACTCCACATTATTACCCACACAACAATCATATAACAGGCCCCTAAATCTCAAGAGCTCGAGAACAAAATAAAAAAGATGCTCTTTAAGACCGAGAGGTTTCAAGAAAGATGAATCAGAGAAAGAAGACATAGGATCTGAATTTAGGATGGGATTGTAGGTTGAACGACACGTTATTCTTTTATGATCAAATACACCACATTTAAAGCAACGAAAAGGATTCCAACGATCTTTAGCCATATCATTTTTATTTCCACAACTATAACACTAAAAGCCATTTTTCCAATTTGGTATAGAAAAAATCAAGACTCATGAACACGAGATTTTGAGTGAGAAGATCTATTTTGAAAGAAGAATTATAGTTAAATCGGCTGTAGGATGGAGGAGGATTATAAAATTCAGAACTAAAAGAAGATGATGATTTGGAATGGTCGCCATTATCTTGAACTCGAAAGTTTTTTCTTCTAGCAGACGCCATTGAGCTTCTTGTCCTTTTTTGGGTATGCTAAAATTTTAAAAAATAATCCAGTAATATTTTCTTAATATATCAACTTTGATATTTTAGAAACTTAGAAAAGTTTCAAATGAATTTAGACTTCATAGGCCCATTAAAGATCCAAAATAGTTAATTTTTCTAAAATTCACCTATTTCTTCCGCTGTGGGCTGGCCTAGTTCCTTCAATACCATCGTCTCCTCATTCATGCTTGAAATGGTCAACAGGTGCACCCATCAATCTCTCCTTCAAATTCATGAGACACGCTCACACTTCGCATCCAAAAAAAAGATATGATTCTTCTTTGTCAACTTAGTCAACGGTGCTGCTATTTTCAAGAAGTTCTTGATAAAACGCCTGCAATATCCTGCCAGTCCATGAAAACTACTCACATCCATAATGTTCTTGGGTTGGTTCCAATCTTGAACCATTGCGACCTTCGCAAGTCTACCGTAATAACCTAGTTGGAGATGACATGACCCAAGAATCGTATTTCCCTCCTTCAGAAGTGAAACTTTGAAAACTTTACTTTAAATCTGTGCATCTGTAACAACCCGTACTTTAATGAGCTTAAATTTCAACAAGAATTGAAACCTAAGTCTATCAAACCACGGATTGTTGGATTTGGTATTTGCAAATAAGCATAGGCATTATCCGAGATTTATAAATATCTAAACTTACAGTGGAAACAATAATATGATAAAAAAATTACTATGGTTACTTTTTTTGGAATCAATCGTATTCCTTAGATATCAAGTTGCCCCATCAATATCAAGCATGAGAGAAAAGAAGACTTCTCCAATAACCAATCATGCCTAGATCTAGTGATATTTCCTCCAAATCTAACCTATGGGTTATAATGAGAAGGGAGTCCGAACAATGTTCTAGTGACCGAAAAATGTATACAGTGTCCATATCATAAATTCACACTGATTGGTTTCTATTTAATTATTGTGTCTACTATTTTAAGGTTAACCAAATTAATCTAATATTGCACGTACAATATTTCTACCTAGCATAATTAACCTACTTACCCTTCCCAAGGTACAAAATACTGGCATAAATCTATCAACCACTTAATACTTTCAAATATGATGCAAGCTCCTAGCATTGTCATTGTTGGTCTATTGGTCCTGGCTATATAAACCTTTGACCACTATTTCTGAATTTATAATAAATAATAGCCATATTACTAAAACATCTATCGTTATTAAAGTCTTAGTAATGTAAGAGATTATACCCAAGTCACTTAATACCTTATTAAAAAGGATTGGGAAGACTCCGGACTATTTAATACCTATAATCTAGGCAGGCTTTTATTATTTAATACCTAAACCCAAGGCGAACTCCTCACTAGTACTATCTTGCTGAAATTGCTTAGATTCTCATCGAGACACTTCATTATTCTTTATGAGGAAGAGGTGGACCCTTTATCAGTCACTTAATACCTCAAACCCGAAGCGAACCCTTCTCGAGATATCCATTGTCGCTCCAAATCGATAATTCGGACCATTTAATACTTTTTATTTTGGAAAGAGGCAGGCCCTTATACAACCACTTAATACCTCTAATTCTTAAGCAGATCCTATTATTCCCATAGTCGTTTCCCATAGGTCCTATGATCAATGATGTCCTACATCAGTAATAAGTGTACACAACTACTAGTAGCCTCTGAGTGAAGGGTAGACTTCCATTATGTCAATTTACAGACCTTGCATCCCAATATTCTAAGCCCAATTATTATACGGGTCCTATAGTTAAAGATGTCTGACATCAGTAAGTCTACACAACTACTGGATGTGAGAAATGTGGATTATGGATCTTAAGGCTAGCGTTAATACTAGAGGGGGGAGAGTGAATAGTGTTTATAAAGAATTACTAAATCCTTTTGAGTTTATGTTGATTTATACACAGATGTATGCAATATACAGATATAGATATGATCACAAAACCAAACACATATGCATAAATAAAATAAAAAGAAGTAAAGCAAAGAACACACCGGATTTATACTGGTTCGGTTTCACCCTACATCCAGTCCTGCAAAACAAGTACGGATTTCCATTCAAAAGCAATCTTTACAATTACACCCTCCAGAATCACAATCCTCTGGGTAGAGATACTTGATTTTCCAGGCAACAAGTTCACCCACTTGATTTTACGGGCAACAAGTTCATCCAATTGATTTCCCGAGGTTGCATTCACACCTTGTCTCGCTTAGTTGATTGCAAAAAGCCAATAACTCTGAGTAGCACTGAGGATCTTGTTGAGAGAGTGATAGAGAATCAAACTACGAATGATCAAGTTCGATTCGATGTTGATTTTGGCAGAGTAATGGTAATAATATGTATTAAGAAAAGTGGAAGAATAAGAGGAGTGAAGAGCCAGAAAATCTGATGTTAAATTCGTTGAAACTGACCCCTATTTATGGAAGAACAACATTCATGTCCATTCGTGAAGAGTTATGGCAAATAGAAACTTCTTTTGAAATTTAAATTTTAAACTCAACTGACACCATATCGACATGGTCACCATGAGTATGTCGACATCCCAAAGCATTTTTTGATGATTTGATTTTATTTGAAAATAACCTTTATCTTATATTAAAACTATTTTAAACCTTATAAATATACTTGACTATAGTTGAAATTCATAAGTAAATATGGAGAATAATATATGTAGAATTTAACTATAATTTTATATTTAAATCTAAGTATAAATATTAAAAGTTAAATATATAATATTAAAAGATAGTTTAAAATCAGGAGTAATTTGACTTTGAAATTAAAGATGATTTTGAGGCTAAAATTATTCAAAATCAAGATAGAGGTTTTTGATGCTTTTAAAAGGAAGGTTTTGAAAACATTTTGAAAAACAGGATATAATTTTGAAAAATCATTTTGAATAAAAAGTTAGCGGATACAAAACAATGTTCCACTAGATTTTTCGTAGGTTCCATCCTACTTAGGTTCCATCCCTTTAACAGGCTCGAAGTGGATTCCATTCCACGACTAAATTGGATTTTAAGACGCCGGGGCTTTTCTATTTGTTTTATCAAAATTTCTAATTAAAGAATAAATTACTTGAATTCTTGAACTCTTGATAATCTTGATACTCATGTGTCTTCAATCTTGATATCTTGAATCTCTATACTGTAAAGTCTTCATTCTTGTTACCTGCATGATTAAATCCTGCATATACATATATATCTAAACTTATAATGTTAGTATTTATATTTTATAATTTATTCTAAGGTTGTTGTCATCAAAACCATCATCTCACGGACTAACAATCTCCCCCTTTTTGATGATGACAACCTTTGTTTATAAAATATTACTTCTATCCTAATAACTCTCCCTTATTAATCTATAACTCCCCCTTAATTTATGCCTAACTACCCTATTTTATATTTCTCCCCCTTGTCATCAACAAAATAAACTCTAAACTTTGTAACTCCAAACTATATAACTCTCCCTAAATCTAATATTCTATGTGATTATAACGATAGAGTTATCATAAATAATCGACACTTAGATCTAATAATAAATCTAGCCCTAAACTATTAACCATTTTAAGTATATAATAATCGTATAGTTATATGTATTAATAGGAAGAACACATATAAGAACACAATTAATTTATTAATCATATAGTTGTATGTACATTTTCGTTGTAAACGTAAGAAGGAATAAACAACAATGGTAAAGAAAAAGAGGAAACTAATGTGTGTTTTTGAACATAGGAGATCTATGAATCGAACAGTTTGGATAGTGGAAACAGAAATTTCTACGTTGTTCGACAAGATTCCCATTCTTGTCAAAACACACTTCTCCAATACACACAACTTGGTCATCATCCTCCGCGTGCGCTTCTTCTATGGGTTCATCTTCTTCTTCGCTGGCCTCTTGTTCTTGATTGAATGAAGAATCTTCATCAATCAAGATAGTGTTGGCTTGATTATCCATTATAAATTATTGCAAATTCCTAAGAATCTTGCCTTGCCACTCTTATTCCTTTGCCATACGGAGTTGAATCACTTGAATTGCAGTCATCATCTGAAGTGCATCCTTCAGAGAGTCCTCTATTTTAGTCAAATCAGCGAGAGTAGTACATTGAAATGGACCAGACGTAGGAGAGGGGAGTGAAAAGGTTGATTTTATGTTTGATTTGGAAGAGGAGGCCATTGATTATTTGATTTCAGAGAGAAGAACAGAGAGATAACAGAAAGGATGAATAAAATTTCGAAAATGTGAAGAATATATAACCAATTATTTTGAATTTTGGTGGGACAAATTTCAAAATTTAAAAACGTTGTACGTCGACATAGGGTAGAGGAGTATGTCAACATAGTCTTTGAATTTTTGCCTATTTAATTTATTTTGAATTAATTTTAGTTATACTTTTGTTTATTTATATTTCAGTTATTGAGCAGATACCTAATTCTCTTTTTAATTTAGTAAATATAGATTCATTTTATGGTTTTGTTAAGATATCAGCAATTTGATTCTCAGAATTGATATAATCTAGAGTGATTACTTCATTACTTATATTATCTCCGAGAAAATGATGTCTGATATCAATATGTTTAGTTCAAGCATGTTGAATAGTATTTTTGGATAAATTTATCGCACTCGTATTGTCACAATAAATTGGTGATTTTGAAAAATTTAAACCATAATCTTTTAAAGTTTGTTGCATATATATTACTTGAGAACAAGACAAAGCAGCAGAAATATACTCTGCTTCAGTTGTTGATAAAGAAACTGTGTTTTTCTTTTTACTAAGCCAGGGAACCAGAGAATGCCCCAAAAAGTGACAAGTCCCACTTGTACTTTTTCTGTCTAATTTACAACCAGCGTAGTCAGCATCACGGTAAGATATTAAGTCAAAAGAATCATTTTTAGGGTAAAATAAACCATAATCAGATGTGTGTTTAACATATCTTATGATTCGTTTTATGGCTTTTAAGTGGGTCTCTTTAGGTTGGGATTGATATTTGGCACAGAGATGAACACTATGCATGATATCAGGTTTACTAGCAGTAATACAGAGTAATGATCCAATCATTCCTCTACATAATTTTTGATCTACATCTTTCGAGAGATCTTCTTTACTAAGGTACTCATTGGTTGCCAAGGGAATGGGTTTTCCACTCGCAGTAGTCAAACCAAATTTACTAGTTAGGTCTTTAGCGTATTTTTCTTGACTAATAAAGATACCACTATCTAATTGTTTTATTTGTATTCCTAAAAAGAAATTTAATTCACCCATATGACTCATCTCAAACTCTTTTGTCATTATTTCAGAAAATTCTTTATTCATTTCAAAGTTAGTTGATCCAAAAATGATATCATCTACATAAACTTGTACTAGTCGAATATCATTTTTATTTTATTTTAATAAAAAGAGTATTATCTACTTTACCGATTTCAAAATTTGGTTGTAATAGATAAGATCTTAGTCGTTCATACCAGGCTCTAGGAGCTTGTTTTACACCGTATAAAGCTTTCTTAAGTTTGTAAACATGGTTTGGTAATTCATCATTTTCAAAAAGTGGTGGTTGTTCAACATATACTTCTTCTTTTACAAATCCATTTAAAAAGGCACTTTTAACATCCATTTGAAATAATTTGAAGTTATTATGATTTGCGAAAGCAAGTAGAATCCTAATGGCTTCCAATGTTGCTACGGGAGCAAAGGTTTCATCAAAATCTATTCCTTCATCTTGACAATAACCTTGAGCGACTAATCGAGCTTTATTTCTAACTACCTCTCCTTGTTCATTCATTTTATTTTTATAAACCCATTTAGTTCCAATTATAATTTTATTTTCAGGTCTAGGAACAAGTTTTCCAAACACCATTTTTAGTAAATTGATGTAATTCTTCTTGCATAGCCAAAATCCATGAATCATTAGTTGATGCTTCTTTTGGATTTTGAGTTCACTAGCTGATATAAAAGCTACATTACTCATTTGAATTAGTTGATTTCTAGTTTTAACAACAGATTGCATATCTCCAAGTATATTTTCTATTGGATGATCTTTTAAAAGTTTAGTCCTTTTATTAGGATGATCAATTTCATTATTAGTTTTAATCGATTCTTGATTTTGAGTGATTAAATCCTCTTCATCATTTGTATCTTCAAAATTTTTGAAACTTTCATCAAATGAAACATGCATTGTTTCTTCAATGGTGTTAGTTTCTAAATTAAACACTCTGTATGCTTTACTTCTATTAGAGTATCCGATAAAGATTCCTTTATCGGATTTAGGATCAAATTTATCTAAATTATCTTCTGTATTTAAAATAAAGCATTTACTTCCAAATTTTTTGAAATAAGATACCTTAGGTTTTTTTGAATAAAGAAGTTCACAAGATGTCTTATCTGTTAGAGGTCTAATTAAAATTCTATTTAAAATATAACAGGCGGTAGCAACTACTTTTGCCCAAAAATTCTTTGGTAAATTACTATCTGAAAGCATAGTTCTCGCACACTCTTGAATCGTCCTATTTTTATGTTCTACTACTCCGTTTTGTTGTGGAGTTCTGAGAAATGAAAAATTATGAGTTATTCCCTTTTTATTGCAGAATTCCTCAAACTTTTCATTTTCAAATTCACCACCGTGATCACTTCGAATAGTTATAATTTTTAGTGAAAATTGATTTTGAATTCTTTTTGAAAAGGTCTTAAAACATTTAAAAGTATCACTTTTATGTTTCAAAAATATTGTCCATGTAAATCGAGAATAATCATCTACAATTACAAAAACATATTTACTAAGATTTATTGACAGAATTTGAGATGGACCAAATCAATCTAGATGAAGTAATTCAAGACGTTTTGAGGTTGAAATCATATCGTTTAATTTAAAGGAACTGTTTCTAAGTTTTCCTAATTGACATCCATCACATAAACTATCTACTTTAAAATTCATTTTTCGGAGACCTCATACTAGATCATGTTTTGACAGTCTAGATAAGAGTTTGAAAGTCGAATGCCCAAATCTCTTATGTCAAATCCCAGGGTCACTTGTATTTGCCAATAGACACAGGTGATCATTTGAAACTTTCATACTAAGAATATAAATATTCTTTTTTATGACTCCCTCAAATATTATGGTTGAATTATTATCTTCGATGTGACATTTATCTTTTTCAAATTTAATTTCATATCCTTTATCGCAGAGTTGACATATACTTAGCAGATTATGTTTTATATTCTTAACTAGCAAAACATTAGTAATAGTAGGAGTTTCAGAATTACCACCTTTGCCGATGCCAATCACATATCCTTTTGAATTGTCTCCAAATTTAACTAGTCCTCCGTCTTTGTATATAATATCATTTAGTATATCTGGATTTTCAGTCATGTGTCTAGAATATCCACTATCAAGTATCCATTTGTTCTTTCTGATCTGCATAATTTGTCCGTTGTGGATTAATTGCTCAACAGCCATAAAGCATGATTCCTGCACATCAAACAATTTTGGTAGATAACTTGAATTTGAATTATATGCAGACTCATGAAATAATAATGATTTGAATATTTCTAAACTAGTATTAACAAATATAGCCATTTTAAAAACTTTTACTGTAACAACCCAGGTTTTGATGATTACCTCTAATATTAAATTATAACGGTGGTTATAATTTAATATTGGAAAATATAAAAAATAAATTGGAGATTTAAAATCGTTTTATTTTGAGTAAACAATAAAAATTGGAAGGAATAAAATGGAGTAAAAGACGATAATGTGGTTATAAATGGTGCATATTGGAAATATGATGATTTGGATTTTTATTGTGTTAATCAAATGAGATAAAATAATTTAATCAACATTAATTTGTTGAAATAAGTCTAAAATGACGAGAATAAAGCTTTAAAAAGCTTTATTATGTTAGTTTTGAGGAAAATGAATATTATATGGTTTTAATTTGATAAATTGCAATAATTTTGCAAATTATTGTCGAATGTTGATTTTTGTTATTTTTAGCAAAATATTATAATTAAAAAGGTGGAATTTTGTTTAAATTAAGATTTGGATGCAAGAATGATGTTAATAAGGTTTGTTATATTTAATTTAACAAGAAAATGATTCTTGTGTACATTTTGGTTGCTAAATTTTTTTTTATATAAATTACAGTGTAAATTGAGTATTTAAGTAGAAAAAAGTAAGAGTTTTAATGATGGAAAATAATTTTGACGACTAAAATATCTTTTATATGTTGTGAAAACATTTTGTTAAACATAAATAAGTTTGTGTGATTTTTATAAAGTTGAAACTATCGAAATGTAAGATGTTTTGGCTAAAATATGTGAAATAAAGTGTAAAAACATGAATAACTTAGTTGATTTAGATTAAATATTAACACATATACTATTGGCTTTTGGTTTTAAAGCCCACTCACTATTTTAACTAAGGAGAAATCATCTCCTTCTCAAACTAAACGTATGCATGTTCAGTTTACGGTAAACAGAAAGAAGAAGATTGAAAAACTCTCTTTCCTCTTAAAACCTAGAATCCTAATATTCAAATTCTCCAATTTCTATGCAAAATTAAAACAATCTGAAGCGAATTATTTCAGGTAATCAATCCAAAACCAAAGATAATTTCATTAATTTCTAGTTTGAGAACTTGTATTGTCTTTAATTTCAGCTTCTCTTTGCATGTCTATATATTTCTTTTTTTCAGGTTCCTAAAGCTTAATAAGGCATAAGGCTATCATATTCTTCAAACTTGCTTATATTTGCTTTAAATTTTTCTAAAGTGAGTTGAAAACTCATATTTTCTAGCATAGATTGAGATTTCAAGGTTAGAAATCTCAATTTTATTTTTGTTGCATGTTCAATTGTGAATCGCTGTCAGTAAATTAGGCATATCATTTTCGTTTTAAATCGAAATTTGATTTTATTTAATTTTTCGGAAAGCATTAAGAGAGTGTGATAACTTTATTAAAGACTTTCGAAAATTTTGATCATAGAAGGTCGAAAAATCCAATACAAACTTACTGCCCTGTCATTGTAAAACTATGGTTAATATCATTGGTAATTTGAGCATATCTTCCTTGTTTCATGTCGGATTTGGATAATTTTTGAGTTACGGAAAGCTTATTTTATGTGCGACAACTTTACTGTTGAACCCATTTGCATATTTTGAGCATAGGTTGATCAAAATGCTGTTGCAAACTCGCAGCTCTGTCACTTTAGTAATTACATTATCCAAACTGAACACAGTTAGTAAATTGAGTATATCTTCCTTAATTCATATCGGATTTGGATGGTTTTTGAAGTTCAGGAAAACTTATTTTATGTGCGACAACTTTATTGTTGAACACATTTGCATATTTTGAGCATAGATTGATCAAAATGCTGTTGCAAACTCTCAGCTCTGTCACTTTAGTAATTACGTTATCCAAACTGAACGCAGTTAGTAAATTGATCATATCTTACTTGTTTCATGTTGGATTTGGATGATTTTGGAAGTTCAGGAAAGCTTACTTTATGTGTGACAATTTTCCCGTTGAAGACATTTTCATATTTTGAGTATGGTTGATTGAAATCCTGTTGCAAATTCTCAACTTTTTCACTTTGATTATTACATTATCTAAACTAAATATATTTAGTAACTTAGATGTATCTTTCTCATTTCTTGTTGGATTTAGATAATTCTTGATGTTTTAGAAAACTTGGCTTATTTTATAAACCTTTCTTGTTTTGAATTTTCTGAAATTTCGAAGTTAGCTTGGTCAAAACTACAGTTGTTTATTATTGTCTCGAGAGTAAAACGACAGCAATAAATCATTGACTTGAGAATTGTACTAGCTTACTTTTGCTCTCATTCTTGTTCGAGTTTGATGTTGTTTTGAAATGTTTTAAGAGCTATGATTCCTATCAATAATCTAGCTATATTTGGAGAATTTTAAATTCAAATATAAATAGAATTTTAATTAATTTTGGGTTAAATTTGAATTGAATTCGTATTGAATTCAAGTTATCGGTATTGAGTTATCATTCTTGTTTTTCATTGTTTTCGAGCACGGTTTTCACTAAACTATTTTGAAGTGATTTTTGTAATAAATGGACATTTTAAATTATTATTATATAGTTTTAAAATTATTTTTCTACTATAAAATCTATCTATTTTCTATAATAAAGGAATTTCAAATATTGGTTTTATTAATCTTTTCGAGAAATAGTTTTAAAAGCTTGTTTTCTCTAGTAAACTATTTTAAATATAAAACATACACTTTTACACTATTCGAACATATGAGAAAGAGAATTAAACAATTCAGTAAACACGTGTTATGGGACATGCGCATTTACTATTTCGGTTAATTCCGGACTTGTACGATCAAAGCTATTTGAGATTATTGATTCTGAGATGTTCTGCCATTTTATGGCATATTTTGAGTTTTATAATTCCTATTTATTGGAATTATTTAATATGACCAATATTTGGAAAGTATTATGGTTTGAGATCTCCTATGTGGGAGTGTGGTTAATGAGAACCATCACGATGTTTTATTTACTTGCCAATGATATAAGGCAAGTCTTGAGTTTATGATCTCATATTTTGAGATTTATGGTTTATGACAAACTATCACGATGTTTTCACTTGTGGATGAGATGAGACAATTTAAGATGCCATTTAATATTTGTCGATGAGATGGGACGAGTGTAGTATCTCTTTACCACTCGCCAATGAGATAAGGCGAGGTATGATTTTTTTGAGTTTTATGATGTTTCTAGTATGGCATCGACTAGCGGGTAGTAAGCCACTAAGTGCGAACGTGTGGTATGAGACACATGTTAACACTTTTCAGATTCCTATTCATGAGTTTGTGACACATTCACGATGTTTACCTAACAGAACTGCTTTGAGAGGTGTTAGCGGCCTTGTCATGAGGATTGAACTGCTTTGGGAGATGTTAGCGACCTTGTTAGAGCTGACAAAATGGCTTGAAGAGGTGTCAGCGACCTTGTCATGAGGACGAACTGCTTTGGGAGGTATTAGTGGCCTTGTTAGAGGCTTCGACCATCTGAGAATGGCACGTGCAGCATCGCTTCGGCATGCAAATGGGATTTGGCCAATCTGGGGAATTTTTATAAGTTTTTGATTTCGATTTCATCTATTTGAGATGATGAATTCACTTATAGCCTTGAGTTAGAGAAAGGTTTATATATGTGTTGTTTTATGGTGATTTCAATATGGGGATTATAAACTCTTATTGAGTTTCATGAGTTTTGATTTGGAGATTTTAATCGATGGTTGTTTATATTATTTGAGTGTTATTGTCGAGTTTACCCCTTTTTAGGTCTTTGTATACTTAAATGACATTGTTTCACTTAAGTCATGAGTATGTGTTCTTTCTATTGCCTCTTCTCATTTGAGAAGAATTATCACCTTGTATCTTATGCTTCATATTATAGTCTATCCTTATTAACTGATTGTTTTAGCTAGACTGACCCGCGTATTTTATACTCGGGTTAGACCGAGTTGTTTCAGGTTAGCTACCAGTTCAGAACTTAGCTTTGATGCATCTGCTTGGATATTAGCCTAGCATATTTGTGTAGTTTATATTTATTTCCGTTTGACTCTGATGTGTATTTTGATTCAATGTATATAGTGTGGTCTCTGAACCACTTTTGTATATCGTTTTGGATTGTACTGGGATGTATCGGTGTATATGTGTATATATGATGATTACCGTTATGTGATGTGATATGCATTCTGTTATTGTACTTTGTTCTGATAGATCCATTAGCCACCTATAGTTTTGTATTAAGAATTTATTGGGTATGTCGACCCACTTGAAATAGAAAAAAAATATATAGAGCATTTATCGACGTATGTAGTAGATGTTTAAGACAAGATTATAAATGGTCGCCCTAACCAGCCCTATTCTCCGCATTAACAGAAAAATTATCCAGTAATTGTCTTTGTTAATGTGGGTCTCGGGTTGGGGCGTTACAGCTTGGTATCAGCCTTAGCACCACTTAATTGATCGAACATGTCATCGATCCTCGGTAAAGGGTAACGGTTCTCGATGGTTAACTCATTAAGCTTGCGATAGTCGACGCAAAGCCTAAGAGTCCCATCAGACTTCTTCACGAACACTACCGCGGACTTGGTGAGACGGTCCACAACAACCCAAATACTGCTATGGCATTTTCACAGTTATACCTTGCCACTGGTTTTCATCAGCTCCGAGTTGCGGAAGATAGTATTCCTCTCACCGCATTCCGCACTCGCTACGGTTCTTATGAGTGGCTCGTCATGCCGTTCGGGTTGACGAACGCACCTGCCTACTTGGCCGATCTTATGAATCAAGTATTTTGAGAATATCTTGATGCATTCCCTTAATGCTTTTTGATTTGAGTTTTGAAGCTATATAAATATGAGTTTTATAGAGAAATTTAAGCTTTGAGTGAAAAATAATATATATATATATATATATATATATATATATATATATATTGTAACAACCTGTATATTTGTACCATTTAAATTGACGATATTCCAACTTGTCAACTTAAATAATACAAAACACGAATCATAAGTGGAGTGTGTATGTGTGTGTATATATATAAATGAGAATCATCACAGAATCACAGAAATATAACATCACAGAATAGTGCGGCGGAAATACAACATAGTCATAAGAGTAGTTCATGAAGCTACCCATAAATACAACAATGTCTCAGATGAAATAAAATAGAACAACAAAGATGTCCAATAGTCCAAATAGAAAGAGCAATATTGATAAGATAAGATAATGATAGTCTTAAGTCTTCAGTTCGAAGTAGAACAGCAACAGCAATCCTCAGTCTGATCCGAGCATATGCACAAATAACCACTCGAATCTGTACATATATTCTTATACAGATAATATGGTTCAAACTCAAATAATAATAACTCAAAGATGAATGGAATAACATCTTTAAGGATCCGTTAAACTATTTATACATAGTAATGTACGATACATAGATAATGTCTATCAGTAAAGTAAAATATCAAAATAGTGTTAAGGCGTTACCATTGCCCCCCTTAACACATTTCATATAGCATTATAGACTATACATCACTGTAAGCTCCACCGTAAACTAGTGGGATATCAGGGAGTACTCCATAGGTATAATACAAAACAAAATCGTAGTGGTCACGTATATGGAAATACAAGTATGACAAGGCACATGAGAAAATACCCAAGGTAGTGAAACTACCGTTTGCCTAATCCGAACTGGTGAGAACGCATCGACGCAACGATCACAACACCGCGAAACAACACTCCAAATTCAAGGGTGCACACCAATCAATCACAAAGTAAATGAGTAGTTTACGAAGAAGTGTGTTCGCTTGAGGTAGCTAACCCCATTTGGCCCAGAACGGCTCCTGGTTTAGTCATTTCCAATTTGACACAAGTGTCAAGGCTATCCATTATCGTTCTCTTTCTTCGGTCATCACGTTCGTCATTCAACCACTTCATTCTGGATCACACTCCGCATATAGTTATTAAAGTGATTTCGGTTTAGATAGTGAGTATGTCCCTAACCGATTCTGGTTCCTTTAATAACCTTCGTAGCCAATTTCCGATCGGTCGTTTAATATATTTCAAACCAATTCAATTTCAATTTCAATTATAATTCGTAAATCAACATTTCGTTAGTCATTCTAAATCAAGTCCCAAAATTTACATTTCATAAATTCATAATTTCATTTCAAATTTCTATAATTCAATTTCAAAGTTAAATTTAAACCATTCAAATATTCATTTGATTCCGTATATAAGTTCATTCCATGATTATTTAACTTAATGTTCAAATTGATTTAAACTCATTTATCGATTTCATTCGATATTCATTAAATTAATTTATCATTTAACAATTTCAATTAAATTTCCAATTCCTTACATTAGTTTCTTAAATTCAACATATTAGATTAAGCTTACAAATTTGATTTAAATTAAATTTGTTGAATCCAATTCCTTAAAATTTCAAGTCTTACATTTGTTTCGATAAACGCATTTCATTTCTTATTTAAAGAAATTCATTTCATTTATTTATTTCCTTAGTTACAAATTTCAAAAATTAAGAACTTAGTTTCACTTATTCAAAAATTCAGTTTCACTTAATAAGAAAATTCAATTCAGTTTAATTATTAAATAATTCAATCTCGTTAATTTATCAAATAATTTCGAATCTTAATTATCACTAATTCCCAGCTTAATTATTAATAATTTTAAAACTTAATTATTAATAATTTCAAACTTAATTATTAATGATTACAAATAATTAATAATAATTCCAAATTAATTATTACTAATTTCAAAACTTAATCGTTAATAATTTCAAATAATTAATAATAATAATTGCAATTTAATTATTACTAATTTCAAAACTTAATATTAAATAATTCTAAATTTAATTATTAAATAATTAAATTTTAAACAATGTTGCTTTGTCGATTACGACGTTAATATTTGTTTCAAACTCAAATATTCACATTTACATTCATTCGAATTTAAATTCCAATTTTATTCAAACCTTGTTATTAATCAAATAACTTTATTTTATTTTAAATCAAAAATTTGACCAACCGGGTTTAATTTAATTTTCTATCCTAAGTCAAAGTTATTTGGGTATCTATCATTTCAACCCGATTCCATTTCAATTCAAAATCAAAGCATACAAAGGGAACTTGCAGTGCGATAACTGGGATGTTGTCAAAGTAAATAAACAAGCAATAGCATCCATACATAACAATTCAACAATTTATCTAAATAATCCTGAAACAATCGTATAAATTTACATTTGTTATTTATGCAAATTAATATAATTATTTCTAGAATCTACACTGTCATTTCATGTAGATTAAAGATTATTTCATTACGGTTTTCACTTGTCGTTCAATTTAAATTTCAAATTTACACTGCAACAATTAATCTGATATACGTTCAATGGTTCAAATTGTATTTAACAAATTTCTACGTGTCAATTAACAATTAAAAGGGTCAAGTTTAACTAATCAAATTTAACATATGAAGGGGTCAATTTTAACAAATCAAAGTTCGACGTATATAATCCGATTTAATTTGTTAACTATCCTATTCAAATTTACTTTCAAATTTACTTAAAATAACAATTAACATCCAATTCATAGCAATCATTGATCAATCCAGACTTGCATAAGAATATAGTCGTGAAAATTAATTCACCTTTCGTGGATAAGGAAATTGACGACGAAGCAAGAAAAAGCACGAATAGAGTCGGTATAATGCGAACAACGGAAACTGTAATATCGATAAAAGAAAACGATATTAATACAATGAACGTTTGTATATAATTTACAAATTTATAAAAATGCGCTTACCGACGACGGAGAAAAGAACAAAAGCTGAAGATTGGTGCTGCCGCAAAAGAAACTCAGTCGGTTGCTGCAACAACAGAGAAAAGGAAAAATGGTTACTGTTTACTCAACAAATAGATACCGTTCAATTTCATTTTCTTTTCCTTTCTTTTTTTTCTTTTTTCTTTTTTTTCTTTGTTTTTTTTATATATCGCGCATGCATGCGCCCCCTTTTACACACGCATGCAATAACATGCACAGTTTCATTTTCCATTAAACACTGTTTACTTCACTTTTACTTTATAAACAAATTTTTTTTAAAAAGAAAACAAACTGACACTAAACACGCAACACACCCATACTCATGCGCGCAACACACTTGTAAACCAGTAGATAATGTTATTTTGAACAAACTCTTTTCTTTTTCATTTACAGAACACATCCTTCCCCTCTCGCATGCAAGCGTCCATCAACACACGTACACATTCCTTCATGGATACGCACACAACTCCCAGCATATACTGCATGCTTACACCCTTCCTTAACTCTCAGCATAAACATGCACAGTTTCACCCTTCCTTTCTTCTACTTCATGCTTACACGCACGCACTAAATACATATACACACCCAACATATACTACTCCCCTCAACAATACTACACCTTCATGCACCCTACATTACACGGTCACACACGCATGCAAGCCTTCAATTTTTTTTTTATAACAAACACACGCACACACCATACACTGACGCACGCATGCAACACACGTACACACCCTACACACTTTATCTTCTTCCCCAGCGTGTTGCAATACCACTTACTCACGCAACTCACTTTTATATATATTTTTTTAAGCCGAGGCCTCTCTTTGCTTTTTTCCCCTCACTCCCACATGCATGTACAGGTTTGTACCTGTAACATCTACCTTCAATTCACGTGTTTTCCACTTCTTTTTTATTTATTTGTAAACTTGGATTTGCTAGGTGTTGCAACCGGAAGTTTGGTAAGTGGAGAGGATGGAAGGAAAAGAAAGTAGCGGGGTGGAGTAAGGGGGTGGCAAAAAAGGGTTTGGCGTCGGGTAGATGAAGAGTGGAAAAAATTTGTGCGTGCTTCTTTTTTTTTCTTCGGCCATGCTTCTTTATTTTTTATTTTATATTTGCAAAAAGAAACATGAGAAGAAGGATAGAGAAGAGGGGTATATTACCTGAAAAGAATTCGAATGGAAAGAATGAAACAGTGAAATGATACGTTTCTTACTTATAATTTATAAATTTAGGTGCAGTAAATTTCATTTTGAATTCCGATAAGTCATCCCAATTTTCAAGTCAACATCTATCTTTCAACTACCATATTGAATGTACCTCAGCTATAATTTTTAAATTTTTAAATGGGTACGTGCTACAAATTTGGGCTGAAATTAGTTTAACCGGTCCGTCCCGAACCGCTAAATCAACAAAATGGATTATGCCGGACTCCGATTCGCACAAATAAATATACCGTTATGATCAGTGCGACGATGCGCTTCCAACGGTGCACAGATTATTGCGTTACGATGGCTTTATAAAATTCGCACTTATGCCGTTTAAATTGTACGCTTTGCAAAACAATTTAAACGGGACATGCGATGACAGTTTTTGGCGAAACGAATTACATAACCTTGATCAGGATAATTTTTACAACAAAACTGTGTAAAATTTTTGGATTTAAAAGATAAATTTTACGCAGCTTTATATGGACTGGTATACAGTAAAACGCGAACGAAGTTTACTGTAATAATTTGCAACGAAACTTTTTCTATGCTCATATCTAACTAGACGTATCTCATAAATAAAGTTTGGGCGTAAATTGAGATCGTTTATAAATTTCAAAATTTTATATTAAAACTATGGATTTAAAATTTAAAATGAGTCGGAAATTCAGGTTCTTTACAATCTCCCCCACTCAAAAATTTTCGTCCTCGAAAAGGAACGAGACGAGTAAGTTAGAATGAAATAAGCAGAAAGTTAAGATAGATTTTGAGAAAATTGAATTATACCTGAAATTAGTAATTCGGATTTTGAATTCCGAATACTATTCTCAGTCTCCCATATGCAATCTCGCTCATCTGCACTTCATTGGACTTTGACGAGATCTTCCGATTTCCTTCTAAGTTGCTTTGTCTCACGATCAACTATCCGAAGTGGCTTTCGCTCAATAGTCAAGTCAGGCTCGATAACTATCTCTTCCAACTGAGCAGTAGGGATGGTCATCGATGCATCGTGCACAACTTTGCGAAGATGTGAGACATGAAACACATCGTGCACACCGGCGAACTTCTCTGGTAATGCAACTCTATATGCCAATGTTTCGACTCTTTTCGTAATCTCAAACGAACCAACAAATCTAGGAGCTAGCTTCCCTTTCCTTCCAAATCGAACAATATTCTTCAAAGGCGACACTTTCAGAAATACTTTGTCTCCTACACTGAATTCAAGATCTCTTCTCCTTCTGTCAACGTAGCTCTTCTGTCTATCATGTGCCGTCTTTATTTTCTTCCCGATTTCTTCGACTTTTTCAGAAGCTTCCATTATTATCTCTGGGCCAAGCACTAATCTGTAACGACCCGAAATTTTCGAACCCGAAAATTTCAGATAGTAATGAAAAGAAGAAAGAGGTAGAAGAAGAAGAAGAAGAACAGAAACATCAACGAGTCACAGTCGCAGCGGATAAAATATAATAATAAATAATAGTTTATAGAAGAATACTATATTTGTTAATTACATTTAATATGCATTAAAGTTACACATATATACAGATACTGGACATATAAAAATCATGTCTCAGATACACAATAATATACTACAGCGGAAATACTCTACACTTTAGCCATCCAGCTCGCCTCCTGAGCTCCAGAACTTACCTACCTGAAAATCTGTAATACTCGGTCTGACCTGAGCATTACATCAATGTAACCCCCAGGTCAGGCTGGAAACCAGCGTGAGTAAACTCATCTAACATGGAATACAAAAGTATACATCTTATATGGACCCGGGTAACTTATATAAATTTACAACTTCACAAATTGTTATAGACCCCACTATTCTACACATAAATTTCTAAGTATCAAAACTTAGATTAAATCCCCATAATCATTCCTTTTCAACCTATTAATTCCATATATCAATTTTAAAGAAACGAAGTGGTTTCGGGTATTAACTAATACCCGACTTCGGTTTCTTCGAATTCAATTAATCTTGACACACGTCATTCAAGTGAAATGCAATTCAAGTTTGAAAAAAAATGGCACCTTTACTTAGCAATTTCTCATTGACAAATACCCACTTTATCTTTGTCCACCTAAACACATCATATCGGGATTATCAATTAATTCAGGGTATTTAATTTTCATTTACTCATACATAAGCAAGATAAGTTAACCACACTATCTCGAATTAAATACCCTTTTTAAGTCCTGCTTATTAATTTCAACCTAATTGATTTACCATTCCACTATCATTCATCTTAGTTAATCCTCTCTGATTATTTATAACTTTAATTGTATTAAAATTATCATCATTCTCTAATTACTTTCATATTGATTTACCATTCCACAATCATTCATCTTAGTTAATCCTCTCTGATTATTTATAACTTTAATTGTATTAAAATTATCATCATTGTCTAGTTACTTTCTTATTGTAATTATACTTAACCAAACTCTATGAATGTTTATCCTTAATTAATTGCATTCATTAATCAACTTCTATTACTCATATACAGTAATTACCCTTCCATAATTAATTAAGTGATTAGCCCCTTATTAAATTATTAATCCCTCTTGATTAATTGCACCAAGTAATTAATCCTATATTACTTCCATTAAGTAATTACCTTTTAATTTCTTCCCATTAAGTGATTTTATTATACCCTGTAATTATGAATTACTTCTTAATTATCCAATTGATTAATTCTCAATTAGTAATTAATAACCTTAATTATTGGTTTATAAAACTTAATTACCCATTTAATTATCACTAATTATTTAATTTACCATTAATTACCAATTTAATTAATCATTAATCCTTATTTAATTCCTTAATTAGTTAACTATTATTGTTGGTTAATTGACTTTAAGTAGTCAATTAAATCCTTGTGTTCAAATCGATTTAAACACAAGATCATCATTATCAACCTTAAATTACCTATTTATTAAATCTTAAATTGCTTATTTAATTACAAGTATAAATTAATCTCTCTTTTTAATTTTCTTACACGATATACTACTTATCACCTTACTTTTGTAACCTTTCTTCATAAATTTGATCAAGTCCTAAGATTCAACCTCGCCAACTTTAATAACTTAATTTATACAGTTGTTAGTTTAACATTTGACTTAAGATTAAGTTAAGCTACCCTTAAATAAAAAGAGCTCAAAGAAATCACTGCGCTAGCTCAAGCAAACCCGGGTTTTCCTGTGAACTGTTTCGTGTCCCTTCTCTCTTCTACTCGTATACTACTTCTCCCACATTCTTTTTTTTTTAAGTCAAGCATAAATCAAACCACCAGGTAACTAACTTATGTTCTCGTTTCCCAACCCACTCGAAACATCACCGAGCAAACTCGATGAACGATTCGAGACCGAGCCCTGATCAATGACTCTGATACGGATGATATGCCGTACACGTGCACATCGAAGCGTGAAGCTCCGGTGAACTTTCAAGACCATCGACAAATCACAAAATCACTACAAATTCGAGATCCAACCTCAGTTTGTCTCCAAAAGTTTGAATTCGAATTTTGCCTGTTGCTCGATCAACTGCAACGCCATCCACTAACTAAAATGCCATGCCACAATCGCACAGACCACCAGAGACACCTGAGCTTCATCCACCCTACGACAATCCACCAAGCAATCCTCCACCCGAAATTCAGACAGCTCGATCGCGTATAGGGGTCGTACTCAACACATTTCTGACACGAACAAAAACTGGACATAAAACCCTAAGATGATCACGTTCTCTTGATCCAAACAATAGAAAAATATTTTGATATTTTCCATAAAATCACAGACGCTTAAACTTGCTTCAATACAACTTTCAATGTTTAAAATTGGTTCAATGGCTCGAAATTGGGAAGAATGCAATTTTGGTTCACATATATACTACTCTTAAAATCCCAAACTAAAAATCTTTGTTTTAGTTTTAAAAATCATGAATTTCAGTAAGCCTTCAAGTTAAAAACTTGAATTAGCTTCTTGTATCAATTGGATTTATCAATAAATTACTTGATTGCCTGTGAACAGTATTACAGTGTATATTTTACAAAGATAGTTTTCAACAGCTTTTCAAAATCTTAGTTTTAGTTTAAATACCTTGTTTGATTGAAAATTTTAAAACTTAACATGGGTTAGCAGCAAATAAACTTAAGTCTCCCACAAAATATTCACTGTGTATAATTAAACAGAGATGCATATGCAACACAGGACCATATTCAAGATTAAACATATATAATACCATACTTAACTATTGAATTAAACTTAAGGCTTTAGGAATTATGTTTACTCACCAGCAAAGTTGCTGAACAAAGAATAATTCCTGTTTATTTAAAAACAGAGAACAACTTCCCATTTCCCTTTGAATTCTGTTGTACTTGATTTGGATTTCATATTTGATCGTGGATTGAGTTTGAATTTTCTTTATTTGAAGATTTAATTCCTTGCTCTGCTTGCAGTTGAGTTTGTTGAAATGATCTGAACCTTGCTTTAAAACTGAGATGATCCAAGTTTTGAAAATTTTCCTTGGGTTTGAAAAATGTTTACAGGGCTTCCCCATTTGTTTTTTTTTTCTTTTTTTTTTCAGGCATGCTAAGGCTTGTTTTTAACAAGATGGAATGAATATGAATGTGTAAATAAAGAAGGCAGCCATACATCAGTGGGTATTTACTGCAAAGGTTACAACTAGATTAAGCTTCTTTTGTTTTGACTAAAGATATTTTACTGATATAGTTTTGAACATAATTTCGGCTGAAATGATATTGTATGGTGTGCTTTTGTGCTAACATTAATTACAATTGTTTTTATTCCATGTTTCCTACTTGTTTTATAAACTATTGTCTTCCTTTGCAAGCTAAGGAGGCTGATATGATTTTGTTTTTGCTAGAGATGATGGCATTTAATGCCTTGGTTCCTTTTCATGTTTACACATGTTAGTATTTTTTTTGTAAGTACATCTTGTATCTATTTTATAATTTCCCTTTTGTCTTATCCCTTTACATGACTTCATGTATCTCACTAGTATACATATGTATATTTCTAGAATTATCTTATGTATTTATTTTATATATTTATTTTTATTTTAAACTTAAATACCAAATACTTCATTTACTTATTTATTTTTTGCTTATATCAACATTTTAGTTTTCTTATGTTTATATACTTATGTTTATAACCATATATTTGCATTAACATATTTTATATTTATATTTAATATGGATAGAATTGTGTTATTGTAAACGTTATTATTATAGACTACATTTATATATATTATATCAAATACTAATAATGTAGAACCTCTAATTTAATTGAATAAGAAATTTTTTATTATAAATATTTTTGAAAGATTCTATTTTAAAATTCCAAATCAAAATTCCCTTCACAAAACATATATAACTGATAATGCCCAAGAATCTCATTTATTTATAAAAGAAAAACTTACTTTTTATTTAAATTAGATTAAATATCTATTAAAATAATATTGCTAAAATACCGGGTCATCACATTTCTTCCCCCTGTGAATCTTTTCGTCCTCGAAAAGGAACGAAGCTAGATTTATTAAAATGCTTAAAATCAGATAAATTGTCTTTGATCATTTTTGAACTTCTTTAAATTAATTTCCACCCATTCCAAATTTAAATCCATTTATTCTAACTTATTTACCAACCATACATTTCCATTCCATTTCATCTCCGCATCGTTTTCATTTTAAAACTATTTCACTAAGCTTGACAACCTTCAATGCTTATATTAACATCCATATTTCCAAATAAATTTAACCCAAACTTTTACTTAAGCAAATTTACTTCAAATTTTTAAACCAATCTTCGATTTTTATTACAAAAATCGCTTTATTAATTTTTCCTGAGTTCAGTTTTATTTTCTAATTCCAGTTTGGATTTTCCTTTTTATTTTCCCAAAATTCCATCACCTTAATTTTAGAAATACTTTTAAATCCAGATAATACTATTAAAATACCTTTTTATAAAAATACCTTTTTATAAAAATACCTCTTATAACTCGATGTTTCAACCAGTCTATCCTTGTTCTCACAGAAATTCAGTCATACGTTGATCAGGCGTAGGGCTGAAAATCTATAAGTACTCGGTAAACCCGTTTTCAACATCCAGTGAAAATTCTTGGAAAATAATTTTACTGAAAATTTCGAAAACAGTTTTTGAAAATAGAGGAAATATCTTTAGTGAGGATGCTCTGGAAATCATCACCCCCATCCATGGTCACAGTTACATACCAGGGTTACGTTGCAGTCACAACAAAAGTCCATGTAACTACAGGCTTTCCGCGGCCTCTCGATTACGCCATGGAACCCACAACAGAACACAGTTACATCCAGGGTTACATTGCAGTCACAACAAAAGTCCATGTAACTGTAGGCTCTCAACGGCCTATGATTTTCGCTGTCGAAATGAAACCTCTCCACTCCTACATAGGTCGCAGTCTGCCGATATAAAATCAAACGCAGACTGTTGGCTCTCAGCGGCACACACGACTTTCACTATGTTATACCATAGGTCGCAGTCTACCGATATAAAATCAAATGCAGACTGTTGGCTCCCAGTGGCACACACGACTTCCGCTATAGTATACTCTACTCATAATCCTCAGGAACTAGTTTTGTCCGGACTCCTCACAGGATCAACTTTAGAACCCCCCTTGGGGCTCAAGGTAGCACTACCCAGTGGCACTCCTGAGAAGTCCATTTCAAGAGAGCGCCCTTTTCCCCATAGCCATCATCAAAACACTTTATACTATACACATATAGTATCTTTCAAATCATACACCTAGTATGAATTTTATCAAAGCTCCTTTACACAAAATCAATTATCTCCAAAATCGATAATTCTCAAAATAGGCTTTCCAAATTTCAAATATTGATTTCATCCAAAATCAAAAGCCTTTCCAAATCCAATGGTTCCCAAAACCATTTCTAAATCCTCATAAGATCCTTTATATATACAGATATATATATAATTTTAAAACTTTGGATTTTCAAACCTGTATAAAATTTCCTTTTGTACTTCAAACACTTCCAAAATCCTTTTTCTTCCAGCAATAGATTCAACAAGGGAAGATTTATCTTATATAACAAAGATCTATAACTTTGTTTATTCAAAATCAAATATTCAAATTTTATTACTCTTTCCAATATCAAATTCATTAAAATATGTACGATGTACACCTATCATCCGTACGCTATACCAATCTGATCGCTTACTCGATCACACAATTTCACTTCCGAACTAGTATCGTCCACCCGACCTCCTAGTGCAGACTCATATCTGGTTTCTTGATCAGAAACCGTCATTCTCCTTGCATAGCCATAACTATGATAGAGAACATCCAGAACCAATCAACAATCCATATCTAGGTTCGCCGTCGAAAATTGAGTGAAAAATCCCACTCGGATCGATATAACTATCTCGAAATTCTGTGCTCGAATCTGAACCAAATCACTAAGCGAATAGAATAATATACGTACATCCTACGTATTTAACTTCATTGATTAGTAACTAATCAATTTCCTTTCCATTCACATTCACTTAATTTTCATTCACTTATTCACATTTGTCTTAATCCTCATTTGGATTATTACCTCAATTCTTACTCCAGTTGGGTATTTAATCAATAACAGTTTGAACTCTGACAAGTTTATTTTTAGAAAATAGGTTGAAAAATTTAAAAATAGATAAGTAGTTGAAAATAATCAATAGTTTGCACAATAGCTGTAAAATGGTTAACTAATTATGAAATAGTTGGAAAAATAGCTAAATAGTTTCAGAAATTTTAGATATTTGCAAAATAGTTGTAAAATAGTAAATAATTCGTAACATCGTTGAAAAATAGTAATTAGTTTAGAAACAGTTGAAAAATGGTTAAATAGCTTCAAAATAATTGTAACAAGTATAAAATAATCTGGCTTTAAGAAAAAAAATTGTATATATTTAATAGCTTGGAAAAATAAGTTCGTATCAAAACACTTATATTAAGAATAGTCCAGAGTCAAAACTGTTCACTTCCCCAACAATTCAATTTAAATTTCCACTTCCATTTAAATTGATTCAATTCTAACTTCAATTTCCCTGGAAATTGTCTTACCTCAATTCCAAATCAAATTCCATTTGATAAAAAAAATTAATTCAACTTTAATTATAATTTAAATTTTACACTTCTATTTATAATCAATTACATTCACATTTGCTTTTAACTCGGAATTATACATTTTATTTAGCCAATATATTTTTATTATTCCATAAACGTTTTAAACAAGATTCCAGAGTTTTAAACAATTTTCCAAAGTTTCAATATCACCTTAGAATTCAACTATATCCAAAATTCTTTGGCAAATTTAATTATCCCTTTGAATTTCAAAACCAAACCCAATTCACAAACAATTCCAATTTAAAACAATTTGGTAGCAACTTCTCATCTAGAAACTCGAAAATGAATATCGATGATGCTGCAGTCATCACCGATGTTATTTTCCAGTGACCGAAAGAGTTAAATGCTTTTATCTCTATAGAAACATTTACAAATATTTTTAATTCCAAATCTCCCAGATTTCAAATTCAACACAAAAATATTTTGAAACAATACTATTATTTCTCAAAACCTTTAGAAACCACTTTCAAACCCAAGGGAATTTTAAATTTTCCCAAAATTCCAAATTCCCAATCCATCCAATTCATAATTAAACATTACTCTGGAATTTCATCTTACTTTTTTTTCAAATATTCTCTGGAATTATATTACAAATTATAATCTCATTTATTTATGAAGTTTATTTCAAATCATCTTTGATATCATGTATATACATATATACATATTAATTTCTTGGACCTCCCAGCCATATTTTAAAATTTTAAACCACCTTTGGTTTTAAATTCAAATCAAATTTCCAAACAACCCATTGTTTGCAACAAGTCTCTTTTATTCGGATAATACTTATTTATTATTTCTTTTAGGACTTTGAAACGAATTTTAAATTCTGGACCTCGATTAAAAATTTCACAATTAGATTTTTTATTATTATTAGTCATACTTTTCTTAAATGTTTACTTCTTTAGAATATTTCATTTAGCTTACCCGTTAATACACATCTTATTATTAAATTCACAACAATCATTTATGATGATAACCCAGATTATCATATCTAAAACCATCCATTATCATCTTATTCTGAAATACGTTTTCCATTCAAGATTTCAATTTCAGTTTGAATCCATTTCAAACTTACCTTTATTTAATTTTAGTTTGGTTGTATTATATTACTACTTAATTGAATCCCAATGATTCAACAACCAACTACCTTATTATTTATTAGAGGGAAATATTGCTTTAAATATCAAAATATATTTTTATATGAAATCATTTAAATCCTTATATAAGAAAATAACAAGTACGCTCTCATATATATATATATATATATATATATACTCAACTCATTCTAGAGTACTACAGACACTATTTAATGAGTAATCCCCACCAGAGCCAAGGTTCTCGCTTAATCTTTCAGCTCTGATACCAACTGTAACGACCCGAAATTTTCGAACCCGAAAATTTCAGATAGTAATGAAAAGAAGAAAGAGGTAGAAGAAGAAGAAGAAGAACAGAAACATCAACAACTCACAGTCGCAACGGATAAAATATAATAATAAATAATAGTTTACAGAAGAATACTATATTTGTTAATTCCATTTAATATGCATCAGAGTTACACATATACACAGATACTGGACATATACAAATCATGTCTCAGATACACAATAATATACTACAGCGGAAATACTCTATACGTTAGCCATCCAGCTCGCCTCCTGAGCTCCAGAACTTACCTACCTGAAAATCTGTAATACTCGGTCTGACCTGAGCATTACATCAAAGTAACACCCGGGTCAGGCTGGAAACCAGCGTGAGTAAACTCATCTAACATAGAATACAAAAGTATACATCTTATATGGACCCGGGTAACTTATATAAATTTACAACTTTACAAATTGTTATAGACCCCACTATTCTACACATAAATTTCTAAGTATCAAAATTTAGATTAAATCCCCATAATCATTCCTTTTCAACCTATTAATTCCACATATCAATTTTAAAGAAACGAAGTGGTTTCGGGTATTAACTAATACCCGACTTCGGTTTCCTCGAATTCAATTAATCTTGACACACGTCATTCAAGTGAAATGCAATTCCATTTTGAAAAAAAATGGCACCTTTACTTAGCAATTTCTCATTGACAAATACCCACTTTATCTTTGTCCACCCAAACACATCATATCAGGATTATCAATTAATTCAGGGTATTTAATTTTCATTTACTCATACATAAGCAAGATAAGTTAACCACACTATCTCGAATTAAATACCCTTTTTAAGTCCTGCTTATTAATTTCAACCTAATTGATTTACCATTCCACAATCATTCATCTTAGTTAATCCTCTCTGATTATTTATAACTTTAATTGTATTAAAATTAACATCATTGTCTAATTACTTTCATATTGATTTACCATTCCACAACCATTCATCTTAGTTAATCCTCTCTGATTATTTATAACTTTAATTGTATTAAAATTATCATCATTGTCTAATTACTTTCATATTGTAATTATACTTAACCAAACTCCATGAATGTTTATCCTTAATTAATTGCATTCATTAATCAACTCCTACTACTCATATACAGTAATTACCCTTCCGTAATTACTTAAGTGATTAGCACCTTATTAAATTATTAATCCCTCTTTATTAATTACACCAAGTAATTAATCCTATATTACTTCCATTAACTAATTACCTTTTAATTTCTTCCCATTAAGTGATTTTATTATACCCTGTAATCATGAATTACTTCTTAAGTATCCAATTGATTAATTCTCAATTAGTAATTAATAACCTTAATTATTGGTTTATAAAACTTAATTACCCATTTAATATCGCTAATTATTTAATTTACCATTAATTACTAATTTAATTAATCATTAATCCTTATTTAATTCCTTAATTAGTTAACTATTATTGTTGGTTAATTGACTTTAAGTAGTCAATTAAATCCTTGTGTTCAAATCGATTTAAACACAAGATCATCATTATCAACCTTAAATTACCCATTTATTAAATCTTAAATTGCTTATTTATTTACAAGTATAAATTAATCTCTTTTTTAATTTTCATACAAGATATACTACTTATCACCTTACTTTTGTAACCTTTCTTCATAAATTTGATCAAGTCTTAAGCTTCAACCTCGCCAACTTTAATAACTTAATTTATACAGTTGTTAGTTTAACATTTGACTTAAGATTAAGTTAAGCTACCCTTAAATAAAAAGAGCTCGAAGAAATCACTGCGCTAGCTCAAGCAAACCCGGGTTTTCCTGTTAACTGTTTCGTGTCCCTTCTCTCTTCTACTCGTATACTACTTCTCCCACATTCTTTTTTTTTTTAAGTCAAGCATAAATCAAACCACCAGGTAACTAACCTACGTTCTCGTTTCCCAACCCACTCGAAACATCACCGAGAAAACTCGATGAACGATTCGAGACCGAGCCCTGATCAATGACTCTGATACGGACGCTATGCCGTACACGTGCACATCGAAGCGTGAAGCTCCGATGAACTTTCAAGTCCATCGACAAATCACAAAATCACTACAAATTCGAGATCCAACCTCAGTTTGTCTCCAAAAGTTTGAATTCGAATTTTGCCTGTTGTTCGATCAACTGCAACGCCATCCACTAACTAAAATGCCATGACACAATCGCACAGACCACTAGAGACACCTGAGCTTCGTCCACACCACGACAATCCACCAAGCAATCCTCCACCAGAAATTCAGACAGCTCGATCGCGTATAGGGGTCGTACTCAACACATTTCTGACACGAACAAAAACTGGACATAAAACCCTAAGATGATCACGTTCTCTTGATCCACACAATAGAAAAATATTTTGATATTTTCCATAAAATCACAGACGCTTAAACTTGCTTCAATACAACTTTCAATGTTTAAAATTGGTTCAATGGCTCGAAAATGGGAAGAATGCAATTTTGGTTCACATATAAACTACTCTTAAAATCCAAACTAAAAATCTTTGTTTTAGTTTTAAAAATCATGAATTTAAGTAAGCCTTCAAGTTAAAAACTTGAATTAGCTTCTTGTATCAATTGGATTTATCAATAAATTACTTGATTGCCTGTGAACAGTATTACAGTGTATATTTTACAAAGATAGTTTTCAACAGCTTTTCAAAATCTTAGTTTTAGTTTAAATACCTTGTTTGATTGAAAATTTTAAAACTTAACATGGGTTAGCAGCAAATAAACTTAAGTCTCCCACAAAATATTCACTCTGTATAATTAAACAGAGATGCATATGCAACACAGGACCATATTCAAGATTAAACATATATAATACCATACTTAACTATTGAACTAAACTTAAGGCTTTAGGAATTATGTTTACTCACCAACAAAGTTGCTGAACAAAGAATAATTCCTGTTTATTTAAAAACAGAGAACAACTTCCCATTTCCCTTTGAATTCTGTTGTACTTGATTTGGATTTCATAGTTGATCGCGGATTGAGTTTGAATTTCTTTATTTGAAGATTTAATTCCTTGCTCTGCTTGCAGTTGAGTTTGTTGAAATGATCTGAACCTTGCTTTAAAACTGAGATGATCCAAGTTTTGAAAATTTTCCTTGGGTTTGAAAAATGTTTATAGGGCTTCCCCTTTTGTTTTTTTTTCGTTTTTTTTAGACATGCTAAGGCTTGTTTTTAACAATATGGAATGAATATGAATGTGTAAATAAAGAAGGCAGCCATACATCAGTGGGTATCTACTGGGAAGGTTACAACTAGTTAAGCTTCTTTTGTTTTGACTAAAGATATTTTACTGATATGGTTTTGAAAATAATTTCGGCGAAATGATATTGTATGGTGTGCTTTGTGTGCTAACATTAATTACAATTGTTTTTATTCCATGTTTCCTACTTGTTTTATAAACTATTGTCTTCCTTTGCAAGCTAAGGAGGCTGATATGATTTTGTTTTTGCTAGAGATGATGGCATTTAATGCCTTGGTTCCTTTTCATGTTTACACATGTTAGTATTTTTTTTGTAAGTACATCTTGTATTTATTTTATAATTTCCCTTTTGTCTTATCCCTTTACATGACTTCATGTATCTCACTAGTATACATATGTATATTTCTAGAATTATCTTATGTATTTATTTTATATATTTATTTTTATTTTAAGCTTAACTACCAAATACTTCATTTACTTATTTATTTTATGCTTATATCGACATTTTAGTTATCTTATGTTTATATACTTATGTTTATAACCATATATTTGCATTAACATATTTTATATTTATATTTAATATGGATAGAATTGTGTTATTGTAAACGTTATTATTATAGACTACATTTATATATATTATATCAAATACTAATAATATAGAACCTCTAATTTAATTGAATAAGAAAATTTTTATTATAAATATTTTTGAAAGATTCTATTTTAAAATTCCAAATCAAAATTCCCTTCACAAAACATATATAATTGATAATGCCCAAGAATCTCATTTATTTATAAATGAAAAACTTTCTTTTTATTTAAATTAGATTAAAAATCTATTAAAATAATATTTCTAAAATATCGGGTCATCACAAATCGATCACCCGACTCGATCCAACCAGATGGCGATTTGCACGGCCGTCCATATAAGGCTTCGAACGGTGCCATACCAATGCTTGCCTGATTTATTAAAGATGATTAATTCAAATTCAAATATACTTATTCAAATTGAAATTCAATTTCTTTACCTGGTAACTATTATTATAAGTGAATTCTACCAAGTGAAGATGGTCTTCCCAAGATCCACCAAAGTCAATAATATAAGCTCGAAGAAGGTCTTCCAAAATCTGATTCACCCTCTCAGTTTGGCATCTGTTTGAGGATGGTAAGCTGTGCTCAGATTCAATTCGGTGCCCAAAGTATCCTAAAATGCTTTCCAGAATTTACTGGTGAAAATAGGATCTCGATCGCATACGATACTGGATGGTACACATGTATAACGTTTGCGACTTTTCGACGCTCGAAAACCGACATCAATACTTCCACTGTATCAACTGCCGAGCAATCGAATGCCGGAAAATCGTACCGTTATGGTTAAAGAAGAAGAGAAAGGTAGAAGAAGAAGAAAGAAAAAGAAATAGAAAACAATATCAGAATCTCACAATCGCAGCGGAACAACATATAATAGATAAATGAATAATCTTTAAACAAAGAACTATATCAGTTATTACATTACATCACATCACATTACATTACATCATCAGAGTGTACAACAACAAAACAGTGGAAAAGTAATACTATGTACTAGTGGATACGCCATGCCATCCAGCTTGCCTCCAGCAACTCCTGAATTCTAGAATATCCTGATAAACCTGACTCTTGACTACACGTGTGGAAATTGGTGGGCACCTAGAGTTTAGGAAGGAAAACAATAAACTCCGAGTCAGTCATGGGACTGGTGTGAGAACTTAAAACAGTTTATCTTTAAAACAAAGTACAGGATAATTTTAAAATAAATTTGCAATGCTTTTTAGAAAATGAGACTACCATAAGGCCTCCCGCACACACACACAATGCAAACGCAGAATCATAGGAGATTTCTCCTTATGATAGTCAAAGATGCTTGATACGCATTAAAAAGAAACATTTGATATTATTACTAGTGCATAGTGTAGAAAACATTTTGAAAGTAAAGATATAAATCTTAGCCAGCATAGGCATTCCGCACTTATGCCTACTATAGCTACCATCCAAATAGTGGTGACCACCATAAGTGAATGATAGGTTCTACAACTAAAACCGTACAAGATCATATTGTTTCTTTGGATTTCCAACAAATGGTCAGGCCAAGGAACTTCCCATTGCCAAATGGGTACGCCTCTGGAAAGGCGACACGAGAACTTAACCAGATCTCTGCCAACACAAGGCCGGGTTACCCTTCAAACTGGGTAATTACTGACACGAATATGTCATTCCCCGATCATAACCGATCTATATCCGAGGATCCCCGATTCCAACAACCACAAAGTAATAAATTTGTAGCAACAACATAGGTTAAGTATCTGGGCTCCATACCATGATACCACCTCTATCCAAAAGGAATGACATACACTAAAGGGGTGCTAACCCCTAATAACCTTGCCGCATCCTTCCTGTTTTGATCATTTCCGGGGTGTGAGGTCCGACAAAGTCTCGTCCACAAAGCCACATTTTATACAAAAGCTGTGCTTTGTTCAACAAATGCTCAACAACACTTCGTATGCCACATTACCAATTTGGGAATGTATCACTAGTAACCATCAACTACATGACCTCTGAGCTCGTACGTCTCAGAGAAGGGTGTTAAGCTAAGAGAATAAATTCTCCGCCACCAACAGATATATATTTGATAGAAACCAGCTTTACATCTCAAATTGTACAGACACACAATCCATACAAGTCTGTTCCGGGATCGAACGGAACCGAAGGCACTTACAATGAAGTCCTTGCAATCCGGATATTCACTAATCACGTCCGGACTTCCCTTTACTAAGGGTGATAAAACCTCTATATCGAAGATCAGCCGAAGTAGAGTCATTCGATGGTAATCCTTCCATTTTCAAAAATATCCAGTCTTCAACACCGATCATCAAATGCAATCCATAACGACGTACCACATATTCGAAATGGGTTATATAACCCCAAGGTCCTTTCCCGGCTAACCCGAATAGTGAGCGCTTATTTTGAAAATAAGTGTGGCATTCAAATTTAAGGAAAACACAACAAATACCTATTTAAAGGTAAATATTGATAGTCGGTTATTTAACTATCAATAGGCGTGCACAACATCACCAAATTCCAAATAATTTTCCAAATTATTTATTTTCCAAAATATCTTTACTAGATATATAATTTCCACACTTCAACCATTTGAAAACAAATTTCAAATCACTTTTCACCTTTCAATCTTTGAAAACAAATTTCAATCATTTTCCTTACGCGAAAATACTTTCATTTCAAAATGGTTCATTTAAACCAATTAAATAAATCCTTACCGATTTACTTTATATTTACGTTCCAAATCCGTAAATTTATTTCCACGCTTCAAAAATAAATCAACGTTTATTTTTAAACAAATTTTCCTTTCTTTTATAAATTTCATAGTGAATTTACAATTCCAAAATATCTATGAATATACGATTTATCAAATTGATCTCAAATATTCAATTTCAATTTATCTTCAAAAAGATAAATTCTCAAAACGTTTCATTTCATATTGGAAAAACATTTCATACTTATTTAATAATAAATACTTCCCAAATCTATTTATTTTCAACATTTGAAAATATTCAATATACTTAAACCATAGTTAAGTATATATTTCATTCTTTAAGGAAATCATTTTCTCAAAACACATTTATTTGGGTCAAAACGAATGTTGCGTAAAACATCGTTACGACAACCCAAAATCACTAGTATAGGGATTCAAAATTAAGATAGATATAAAAATTCCAATACTATATAAAACATTTCCTTTCGGAAATCATTTACTATAACAACAGTGTTATAGTCTACTATTTCCTTCTATTTCTCGAAAACGTCTATTTCAACAATAAATGTTGAAATCTATATATTCGATACTTAACACATTTTAAAACATCTTTAAATCGTTTTAGTTCTATTTAAAATATCACTTTCCCAAACCATATCCATTTTATTTAACAATATATTCACCGTCCAAAATCGTGAATGTAATTCCCAACCAAACTCTTATTATTACAACATTTAACTTAAAGGATAATTCGCTATCCAAAATCATGAATATATCTCCTTAAATAAACTTCTATGTTTAATTTATCAAATTTGATTGACTTTGTATTTATAAAACAACGTTTGTAAATTCCATTTCTATTTATAAAAACTTCGATTTATAAAATTGTTTTATTAACCAATTCCTTTCATAACTCAAGTTTATACCAAAAATCTAATTTATAAGTTAATTACTTATAAATCTTTTATTTTACAAAAATCTATTCATCTTGTAACTTCACAATTTATAAATCTATGAATTTCATTCACTTAAGAAATCCAATTATTCTTCATTTTAACATTTATAAAAACTCATTTTGTAATTCCAATATTTTTAATTTATAAATATCAATTTTATAAACCTTTTATATAAATCGTTTATAATAATTCAAAAATCCCAATTTAAACTATTTTATAAATTTATCAACTACTTATCTCAAAAATCACATTTCGGTTATATTTCACGAAAACCATAATTTTTATAATATTAAATTTTATAACGTCTATTTATTTAAAATGAATCAATTCCCAAAATTTTAATAAAACGTATACTTTCAAAAAACCCTTTTGAAAATCATCACTTTAAAAATCTTTTTATAATTCCAAAATTGTCCCAATAATGCAACACACCATATAGTCAATCACGACAACAAAGACATCATATATCAGTATATGATAATCAACAAATATCACAATATCTGTAATCAAATAAATACTGGTGAGGAATCCAGTTGGATCCCTCCAACCTGTTTCCCTGCATCCAAAGATGTTAGCACAATACCAATTCCGTTCCAATACGGAGTATCACCTTATATGGGATTTATAAAATATTATCCGCTATTATGCGGAGCAATAGGGTCTCATCCGCTATATAATGCGGGAAATCAACTCCAAGTACATATATAATACCAATTCCAATCAAGATGGAATTATCGCGGTATATGTTTTTAATAAATAACATCAGCTTAATATACGACGTATAATGTCTATTTCAATCATCAACAGATAATAATTTATCATCCAGGCATACAATCATCAATTTTAGATCTAACTATTTAAAATTTAAATCGAAACAGATTCGATTGAGTGAAAAGTTCTCACCTTGGTTTCAATACAGTTTGCGGTGTTTTATTTTGAATAAAATTAAACGCGCGTTTAAATTTTCCCAAAAATTTCACAATCTTCAGATGATTTCAATCCAGTTCCATTGCGTAGTGCTCGACAAAACGAAGCCAACGCAATTCGTTTCGTGTGAAACGGACCTCGTATAAAAAAGTTATACATTTTTAAAGGTTGAACGAATTAATATATAAGTAAATTTACAATTTTTGTAACGACCCAGAAATTTTAGTAATTAAAATTTGAATATTTAATTAATTTTAAATATTAATAAGTGAAATTTATAAGTCGAATAAATTTTATTTTGAATAATTGGATTTAATTGAATAATTAAATCAATAATTTAATATGTTAAATTATGGAAATAATTGAAAATTGAGTTAAATATGATTGAAAATGATTTGTAAAATTTTATTTTATCATGTTGGAGTTAGAACGATATTTTAGAACTTTTAAAATCGAATTAAAAGTTAATTTGTGAAAATTGAATATTTTAATATTTAAATAAACTAGTGAAATTAGCCAATTTTTGAACGGTCTCAGAATTGGACGAAACTAGTTTCATTAGATCCGTAATAGTTAGTTATTACCGGATTTCAATTTTCGTAGCAATCGGAGTTATCGTTTGATCGTGGCAGCTCGAAACGCATCGAAATTGTTTTAATATTAATTTGGCGAGTTAAAATAGGCATTTTTCAAAAATCTCGGATTTCGACGAAACTAGTTTCATCGGATCCGTAATGTGATATTATTGTAAGGTTTCAAATTTCGTGTCAATTGGATTTACCGTTTGTCCGGTGCAAGCTAAAACGCCTAGAAAATCGTTTAAATCGGTTTAATTTAAATTGAACGTTTATAGCCATGACTCGCACAGATGTCCGAATTAGCTTCCGAAACATGTTCCATTGTGTCCGGAACGCGGGGTAAACCCTAGAAACGCTGGTTACGGCGCGTGAATCGGAGTTTGGAAAATCCAAAATGAATAGTGTTTTCGTTGAAAATTTCTATAAAAGCAACCCACCCCTTTCATTTTTGAGAAACCTAACCCTAATATTCTACAGCCGCCACTCTCTTGCGTCCAATGGCTGAGAAGCTCCATCGATTCCCTACGATTATCAATCAATCCACACAATATTTCCCAAAACTTCCAACATGAACATTGTAGAGCTCATCGAGATCTTTCAGATCAACGTTCATGATCGTTTAAGGTCGAGTAAATCAACGGCAAATTTGGTTTAAAGGTCGCGCGTTCGGCCTCGTGTTGCATGCACCATAGATGGCCGAGCTTGGCCGCGTTCCAGGCATGGATGGAGTCTTGTACGAGCTTGCTAATGGCGTCACCTGATCGAGTCGAAGTGGTTTGTGTTTGGTGCAAATTTAAACCCTAATATTTGAGGTTGGGTTCGGTGCTTGCTGTAGGGAGAATGGGGGAGACGGAGAAAAAGGGGGCGGTCCAGATTTTGCAATGTGAAATCAACGGCCCTGATTGCATCAAGGTTTAAAAATAAAAGTTTAATCGTAAATTTATAAGTTATAGATCGTGTAAACTTCAAAAATTGATATCTTTTTCATACGAGGTCGAAAACGCGCGAAACCAGTTGTTTTGGAATCGTATGGATGAGTACTACGCGATGGAATTGGATTGGATTCGTTTGGATTTAGTGAGAATTTCGGGTAAAATTAAACGTCCGTTTAATTTTATTCGAAATAAATCGCTAAAACGAAATTGAAATCAAGGTGAGAACTTCTCACTCAGTCGAATCAGTTTCGATTTTATTTTAAATAGTTAGATTTAAAATACCTGAATGCATGTTTGAATGATGATTGTTATCTATTGATTGTTAAAATAGACATTATGCGCCGTTAGTAAGCGGATGTTATTTATTAAAAACATATACCGTGAATATTTCATAAATAGTGAAATTGGTATTATATATAATAGCAATATATATATATATATATATATTGGCATATGTATATATCGCAGTTATTGATTTCCCGCATTTGCATAGCGGATGAGACCCTATTGCACCGTCTATTAAGCGGATAATATTTTAAATCCCATATACCGCGATAATTCCGTACTGGAGCGGAATTGGTATTGTGCTAATGTTTGTGGATGCAGGAAACAGGTTGGAGGGATCCAACTGGATTCCCCAACAGTATTTATTTGATTTCAGATATTTTGATATTTGATGGACTATCATATCGACATATGTCGTTGTTGTCGTGATAGACTATTTGGTGTGTAGCATCACTGGCCCAAGTTTTGGAATTTTAAAATGATTTTTTTTTAAAGTGATTTTTGAAAATATACTGTATGTTTGGAATTGATCCATTTTAAATAAATAAACGTTATAATTTAATGTTATGAAAATTATGATTTTTGAGAAATATAGTTAAAAGTTGATTTTTGAAAATATGGGTTAATAACTTTATAAAAAGAGTTTAAATTGGGATTTTTGGATTTATTGAAAAAAATTTAAATATAGGATTTATAAAATTTAATTATTTTATAAATCAAAATGGTGAAATTATAAAGGAGATTAAAGACGTTTTAAAAGAATAATATGAATAGATTTATATAAAAGATTTATAAATTGATAATTTGTAAATTAAAATATTTGAATTATAAAACGATCTTTTATAAGTGTTAGAATGAATTGTGAATGAATTTCATAAATGAATGAAATTTATAGAATTATAAATGGTGAAGTTAGAAATAGAATTTTATAAACAGTAGGTTTATAAAATTTGTAAAGTTATTTGAAGAATAGGTTTGGATAAATAAACGAATCTTATAAGTTATAAGATTTATAATTATGAAGTTCAAAGGAACGATTTTTGCAAACAAATAAATTATAGGTATTTCACTTATAATATGAACTTTTAGTATATCATTGAGATATGAATTGAGATAGGTTAATAAAGGAATTTATAAAGGAAGTTGTGGTAAAATAAATAGAAATGGAAATTATTAACGTTGTTTTATAAATCCGCAAACGAATTATTTTGATAAGTAAATTGTTATAACTTATTTATGGAGTTATATTCACATTTTTGAATAGTGAATAATATGTTAAAGAAATTGTTTTGGATGTGATATTGTAAATAGAATTAAAACGATCTAACGATGTTTTAAATGTGTTGAGATTCGAAACCATAGATTTCAACATTCATTGTTGAAATAAACGTTTTCGAGAAATAGAAGGAAATGGTGGACTATAATACTGTTGTTATAGTAAATGATTTCCGAAAGGAAATGTTTTGTATAGTATTGCGATTTATATATCTATTTTAATTTCGAATCCCTATACTAGTGATTTTGGTTTGTCGTAACGATGTTTTACGCAACATTCGTTTTGGCCCAAATAAATATGGTTAAGAGAATGATTTACTTAAAGAATGAAATATATACTTAATCTCGATTTAAGTATATTGAATATTCTCCAAGAGTTGAAAATAAAAAGATTTGTGAATTAGTTATTAAATAAGTATGGAAATGTTTTCCAATATAAAGTGAATATTATGAGAATTTATCTTTTTGAAGATAAATTGAAAATGAATAATTGAAATCATATATTCATAGATATTGTGAAATATAAATTCATTATGGAATTTATAAAAGAAAGTGGAAATTTGTTTAAAAATAAATATTGATTTATTTTTGAAGTGTGAAAATTATATATCTTGTAAAGATATTTTTGGGAAATAAATAATTTGGAAAATTATTTGTAATCTGGTGATGTTGTGCATATCCATTGATAGTTCAATAAACGACTATCAATATTTACCTTTGAAAGGTATTTGTTGTGATTTGCTGAATTTGAATGCACACTTATTTTTAAATTATTGCGCTCGTTATTCGGATTTCCCATTCCGAATAGTAATACGACGTAATGGATAGCATTGAAGATCGGTGTTGAAGACCCGGTATTTGCGAGAGCGATAGGATGACCTGTCGATTGACTCTGCACCGAGTTTCTCCGGTATAGAGTTCTCCATATGTGATGGGAAATCCGATCAGGATTGTGGATATCCGGATTGCAAGGACTTCTTTGTAAGTGCCTTCGGTTCTGTTCGAGCCCGAAACAGACTTGTATGGATTGTGTGTCTGACATTACAAATTGAGATATAAAGCCGATTTCTTTCAAATATATTTCTGTTGGTGGCGGAGAATTTATTCTTTTAGCTTAACACCCTTCTCTGAGACGTACGAGCTCAGAGGTTATGTAGTTGAAGGTTATCAGCAATATATTCCCAATTTGGTAATGTGACATGCTGAGTGTTGCTGTGAAATGATCATTGTGTTGATCATTTGTGATAGGATCATTTATTTGATCGTCTATCCTGGTGATCATTTCTATGATCATTTGTTGACCCAAAGCATGGCTTTTGTATAAAGTATGTTTTTGTGGACGAGACTTCGTCGAGCCTCACACCCCGGAATGGTCAAAACAGGAAAGATGCAGCAAGGTTATGAGGGGTAGCTCCCTTTAGGGTATGTGCATTTCCTTCTGGAAAAGGGTGGCATCATGGTATGGAGCCCAGATGCTTACTCATGTTGAAACACTTATTATTATGGTATGATGTTGATTTCGAGCGCTCGGTTAAAGGTCCCAAAGGACCGGGGGATGGCATACTCGTGTCAGTTGTTACCTAGTTTAAAAGGTAACCCGGCATTGTGTTGGTAGAGATTCGGTTAGGTTCTCGGGACGTCCTTCCAGAGGCATTTCCATGTGGCAATGGGAAGTTCCTTGGCCTGACCATTTGTTGGAAATCCAAAGAAACAATACGAGACTTGTACGGTTTTAGTTGTAGAACCTGCCATTTAATATGGTAGCTATAGTAAGCATACTATAATGGTACCTATGCTGGCTAAGATTTATATTCTACTTTCGAATTGTCTTCTACATTATGCACTAGTAATAATATCAAATGTTTCTTTTTAATACGTATCAAGCATCTTTGACTAACATAAGAAGAAATCTCCTCCAAGTCTGCATTTGCATTGTGTGTGTGGTGGGAGGTCTTATGGTAGTCTCATTTTTAAAAGCATTGCGAATTGACTTTAAAAATATTCATCTATTTTGTTTTCAAAGATAAATAAACTGTTTTGAGTTCCCACACCAGTCACATGACTGACTTGGAGTTTATTATTTTCCTTCCTAAACTCTAGGTGCCCACCAATTTCCACACGGGCAGTCAAGAGTTAAGGTTTATCAGGATATTCTGGAATTCAGGAGTTGCTAGAGGCAAGATGGATGACATGGCGTATTTACTAGTATATAGTACTTCTTTTTCCGCTGTTTGTTTGTTGTTGTACACTCTGATGATATGATGTAATGTAATAACTGATATAGTTCTTTGTTTAAAGATTATTCATTTATCTATTATATGTTGTTCTGCTGCGATTGTGAGATTCTGTTGTTGTTCTGTTGTTTTCTTTCCGTTCTATTTTCTTTTCTCTCTATTTTCTATCTTTTCCTCTCTTCTTCTACCTTTTCTTCTTTCTTAAAACCCTAACATTTCGGTTTTCGGCAACGAAAAATCGCAATCGTTACAATTTTCTTTTTATTCTACTAACCCTAACCAATTCTGACCGTTGGATTTGCTTCCTCCACATCAGGCCATCCCCTATTTCTCTTCTCTCACGCAAACACCCAGGTAGAGACGCATGATGAAACCCAATAGCCGCCCCCTTGCCTTGAATTTTCGTAGCCACCTTGCTTACTTCGACGACGATCAGCGAGCGTCATACGAACGACCACCTTGAGAGCTACCTACGGCCAGTAGCTTGGTGAACACGGTCACCCCACTTGTGTTAAAAAACGTGGCAGCTTTTTGTCTTTATACGCAATTTTCCATCGATTTACTTGACTATAAACGATCATAACGGTACAGATTTAAAGCTCTCCTCTAGATCTACAACATTGTAGTTGAAAACATTTTCCAATTCTTCATGGATTGAGAGAGATTAAGAGGAGAAGAGAGTGAAATTCTGGACATTGAAATGCTAATGGCGGCTGTAACCAGAAACCCTAGGGTTTTGTTGCAATTTGTGAAAATGGAGGGCCTTTTATAGAACAAATTACTATTCATCCCGAATTTTCCGAACTCCAAACGAAGTGTGCCAGTTGGCGTTTCTAAGGTTTACCCCGCATTCCAGACATAATGGAACGTGTTTCGGAGGCTAATTCGATCATCTGTGCGAGTTGCGGCAATAAACGATCAAATTTAAATTAAATCGATTTAAACTAATTTCTATGCGTTTTGGCTTGCCCCGGACAAACAGTAAATCGATTGACACGAAATTTGAAACCTTACAATAATATCACATTATGGGTCCGATGAAACTGGTTTCGTCGAAATCCGAGACTGTTTGAAAAATGGCTATTTTAACTCGTCAATTAAATATTAAAATATTCAATTTTCACAACTTAACTTTTAATTCGATTTTAAAAGTTCTATAACATCATTCTAACTCTAATATGATAAAATAAAATTTTAAAAAATCGTTTTTATCATTTTTAACCCAGTTTCCAATTATTTCTGAAATTTCCAATATTAAATTATCGATTTAATTATCCAATTAAATCCAGATATTCGAAAAATAAATTACTCGACTTATAAATTTCACTTATTAATATTTAAAATCAATTAAATATATGAATTTTAATTGATAGAAATTCTGGGTCGTTACACCGTGAAGTTTAACAAATTCTCTCATATATATCTCTGCCAAACTCGAAGCTATACGAGTGGACTTGACTAGAATAAAGTGAGCGGATTTCGTCAGTTTATCGACAATCACCCAAATGATTTCGTTGCCCTTTCTAGTCCTTGGCAGCCCATCAATAAAGTCCATAGAAATCTGCTCCCTCTTCCAACCTGGAATCTCTAGTGGCTGGAGCAAACCTGCTGTCTTCCTGTGGTCAGCTTTAACTTGCTGACAAGTTGTGCATCTGCTAACATATGTATAGATATCGCGCTTCATCCCACTCCAGCAATATAACTTCTTCATATTCTGGTACATTTTAGTGACACCGGGATGAAATGAAAGTGAAGAGTTATGATTTTCTCTCAGCACTTCTTGCCTTAGACCATCAACATTAGGGACACAAATGCGATTATCAATTCTCAAGACTCCATTACTATCCACATGTGCACCCAATTTATTATCAGCATTTCCAACTCTTCCGAGAACTATTTCTTTGATGCGATAAAGCAAAGTGTCCTTGTATTGCATGGCTATAATCCGATCCATAAGAGCTGGGGAGACGGAAAGCTGGAATAACATTCCTTCAACAAGATTACAACATGCCATCGCTTGGTGTCTGCTCAAAGCATCGGCTACGGCATTTGCTTTCCCCGGAGTGTAATTTATATCAAGATCATATGAAGCTAAAAATTCGAGCCATCGGACTTGCCTCTGATTCAATTCCTTTTGCGAGAAAATATATCTCAATGACTTGTGAGCAGTGAATAACTCGAATTTGGTTCCCAATAGACAGTGCCTCCATAGCTTAAGAGCAAATACAACCGCAAGAAGCTCTAAATCGCGAGTTGCATAATTTGCTTCATGGGTCTTTAATTGACGACCCGCATACGCAATAACCTTTCATTTCTACATTAAGATTTCTCCAAGACCATCACGATAGGCATCTTTATAAACGGTCAACCCTTCGCTACCGTCAATAACTGTAAGAACTGGGGCAGATGTCAATCTTCTCTTTATCTCATTGAAAGCTACTTCGCACTTTTCACTCCAAATAAATTTTACATTCTTTCTGGTCAGTGCGGTAAGTGGGGCAGCAATACGAGCAAAGTTTTCTATGAATCTGCGATAATAGCCAGCCAAGCCCAAGAAACTGCAGATATCTGTAGGAGTTTTGAAAGTCTCCCAATGCTGTAAATTCCAAGGATTTGAATTTTAGATATTGATAAATTGTTTAGAAAGAATTGACAAGTAAGAATAGAACTTACATCGATTACGGCGATCTTAGCTGGATCGACCGAAATCCCATTCTTCGAAATAATATGGCCAAGGAAACGAACTTCATCTCGCCAAAAGTGGCATTTCGAAAACTTGGCTTTAAGCTGATGTCTGCGAAGAGTTTCAAGAACAAAAGAGAAATATGACGTATGCTCTTTCTCATCTTTAGAGAAGATGAGAATATCATCGATGAAAACAAGAACGAATTTGTTAAGAACATCCCGGAAAAATCTATTCATCAAGTCAACAAAATAAGCTGGAGCATTAGTGAGTTCGAGCGACATAACTAGCCATTCGTAGAATCCATTTTCAGTGCGGAATACTATTTTAGGAATACTATCTTCAGCGATTCTGAGTTGATGAAAGCCAGTAGCCAAATCAAGTTGAGAGAAGACTTTATCTCCATGAAGCTGATCGAAAAGATCGTTGATGCGGGGCATCGGATACCTATTCTTGTGGGTGAGCTTGTTTAGCTCTCTATAGTCCACACACATTCTGAGTGAGCCATCAGATTTGGTGACAAATACAACTGTAGCACCCCATTCTGAATGACTGCGTCGAATCAAGCCTTTAGAAAATAAATCTTCAATTTGAACATTCAACTCTGCCTTTTCTTTAGGAGTCATACTCCTTGGAGGAAGAACTACTGGTCGTGCACCAGGAATAAGGTCAATGCGGAATTCGATTTCCCGCGAAGGTGGTAGAGAATTGACTTCTCCAAACACATTAGAAAAGAGTTGAACAACTAGAGTAGAGCTAAGTTCATTTGGATGGGAGTTAAGAGAGAATATAAAACTCCCAGCATATTCTTGAGGTGATTTTCCTTTAATGACTAAAGGCATACTCTTGTCGTCAATAAGAGAGACGATTCAAGATTTGCATGAGATAACGGCTTCGAACTTTCGCAGCCAATCAATGCCTAATAGTATATCGAATGCCTCGAATCCAAGGACATAGAAATCCCAAGTAAAACGGTGAATGCCATGCATAAGAGTAACATATTTGCAAACCCTTTTTAGGTTAGAGGGCTCTCCAATAGGGTTAGATAAACATAAGGAAATAGATGCAAGAGTGGGTTCCAAGCCAAGTTTATCACATAAATCAATAGATATGAAGTTGTGTGTAGCTCCGGTGTCAAGTAGAAGTCTAACAGGCAAGGTATGCTACACAAAAGTACTTTGCAAAGTACCTTGATTATCAGGAACTTCCGGAGCGGGAACTTCCGGGGCAGGTGTGGAAAGAGCAAAGACTCCTGATGGTGTGCCTCTCTTCTGTTTTGGGTAGTATTTCTTGAAGTGTCCAGGTTGTAAGCAGATATGACACACATCCCTCCTAGTCATCTGTTCCGGTGGAGGAACAGCTGTGCCCTTTGGAGATGGGAAGCTACTAGCATAATGACTCTTTTGGTTTCAGTTGAAGCAAGTAATAGATGATATGTCAATGGGCTTCTTCTGAGAATAGCCAAGTCCGGATTTCTTCTGCCAGTTCTTCTTATATTGTGCAAAATTTGGCTTTCTCTTCCCAATCTGACTAGAGGATGGCTGAGTAGCTGGAGCCTTAGTGACTGATGTTCCCTTTGGCTTTCCCTCATATCGAAGAGAAAAATCCATCAACTCAGTGAAAGTTCCATGGACATGAGCGGTGAGGAGCTCGTAATACTCAGGGCGTGCGCCATGTATAAACTTCTCATTCTTATGCAGAGGTGTATCAATCAGGCCAGGTCCGAACTTAGATAGTTCGTTGAATTTCCTTTCATACTCAGTGAAGGTCATGTTGCCCTGCTTGAGGTCCATAAAAGACCGATAGTGTTGGGCCTTTCCAGCAGCTGGCATCCACTGAGCCATAATGGAATCCCTATTTACAAGTGATTTGAAAACGATTCAAAATTTGACTAGATAAAAAGGAATTTTATTTAGATGAAATTTTAGATAGATTACTACCTACTGGGCCCAAGTCATGGTTTCCTCATCAGTACGAGAAGTGAATGACTCCCACCAATCCTGTGTAGCATCCTGAAGCTGTCAAGCAGCCAACTTACGCTTCTGAGCGTCAGTGATCTCTAAGCCAGTAAAGATCCTCTCCAAACTCTTTAGCCATTGTTGTGCTTCGATGATACTCTCGGAGCCAGTGAATTTGACTCCGCCAAGTTGAGTGTACTCCTTGCTAAGAGTGGAGAATCTGACTGCGGGAGCTGGGGAATATGGTTCGGGAGCGTTTCCCCTACCCCTGCCTCTAATATTTCTTCTGGTAGCCATCCTGGAATACCAAAAGTGATTTTGGAATCAAAGATAGAAATTTATGGAACTTAAAAAATTCAAATTGAATGACTTCAATTAGAAGAATGGAATCAAAGTATATGGATTCTGAAATGATTCTCCTCATTCTAAGGTACGTTTACCCTATCTCTAATGAGCTTTAAACTCCACAGGCTAAGGTTATCGGGAATCAAAGCTTTGATACCAACTGTAACGACCCGTATATTTATACCATTTAAATTGACAATATTCCAACTTGTCAACTTAAATAATACAAAAGACGAATCATTAATGGAGTATATATATATAAATGAGAATCAACACCGAATCACAGAAATATAACATCACAGAATAGTGCAGCGGAAATACAACATAGTCATAAGAGTAGTTCATGAAGCTACCTATAAATACAACAATGTCTCAGATAAAATAAAATAGAACAACAAAGATGTCCAATAGTCCAAATAGAAAGAGAAATACTGATAAGATAAGATATTGATAGTCTTCGGTCTTCAGCTCCAAGTAGAACAACAACAGCAATCCCCAGTCCGATCCGAGCATATCCACAAACAACCACTCGAATCAGGACATATATTCTCATACAGAAAATATGGTTCAAATTCAAATAACAATAACTCAAAGATGAATGGAATAACATCTTTAAGGATCCGTTAAACTTTTTATACATAGTAATGCACGATACATAGATAATGTCTATCAGTAAAGTAAAATGTCAAAATAGTGTTAAGGCGTTACCATTGTCCCCCTTAACACATTTCATATAGCATTATAGACTATACAACACTGTAAACTCCACCGTAAACTAGTGGGATATCAGGGAGTACTCCATAGGTATAACACAAAACAAAATCGTAGTGGTCACGTATATGGGAATACAAGTATGACAAGGCACGTGAGGCAATACCCAACATAGTGAAACTACTGTTTGCCTGATCCGGACTGGTGAGAACGCATCGCCGCAACGATCGAAACACCGCGAAACAACACTCCAAATTCAAGGGTGCGCACCAATCAATCACAAAGTAAATGAGTAGTTTACGAAGAAGTGCGTTCGCTCGAGGTAGCTAACCCCATTTGCCCGGCACGGCTCCTGTTTTAGTCATTTCCAATTTGACACTAGTGTCAAGCCTATCCATTATCGTTCTCTTTCTTCAGTCATCGCGTTCGTCATTCAACCACTTCATTCTGGATCACACTCCGCATATAGTTATTAAAGTGGTTTTCGGTTTAGACAGTGAGTATGTCCCTAACCGATTCCGGTTCCTTTAATAACCTTCGTAGTTAATTTCCGTTTGGTCGTTTAATATATTTCAAACCAATTCAATTTCAGTTTCAATTATAATTCGTAAATCAACATTTCGTTAGTCATTCTAAATCAAGTTCCAAAATTTACGTTTCATAAATTCACAATTTCATTTCAAATTTCTATAATTCAATTTCAAAGTTAAATATAAACCATTCAAATATTCATTTGATTCCGTATATAAGTTCATTCCATAATTATTTAACTTGATTTAATGTTCAAATTGATTTAAACTCATTTATCTATTTCATTCGATGTTCATTAAATTAATTTATCATTAAACAATTTCAATTACATTTCCAATTCCTTACATTACTTTCTTAAATTCAACATATTATATCAAGCTTACAAATTTAATTTAAATTAAATTTGTCGAATCCAACTCTTTAAAATTTCAAGTCTTACATTTGTTTCGATAAACGCATTTCATTTCTTATTTAAAGAAATACATTTCATTTATTTATTTCCTTAGTTACAAATTTCAAAAATTAAGAACTTAGTTTCACTTATTCAAAAATTCAATTTCTCTTAATAAGAAAATTCAATTCAATTTAATTATTAAATAATTCAATCTCGTTAATTTATCAAATAATTTCTAATCTTAATTATCACTAATTCCCAACTTAATTATTAATAATTTTAAAACTTAATTATTAATAATTTCAAACTTAATTATTAATGATTACAAATAATTAATAATAATTCCAAATTAATTATTACTAATTTCAAAACTTAATCATTAATAATTTCAAATAATTAATAATAATTCCAATTTAATTATTACTAATTTTAAAACTTAATTATTAAATAATTCTAAATTTAATTATTAGATAATTAAATTTTAAACAATGTTCTTTTGTCGATTACGACGTTAATATTTGTTTCAAACTCAAATATTCACATTTACATTCATTCGAATTTAAATTCCACTTTTATTCAAACCTTGTTATTAATCAAATAACTTTATTTTATTTTAAATCAAAAATTTGACCAATCGGGTTTAATTTAATTTTCTATCCTAAGTCAAAGTTATTTGGGTATCTATCATTTCAACCCGATTCCATTTCAATTCAAAATCAAAGCATACAAAGGGAACTTGCAGTGTGATAACTGGGATGGTGTCAAAGTAAATAAACAAGCAATAGCATCCATACATAACAATTCAACAATTTATCTAAATAATCCCGAAACAATCGTATTAATTTACATTTGTTATTTATGCAAATTAATATAATTATTTCTAGAATCTACACTATCATTCCATGTAGATTAAAGATTATTTCATTACGGTTTTCACTTGTCGTTCAATTTAAATTTCAAATTTACACTACAACAATTAATCCGATATACGTTCAATGGTTCAAAGTGTATTTAACAAATTTCTACATGTCAATTAATAATTAAAAGGGTCAAGTTTAACCAATCAAATTTAACATATGAAGGGATCAATTTTAACAAATCGAAGTTCGACGTATATAATCCGATTTAATTTGTTAACTATCCTATTCAAATTTACTTGCAAATTTACTTAAAATAACAATTAACATCCAATTCATAGCAATCATTCATCAATCCAGACTTGCATAAGAATATAGTCGTGAAAATTAATTCACCTTTCGTGGATAAGGAAATTGACGGCGAACAAGAAAAAGCACGAATAGAGTCAGTATAATACGAACAACGGACATTGTAATATCGATAAAAGAAAACGATATTAATACAATGAACGTTTGTATATAATTTACAAATTTATAAAAATGCGCTTACCGACGACGGAGAAAAGAACAAAAGCTGAAGATCGGTGCTGCCGCAAAAGAAACTCAGTCGGTTGCTGCAACAACAGAGAAAAAGAAAAACGGTTACTGTTTACTCAACAAATCGATACCGTTCAATTTCATTTTCTTTTCCTTTCTTTTTTTTCTTTTTTTCTTTTTCTTTTTTTTCCTTTTTTTTTATATATCGCGCATGCATGCGCCCCCCCTTTTACACACGCATGCAATAACATGTACAGTTTCATTTTCCATTAAACACTGTTTACTTCACTTTTAATTTATAAACAAATTTTTTTAAAAAAAAATACAAACTGACACTAAACACGCAACACACCCATACTCACGCACGCAACACACTTTTAAACCAGTAGATAATTATGTTAAACAAACTCTTTTCTTTTGCATTTACAGAACACATCCATCCCCTCTCGCATGCAAGCACCCATCAACACACGTACACATTCCTTCATGAATACGCACACAACTCCAGCATATACTGCATGCTTTCATCCTTCCTTAACTCCCAGCATAAACATGCACAGTTTCACCCTTCCTTTCTTCTACTGCATGATTACACGCACGCACTAAATACATACAGACACAGCATATACTACTCCCCTCAACAATACTACACCTTCATGCATCCCCACATTACACGGTCACACACGCATGCAAGCCTTCAAATTTTTTTTATAACAAACACACGTACACACCATACACTCACGCACGCATGCAACACACGTACACACTTTATCTTCTTCCCCAGCATGTTATAATACGACTTACTCACGCAACTCACTTTTACATTTTTTTTGTAAGCCGAGGCCACTCTTTGCTTTTTTCCCCTCACTCCCGCACGCATGTACAGGTTTGTACCTGTACCATCTACCTTCAACTCACGTGTTTTCCACTACTTTTTTTTTGTAAACTTGGATTTGCTAGGTGTTGCAACCGGAAGTTTGGAAAGTGGAGAGGATGGAAGGAAAAGAAAGTGGCAGGGTGGAGTAAGGGGGTGGCCAAAGAGGGTTTGGCCTCGGGTAGATGAAGAGTGGAAAATTTTTGTGCGTGCTTCTTTTTTTTGTTCGGCCATGCTTCTTTATTTTTTATTTTTTATTTGCAGAAAGAAACATGAGAAGAAGGAAAGAGAAGTGGGGTGTATTACTTGGAAAGAATTCGAATGGAAAGAATGAAATAGTGAAATGATATGTTTCTTACTTATAATTTATAAATTTAGGTGCAGTAAATTTCATTTTGAATTCCGAAAAGCCATCCCAATTTTCAAGTCAACATCTATCTTCCAACTACCATATTGAATGTACCTCGGCTATAATTTTTATATTTTTAAATTTTTGAATGGGTACGGGCTACAAATTTGGGCTGATATTAGTTTAACCGGCCCGTCCGGAACCATTAAATCAACGCGACGGATTATGCCGGACTCCGATTCGTGTAAATAAATATACCATTTTGATCAGTGCGATGATGCGCTTCCAACGGTACACAGATTATTGCGATACTATGGTTTTATAAAATTCGCATTTACGCCGTTTAAATTGTACGTTTTGCAAAACAATTTGAACGGGACAGACGATTACAGTTTTTGACGAAACGAATTACATAATCTTGATCAGAATAATTTTTACAATAAAACTGTGTAAAAAAATTTGGATTTGGAAGATAAATTTTACGCAGCTTTATATGGACTGATATACAGTAAAACGCGATCGAAGTTTACTGTAATAATTTGCGACGAAATTTTTTCTATGCTCATATCTAACTAGACGTATCTCATAAATAAAGTTTGGATGTAAATTGAGATCGTTTATAAATTTCAAAATTTTATATTAAAACGATGGATTTAAAATTTAAATTGGGTCGGAAATTCAAGGTCGTTACATATATATCAAAGAATATTTTGAGAAAATATTTACATGAGTACTGTTTCTTTTTTATAGAAATACTTTGAAAGTGTTGGGTTGTCCATCGAGTAGTTAAGAATTCTGATCGATACGCCTGATCAACGTTATCGATAGGAATCTCCTAAATGCTATGATGAGGCAATCAGACATGATGGTTTATGTTGAAAATTTTTGAGATTCTGAAAATAATATTTTGAGATTATATATTTTAGCAGCCAAAATGTACACAAGAATCATTTTCTTGTTAAATTAAATATAACAAACCATATTAACATCATTCTTGCAGCCAAATCTTAATTGAAACAAAATTCCACCTTTTTAATTAAAATATTGTGTTAAAAATAACGAAAATCAACGTTCGGCAATAATTTGCAAAATTATTGCAATTTATCAAACTAAAACCATATAATATTCATTTTCCTCAAAACTAACATAATAAAGCTTTTTAAAGCTTTATTCTCATCATTTTACACTTATTTCAACAAATTAATGTTGATTAAATTATTTTATCTCATTTAATTAACGCAATAAAAATCCAAATCTTCATATTTCCAATATTCACCATTTATAACCAACATTATCATCTTTTACTCCATTTTATTCCTTCTAGATTTTATTGTTTACTCAAAATAAACGATTTTAAATCTCCAATTTATTTTTTTATATTTTCCAATATTAAATTATAACCACCGTTACAATTTAATATTAGAGGTAATCATCAAAACCAGAGTTGTTACATTTTCAAAAACCAGATTATGAAACTTTGAAAACCTTGCTTTGATACCAACTATGAGAAATGTGGATTACGGATCTTAAGGCTAGCGTTAACATTAGAGGAGGGATGAATAGTGTTTATAAAGAATTACAAAATCTTTTTTAGTTTATGTTGATTTATACACAGATGTATGCAATATACAGATATAGATATGATCACAGAATCAAACACAGATGCAGAAATAAAATAAAAAGCAGTAAAGGAAAGAACACACCAGATTTTATACTGGTTCGGAGTTACCCTACATCCAGTCCCGCAACACAAGTATGTATTTCCTTTCAAAAGCAATCTTTACAATTACACCCTCGATTTCAAGGCTACGAGGTACACCCTCCAGAATCACAATCCTCTGGGTAGAGATACTTGATTTTCCACGCAACAAGTTCACCCACTTGATTTTACGGGCAACAAGTTCACCCAATTGATTTCCCAAGGCACAATCACACCTTATCTCACTTAGTTGATTACAAAATGCCTATAACTCTGAATAGCACTGAGGATCTTGTTGAGAGAGTGATAGAGAATCAAACTACGAATGATCAAGTTTGATTCAACGTTGATTTCGATAGAGTAATGGTAAGAATATGTATTAAGAAAAGTGGAAGAAGAAGAGGAGTGAAAACCAGAAAATCTGATGTTAAATTCGTTGAAACCGACCCCTATTTATAGAAGAATAACAGTCATGTCCATTCGTGAAGAGTTACGGCGAATAGACACTTCTTTTGAAATTTAAATTTTAAACTCAACTGACATCATGTCGACATGGTGACCATGAGTATGTCGACATCCCAAAGCATTTTTTGATGATTTGATTTTCTTTGAAAATAACCTTTATCTTATATTAAAACTATTTTAAACCTTATAATATACTTCATTATAGTTAAAATTCATAAGTAAATATAGAGAATAATATATGTAGAATTTAACTATAATTTTATATTTAAATCTAAGTATAAATATTAAAAGTTAAATATATTATATTAAAAGATAGTTTAAAACCAGGAGTAATTTGATTTTGAAATTAAAGATGATTTTGAGGCTAAAATTATTTAAAATCAGGATAGAGATTTTTGATGCTTTTAAAAGGAAGGTTTTGAAAACATTTTGAAAAATAGGATATAATTTTGAAAAATCATTTTGAATAAAAAGTTAGCGGATACAAAACAATGTTCCACTAGATTTTTTGTATGTTCCATCCTACTTAGGGTTCCATCCCTTTAATAGGCTCAAAGTGGATTCCATTGCATGAATAAATTAGATTTTAGGATGCCAGTGCTTTTCTATGAGTTTTAAAAAAATTTCTAATTAAAGAATAAATTACTTGAACTCTTGATACTCACGAGTTTTCAATCTTGATATCTTGAATCTCTATACTGTATAGTCTTCATTCTTGTTACCTGCATGGTTAAATCTTTCATATATATATATATATATATATATATATATCAAAACTTATAATGTTAGTATTTATATTTTATAATTTATTCTAAGGTTGTTGTCATCAAAACCATCATCTCACGGACTAACACTGGAGCCTCAAAGTGAGGGGAAGACTTCTATTGTGTAATTCTACTGACCTCACATCCCAACCTACTAAGTCCAATTTACTATTCTAGGCTTTACTAATTTAAGCCATAGTATTCTAAGTTTTATTATTACCAGGCATCATCATCCTAAATTGGATATTGGACTTAGCTTATGAACCTCGTTTTATTTATTTTAGGCTATATAATTTACCTTAAATATTTAACTTCCCATAAATCCTTTTTATCCATTTCTCTATAATTGTCAACTTATTGGTGATAAAAGACTATTATCCTAAGGATATTTTCTAAGACATTATATATTTACTAATTTCCAATTGGTAATCTCTTTCTAACTATTCCATAGTTATTAATCTAATCATCCATATTTATCAATCCCATTGATACATTTACCCTATCAATTATTTGTAACTTCCAAACTCAATTCACACTTATTACCCATTAATTGGAGTTACTACCTTTCCTCATTCTTCTTCCTAATTCCTATTTGCCAATCAACAAAATTACTACGTATACTAATATCTTAAGCGAGTGTTACACATAAAACATTATATTTATTAGCGCATATAAATGCATATAAATACCTACTTCTACAATATATATTCTCGTCACAGATCTTTAACTTGAATGTTCTTTTCTCTATTTAATTTGCTGAAATTACATTTCTTAGGAAGATTCTCCGTTGTGATTTTAATAAATTAGTTTAAAAAAAAAGGTTAAGAATAAAAGGAAAGAATTTCCTCATTTGAAATTAGAAGGAATGACTATTTTCTTTTTATTGGAATAGACAATATAAACTACAGAGAATAAATCTGTACTTTACACATCTCTTCTTTTTTGTTTGTATATATTCCTTGTTAAATCAAAAGCTGCATTTTCTATGCAATTTGGAAACACAAATAAATTCATAAAAAATCAAATTGATGTTCTTATCACAAAATAAACTATGGAAAATCTCTAATTTAAGATAATTAGGGTATTAATAAAAATCACACTAATTGTCTACAACCCAATTTCAGATCAGGAATAAAATTTATATCTAATCAAATTCATTTTAGTATGATACTCTTCTATATCCAAAAGAGTATATAGAATTTCAAATCTTAAATTGGTTTTACTTAACCTAGGATGTTTCAACAAGTTTTAACCTTTATTAATTAACCCGCTTTTAAACGAAACATCCTTTTATTTTGAAAACTCTATTAAGGGTTAGAGAACACAATATCCAGGTCTTATTTCAAAAACCTTTCGAAATGATACTTTATATTTAGCCCTTTTGAAAATATAATATAATATAATATATATATATATATATATATATATATATATATATATATATATATCCTGAGTAACTCTAAAATGGTATCAAGGAACTAGACGCTACCAAAAAGTATTATATCCCCCTTTTACTAAGTAGGGAAATACTCAAGAGAACTGTTTACCATCCAAACACATGTCTTACCCCTTTTTAGTTATTTTCAAGACACTCGAACTAGTCAATCATAAAATTATTTCTTTCTTCAAAAATTTCCTTTTGAAACAATACTATTTATAGATAAATAATTCTTTAATAAAATCATCCACTGGCTTTGGATTCATTCGGATTCGAACTCGTTTTGACTGTACAATGTTAGAAAGGATAACTTACTAAGTGCACTATCATATCTTCCTAAGCCAACATTTGATTGTCATGTAGAAAATTATTTTGATTATAACAAAACCGATCAAAACTCCTTCTCGAACTGTCCAAAGAAAACTTTACTTTCGAATTGATTTCAAAATATTTATATCTTAAAATCTCTTTAAGTACAATTACTACAGCTTTTCCAAAATCATATAGCTCTTTATCAAAGCCACTGGGATTTAATATTCTCACAATCCTTTTCATTTTTATATGGTCATCTAAGGATTTTCTTTAACTAAACACATTCTATTCTAAATCCAATTTTAACCTTCCATATCATCAATAACTATACTGACTTTTGAAAATCATTCCTTTATATATAAAATATATCCTATGTAAACTTATTTCATTTACCAATTTTAAAACAATATTATGTTAATTGGACTTGTTCAAGTGTTTAGTAAATTCCTATCGATAACGTTGGCTAAACGCATCGATCAAAATTCTTAAGCCACTCAATAGATCAACAATGCCATATAAAACCTTTTTACACACTAACAAATACATACTCATATTTATAATACACTCAGGCTCACTCTAGGGTCTCACTTACCCTATCTCAAATGAGTATAGCCCACTAGGGCTAAGATTCTCGCTTAACTTTCATCTTTGATACCAAATGTAACAAACCGGATTTTTGAGCCTAAAAAATCGACAATAATACGACCATTGCGTTACATGCCGACCATTCAAGTGCTGGAAATACCGATCTATAAGGGAGAAAGGAAAAGGTAGAAGATAGAGAAAACTAAAACAATACAAAATCTCACAATGCAGCAAATAATATATAATACGACCATGATCTTACAGAGAAAACATCTTTATTTGTATATACAACATCAAAGTACATTAGACTTATCCTAAATTTTTGGATAGTTATAGAAACCTGTTGTAACAACCCAAAATTTGAGCTATAATATTAATTAACGAACTAATTAAACAATAAAATAAGTTTGTGAAATTATCAGAATCGAGCCACGGAAATTTCACCATAGGGTCCATGGTAATTTTCTCTTCATTTTCCGTATATAACTTGTCGAAATCCGAGTCAGTATGGAGAAGTTATGAGAGAAAAAATAAATCAAAATTAAATAAACAAAAATGAGAAAATAAAATAAAATACAAGGGCATGGGTCCCCCCATGCTATGGTCAGTCGACCTATAGGTCGAACCCCAAAGATCATAGGTCGACACCCACAACTTCCTGAATGTGAAAATGTCCAGGTACGAACCGAACACCTTAAATTTGATTTTTGGTTAATCCTGTGCTTTCGTAGCAACATTCGATGGTTTCTAGTGATCCTATGATGTTGTTGCACCAAATTTAATCTTTAAATCTGATGGTTTGAGATACCTAAGCCACACTACAAATAGAACCCTAAGCCTAGCAATTTTTCTCACTCAGATTTTCTCCTAATTGGGTTCATTTTCTGAGGCTGAACCTTAAATAGAAAATATAGGCTCGGAACAAGAGCTAAGGACCATAGGTGAGTGTTATGTAATTATTTCAGATTTGTAAGGAATTTGAAATAATAGGGTTCTCAATAGTTGTAGTTTTTCTACAATATTAGGATAGTTTTTATGTTAATTTATTTATAGTCAGTTTTAAGTAAAATTCTGAAGTTCTTTTCAGTCTATTTTTAATCTGCTATTTTATTAAGTTATTTACAGTTACTTGCAGTTATTTGCAGCTGTTTTCATTTGATTTAAGTTGGAATTTAGCCTGTAAATGTTAGTTTCTTTTTATAAAGATTTAATCCATTTTTGGTGTGAATAAAATATTAAAATGAGAAGAATTCGCTAATATGGATTAAAATAGTAAAACACTAAATTTACAAATATCAGATGTATAATGAGAAAATATGAAATTAGAGATGGACTGAAATAGGAAAATTTAAGATATTCGCAAGCATGATTATAACAAGTGGTCATAAATAAAAAGAGAAAATAGTCGAGTAACAGTTGCAAGAACAATTATAACACGTAGGTTATAATTAGAAAGAAGAGAATAACAGAAGAGGCTTATTTTGAAACTTAGATCTTGGATTAATTTAATAAACAAATATAGCAGAAATAATAGAAGAGGCTTATTTTAAAACTTAGATCTTGGATTAAGCTAATAAGAGAATATAATAGAAATAAAAGAAGAGGTTTATTTTAAATCTTAGATCTTGGATTAAGTTAATAAGCAAATATAGAAGTAGTGGCTCATACCGGCAGCATTCCCTTTCAGGTCTAGGACTGATGGTCTCACACGTAGGTGAGGCTGGGACACGCTTATGCTGATTAGGGTAAATAATTGGCCAATAGATAGAGGCGTAAATCTAGGGATTTGGACAAGGAGCGCCAAGTTAGAAGATTTGTTTGGTAGGACCAGTACATGCAGCATTCCCTTCAGGTCGAGGACTGATGGTCTCACACATAGGAAAGGCTGGGCACGCTTATGCTAATTAGAGTAAATAAACGGTGAAATAGGAGGCGACAATTAGTGTGTACCAATGATGATCGAGCATAAGGCATCGATTACGGTAAATAATTCACTACTGCGTCCTAAGCGCTACAGAGATGTTTTTTGCTATAACCAACAGGATTGGTTCATAGTGGCACAACAGAGATTGGAAAGGTGGATTAATAAGTAGGATTAGGATATCAGCCTAATCAAGTTAGCAGTTGAGATAGTATTAAGGTTTTAGCCTAATCATAGCAGTTTAAGACAAGTGCAAACAATAAATCAAACAATCAAAGCAAATAGAATCAGAAATAGTATTTTATCCGAGTTTAATCTTTTCTATATCTTCCTTTCATGCTAGTAGTATTGCTTAGTCTATTATCTTTATCTTGCTTAGAAATGCTAGTTATTACTTTCACTCACCAGACTTATTGTCTGACCCACTACTCTATCTTTCACCCCACCAATAGGCCAGCAGAGTTGAGGATAGTTGATTCAGGTTTCTTGGAGATTCATTTTCAGAGTTTCCTCATTTTAGGTGTACTCTTTTGCTTTTCATCTTTTTCATTTGGCTAATAATGGATTGGCGCTTGTGAGAGGGATTATTATTATTATTGTTACTTTTACCCTGATTATGTGAGGCTAAGATGTATTTTCATAAGACATGAGAGATTTTGAGTTTTTGAGACATATTATGTTTTTATGACTTATTTTTAGATGAAGATTAATTCTAAATGATAAATTATTGTTTAAATGTTTTCCACTGCTTTTACTTATTTGTCTTATGAATCTTAGTCTCTATGATGCTTTGGCTATACCTATAACACACCACATCCTTTGGTATGCCCTTTTTGGAAATACTAAGGGGTGTGGGTTTCATTTGGTATCCGAGCCAGGTTACAAGATTCCTAAAAAGTTGTTTTAAAAGTAAAGTATTTTTAAATGGTAATATATATTCAAACTAAAAGTATTTTTCAAAAAGAAACTCTTATTATAGTAATAGGTTTCAAGTATAAAAAAGTTTTTATAAAAATCCCCTCAGAGTCCAATTCAACCTTCTTTCGAGCCTAAATTTTCTTTACTTTGCATAGTATGCCGGACGCCCCAAATCTTCCAGAGGGTGTCCAAGTCCTTGGCTGGTTCCATAGATACTTTTAAGCTACGACGCTAGTGATGCAAGGGCAAGCACCCAACGCAGCACCGACAGGTGGAGGACCTATTAATCCACCTTCAATAGTCAATTTTTCTAACTTATGTAACGACTTCACTATTCTAGGAGGTAAGACATTTTCTAGCACGGAGGATTTCATAATGACACGAGCTTGGTTGAGGAATACGGAGCAGGTATTTGGGCTTTTAGGATTGGACGACCAGCAAAGAGTTCAACTTGCATCTTGGAAGCTCAAGGGAGAGGTTTCTTACTGGTGGGAGATTGTAGAAATGGAGAGCAGAGACATTGGTTGGTTTGGATTTTTGGAAAGGTTCGAGAGAAAGTTCTTGTTGCAAGCTGAGGAAAGCACGCAGTTGGAGAAGTTCATTAGTGTGAAGTAGGGGAGTCTTTTGGTGAAAGAGCATATAAATCAGTTTAATGAGTTATCGAGGTTTGGGATGGAGCTTGTTAATACACCGCATAAGAAGGCCACCATGTTTTCTAAGGGTTTGAACTAGCCCCTCCAAGGGTTAGCGTTGACACATGTACCTATGGGAGCGGCGTATGAATCACTTGTGGAAATGGCCCTTATATGAGATATTGCTAAGAAAGAAGAGGTTAAGGAGGTTCCTAAATCAGAAAACTCTAAAAAGCAGTGGTGGAAGAATAAGAAGGTTAAGGACAAGAAAAAAGACCTCAGAAGGGACAGATCAAGAAGGGCGAGAAATGTCATAATTGTGGTTGGTCGGGAATTACTCAAAGGACTGTAAGAAGGACACGATGAAGGGGAGGTGTTACAACTATGGGCAGCCTGGACACCTTAGAAGAGCTTGTCCTCAGAAGACGGGACAGAGAGCCGGCGCACCCACAACAAAAGTACAGCCTTTGGATGCAGCACCTCCTAGTAGTGGACCGGATCGAGGTAGGAAAGTCTCTGTAAAAGGTTTGATCTCTATTTTATATTTTCCTATTCGAACTCTTTTTGACTCTGGTGCATCGCATTCTTTCATTTCTAGTTCCTTGGTTGATAGTTTGCACTTAGATATTTTTCTAGTTATAGAACCTATAGTTGTTTCAAACCTCATAGGAGGATTAGCACATTTATCCATAATTTATTAGGGTTGGAAATTTTTATACTAGGCATAGAGTTTGATTGTGATGCCTATATACTGGGATTTTCGGGATATATGTTGATTTTGAGGATAGACTAGTGTGATATTGGACTATGAGTGGAGAGTCGTTAGGCTAAAGACATGTAGCAGACAGACTCTCCAGATTTCTTGCGACCCACAGAGGTCAGTCATGTTGAGCTTCCTTTATTCCCTTGATTCATTACTAGAAGAGTTAGATTCAGTTCCAGTTGTTAGAGATTTCCCAAATGTTTTTAAGGAGGTTAGGGGACTACTTGTTGAGAGGGAGATCGACTTTAGGATCTATCTGAATGACAATGCTAAGCCATTGGCATTTCCCGTGAGAATATGGCTCCTAGGGAGAGAAAGGAGTTAAGTAAGCAAATCAGTGAGCTACTATAGAAAGACTTCATTAGATGGAGCATATCTGAATGGGGAATGCCTGTCATGTTCGCTACAAAGGCAGATGGTTCCCTTCGACTTTTCGTAGAATATAGAGAGTTGGATAAGCTCACGAAGAAGAATCATTACCCACTTTCTAGGATAGATGATCTTTTCAATCAGTTGGTTGGCTCTTCAGTACAGCTTGACTTCGCCACTAGATTTCATTAGCTTAGGGTCGCTGACGATAGCATCGATAAGACAACATTTTGGACACATGATGGATTCATTGAGTGGGTGGTTCTGTCGTTTGGGATGACCAATGCCCTAGTCTATTTTATAGATCTGATGAGCCATGTTTTTCAAGATGTCCTAAATAAGTTGTTGCAGTGTTTGTAGACGACATCTTGGTGTTTTCCAAGAATGTGGAAAAGCATGTTATTCATCTTGAGGAGGTTCTTCGCATGCTTCGTGTTCATCAGTTGAAAGCAAAGTTCTAAAAGTGTCACTTTTGAGGTGAGGATGTGCGTTTCTTGGGGTATGTAGCCTCAAGAGAGGTTTTAGCTATAGATCCCGCTAAGATAGTAGCAGCACAGGATTGGAAGGCCCCAAAAATGCTACCGAAGTTAGAAGCTTCCTAGGTTTAGCTAGTTATTATAGGAAGTTTATCAGAGATTTTGCATAGATTTCTGCACTCTAGGTTAAGCCTACCCTCATAGATCAGATTGGTCGAGGAGAGGTCTCTAGATATCTCCAACTCTATTCCATTAATAGTAAAGCGTGGCTATGGAGAGATGGAAGACTTTTTGTCCGCGACACTGGTGATTTGATGAGAGAAATTCTAGGAGAGGCACACCATTCTCGGGTAACTATTCATTCGGGCGGTGACAAGACGTATAGTGACATGAAGAGAGTGTTTTATTGGAGTGGCATGAAGAAGGATGTAGCAGAGTTTATAGCTAAGTGTCTTGCATGCCAAAGAGTTGAGACGGAGTAGCAGAGGCTTGGCGGATTCCTCATAGATGGACTTCATAGATGGTTTACCCCGATCTAGGAAAGGGAATACCAGCATTTGGGTGATTGTAGATCATTTGACTATTAGCTTCCACTTCATTCCGGTTAAGAGTAAGAGGATAGCACCTTATTTGGCATCCATATACATTCATGAGATAGTCCGACTTCATGGAGTTCCCTCTAACATAGTGAGCGACAAAGACCTTATCTTTACTAGCGAGTTTTGGAGAAGCTTGCAAGAGGCTTTAGGGACACAACTTAGATTAAGCATGGCTTATCACCCTCAAACGGATGGACAAATGTGGAGAGTTAATAGAGTTCCCGAGGATTTGTTGAGGATGCGCATTCTTGATTTTGGAGGAACTTGGAAGGAGCACCTTCCTTTAGCGGAATTCACTTATAACAATAGTTTTCAGGCTAGCATTGGGATGGCTCCTTTTGAAGCCTTTATGGAAGACTTTGCAATTCGCCTTCATGTTGGTTAGAGTCTATAGAAAGATTTCTACTTGGGCCTGACATGGTTAGGGAGACTTCGAAAAAGATTGATTTGATTAGAAGAAGATTAAAGACGACCCACGACATACAGAAATCCTATGTAGATAAGTGGAGAACGGATATTGAGTTCGAGGTAGGAGATTTGGTTTTCATTAACGTGTCTCCGCTAGAAAGGTAGTGAGTTTGGATCACGTGGGAAACTTGCTCCCAAGTTCATAGGACCGTTCCCTATTGTGGAAAGGGTAGGGAAGATGGCATATAAAATAAAGCTAGCAAAGAAGCTCGTGGGAGTTCATAATGTTTTTCATGTTTCGCACTTGAGAAAGTGCTTACATGATTCCGCAAGGGTAGTGGAACCTAGCCAACTTGAGGAAGTTGAAGTGGATAGAGAAGCATCGGTTCGTCGCATTCCTACCTAGATCGTTAGGCATGATATTAAGAAGCTTAGGAAAAAGGAAGTCCCTTTGGTTAAGGTGCAGTGGGGAGATAGTATTGAGGACGATACGTGCGAGGCTGAGGAGAAAATATGTACCTCTTATCTGCATCTTTTTGATGGTACGTCTTGAATTTCCTATTTCCATCTATAGCTTTGAATAGGTTCTCTCCTTTAGTATCCTTCAGGAGGGTAGATCTTAGGATTTAACCTATGGATGGTAGGACTAAATGTAAACCTGTTACTAGAACATGTTACATATGATGGACGCTAGTGGTTGCAGGTGTTTGCTAATGGATGCTAATGGATGCATATACATACACTAGGTACTATTATCTCTTAGGGATCAGCCTAACTAGGTCACTATTGCATATGCATATGGATGTGTGTGCACTTGCTTTTTTATTTTATTTCCATGGTTCCTATAATGAGTGATTATCATATGATTGTTGCATTGGGATGATAATTGCAGCACGCATATACAACTATCAGTTGTCATTAGGGAATATGCATTCATTTGGATATATGGCACAGACATGAGTGCATAAAAAGGAGGTCGTCTGAATCAGTAGACCGCCTAATCTTTTGCATTGGCTAGGAACGTTGACACTACACTATTGTATATATCATAAATTGCATTAGAAAGCTTAAGGTTAATGGATGATAGTTGAATATATGGTTGTAGAATTTATATGACAATTATTTCATTCCTCAGTCCTTGGAGATTTCGAGGACGAAATCCTTTAAGGAGGGAAGAATGTAACAACCCAAAATTTAAGCTATAATATTAATTAACAAACTGATTAAATAATAAAATAAGTTTGTAAAATTATCAAAATTGAGCCATGGAAGTTTCATCATTGGGTCTGTGTTAATTTTCTGATCAATTTCAATATATTAATTGTCGAAATCCGAGTCAGCATGGAGAAGTTGAGAGAGTAACAAGAAATCATAAATAAATAAAAAAATAGGAAATAAAATAAAATACGAGGGCATGGGTCGACCCATACTATGGTCAGGTCAACATATAGGTCGACCCCAAAGATCATAGGTCGACCCGCAAAACTTCCTGGACATGAGAACGTCCAGGTACGAGCCGAACACCTTAAAATTTGACTTTTGGTTAATCCTGTGTGTTCGTAGCTACATCAGACTGTTCCTTGTGAGCCTATGACATGGTTGCACCAGATTTAATCTTCAAATCTGACGGCCCGATATCCCTAAGCCATACCATAAATAGAACCCTAGGCCTAACTATTTTTTTCATTCAGATTTTATCACAATTGGGTTCATTGCATGAGGCTGGACCCTAAATAGAAATAATTTTTGGGGAGAAAATATTTTTGACAAAATTATTCTATGGCCTAGAAGTAGATCAAGAAAGCCCAGGACTAGAGTTAAGGACCATAAGTGAGCGTTTTATAATTATTTTAGATTTGTACGCAACTTAAAATAATATGGTTCTCAATAGTTGTGGTTTTTCTATAATTTTGAGACAGTTTTTATGTAAGTTTATCTACATTCCCTTTTTAAATAAATTTAAGATTTTTTTCAGTCTATTTTTATTCAGCTCTTTTATTCAGTTATTTACAGTTAATTGTAGTTATTTATAGTTATTTACAGTTACTTACATATGCTTTAAGTTGGAATTTAGCCCGTAAATGTTAGTTTCTTTTTATAGTGATTTAATCCCTTTTTGATGTGAATAAAATATTAGAAAGAGAAGAATTCTCTAATATGGATTTAAATAAAAAAACATTAAATTTACAGAAATCAGATATAAAATAAGAAAAACTGAAATAAAATAGAGATGGACTAAAATAGGAAGATTTAGATATTTGCAAGCATGATTATAACAAGTGGTTATAACTAAAAAGAAAAAATAGAAGAGTAACAGTTGCAAGAACAATTATAACACCCAGTTATAATTAGAAAGAAGAGAATAACAGAAGAGGCTTATTGTAAAACTTAGATCTTGGATTATGTTAATAAGCAAATATAGCAGAAATAACAGAAGAGGCTTATTTTAAAACTTAGATCTTGGATTAAGTTAATAATCAAATATAGCAGAAATAAAAGAAGAGACTTATTTTAAAACTTAGATTTTGGATTAAGTTAATAAGAAAATATAGAAGTAGTGGCCCGTACCAGTAGCATTACCTTTCACGTCTAGGACTGATGGTCTCACACATAGGTGAGGCTGGGACACGCTTATGATGATTATGGTAAATAAGTGGCCAACAAATAGAGGCTCAAATCTGGGGATTTTGGCAAGGGACGTAAAGCTAGAAGATTTGTTTGTTTGGACTAGTACCGGTAGCATTCCTTTTCAGGTCGAGGACTGATGGTCTCACACCTAGGTGAGGCTGGGCATGCTTAGGCTGATTAGGGTAAACAATGGATCAAATAGTGGAGCGGTAGTTAGTGTGTACCAGCGATGACCGAGCGTGCAATATCGATTAAGGTAAATAATTCACTACTGCGTCCTAAACGCTAAAGAGGTGTCTTTTGCTGTGACCATCATGATTGGTTTGCAGTGGCACAACAGAGATAGGAAAGGTCGATCAATGGGTAGGATTAGGATTTCAGCCTAATCTAGTTAGCAGTAGAGATAGGATTAGGGTTTAAGCCAAATCACTGTAGTTTAAGACATGTGCAAACAATCAAGTCAAACAATCGAATCAAACAATCAAAGCAAACGGTCAAATAGAAGCAGAAACAATATTTTAACCAAGTTTTATCTTTTCTGTATCTTCCCTTCATGCTATAACGGTTGCCTAGTCTATTATCTTTATCTTGCTTAGAAATGCTAGTAATTACTTTCACCAACCAAACTTATTGTCTGACCCACTCCTCTATCTTTCTTCTTCCCCCCTAACAGGCCAGCAGAGTTAAGGATAGTTGATTCAAGTTGTTGGAGATTCATTTTCGGAGTTTCCTCATTTCAGATGTATTCTTCTGCTTTTTATATTTTTCATTTATCTTATGACGGATTGGCACTTGTGAGAGGGATTATTATTACTGTTACTTTTACTCTGATTATGTGAGGCTGAGATGTATTTTCATAAGACATGAGAGATTTCGAGTTTTTGAGACATGTTATGTTTTTATGACTTATTTTGAGATGAAGAATATTCTGAATGATAAGTTATTATTTAAATGTTTTCCGCTACTTTTGCCTATTTGTCTTGTGAATCTTAGTCTTTATGATGCTTTAACTATACCTATAACGCACCACACCCTTTGATGTGCCCATTTTGGGAATACTAAAGGGTATGGGTGTTTTACCTATCCTCACATTGACAAACATGCAAACTCTATAATACGGCAGAAGTGAAAATACGTGAATACGTCTTGCCCATCCAGGTCATCTTTAACTCCAAAGTATCTAACAAACATGGGAAAAACATGCTCGGTTTGACTCGAGCATTACATGGAGTAACGCTTGGGTCAGTCCGGTAAACCAGCGTGAGTAAAACCCGATAACAAGTAACAACCAAACTGATTTCTACTTTTGAAAACATTTTAAACAAAGGGTATCTCGTAATACCATGCCACACATAAAGAAAGATGGGTTTTTACCTTACGGTAACCAAAACATTTATATCAAAATACAATGATACTATCATAGTGTTTAGGTTTAAAGTAAATAAATAAAATAGTTGAAATGTTTGCATCTTATATTCCACATTCTAGGCTCTATAATCAAAAACGTAAGGCATGTATTAGAGATTGGATTCCAACTAATGACTAGGCTATAGGGGTAGCGTTGCTACGGTACACCTCTAGAAAAATGTACCGAGGTCGTACCTAATGACCTCTGCCAACACAGGACCAGCCTACCCCTTGCTGGATAGTACCAAATATATCATCACCCCTGTTGCTTTTCAACCTTTAACTGAGTGCTCCCATGTACAAGAATTCATTGATGATTGTGTATATATCTAGAAAGGTGATGATATACCATAATGGATGCGACCTACATAGCCCTGCTGCATAACCCCTATTTTAGCCATTCCCGATTGATAAGGATTGAGGCTACGTTTTACCTTTCTGAACAGCAATCCATCTTGGAATGCTAACACTGCCCTCTGGGCGTCAATGCAATACCAGCATTCATCCATACAAGTTCATTCTGGATCTGAACGAAACTGAAGGCGTTAACTCAACTACGTCCATTCTGGATTCACCATTAAGATTAGTAGCTGTAGCCCTTGCATTTCAAAGAGCACCATCTTCAATCATCATCAAGACGTCTTCGATGCCAACATGTAGGTTTGTTTAGAGTGGTTTTCTCCATACCAACAATCGATAATTTCTGGCTAAATCATTCCCGGCTCTTTTGGAATAAGTATTCGAGTCCTTACTGAAAACTCGAATTTTACATTCATACTTCCTAAGTCAAATTAGACCAAATTTGATAGTCAGTTATTTAACTATCAATAACAACAAAATCTAGAGATTTAATTACTCAAAGCAATTAGTAAGCCTCAAAACCATTTTCTTCATAAATCTCCTTTCCCAAACATTTATCAACATTCATATACTTATCTCCTTTACACAAGTATATTCACAAAATATTTATAAGATTTCCCATTTTCAAGTATCTTAAACATATTTAACTACATTACTTAAATTGGAGAAAAGGATAACTCTAAGTACTATTCTTTTAGTGGTAAGTGTGGAACGGATGTTCCATACCACCATTTATAAAAGGTCAACCTCGAGAAACCCAAACCTTGAATTCCTGCTTTAATTATCTTAAATAAATCCTTTTATAAATTACCCTGATCCATGAAATCCTTTTTGCTTTTACCCAAACCCATTTACAAAACATATATCAACCTCCATATACATTTATGAGACTCTTTATAAATATTCAAACCCGGTTATATAAACATCTTTATTATGTTTCAAACCTTGTATAAAACTTCCCTTTATAGACATCCAAACCCATTTATAAAATCTTTTCATAAACATTCAAAACTATTTCTAAAACTCCTTTTATGAATACCTCAAAATTATTCATAAGATTATTTATATAATATTCAAACAATTGTCAAATCATTTTTCAAATATCTTGTTCAAAATAGAATAATCTTGAAGAACATTTTAAAAGAAAATCAAATATTAAATTTCCAAAACCAAACGGAGGCTCGATGACTATAATGGATCATTAAATTTGGGTTTAATTATCAAGTTATATCATTGGTATTGTCTAACATCAGATATGTAAGGGATTCAGACATAACATACAATCGGTCATAGGTAGATATCCAAGTTACAAATATAGATTCATCCATTATCAGTGAAAAATGTACGTATAGAAGTATATTCTATATTCTTAAATTACCATGACCCGCTTATTAAAATTAACTTTCTTGTGTTTATCACATTACTGATATTCAATATTTACGCTAAACACAAGTCAACTTACTTCCCATTAAACGTATCAACATTTTATAATCGCTACCTTAATTCATTTGGCTACTTAATGGTCAAGACGAGAGATCCTTTGATTTTAAAGCAATTAACTTTAAAAAGAAAATTGATTTAAAACATAACCGATTAAGTTTAAAAATAGTTTTAAAAAGATTGAAGTATATTCAGTTAGCTTAAACCATAATCATATCTTGATTAAATCAAGATTAATTCATAATTAAACAATAATTAACTTAATGAACTTGGTTAAGTCCTAATTATCTTCTTAATGCATCTTAGTTAAGGTTTAAATAATTCTTTATTAGTTAAACCCTAATTAATTAAAAATTAATTTAATAACCACTTAAATAAATAATAATTAATCAACTAATTAACGTAATTAAATAATAATTAACCATTTAATTACCTCTTAGCTTCATAAATCACTAATTAAATCTTTATTAATCACTAGTTAATCATTAACCTTCGTTAAGTGTTACTTAAACCTTAATCACTTACTTAATTACTAATTAAGTATTAATTACTTTAGTTAATTTATTAAATAAATAAATTATTAATATCTAAACTTAACTTTTTTTATGTTACTAATCGAGTTTGGAAAACTTTTGGAAAACATTCCAAAAGAACATTTTAAAACGAAAATCGATATTTTTGTCAAACTGTGTCCATAACGACTATCACTCTAAGCGCAGTTCGCTTAAACTTACTTTAAGCGAGATACTTTGCTTATTCCTTGCTAATACAAATTTGGAAACTAATATTAAAAGTTTTTGAAACTTAAAAACAAAGATAAAAACTTTGAAGCCATTTTCAAAATTTAAAACTAGAAAACTTTGTTTTGATTCCAAACCGGATTTCACGTCCGTCGCAACATACAAAGGCAACTTTGTAATTCTTTCACAATATACAACTAGTTTTGGTCACAGACATACCATCAACATATACCAACATTCTAATAGCTAAACATACAACTCTAAATATCCAAACATGATGCTTAACACTAAATACAATATTTTGACATCCAAACTATGCTAACCACAAATCGCAAACATATATCAATATCATAGCATGATATTTTAACTCAATGAACTATGAATTTGCACAACATATAATCTATGGAAATAAATTTATTTCCTTCTGAAACGATATAGATTTACTCATCGAAAATCTTTGAAACCTGAAATCCTTAGATGCACAAAAATCATCCCAAAAATATGTCACCTTCCACTTGATTTTTGGATCTATTGCTCTCAGATTTTGAAAAAGTGATCAAAAGAAAAGTTTTAGAAAATTATTTTCTCTATAAAGTGAAAAAATAATCGCTCAAATCAGATTTTGTTTGATGTAGATATGGTCAAAAGAAGGAGGGCTATTTTGGACCTGAATTTTCGATTTTAAAAGTATACTACAAAGAAATGATATTTTGACATACCTAAGCTTGAAATTGAAAAAATGTTAAGCGAGAAAGTTATAGAAAGTGAAATTTTATACGTTTTGAAAAAAATGAAAATCTTGATTTCGTGTAAAATAGAGGAAGTTATGGCCGAATAAATTGGAGGAAAAATGGAGAAGAAAGAGTTTAAAAACAAGTTTGCATCTTTAAAACAATTTAAAATCTTTGATTTTAGAAAAAAAACTTAAAACCAACATATGAAGCCATGAAACATGAAATGGAGCTTAGAAAAAAGAATGGTGAATATGTAAATAAGATTTGGTGTATGGGCATGTGTAATTATAGACAAAAAAATGGTAAATGTCTAAGCTACCCTTTACATAATATAACATGACATGTCATGATATGTTAGGTCACATCACTATCCTCCTCTCCTCTCTAGTCACGTCCCACCTCTCTAGTCGCATCCCCTAGGCTCATGATTGGATGATGGTGATGGTACCAAAGAAATGACAAGAGATAAGTATGAATTTTGTGTATATATAAGTGTATATGTACATATATATTATTATTATTATTAAAACCACGACTTGACGCATCACTTCCTAAACATAATTAACATAAGGTAATATATTGTTAAGTGTATTATTGTATGGTTAATTATCTACTATATATGTGTGTATATAGTGCATAAAGGCAAATAACGTTCCCGACAACATTCCGGTATCGAAAAGTAGAAATTCCGGAAAAGTTCTTTGGTCACATTTTCTATTTTTCTACGAACTATCTATTTTGGTAAACAAATTTTAAAATATATTTTACCATCATTATTAAATAATTAAAATAGTTTTATTTGTAATTGAAATCCCATTTATTTAATAATTAAACACAACTTGAAGTAATATATAAAACCGATGATATCATCTGTCGATGTCATAAATACATTTTATTTTCCAAAATAAAACAAATTATTTTATGTCATAATCTTGTTTACATACATATATTAGTGTATGTCCTTATTGTTCGAAAGCAGATTTATTGATAAAACGATTTCCGGCTATTTAATTAATATTTTCCTAGTACGATATTTTCAAATTATCAATATTTAACCTCGGTAATATATCTGCAAATATTTTTCCCAAACAAAATAATTATTATTATTTACCACTTAAAACATGTTTATTTCCTACTTTTAAATCCATATCTAAATATTTTAAAAATAAATATAATTTGTTAAAGTGATAAATTTATGGGTCGTTACAAACAGTTATAACCCAACAAACTAAAACAGAAAGATCAAATGCTGGAAGGAAAGGATACGACAACACAACACAGAACCTAAAAAGCTACCAACAGATTATTGGACGTTCTTGATCCTTGATTGGGAACTCGAGCCATTGTCGTGGCCTCCAAAAGGCTGAAGCATAGTGGCTTAGGATCCAATCTCATGACTTTGGCATTGTAGCTCGATCGTCGCCTCATGTATAGGCGTAGATCCCCTAGAGCTCGGTTAAATTAAGAAATAATTAATTATCATTATTTAAAATAAATAATAAAGTCAAAACATCCTATTACTTTGATAAATTCACTTTGAAACTTCGTAAATTTAGTTGATTAATTCACTCTGATGACCTTTAAAAATAGGTAAATCAACTTTAAAACATCATTAATTCAATTAATTAATTTAAATATAATCAATTAAATAAAATAAATAATCAATTCTCATTATTCAAAAATGATTTATTAATTATAAACACCAATAAAGAAGAGATTAATTAGAGTCAAAAACGTAAGGACCCATAAATTTTGATAATTAATTTTGTTAACTTAATAAGGATTTTGTAATTGAATATTGGAAGGAAAAGAAATTATTAATTTGATAATGGAGTAATAACTAAAATGAATGGTAACAATGATGATTAAAGCTAATATTAACAATTTGGATGTAATTTATACTTAGTTATAAAATTGAGTATATGGAAACAAATGTGAATATGAAATTTATTTAACGAAATAAAATTTAATGAATGATAATTGAGTAAAACCATTGTTATGTAAGTAACTATATAATCTGTAAACAATTATTACAAGTTGCCTATATATTTAATCTGTTAAGTTGAATTGGAATTTATCGCAATAAATCTAAATTAAATATTATGTGATGTAAATTAAAATAATATTCAGAAATAATGTTAATTCTATTCATAAAATGATAATTGGTTGAACATAGAAAATGGAAATCAAGATTTATTAGTTTACTGGAATTTAAAATTTCAGTAATTGGATTAACTATAATTAAATGAAACTAAAATATTAACTAGTACGTTAATGTAAATCTAGTTGAAATTTGAATATATTAATGAAATAAATCATGAACCAATGCTAATTTTCTCCAATTTAATGATAATAGATAGGATAATACGATGTAAGTTAAACTAAATGTAACTATTGGAAATTTAATTGATAATATCTAAAACTGAAATTGAATTCAAACACTATAATTGGATTAACTTGAAATTGATATCTAAGTTTGTTTAAAATTATTGTAATTGTTTAAAAAATCAAAAATGATGGAATTTGTGGATTTTAAATTTGAAACGAAAAAGTGATTTAATTAATTAAATATTAGTTTAATTTAATAATGTGAAAAATAGCCATTGTGGCCACTGACATGGATTTCGACGAAACCAATTTCATCGGATCCGTAACAGTGAATTATTGTAGGATTTCAAGTTTCGTAACAATTGGACTTGTTGTTTGATCGTATGGGCTCACAACGCCTAGAAATTAATTGAATTAAAATCAATTGAAATCAATTTGAAATAACTTGATTTTGGCATAACTTCTTCATACGATGAAATTTGGACTTGAAACCTATTCCAGTGCGTTTAGAATATTTAAAAAATCTATTTTGATATATGGACTAACCCAATTTCGTTCTGGGGTTAGAACGGTCTTTTCGGGTCATTTATCATTCATCGTGTAAATCAATCTTTCCCATCTATTCTATTTTCGGCTTTGTCTATAAATACCCTGCTATAAACCCTAACAGCTTTTCTATTCCTCATTTATGTACATACAATTCCAGTTGCTCCTCTTCATTCCAATGGCAGGCAAAACAAAAATTCCCAATTGCAATTTCAAATAAAATTCAAAGCCTAAAAATTAAATCTCCTCAAACTATATCGAATTACATATTGATTTGAAGCTCTCGACGAGCGCATCTCAAATCTGTAATTCATTTTCCAATTCAAATCTCTGTTTGTCTAGAATTTTAAGAACTTATTGTGGCCATTCATCGCGCCACGATCATCCTTGTCTGATCATCGAATTGATTTGTGGGTTCTGTCGAGATCATAGAGTGGAGTTCATCGGTATGCTTCATTCCGCGAATTGAGGTTGGATCTATGGAAAAAATTCGACTAGGGTATACAATTAATGGAGGCGGCTACTTGCTGTGGGCTCGGTTTTTCATGCACGAGGCTTTGGGATGTTCAAGGTAAGGTCGTGGCCTTGGGAAGATCGGCAGCGAAGGCTGGGGGGCCACGATCGGTCAATGGCAGTGCGATGAAGGTTCTTAGCGATGAGTTTTTTTTGCATTAGCGTTTGCTGTAGGGTCGATCGGCATTGGACTTACGTGGGCAACGTGGCTGCTTTGAGTGGTGACCATTTTTCTAATTTATTTTATTTTTAATTTTTGATCTCAATGTTCTAATCACAATAACTTTTGCATAAGAGGTCCAATTCATGCGCAGTTTCCTCCGCTAGGATCGTATCAAAATTTTGGACATTTTGACGTTGATTTGGATGAATTCTGAGACTGTTCAAATTTTGACTTTAAATGGGGTTTAAATTCAATTTAAATTAAAAAGGCGAGTGTTTTAACCCACTCACAAATTCTAAAATTTCTTATGTTTGTTAAATTTAATTTATGTTGTGACTATGATTTTATTTATGACTGTTTTGTATATATTAATCATCATCTCAGTTAATTGCATTTATTTAAATTAAATCATTATTTAATTTATTATTGAATACAATTTCCAGTTAAATACCTGTTATCCATTATCAGTTATATATTGATATTGATTGATTGTTATGGATGATGATTGTAATGGATGCGTATGTTGATGATGGATGAATGGATGTTTCATTTTATATCATTATAGTCTGCAAGTTCGTTATGGATCTATTTTTATAAATTTGGGATTGCGGTTTGAAATGATATACAACCGCATTTCTTTAAATCGCAGATTGAAATGATAAATATCCGTATCGCTTGACCATAAGATAGAAAATTATATACAGACACCATTGGTTATATATATATATATATTTTGAAAAAAATTTCCATGGTTCTGACAAGATATATATATGGTTTTATTGGATATTGAAATTATTCTCTAAATAAGTTCGAGGATTTAAAATTTATTTGGAAATGTATTTAATTTAGAATTGTTTAAGATATATCGATTTGAAACCTATTGGTTTGGAGATGTAAGGATATGATTTTTATAACTTGATTTTGGTATAAGGTGGATTAAATGAATATTTCTAGTATAAATAAATTGAAGGAAATATTTAGTTATGTGAAATTGAGGTTTTATTTAAATGATAATGGATTTATTAAATAAAATATTCCAAAATTAAAGAACAGAGGATTGAAATTGATATATATATATGTGTGTGTGTGTGTGTGTGTGTGTGTGTGTGTGTGTGAAATTACCAAACTTAGTTTTGAAATTATTGAATACTTAAGGGTTTGAAATATACTGAATTTGAAATGGTTTATTCTGTGGATCAAATATGTTTTGAAATCGATAAAATTTGGAATAGTTTATTCGAAAACTAAATCATATTGAAATTTACGATTTAGAATTTGGTTAAATTTAAAATTTAGAAATTCGAGATGCTTGGAATGGATTTGTGAAATTGAAGAAGCTAGTTTATTTTATAAAGAATTTTAATATTTAAACCATTTAAGTGATGGAAGTTACATTTCAAAGTATTATGATTTGAAAGTGTTATATTCAAGTGTTTTTATTTCGAAATGTTATAACTTTGAAAGTGTTATGATTTTTGAAAGGATATATTTGAAATGAAAATGATATCGTATTGATTTGGTTTTGAAAAGGGCAATGATATTTGGTTTTAAAGTATAAACTATTTTAAAAACGACCGCGGTGTTATAATAACGATTGGTTGTTAAAGAGACCAGGATCGGAAGTTGTCATATTCTCTTCCAACTCCGAAAACCACTTTAACAACCGTGTACGCGATGGAGATTCCAGAATGAAGTAGGATGGTGGCGACATCCTTTGAGGTATGAATGTGGACCCGACTCCTGTGAGTTGGCTTAAGGTGGCTAAAGCAGGAGCGATCTCAGGCCAGTGAGGTAGCCCTTTTTATCGGACACACTCCTTCGATATTATATTCTGACTTTGAGATTGATTTGGTGGCCAATTTTGACTTTCGATTTTTGGGGTATGGCTCGAGGTAGGTGGTAGCTGCGCGCTATGCGTCACCACCAGCCCGTGTGCGTAGTTGGTATATCTACCCTGGCATTGCCTTGTGCCCCCTGTCACCTACCCTAGCACGCCTTGTACGAGTTTGGTTTTCTTCCGTAGCCCGTGGAGTATTTAGGGTAGTCTCCCAATCTGGAGATGCGCTGTTACTGGATGGACTACTAGGAGTATTACGTGTTAAGGTGTAAAATCTAAAGCCTTAACGCTATTTAAAAGTAAGTTTATTTACTATAGACATTATTATAATAGCGAAATATTACTACATAGTAAATAGTTTAACGGGTCCTTAGGATATGTGAATCCCAAGCATCTCTTAAGTTACTGCACTCATGTTTGACACTGGATAGGAGATGTCAAATCCCATAAACATCTCTGACGCCGTTCCACTTATATTATTTACCGTTGATTTAACTTACATAAGATCTTTTAGTTCCGACTCGAGTGTTTTGTCTTTTCAATTCGCTCAGGTCAGTCTGAGTATTTCAGGATTCGAAGACTTTATTTCTGATGGACGAAGACGAAGATTGTATTAATATTATTTATTATATTATTCCACTACATTCATATTGTTCCGCTACATTATTTATTATTCTCTGGTATGTGTAACTCTGATATGTGTTGTATAAGTATAATCAAATGTTTTGTAAAAAAGCTTCATGAACTGTTATTTGATTATTATATTTTGTCATTCCGCTTTGAGATTCTGTTTTATTTTTTTCTTTCTCTGCTTTTTCTCATTCACCCCAATAACAATCCGCCCTTCTATATGGTTTAAGTCTGACGTGTGTGGTTTATCATCGATTTAAAGCATACAAAAATGTGAGATGTTACAATTTGGTATTCGAACTTTGGTTTTGGGATAAACATTAGCTTTGTGGGGTCCGACTCTTTATTAATAGGCTAGCAATACCCTATGATGATGAGTCACTAAGAGTATATATATGAGGGAGCGTATTTTTTGGTATTATAAAAAGGATTTTATATTGTGTTAATTTCCTCCTTTTCGTATTTAAAAATTCTGGTTAGTGCATAGGATGCTATGACATCGATAGGGATTTCTTAACACTTAATGGGACAGACAGACATAATATTTGTTTTGAAATATCGGTAAATGAAATAATTTTTCCTATTATATTTCTATATATAAAATGATTTTTTTATATAAATGATATATATTTGGTTGTAATATAATTGTTGTTTCGTAGTGAAATTTATGAATATAGGTTAGAAATGAGATTTGAAAAGTAAAATAAATGAGAATAAACTAGAAATTTAGAACTTAAGTCTGGGGTTTTGAAAATTTCTTCCAAATGATTTTTGGAATATAATAATATTATTTAGAAGTATTTTTCGATACAAATATTTCAATATGATTTAAGAATTGTTTTAGAGAAATTCTGGAAGAAATAAGTTCTATACTCCCCTCTCCGTCGTTGGAAAATAATTTCGGTAATGAGTGCACGCATCATCGACATTCATTCTCGAGTTTCGAAGTGCATGCCATTGTAGTAGTTTTACTAAAGATTTATTTTGATAAACACATACAAAATTTGAATTGTTTAAAATGTAAGTGAATATACAAATTGTAAGTGTATACATCTATCTGTTATTTTAAAATGATTTGAAATTTAAACCGATATTTAGGTCTTAAGTTTCTGTTAATTAATAGTTTCAATTATTGTAGTGAAATGGAATTTGACCAATTAATGATTGGAACATCTAAATGTAATAAGATGGTTAAATGCTAGGTTATAAATGAAATTAAAATAAATTTGGAATTCGTAACCTACAAAACAAAGGATATGATTATTGAACATTAAATTTATTTAAAGAAATGAGAAAAACTTGTATAACTTTCAATTAAATTCTTAAAGCATATATATAACTTACCAAATATTTAAAGTTGTAATGTTTAATAAGAAAATGTAATGGAAATTGTACGAGTAAATTTGTGTTATGGAAGTGTTCAATAAATTGCTTTTATTAATGAGAATTGATGTTATAATGGTTATATACATAAGTTGTAATTTTGAAGGTTATTGTAATTAAATGTGATAGAAAAGGGATCATTGTAAGTAAAAGATTTTTAAACATTAAGTTAATGAAATTGTTATGCCAAGTAACTGAATTGAATAGAGTATTATTATCAAATGAATGTAAATAAATGAAATTAAGTAATGAATGAATGAATAAATATAATGTAATAAAAAGAAACTGATATGACCTGAATAATGAGAACGAATATTTGTAAGTAATAAATGAAAATAAATGAAATAAATACTGAATCAATGGATAGAAATAAAAATTTATAAGAAATAAAAAGTGAACTAATAAGATGAATCATATGAATGAGAAGGAAATGAAGTAATAAATGTTGTAAAATGAAATTTATAAGAATGAACTTAACTTTTGCTTGGGGTCATTGTTCGTTTGGCTTATGGTTGTTTGGGCAAGGATACTTTAAAAATTGTTTGGATGTATGAATAATTTATCTAGTTTCATCTAAGGCTGTTGATTGAATGGTGCACTTAGTAGTTTATTTTTCATTCTGTAAAATTTAAAGTTTTTGAACCCGAACAACTATTTGTTTTGTTTGATATGAATGGATAATTGATTGTGTTGATTTTTGATTGTATATTGGCTGCAAATGATTGTTGTTTATATTGGTTTGTTTGTTAGTGGGTGAAACAACTTGAATATTTCATTTTATTTAATTATTAAACTTTTAGATTATATATGTGAAATATAGGTTATGGAAGCAATTACTATGGCTTTTGATTTCATAATATAAGCGTTAATCGTCTGACAAATAAGTACGTTCTCGGATTACGGTTTTATAGCGTTATTATATTATTTTTCCCATTGTGGGATGCATTATTTTTAAATATTGTGATATATTTTTTTATATTTGATATCATACTTTCTCTTGAGTCTCTCCACACAAAGGATACTCCATCAAAAAAATTCAAAAATTTTGGACTTAGAAAAATTTTCAAAAAATATTTTCCAAACCTTATTAATTTGAGTATAAAAAGACTTAATAGTTATAAATAGATATATTTTATTTAAATTATTAAATTTTGTAAATTTATTTGTTTATAAAATTAAAATTTTGAATAAGATGTATTGACTACTTAATTCCTACTTTTCCTTTTCGGGGATGAAAAGTTTGGAGTGAAGGAGAGTGTAACGTCCCGTAAATTTTGATAACTAATTTGGTTAACTTAATAAGGCTTGGTAATTGAATATTGGAAGGAATAGAAATTATTAATTTGATAATGGAGTAATAACTAAAATGAATGGTAACAATGATAATTAAAGCTAATATTAACAATTAGTATGTACTTAGTTATAAAATTGAGTATCTGGAATCAAATGTGAATATGGAATTTATTTAACGAAATAAAATTTAATGAATGGTAATTGAGTAAAACCATTGTTATGTAAGTAACTGTAACATTGGTCTGTAAACAATTATTATAAGTTACCTATACATTTAATCTGTTAAGTTGATTTGAAATTTATCGCAATAAATCTAAATTAAATATTATGTGATGTAAATTAAAATAATTGTAGCAACCCTAGATTTTTGAACATATTTTAAATTTTACTTTATTTCATTTTGAAATTTTTTAATCTGTTTTATTTGTGAGATTCCTTTTCTAAATATTTTTAAAGTGATAACAGAATTTTTCCAAATTTTATTGCACTTATTTCCTATTTTTAAAGGCTAGTTTCTATTTTTCTGCTATTTTCTTCATTTCAATTATATTTAATTAAAATTTATTTATTTATTTTTGTGAACGCGTTTTTATTTTATGTTCTTATCTTTATTTATAAATATTTTCCAAGTCCACCAAAATTTTCCAAAGTTTATTATATTTATTTTCAAATTTTCTAGACTAGTTTTCATTTTTGTGCTATTTTCTTATTTTAATCATATATAATTAATATTTATTTATTTTTCGAATTTTAACTAAATTTATAAGTATTTTCAGTTATTTAAGTTTATAAAAAGAAATTGGAGAAATTTGAAAATGTTATGTGACTTTTTATTTCCTAAGGCCTTTTGTATTCACACCTTTTCACATTTCAACATTACTTTTCATTCAATTAGCCATATCACTTGATTCCTTCACCCTACCATCCCATTGCACATTCACGTAAAACATTTTTCTCCTCATTTTTGAGGAAAAAATTTCGGCCATTGCTTTAAAGAGAAATTGGTAGAAAATTTAATTCTTTTCCTTTGTTTTTATGCTTGAATTCATATTGTTTTGCATTTGTCTCTTCTTCCTTTAGGTTCGACCTTGCTCCACCACCAGCCTTGGCGCCTCCACCACTATTGGAATCCATCAACATCACCTCCTCCTTGCTGGCCACCCTAAGCCAAGCCACCATAGTTTGATGGTCCACCACAAAATACACAAAACTCCAACTACATGACTTAGCCGAGTACATCTCCACTTCCAACACTTCATCACCCCCTTAGCCACCACCTACTCCAGCACCACCACCTCCCTCTGACCTGAAAAACCTCTGCCATGTCACCTCTTGACCATACCAGAATGTTCGTGCACCTTGTGGCCTTGGCCGAGCCTTGCTTTGCTTGAAAAATCATGTGATGTTGTTTGTTGTTTGGTTTTACATCACCCACCTTTGCACCATCAACAAACCATGTTTGGCTGACCCATATCCACCCACAACCTGATCCAAACCCTTGCCTTAGACATGTATTCCACCTATGGACGAGCCTAATGAATGTTGGAAGCAAGTGCAAAGCATTTCGGCTTTGTTTTATGCAGTAAATTCTAGCATAGTTTAATCGTATTTTTAGTTGAAAGCTTATGAATGTTTATATTGTTTTGTTTGATTTGTATTCAAGGGAATTAATCCATGGCTCTCCCACTCGAATCTGTGCCGTGCTTTCATGCTTGTGTGGATCTCAATTGTGCATTCGTTGTTGTCATCTCCAGCTTAAACCAGTGAGTTATTCTCACCAGACAATTTGTACCTATATAACTAGTAAATTGACCACCTTTGAATCTATAAAATGCATCACCATATTATATCTTCTATGCTATGATTATATGATGTTCACCCATGCTTAAACACCTGTTATAACATATGTTACTGTTATATTATGCTGTTCTGTTATTTATATCATTTTATCACATTACAAGTTCCCTTTAGATTATAATCACTATGGGTTGAAATGATACATACCCGAACGGACTTTAGAATAAGGGAAAATCGTTATGGGCTGAAATTATAGTCCTGAGCGATTTCAAAATTATTTCATTTACTTGGGACTGCAAGTTTGAAATGATAAAACCTGGGTTTTTTTGTAAATTACGGGTTGAAATGATATATTACCCGTATCACTTTACCTAGCATAGAAAATTTTGTACATACCCGTAGTTAAATATGTTTTTCTAAAAATTTTAAAATATTTTAGAAATGTAAATATTATAATATTTTGATTTAAACTTAATTAAAAATGATTTTTGTAAAGTATTATTGATTTTCTGAAAATTTATAAGTTAAATAAATTATGGAAAGGATAGAAAATTTGAAAAGTAAGTTATTTTGAAAATTTTAATTTGGTGATAATTGGAATTTAAATTAATATGAAAATATGATAAATTTATAATATTTGGATTAAGATGAATTTAAAGTGATTTTATAATATACTAATGATTTTTGAATAAAGCTAAAATATGAAATGAATGAATATTTAAGTTGAAATTGTGAAATATAACTAAAATTGGAAATTTGTGAATTTGGCTTAAAAGTGAATTTTAAGTTAAGTAAATAAAAATGAAATAAAGTTATATTTGAAAATTTGAACATAAGTGTTAAGTTAAGATTTAATTTAATGAATTAAAAATTGAATGTTGGAATTTAATAAGTGAATTATTATTAAATATTGATTTTTGAATGGAAATTTAAATTTATAAAATCATGAAAATAAAGGTATTTGAATGATTGTTTTAAAGGTGAAATTATGTGATTTTATAATTTAAAAATGATTTAAATAAAAATATAATTGTTTGTGAAATTATATTGAATATTTGAAGTTAATTAACAGCATTTTTGAAATGTTATCTTTTGTTAAACTGAACTATTTTGAATGTAACTTTTCGTAGCGTTTTCTAAATGCTGCGAAAAGTGAATTTTCGCTATTTTGATAAACTTAAATGAATAATTGAACTTTGAACAGTTTAAAAGTTTGGAAATTTAATGATTTAATTATTAAATGTAATAACTTCATTTTAATGATTTAAATGAATAATTCGATTTGAAATATAAACTATTTTTGAAATGTGAGTTGAAATGGTAATTTAAATTTGAATAAAATGAATATGGTTTTGAAATGAAATGATAAGTTGGATATTTTAAGAATGGATTTGAAAGGATATTGAATTGTTAAATGATATTTGACTTTTGAAATAAATACCATTTTTAAATTATAACTGTGGGTTATAATAACGATTGGTTGTTAAAGAGACCGGGATCGGATATAGACATACTCTCTGTCGATACCGAAAACCACTTTAACAACTGTGTACGTGGTGGAGATTCCAGAATGAAGTAGGATGGTGACGACATTCCTAAGGTACATTACGTGGATCTAACTCCCGTGAGTTAGCTTAAGGTGGCTAAAACAGGAGCGATCTTGGGCCAAAGGAGGTAGCACCTCTGGCTGGACACACTTCTTCGCTACCATTCTATTACTGTTGTGATCGATTGGGTGCACCCCTTGATTTTGGAGTGTTATTTGGGGTGGGCGTATGTGGCTGCTGGGTTATCACCAGCCTGTATGCGTAATTGGTATATCTACTCTAGCATTGCCTTGTGCGCCGCGTCACCTACCATACCGAGCCTTTACTACGAGTTTGTTTTTCTCCCATACCCCATGGAGTATTTAGGGTAGTCTCCCGATATGGAGATATGCTGATACAGGATGGACTGCTGGGACTATTATGTGTGAAGGGTGATATGGGTAGCATGGAACACCATTTAAAAGTATGTTTATTTTACTGTAGGCATTATTATAATAGCGCAATATTACTATATAGTAAATAGTTTGACGGATCCTTAGAGGATGGGAGGTCCCAGGCATCCTTTAAGTTACTTGTTCTTTATTACAGTTCACTTGAGTTGGTTTACATTATATAAGTATATATTTTCCTGACTCGAGTGTTTTGTGTTTTGCTTTACGCTCGGGTTAGCCTGAGTATTCACAGCTTTGGGTTCTCTTTCTGGAGCTGGTCTTTCCTGGAGTTTCTGCTTATCTACATTTATATCTACTTCTGTTTCAGCTGTTCTAGTTTATCTCATGTATTAGTGAACTTCTATCTATGTGGGATTTCTATTATGTTGTTTTCAGACTGTATTATGTATTTGGTTTGAGACTCTATTGTAGTAGCTTCATGAACTACAATGTTAATTTTATATTCCGATGCGAGTCATTCATGTTGTTTTGCGTCTGTGATTCTGTGTTTTATTTCATTTGCTCCAAATTTATTTACAATCTGTTATTTCGCATCATTCAAGTCCGACATGTGTGGATTATTGTCAATTTGAATGGTACGAAATAGCGGGTCGTTACGGTTGGTATGAAAGCTTTGGTTTTTGGCAAACCATTGCCTCTACGGAGCAAAAACTTATTGGAGATAGGGTATTTCTACCCTATAATGAGTGAAATCAATCTCAGAATCATATCTTTGTGAGAGACGTATTTTCAAAGTATAAAATGATTTTTCAAAATGTTTTCAAAAGATTTTCAAAGATTATTTTGATATATTAAATTTTCTTGTTTAAAGAATTTTCAAATGTTTTCTAACTTGCTTTCTTTCACATCTACCTTGTTGGATTTATCATTCTTTAGGATATTCATCCAACTGTATTCTCTTGACTTATCTCAATTTATCTACGGCTTTTCTTAATCTTGTCCTAAATTCATTCTTGGTATTTTTCAGGATGAATCGAGGAAATGCCAAAGGTAGGGGTCGTGGTATTGCCCCAACAACCTGTTGCTCCAGTCAGGTTCACTGTTCTTTGTAAGGAATTCTCTCAACTTGGTGGTACACTATTCACCGGTTTAAAGAGCATCGTTAAGGCTCAGCAGTGGTTGCGGAGTCTTGAGAGGACATTTACTGGTCTTGATATTGTTGATGCCCAGAAGCATCAGTTAGTAGCTTGGCAGTTGCGTGAGTCTGCTTTAGATTGGTAGGAGTCCGTTACGGCCAACACCATCGAAGCTGATCTTACTTGGGAGCAGTTTAGGTATCCTTTGTGTTATCTAGAATTTTGTTCCTATTTTCTTTTTCTTTTGAATCTTTCTTAAGCTTGTTTTCTTTATCTCTTTTCCAGGGAGGCTTTTGTGGAAAAACGGATGCCAAAAGCCGGGAAATCTCAGCTTTATCGAGAATTTATGGATCTTAAGCAGGGTACCATGTCTTTTGCTGAGTATGAGAGGAAGTTCAATGAACTTTCCAAGTTTGGTCCTAGCCTGATTGATACTCCTCTCAAGAAGAATGAGAAATTCATTGCTGGTGCTCGTCCAGAGTATTATAGTTGCCTTATTTCTCATGTTCATGGTTCTTTCACCCAGCTTATGGATATGGCTATTCGCTATGAGAATCCCACATCCAAAGGTCTTGCTGTTTCTGGTGCTCAGTCTTCACCTGCTAATTCCAAGAAGCGTAAGCCTAATTTACAGCAGTAGAAGGAGAATTGGAAGAAGCGTTCTGGTTTGGGATATTCGTCATCTGCTCCTGCTCAGAGGCAACCAATTGATCTCTCCTCCATCACATGCTTTAGGTGTGATCAGAAGGGGCACTATGCAAATAGCTGTTCTACTTTATCTGGTGCTGCTATTCCTCCACCTGCTCAGTTGGCTAGCGTGATCTTTGCCATATCTGTCTCCATCCTGGTCATTTTAAGAAGGACTGCCCTACCCAGCAGAGGAGTACTCCTTCTAGTATATTTGCTGTCATTTATGCATCATCTCCTGTTCCTCCACCTACTCCTGCTCCTAGTGATGACCAAGGTACTCTCTAGGGTTTATTTACTTTTTTCCATCATCCTGTTCGTGTGTTGTTCGATACTAGTGCTTCACATAGTTTTATTTCTGTTGCTTTATGTGATAAGTTTGAGCATCTCCTATCTCCTGAGTATGCTTCTGTTCCATTATGTGTTTCAAATCCTATTGGGGGCCCTGCTAACCTTAATCAGATTTGTCGAGATGTGAAAATTCTACATTCTGATCATCGCTTTTGTGGTGATTTTTATGTTCTGGGCTTCGATGCTTATAATTTACTGCTTGGTCGGTATTGGTTAGTGCATCATGATGTTCATATCTCTTGTAAAGCCTAGACCGTTCTTCTTGTTGATGATTAAGGGAACTCCTTGATTATTCAGTGTCGCTTACCTTAGGATTTTGCTGGCAACTTTATTTATTCTCTAGATTCTTCTCCTAGTGATCTTGATTCAACTCGTATGGTTAGATTATATCCCGATGTATTTGGTGAAGTCACCTCTTTACCTCCGAAGCGGAAAATTGATTTTCAGATTGATCTTATTCCTGGTGCTTGACCTGTTGTTCTTCCTTCTAGAAGAATGGCACACCGCGAGAAGGTTGAGTTGGGAAAGCAAATTGAGGACTTGTCTTCCAATGGCCTGATTATGCCTAGTTTTCTGAATGGGGAGTCGCGGTGGTTTTTGTCACCAAGTCTGATGGTTCTCTTCGGATGTGTGTTGATTATAGGAATCCGAACAAGCTCACTATGAAAAATAGATATCCAATGCCTTGTATCAATGACATGCTTGACCAGCTTCATTGTGCCACAGTTTTCTCTCAGCTAGATCTTGCCACTGGTTTTCATCAGCTCAGGGTTGCTGAGGATAGCATTCCCAAGACTGCTTTTCAAACTGAGAATGGTTTTTATGAATGGTTACTCATGCCTTACGGTTTGACTAATGCTCCTGCTTTCTTTGTTGATTTGATGAATCGTGTTTTTCGTGATGTGCTTAATAAATTTGTTCTAGTCTTTATTGATGATATCCTTGTCTTCTCTAAGACCCAGGAAGAGCATGAGTCGCATTTGAAATATGTTCTTGAGACTCTCAAAAACCATCAGTTGAAGGCTAAATTTTCTAAATGCCATTTCTGGAAGGATGAAGTCTGATCTCTCGGGCATATTGTTTCTAGTAATGGAGATTATGTTGATCCAGTCAAGATCGCTGCGATCAATGTAAGTCTTTCTTCCTTTCTTCTCTTATCTATATCTTTGTTAGTCGGTGTGTGACTTGTCAGCAAGTCAAAGCCGATCACCAAAAGACCCTGGTTTTTTGCAGCCCCTTGAGATTCCCAATTGGAAGTGGGAATAGGTTTCCATGGATTTCATCGATGGTTTACCGAGGAATCGGAGGGGTAATGAGAGTATCTGGGTTATTATTGATAGTCTAACCAAATCCGCTCTTTTCATTCTGGTCAAGTCTACTCGTTCTGCTTCTAGCTTATCTGAGATCTATATAAGGGAGATTGTTCGTCTCCAAGGTGTTCCTCTCAGTATTGTTTGTGATCGTGACCCTATCTTTACCAGTCAGTTTTGGAAGGCTTTTAAGGAATCTTTGGGTACTCGTCCGAATCTGAGCACTGCTTACCATCCACAGACCGACGGTCAAACGGAAAGAGTGAATCAGGTTCTCGAGGATCTTCTTCATGCTTGTGTGCTTGATTATGGAGGATCTTGGTAAGATTATCTCCATCTTGCCGAATTCACCTACAATAATAGCTATCGGATATAATCTTATCTTCTATTTTTCAGTCTATTCTTAATCTTTTTATCTATCTCATTCCATATTTGCATTCAGGCTAGTCTCAAAATGTCTCCGTTTGCTGCTCTATACAGATGACCTTATAGATCCCCATCTTGCTGGATTGAATCCGGTAATCATTTGGTTCTTGGTCCTGATGTGATTTTGGAAGCTTCTGAGAGAGTTGAAGAAATTAAGAAGAGGTTGAGAGCCGCTCAGGATAGGCAGAAGAAGTATGCTGATAGACGTAGGCGGAATTTGGAATTTGTTGTTGGTGATCAGGTGTTCCTTAAGGTTTCTCCTTGAGGAATGTCATTTGCTTTGGTCGTAGAGGGAAGCTTTCTCCTAGATTTATTAGTCTTTTCCGTATTGTGGAAAGAGTTGGTTCTTTGGCTTATCGTCTGGATTTGCCCGAGAAGCTTTCTGGAGTGCATGATGTATTCCATGTCTCGCATCTTCGCCGTCATCTTCATGATCCATCTCTTATTGTCCAGCTTTCTGTTCTTGATAGTTTGGATATTGAACCTAATCTGACTGTTGAGACAAAGCCACTTCGTATTGTCGATAGAGGTACGAAGCAGCTCAGAAGGAAATCGGTGAATCTGGTCAAAGTACAGTAGAGTACTGACGATCGAGACTGTACATGGGAAACGGAGGAGAGCATTCGTGCTTCGAATCAGGAATTGTTTGTTTCAGGTACTATTTCATTTTCTATCTTGTTTCTCTTTATTTTCCTTGCCGTTATTTTCGAGGACGAAAAGATTTGAGTGGGGGAGAGTAACAACCCTAGATTTTTGAATATATTTTAAATTTGACTTTATTTCATTTTAAAATTTTAAATTTGTTTTATTTGTGAGATTTCATTTGTTAAATATTTTTAAAGTGATAATAGAATTTTTCCAAATTTCATTGCATTTATTTTCTATTTTTAAAGGCTAGTTTCTATTTTTCTGCTATTTTCTTCGTTTAAATTATATTTAATTAAGATTTATTTATTTATTTTTGTGAATGCATTCTTATTTTATGTTCTTATCTTTATTTATAAATATTTTCCAAGTCCATAAAATTTTTTCAAAGTTTATTCTATTTATTTTCAAATTTTCTAGACTAGTTTTCATTTTTATGCTATTTTCTTATTTTAATCACATATAATTAATATTTTTTTATTTATATTTTTTTGTTATATTTTCGAATTTTATCTGAATTTATAAGTATTGTCAGTCATTTAGATTTATAAAAAGAAATTGGAGAAATTTGAAAAGGCTGTGTGACTTTTTAGTTCCAAAGGCTTTTTGTATTCACACCTTTTCACATTTCAACATTACTTTTCATTCAATTGGCCATATCACTTCATTCCTTTAGCCGACCTTCCCATTCCACATTCACGTAAAACATTTTTCTCCTCATTTCTGAAGAAATTTTTTTGGCCATTTCTTTGAAGATAAATTGGTAAAAAAATATTTCTTTTCCTTTATTTTTATGCTTGAATTCATATTGTTTTGCGCTTGTCTATTCTTCCTTTAGGTTCGACCATGCTCCACCACCAGCCTTGCCGCCTTCACCACCACTGGAATCCATCAACATCACCTCCTCCTTACTGGCTACCCTAAGCCGAGCCACCATAGTTTGATGATCCACCACAAAATACACAAAACTCCAACTACATGACTTAGCCGAGCACATCTCCACTTCCACCACTTCATCACCGCCTTAGCCGCCACCTACTCAACCACCATCCCCTCCAACTGACCTGAAACACCTCTAGCATGTCACCTCTTGACTATACCAAAGATGGCCATGCCCCTTGTGGCATTGGCCAAGCCTTGCTTTGCTTGAAAAATCATGTGATGTTGTTTGTTGTGTGATTTTACATCACCCACCTTTGCACCATCAACAAACAATGTTTGGCCGACCCATATCCACCCACAACCTGATCCAAACCCTTGCCTTAGACATGAATTCCATCTATGGCCGAGCCTAATGAATGTTGGAAGCAAGTGCAAAGCATTTCAACATTGTTTTATGTAGTTCATTCTAGCATAGTTTAATCGTATTTTTAGTTGAAAGTTTATGAATGTTTATATTGTTTTGTTTGATTTGTATTCAAGGGAATTAATCCTTGGCTCTCCTACTCGAATCCGTGTCGTGCTTTCGTGCTTGTGTGGATCTCAATTGTGCATTCGTTGTTGTCATCTCCAGCTTAAACTAGTGAGTTATTCTCACCAGACAATTTGTACCTATACAACTAGTAAATTGACCACTTTTGAATCTGTAAAATGCATCACCATATTATATCTGCTATGCTATGATTATATGATGTTCACCTATGCTTAAACACCTATTATATCATATGTTACTGTTATATTATGTTGTTCTGCTATTTATATCAGTTTATCACACTACAAGTTCCCTTTAGACTAGAATCACTACGGGTTGAAATAATACATACCCGAATGGACTTTAGAATTACGGAAAATCGTTATGGGCTGAAATGATAGGCCTGAGCGATTTTCAAATTATTTCATTCACTTGGGACTGCGGTTTTGAAATGATAAAACCCAGGTTTTCTTTGTAAATTATGGGTTGAAATGATATATTATCCGTATCACTTTACCTAGCGTAGAAAATTTTATACAGACCCGTAGTTAAATATGTTATTCTAAAATTTTTAAAATATTTTAGAAATGTAAATTTATAATATTTTGATTTAAACTTAATTAAAAATGATTTTTGTGATTTCTGAAAATTTATAATTTAAATAAATTATGGAAAAGTTAGAAAATTTGAAATGTAAGTTATTTTGAAAATTTTAATTTGGTGATTATTGGAATTTAAATTAGATATGAAAATATGATAAATTTATGATATTTGGATTAAGATGAATTAAAATAATTTTATAATATACAAATGATTTTTGAATAAAGTTAAAATATGAAATGAATGAATATTTAAGTTGAAATTTTGAAATATAACTAAAATTGAAAATTTGTGAATTTGGCTTAAAAGTGAATTTTAAGTTAAGTAAATAAAAATGAAATAAAGTTATATTTGAAACTTTGAACTTAAGTGTTAAGTTAAAATTTAATTTAATGAATTAAAAATTGAATGTTGGAATTTAATAAGTGAATTATTATTAAATATTGATTTTTAAATGGAAATTTAACTTTATAAAATCATCAAAATAAAGGTATCTGAATGATTGTTTTAAAGGTGAAATTATGTGATTTTATAAGTTAAAAATGATTTAAATCAAAATATAATTGTTTGTGAAATTATATTGAATATTTAAAGTTAATTAACAGCATTTTTGAAATGTTGTCTTTTGTTAAATTGAACTGTTTTGAATGTAACTTTCCGTAGCGTTTTCTAAATACTGTGAAAAGTGAATTTTCACTGTTTTTATAAACTTAAGTGAATAAATGAACTTTGAAAAGTTTAAAAGTTTGAAAATTTAATGATTTAATTATTAAATGTAATAACTTCATTTTAATGGTTTAAATGAAGTAATTCGATTTGAAATATAAACTATTTTTGAAATGTGAGTTGAAATGGTATTTTTTTTTTTGGCAAAGCCAGCGGGGTTAACTGGGCCCCTACCAGTTTTATTGCAATACAATAAAAAGATACAACATAAAGAAAAAAAACAAATAAATAAAAAAACAACATAAACATCAACCTCATCCCCAAGCATCAACCAATGAAGGAGGGAAAACAGCAACACTAAAAACAAGCTGAGAATGAGTACGAGACTTGATATCTTTCCATATTAAGGCATCAGTTCTTCTAGTATTGTCAAAAACCATTGAATTCCTCTCTGTCCAGATCACACACATACTTATTTTCAATGCAACAGCAAGTGCTCTATCTTGCTCCTTTCTCCACTTAGTTGCTTTATAGATTAAATGCCAAAGAGTACTAGTTGTTGATCCAGTTAAGTGATATCCAGAAATACTACATATCCTGTCAATAATGAACTGTAAAGCAGGACAACCAAAAAAAAGATGTTCAGTTGTCTCATCATGTAGTTGACAGAATAAGCACAAGTTGGAACAAACCATTCCAAAGCTACTGATAACACTTCTTGTTAGTAAGGCCTGATTTATGACTTTCCACATCATTAAATTTTCTTTAGGAGTTGAATCAGTATTCCATATCACATTGTACCACTTAGCAGCTATAAGTGGTACACTATCAGTAATGTAATTGTAAACAGTTTTGACAGTGTGAGGCTTGTTATCCCATGAAACACAAGCATCCTGCTTCACACTGTAATAATGCTGATGTATATCATCCCACATCAGCTTTAGCACTTGATTACTGGTATTTGGTAACAGTATTTTGCCATTATGAAGATAGTCATTAGCTAATGCATTTTGATGTATTCCAGACTGTATCATCTGTGCATGATCACAAACATTGTAAAGGATATGACCATTTCTAACCCATGGATCATGCCAAAAACTAACAGGCATATTAGAATTCACAGCATAAAGAATCATTGGGAGGAAAACATGCCTTAGATTTAACATACTTCTCCAAATCCAGCTGCAGCTCTGAGGAGTATCCATAGTCCAAAAATGCTTATTCTTAATGCTGTGTTTCCATGTCCAACTAACCCACAAACTTTTCTTATTATTTATGAGGGCATCAAATTGCTTACTAATAGCAGATGTATTCCATTTCCTGATATTTATAACTCCCAATCCACCAAGTTTCAATGATGTCTCAATTCTAGAATAGGAACAAGGCACAATCTTCCTGTTATGAATACTTCCTGTCCAAAAAAATCTAATCATAGCAGACCTTATTAGTTGCAACATTTTAACAGGTAGAATAATGGTTCTGGCCCAGTATACCAATGAGGGAAAAACAATAGACTTAATTATAACTAGCCTACCACTCTGAGACAAACTCCTATTGTCCCAACAAGATAATGCAGAGGTGATCTTGTTGAAAAGTGGAATGCAATCAGCCTTAGTAATTCTTTTAGATATTAAAGGAAGACCAAGATACTTCATATCATTAGACATGCAAGAGATACCAGTATGACTATGAAGAGCAGCAGCCTGTATTTGATTAACACCAGAGACCAATAGAGAAGACTTGCCATGATTAATAGATAGCCCTGTCATACAGTGAAATTCATGCAAAACTTCCAAAACTCCATTCAAAGAATGCAAATCTGGTTTGGTAAACACCATAACATCATCAGCAAACATAATAGAGGTGATTTGTAAATCAAAGCACTTAGGATGGTACTTAATGAATTTAAGTTTGTACCTATCACTAAGCATAACTGTTAACACTTCCATAACCATCAAGAATATGTATGATGATATAGGGTCACCTGGGCGTATTCCTTTACTACTTCTGAAATTACCAACAGGTCTGCCATTAATAACAACAGAAAAGGAAGGGGTGGATATACATACATATATCCAGGACACAAAAACATTAGGGAACCCCATCACAGACAAAAACAGAAAAGGAAGAGGTGAGTTGAAATGGTAATTTAAATTTGAATAAGATGAATATGGTTTTGAAATGAAATGATAAGTTGGATATTTTGAGAATGGATTTAAAAGGATATTGAATTGTTAAATGATATTTGGTTTTTGAGATAAATAACATTTTTAAATTATAACTATGGGTTATAATGACGATTGGTTGTTAAAGAGACCGGGATCTGATACGGACATACTCTCTGTCGATACTGAAAACCACTTTAACAACTATGTACGCGTTGGAGATTACAGAATGAAGTAGGACTGTGACGAAGTTCCTAAGGTACATTACGTGGACCTAACTCCCATGAGTTAGCTTAAGGTGGCTAAAACAGGAGCGATCTCGGGCCGAAGGAGGTAGCACCTCTGGCTGGACACTTCTTTGATACCATTCTATTAATGTTGTGATCGATTGGTTGCACCCCTTGATTTTGGAGTGTTGTCTGGGTTGGGCATACGTGCTGCTGCGTTACCACCTGCCCGTGTGTGTAATTGGTATATCTACCCTGGCATTGTCTTGTGTGTCGTGTCACCTACCATACCGAGCCTTTACGAGTTTACTTTTCTCCTGTAGCCCATGGAGTATTTAGGGTAGTCTCCCGATCTGGACATATGTTGATACTGGATGGACCACTGGGACTATTATGTGTGAAGGGTGGCATGGGTAGCCCGGAACGCTATCTAGAAGTATATTTATTTTACTGTAGACATTATTATAATAGCGCAATATTACTATATAGTAAATAGTTTGACGGATCCTTAGAGGATGGGCGGTCCCAAACATCCTTTAAGTTACTTGTTCTTTATTACAGTTCACTTGAGTTGGTTTACATTATATAAGTATATGTTGTCCTGACTCGAGTGTTTTGTGTTTTGCTTTACGCTCGGGTCAGCCTGAGTATTCACAGCTTTGGGTTCTCTTTCTGGAGCTGATCTTTCCTGGAGTTTCTGCTTATCTACATTTATATCTACTTCTGTTTCAGCTGTTCTAGTTTATCTCATGTATTAGTGAACTTCTATCTATGTGGGATTTCTGTTATGTTGTTTTCAGACTGTATTATGTATTTGGTTTGAGACTCTATTGTAGTAGCTTCATGAACTACATTGTTAATTTTATATTCCGCTGCGAGTCATTCTGGTTGTTTTGCGTCTTTGATTCTGTGTTTGATTTCATTTGCTCCAAATTTATTTACAATCTGTTATTTCGCATCATTTAAGTCCGACATATGTGAATTATTGTCGATTTGAATGGTACGAAATGGCGGGTCGTTACAACAATATTCAAAAATAATGTTAATTCTATTCATAAAATGATAATTGGTTGAATATAGAAAATGGAAAGAGAGATTTATTAATTTACTTGAATTTAAAATTTCAGTAATTGGATTAATTGCAATTAAATGAAATTAAAATATTTAACAAGTACGTTAATGTAAATTTAACTGAAATTTGAAGATATTAATGTAATAAATTATGAAACAATGCTAATTTTCACCATTTGATAATAATAGATTGGATAATAGGATGCAAGTTAAATTAAATGTAATTATTGGAAATTTATTTGATAATATCTGAATTTACTGAAATTGAATTCAAACACTATAATTGGTAAACTTATTAACTTAAAATTGATATCTATGTTTGTTTAAAATTATTGCAATTGTTTAAGAAATCAAAAATGATGGAATTTATGGATTTTAAATTTGAAACAAAAAAGTGATTTAATTAATTAAATATTAATTTAATTTAATAATGTGAAAAATAGCCATTTTGGCCACTGACTCGGATTCCAACGAAACCAGTTTTGTCGAATCTGTAACAGTGAATTATTGTAGGATTTCAAGTTTTGTAACGACTGGCGTAACAACCCGCATATTTTATCATTGAGTATTTAAATATTTTATTTATTTTAAATATTTTATCGTTAGTCGGATTATAGTCCGAAAAGTTACTTTTTGCATACGGTCGAATTAGGACTCGAGACCACTTCCATTGAGTTCAAAACGCCGTTTGCTATCTTTTTGAGTATAAACTTTGATATGTTTGGAGTTAGTGGAATTTTGCTACTTTTTCACTTAGGGCTTTGGTTGTGTTTCAGCCCATTAGACTGAAGCTTCACCCCTCTTCTCCTCGTTACTTCATTTCTATTTCCTAATACTCAAGCTTTAGCAAAAACGGAGAGAGGAATGTGAAATTAAAACTCCAAGCCTTAGTTTCCATTTACAAATCAAGTTCTAGCTCCAAATCCAAAGAGAAGATATTGGTAAGCATCATCTTCTCCTTCTCCAACTCATTCTCCTTTCAATTTCAGAAATTCCTAAACCTAACTTTGGAAATGTTCTAATTTTGAGCTTAGATTCAAGCTCGTTAGGGTTGTGTTGAAGTGTGGTTGATTCATCCTTTGCTTTCAAGCTTCTCCTTCATTGATTTTGTGAAAAGGTGAGATTTTTATCTCACAGCTAAGTCTATGATTATCTTTGATTGTTATGTATGAATTCCTAACACTTATTCATGTGCATTTGATTTTGATTTGGATTGGTTTTGTGAATATTCCAATTTTTAGTGTTTTGGGTTCAAATCTTTAAAATCATAACTTTGATGTTTGAACATGTTTTTGGTGATGCATCGAGGAGCATATAGGGCCGGGTAGTCGAGTGGCATAAACCCTTAGAGCTGTTGCTTGAACGATTGCAATTTGGTCGAGATTGGCCCTTGTTTAGATAGGCTGGGAAGTGTTGGAAACAGGTTCTGGTCGACCGAACTCAGTAGGTCGGTCGACCGACCTGCTACTGGAGCACTTCTCTGTTTCTGGTCCGGTCGGCCGACTCAGAGAGTTCAGTCGACCGACCTGCTCCTGCTTCCCTGTTTTGCCTATTTATGCTCATTTTGCTTTGCTTTTCCAATCTTTAATCGATTCTTCTTCTCCGATTAGTTGTTATCACCTTTGTGGACTTTGTTAACTTCTATTTTTTGAATTTTTGGGTATTTCCACTATGATGGATGCGAAATCAATTTCTTTGGATTTTTATTCACGTCTTCGAATGTGAATTTTAGTGATTGATTGTTCCTATAATCATTTTTGTGATTTGTCACTTCTAAATATAAAGGTTTTCAATACTAGTAGTAAATATCAAAATTCTTTCATCAAAACGATTTCAACACTATTTTATTACAAAGCTCGTTTCTTAAACCGTTTTTCAATCTACTGGCATATAGAAATCTTTACCTCACTCGTATGAGAAATCTAATTAAACGGCTTAGTAAAACAAGTGGTATGAAACGCTTGCGTTTGCTTCATCGGTTAATTTTTGGACTTGTTCGATTGAATCTCTTGTGACAATTTTATAGTGGAGATCTACACTTTTTTCGTAAATATTTAAGTTAAGCTAGTGGTTATGGGACATGAAGCTAAGCTTATATATTTACTAGCTTAGTGTAATTTACACTTATCGATCAATGATGATCATTTTGTGATTTAGGCTACCAATGTACGATGTCTCTTTGTCTGCGAGGGAGACAAAACCCAATTTTTATTGGAGCTTCGGCTTGGTGGGGTAGCGACCCAAGGTCTTCGGGCCATTTTAGTGGAGCTTCGGCTCATGGTCTTCGGGCCATTTTAATGGAGCCTCAGCTCAAAATTAATGGTTAGCAACCATGGAATAGCTTTCCGTTTTGTGATACACGTGTTGATGAGTTTTCATTCTCCCGTTCTAGTGACAAGCCTCTTTCCCCTTTTTTGTGATTTTTGGATTTCTATTGATTGATTTCTAGAATTTGTGTTTCACCAATTTTCGTGATTTACATTGATAAGATTTATCATTATTTGTGCATTGGTGAATTTATATGTCATTAACTTTTGTGATTGGCATTGAAATAATTGTCAATATTTATGGTTTGGTGAATAAAAATAACGAGTATGATATTCTTTTGATCTTTGAGAAGATTCTTGTGATATTGATTAATCTATAGTTGATTTTCAATTACATACTTATCACAGTATGACATTATGGTTATTATAGGTTTTTGTCATATCTCTTATTCTGTGTCATTTCATCTGATATTTATATTTGGACTGATCCGTTTATTATTTTCTTATTAAATAATACTCGGGTCAGCCCGAGATATTACAGGTGCTTCTGCTTGACTTCTCATCTGGGATTATTATCCTGACTTTTGGCTAACTACTTAGATTAGTAGTCTTTGGTTGTATACATTTGAGATATAGACTCATTGATGTATACTTATTCTTTTGTGTAGCACTTGTAACTATTCTTTTGTGATATTGTGGATCTTGTTTGACCACTACTCTGATATACACTTTCATGTGTAATATTCATATCTGTTTCCGCCTTTGAGATATGAACTTCTGTAACTGATTTATGTTATGCTTATTTCTATATTTATTTCCGAAGATATTATATCCACTGTGTAGTAGCTTTGAGTTTGTATCGGCATGTCGGATTCCCCCTTTGAATGCAGGTTATATTTTTATCTGGCATATCAGTGCTCGCACAAAGCAATTACATGGATGGTCGCTCCTCAATAGCCTTATTCTCCACGCAAGTTGACGGCATTACCCCGTAGTGTCCTTGGCTAGCGTGGGTATAGAGGTGGGGGCGTCACAGCTTGGTATCAAAGCCAAACTTCGGAACAATGTAGAATAATTTAACAAGGATCATCGTCCTAAGTCCATCTTAGGAGTCATGCTTTAGGATTTAATTCGAGTCCTCGTACTGATTCATCCTATTTTCTTTATGATTTCTTGTTTTATGTATCAAGATTGCTTGATATCCATTTGGTGAATAACCTTTTTCTTCTTCTTTTCTAAAGGAAGAGAAATGGTTAGACCAGGCCGTCCCTGCGCCGGTCAATCTAGTGCTACTCCCCAAGATGGAGTATTTATGTCTGCCCAACAGCTTCTTGATCTAGTAAAGAATGCTCAAGCAGCCGGTTATAACCCGGAGTATACTCACCCTAAGTCTGGATTTGCACGTATGTGCAACGATTATACCAATTTGGGTGGGAAACCATTCAAAGGTTCTGAAACCATTATTGAAGTCCAGGCTTGGCTAAGAATATGCGATCGAGTATTTTCTCGCGTGAATCTTACTGATCTTCACAGAGTCCAGTTGGCCTCTAGTATGCTCCAAGAAAGAGCATTAGACTAGTACGAGCTTCTGATTTCAGAAATAAATGAAGCGGATCTTACTTGGGAGAAATTCCGAGAATGATTTGAATTAAAGTTTGTGCCAGAAGCTGAGAAAGTGACATTGGCTCGTCGTTTCATTGACCTTGTTCAAGGTGAATCCTCCGTGGTAGATTATGTCGCATTCTTCAAGTCACTTTTTATATACGGGGTCGAATACATAAACACCCCATTGAAGAAGAACCAAATATTTGTCTATGGCTTGAACAAAAATCTCAAGAAGCCATCACTTCTAAACTTAGAAGTTTCTTTTGATCAACTCATTGATATCGCTTTTCGACTTGAAGAGGCTGATAGAGTAAGTGATGTTGAGGTTGGGAGTGCTAAACCTAACTTCACCAACAAGAAAAGGCCTAATATGTTCAAAGGTCCTTATCCCAACAATAAGAAAGGGAGGCAAGCCTCTCTGGCAACTAAAACTTCTACCTCAAGTGGTGGGCAATGCTACAACTGTGCTTCTAAGGACCATTATGCGAATAAGTGTTCAAAACCTGGTGCTTGTCGCTATTGCAAAAGCACGGACCATTATATATCTTCGTGTCCCAAACTTCAAAACAGGAAGGAGGGAAAGCCTAATGTGGTGCAAACCCCTAGTAACACTTCACGTGGTCAAGGTATTTCTCATCCTATCCTTGATGGCATTATTTTATTTCGTGATCATCCTATTCGAGTTCTTTTTGATATGGGTGCGTCCCACTCTTTTATTTCAAAAGAACTTGTTGATACTTTTTCTTTGAATGTTATGTGTTTAATGACTTCTTTGAGAATTGCGAATCCGCTTGGTGGATCTGCAACAATCAGTTTGTTGTGTAAAGATGTCGAAATTATTTTATGTGATTACTCTTTTCGTGCCGATTTGCATTTTATGCGTTACCTTGGCTTCGAAATGATTTTGGGAATGGATTGGCTTAACCGCTATGAAGCTCAAATCCTTTGTCCTGAGCGGACTATTCATCTTCGACATCCTCAATCTGTTAAGCGGATTTCTATTGATCTTAAAGATTCGGATTCCAACTTGGCAGCATCTTTATATTCTTTAAATCCTCATGATGATGATGATGATGATGAGGAAGATGTCATTTCTCTTATTCACGTTGTTCGTGAATTTTCCGACATATTTGAGCAAGTTTTAGGATTACCACCTAAGCGAGCAATTGAGTTCAAAATTAATCTCATTCCTGGAGCTCAACCTATCACTCGTCCTTTTTATCGTATGTCCAATAAAGAAAATGAGGAGATGCGAAAACAATTATCCGAATTGGAGAAGAAGCAATTTATTCGCTCTAGTTCCTCTCCTTGGGGAGCTTCGTCTATTTTTGTGAAGAAATCCGACGGTACACTTAGGCTTTGCGTTGACTACCGCAAGCTTAATGATCTTACTATCAAGAATAAATATCTTTTATCTCGGATTGATGATTTATTTGATCAGCTTAGTGGTGCTAGATTCTTTTCACAATTAGACTAAGCAACCGGTTTTCATCAGCTTCGTATTGGAGCGGATAGTATTCCTTTGACATCGTTCCATACTCGTTATGGATCTTATGAATGGCTTGTTATGCCATTTGGTTTAACGAATGCTCCTGCTTATTTAGTTGACCTTATGAATAGAGTTTTCAAAGACTTCCTCGATCGGTTTGTTCTCACCTTCATTGATGATATTCTTGTGTATTCAAAAACCGAGGAGGAGCATGAAAAGCATCTTCAGATTGTGTTGGAAACTCTTAGGAGCAATCAATTGAAAGCAAAATTTTCTAAATGCCACTTTTGGAAATCTCGTGTGAAGTTTCGTGGTCATATTATTTCCGAATCCGGAATTTCCGTGGATCCTTCAAAGATTGAAGCGATTCAAAATTGGAAGAGACCGGAGAGTGTGATGGAAATCCATAGCTTCCTTGGATTGGCGGGCTATTGCCGTCGTTGTATAAAAGACTTTTCAAAAATTTCCATGCCTCTTACTAGTTTGACGAAGAAGGGAGTTAAATACATTTGGTCGGACAAATGTGAAGCTTCTTTTCAGAAAATAAAAGAACTCCTTTCCGATGCTCCTATTCTTGTTATTCCCGAAGGAAACCAAGATTTTATTGTTTATACCGATGTTAGTCGCGTTGGTTTGGGTGTCGTTCTTATGCAAAGAGAACGTGTTATTGCTTATGCTTCTAGGCAATTGAAGCCAGCCGAGCCTAGATATGCCACTCATGATTTAGAGCTCGCGGTTATTGTTTTCGCCCTTCAAATTTCACGTCATTATCTTTTGGGAGGAAAATTTATTCTTTACACCGGTCATAAATCTTTTAAGTATCTATTTTATCAAAAGGAACTTAATTTGGGTCAACAACGTTGGCTCAAATTCCTTGCATCTTATAATCTTGATATTCTTTATACTCCCGAAAGGGAAATCGTGTTGCCGATGCACTTAGTCGTAAGCAACAAGCGATTGTTTCTACGATGATATCCGAATGGAATGATCTCGGGGTTGTATCCACTTTTGAGATTCGAGATCGTTCTTCCAATTTATGTTCATCTCTTGTTTTATGTAGCCTTGAGGCTCATCCCTCTCTTTTAGACCGCATTATTGAAGCTCAAAAGCTAGATCCCGAATTGGCTCTTCTTGGCCAAAACTTTTGGGATAAAATTGATATTGAAGGTTTGAAAGACTTTGATATTGAATCTTGTGGAGGTATTCGAAAATTTGGTAGACTTATCTGCCAAATATTAGTGATTTTCGTAAAGACATTTTAGAAGATTCTCATCGTTCTAAATTTACCATTGATCCCGGTAGTAGTAAAATGTACACAGATATGAAGCGACTTTATTATTGGGAGGGAATGAAATCTGATATTGCTAACTTTGTTAAGTGTTGCATGACTTGCCAACTCATTAAGACCGAGCATCAAAGGCCCGGTAGGTTTTTGCAACCTTTAGAAATTCTAATTTGGAAGTGGGACCAAATTTCCATGGATTTTATAGACGGCCTTCCCCGTTCTCGTTCGGGTCATGATGGCTTATGGATGATAGTTGATAGACTTACTAAATCCGCCCATTTTATTCACGTTCGGTCCAATCGAACCGTACCTCTTTTGGCCAAACTTTTTATCAAAGAAATTGTTAAATTGGATGGAGTTCCTACTTCTATTGTTAGTGATTGTGATCCATTGTTTACTAGTAGATTTTGGAAGAGTCTTCAAAAATCTTTGGGAACGAATCTTAATTTTACCACTGCTTATCATCCTCGGTCCGATGGACAAACCGAGCGTGTGAGTCAAACTCTCGAAGATCTTCTTCGTGCATGTGTCCTTGATTTAGGTGGAAGTTGGGAAGATCATATTTTTCTTGTTGAGTTTTCCTATAATAATAGCTTCCAATCTAGTATTGGTATGGCACCATTTGAGGCACTCTATGGAAGAACATGCCGATCTCCTTCTTGCTGGCCTGAGGCCGGTGGGAAGCTGGTTTTAGGTCCAGATTTTATTTGTGATTCCACAGAGAAGATTGACCTTATTCGTCATAGGATGAAAGAGGCCCAGAGTAGGCAAAGATCCTTTGCCGATAATCGAAGAAGGAAATTATAATTTTCTATGGGAGGTCTTGTGTTTATTCGTGTTTCACCTATGAAGGGTGTTGTACGTTTCAGTCGATCGAGAAAGATAGCACCTAGATATATTGGTCCATTTCCCATCACCGAAGGCATTAGTTCCGTGGCTTATCGCCTTTTATTACCGAATCAATTTTCTGCTATTCGCGACATGTTTCATGTTTCTCAATTATGGAAATGCCTTCGAGATTTCGATTCTATTCTTGAGCCCGGTATTGTGGAAGAAATTGAAGTTTCGCCTAATTTAAATTATGAGCAACAACCTATTCGTATTATTGCTTCGGAGGTCAAGCGCCTTCGAAATAAAGATGTTCCGCTGGTTAAAGTTCAATGGTCCTCAAATCCTAAGGATTGCTCTTGGGAATCTAGAGAATTCTTCGAGCGAACACATCCGGACTTACTTTCTTGAGCTCTTTGAGGTGAACTTCTTATTTCAATTTTCTTTTGTGTTGAATATGCTTTCAAGGTTGATACTATATATTTTCTTCTTAAATATTGCGAGGACGCAATTTCTTTAAGGAGGGGAGTTTGTAACAACCCGCATATTTTACGATTAAGTATTTAAATATTTTATTTATTTTCAATATTTTATCGTTAGTCGGATTACAGTCCGAAAAGTTACTTTTTGCATACGGTCGAATTAGGACTCGAGACCACTTCCATTGAGTTCAAAACGTCGTTTGCTATCTTTTTGAGTATAAACTTTGATATGCTTGGAGTTAGTGGAATTTTGCTACTTTTTCACTTAGGGCTTTGGTTGTGTTTCAGCCCATTAGACTCAAGCTTCACCCCTCTTCTCCTCATTACTTCATTTCTATTTCCTAATACTCAAGCTTTAGCAACAATGGAGAGAGGAATGGAAAATTAAAACTCCAAGCCCTAGTTTCCATTTACAAATCAAGTTCTAGCTCCAAATCCAAAGAGAAACTATTGGTAAGCATCATCTTCTCCTTCTCCAACTCATTCCCCTTTCAATTTCAGAAATTTCTAAACCTAACTTTAGGAATGTTCTTCTTTTGAGCTAGATTCAAGCTTATTTGGGTTGTGTTGAAGTGTGGTTGATTCTTCCTTTGCTTTCAAGCTTCTCCTTCATTGATTTTGTGAAAAGGTGAGATTTTTATCTCACATCTAAGTCTATGATTATCTTTGATTATTAGGTATGAATTCCTAAAACTTATTCATGTGCATTTGATTTTGATTTGCATTGGTTTTGTGAATATTCCAATTTTTAGTGTTTTGGGTTAAAATCTTTAAAATCATAACTTTGATGTTTGAACATGTTTTTGGTGATGCATCGAGGAGCATATAGGGTCGGGTAGTCGAGTGGCATAAACCCTTAGCGCCGTTGCTCGAACGATTGCAATTTGTTCGAGATTGGCCCTCGTTTAGATAGGCTGGGAAGTGCTGGAAGCAGGTTCTGGTCGACCGAACTCAGTAGGCCGGTCGACCGACCTGCTACCGGAGCACTTCTCTATTTCTGGTCCGGTCGACCGACTCAGAGAGTTCGGTCGACCGACCTGCTCCTGCTTCCTTGTTTTGCCTATTTATGCTCATTTTGCTTTGTTTTTCCAATCTTTAATCGATTCTTATTCTCCGATTAGTTGTTATCACCTTTGTCGACTTTGATAACTTCTATTTTTGGAATTTTTGGGTATTTCCACTCTGATGGATTCGGTATCGGTTTCTTTGGATTTTTATTCACGTCTTCGAATGTTAATTTTAGTTATTTCATTGTTCCTACAATCATTTTTGTGATTTGTCACTTCAAAATACAAAGGTTTTCAATACTAGTAGTAAATATCAAAATTCTTTCATCAAAACGATTTCAACACTATTTTATTACAAAGCTCGTTTCTTAAACCGTTTTCCAATCTACTAGCATATACAAACCTTTACCTCACTCATATGAAAAATCTAATTAAACGGCTTAGTAAAACAAATGGTATGAAACGCTTGCATTTGCTTCGTCGGTTCATTTTTGGACTTGTTCGATTGAATCCTCTTGTGACAATTTTATAGTGGAGTTCTACACTTTGTTCGTAAATATTTAAGTTAAGCTAGTGGTTATGGGACATGAAGCTAAGCTCATGTATTTACTAGCTAAGTGTAATTTACACTTATCGATCAATGATGATCATTTTGTTATTTAGACTACCAATGTCCGATGTCTCTTTGTCTGCGAGGGAGACTAAGCCCCCTTTTTAGTGGAGCTTCGGCTTGGAGGGGTAACGACCCATGGTCTTCAGGCCATTTTAGTGGAGCTTCGGCTCATGGTCTTCGGGTCGTTTTAGTGGAGCTTCGGCTCATGGTCTTCGGGCCGTTTTAGTGGAGCCTCGGCTCAAAATTAATACTTAGAAACCATGGAATGGCTATCCGTTTTGTGATACACGTGTTGGTGAGTTTTCATGCTCCCGTTCTAGTTACAGGCCTCTTTCCTCTTTTTTGTGATTTCTGGATTTCTATTAATTGATTTCTAGAATTTGTGTTTCACCGATTTTCGTGATTTACATTGATAAGCTTTATCATTATTTGTGCATTGGTGAATTTGTGTGTCATTAACTTTTGTGATTGGCATTGATATAATTGTCAATATTTATGGTTTGGTGAATAAAAATAACGAGTATGACATCCTTTTGATCTTTGAGAAGATTCTTGTGATGTTGATTAATCTATAGTTGATTTTCAATTACATACTTATCACAGTATGGCATTATGGTTATTATACGTTTTTGTCATATCTCTTATTCTATATCATTTCATCTGATATTTATAGTTAGACTGACCCGTTTATTATTTTCTTATTAAATAATACTCAGGTTAGACCGAGATATTATAGGTGCTTCTGCTTGACTTCTCATCTGGGATTGTTATGCTGACTTTTGGCTAACTACTTAGATTAGTAGTTTTTGGTTGTATACATTTGAGATATAGACTCATTGATGTATACTTATTCTTTGGTGTAGCACTTGTAACTATTCTTTTGTGATATTGTGGATCTTGTTTGACCACTACTCTGATATACACTTTCATATGTAATATTCATATCTGTTTCCACCTTTGAGATATGAACTTCTGTGACTGATTTATGTTGTGCTTATTTCTATATTTGTTTTCGAAGATATTATAGCCACTGTGTAGTAGCTTTGAGTTTGTATCGGCATGTCGGATTCCCCCTTTGAATGCAAGTTATATTTTTATCTGGCACATCGGTGCTCGCACAAAGCAATTACACGGATGGTCGCTCCTCAACAGCCTTATTCTCCATGATAGTTGACGGTATTACCCCATGGTATCCTTGGCTAGAGTGGATATAGAGGTGGTGCGTCACAATCGGACTTGTCGTTTGATCGTACGGGCTCGAAACGCCTAGAAATCAATTAAATTGAAATCAGTTGAAATCAATTTGAAATTACTTGATTTTGGCATAACTTCTTCATACAATGAAATCTGGACTTGAAACTACTCCATTGCAATTAAAATATTTAAAAACATCTATTTTCATATATGGATTAACCCAATTTCGTTTCGTGGCTAGAACGGGCATTTCGGGCCATTTATCGTTCATCGTGTAAATCAACCTTTCCCATCTATTCTATTTTCAGCTTTGTCTATAAATACCCTGTCATAAACCCTAGTAGCCTTTCTATTCCTCATTTCTATAGATACAATTCCAGTTGCTCCTCTTCATTTCCAATGGCATGCAAAACAAAAATTTCCAATTGAAATTTCAGATAAAATTCAAAGCCCAAAAATTAAATCTCCTAAAACTATGTCGAATTATATATTGATTTGAAGTTCTCGATGAGCGCATTTCAGATCTGTAATTCATTTTCCAATTGAATCTCTGTTTGTCTAGAATTTTATGAACTAATCACAACCGTTGATCGCGCGACGATCATCCTTATCCGATCATCGAAATGATTTGTGGGTTTTGTCGAGATCATCGAGTGGAGTTCATCGGTATGCTTCATTTTGCGAATTGACGGTTGGATCTACGGCAAAAATTCGACTAAGGTTTACAATTAATGGCGGCGGCTGCTTGCTGTGGGCTCGGTTTTTCGTGCGCGAGGCTTGGGATGGTCGAGGTGAGGTCGTGGCCTTGGGAAGATCGGCGGCGAAGGCTGGGGGGGCCGCGATCAGCCAATGGCGGTGCGATGAAGGCTCTTGGCGGTGGGTTTTTTGCGTTAGGGTTTGCTGTAGGGTTCGATCGGCATTGGACTTACATGGGCAACGTGGCTGCTTTGAGTGGTGACCATTTTTCTAATTTACTTTATTTTTAATTTTTGATTTCAATGTTCTAATCACAACAACTTTTGCATACGAGGTCTAATTCACGTACAGTTTCTGCCACTAGGATCATATCAAAATTTCTGATGTTTTGACGCTAATTTGGACGAAATCTTAGACTATTCAAATTTTGGGTTTAAATTTGGTTTAAATTCAATTTAAATTCAAAAGGTGATTGTTTTAACCCACTGACAACTTCTTAATTTCTTATGTTTGTTAAATTTAATTTATGTTGTGATTATGAATTTATTTATGATTGTTTTATATATTTTAATCATCATCTCAGTTAATTACATTTATTGAAATTAAATCATTATTTAATTTATTATTGAATATAATTGCCAGTTAAATACCTGTTATCCATTATCAGTTATATATTTATATTAATTGATTGTTCTGGACGATAATTGTAATGGATGCGTGATGTTGATGATAGATGAATGGATGTTTTATTTTATATCATTATAGTCTCAAGATCGTTATGGATCTATTTTTATAAATTCGAGATTGTGATCAGAAATGACATACAACCGTATTTTATTTAAATTGCGGATTGAAATGATAAATATGCATATCGCTTGACCATAGGATATAAAATTATATACAAATACCGTTGGTCTATATATATAAATATTTTGAAAAAGATTTCTATGGTTTTGACAAGATATATATATGGTTTTATTGAATATCGAAATTATTCTCTAAATAAGTTCTGAATTAAAGAGGATTTAAAATTCATTTGGAAATGTATTTAATTTAGAATTGTTTTAGATATATCGATTTGAAACCTATTGGTTTGGAGATTTAAGGATATGATTTTTATAACTTGATTTTGGTTTAAGGTGGATTAAATGAAAATTTCCAGTATAAATAAACCGAAGAAAATATTTAGTTATTTGAAATTTGGGTTTTATATAAATGATAATGGATTCATTATGTAAAATATTCTGAAATTAAAGAATAGAGGATTGAAATTAATATATATATATATATATATATATATATATATATATATATGAAATTACCAAACTTAGTTTTGAAATTATTGAATACTTAAGGTTTGAAATATATTGAATTTGAAATGGTTTATTCTGTGGATCAAATCTATTTTGAAATCGATAAAATTTGGAATAGTTTATTTGGAAACTGAATCGTATTGAAATTTATGATTTGGAATTTGGTTAAATTTAAAATTTAGAAATTTGAGACGTTTAGCATTGATTTGTGAAATTGAAGAAGCTAGTTTATTTTATAAAGTATTTTAATATTTAAACTGTTTAAGTGATGGATGTTACATTTCAAAGTATTATGATTTGAAAGTGTTATATTCAAGTGATTTGATTTCGAAATATTATAAATTTGAAAGTGTTATGATTTTTGAAAGGATATATTTGAAATGAAAATGATATCGTATTGATTTGGTTTCGAAAAGGGCAATGATATTTGGTTTTAAAGTATAAACTATTATGAAAATGACAGCGGTGTTATAATAACGATTGGTTGTTAAAGAGACCGTGATCGGAAGTTGTCATACTCTCTGCCAACTCTGAGTACCACTTTAACAGCCGTGTACACGGTGGAGATTCCAGAATGAAGTAGGATGGTGGCGACGTCGTTTGAGGTATGAACGTGGACTCGACTCTTGTGAGTTGGCTTAAGGTGGCTAAAATAGGTGCGATCTCGGGCTAGTGAGGTAGCCCCTCTTATCGGACACACTCCTTCGATATTATATTCTAACTTTGAGATTTATTTGTTGGCCACTTTTGACTTTTGATTTTTAGGGTGTGCCTCGATGTGGGCGGTAGCTCCGCGCTATGCGTCACCACCAGCCCGTGTGCGTAATTAGTATATCTACCCTGAATTGCCTTGCGTGCCGTGTCACCTACCCTAGCGTGCCTTATACGAGTTTGGTTTTCTCCCGTAGCCCGTGGAGTATTTAGGGTGGTCTCCCGATCTAGAGATGCGCTGATACTGAATGGACTACTGGGACTATTACGTGTTAAGTTGGAAAATGTAAAGCCTTAATGTTATTTAATAGTAAGTTTATTTTACTATAGACATTATTATAATAGCTAAATATTACTACATATTAAATAGTTTAACGGATCCTTAGGAGATGTGAATCCCGAGCATCTCTTAAGTTACTGCACTCACGTTTGACACTGGATAGGAGATATCAAATCCCATAAACATCTCTGACGCCGTTCCACTCATATTATTTACCGTTGATTTAACTTACATAAGGTCTTTTAGTTCTGAATCGAGTATTTTGTCTTTTCAATTCGCTCGGGTCAGTCTGAGCACTTCAGGATTCGAAGACTTTATTTCTGGAGGACGAAGACGAAGATTGTATTACTATTATTTATTATATTATTCTACTACGTTCATACTTTTTCGCTGCATTATCTATTATTCTCTGGCATGTGTAACTCTGATATGTGTTGTATAAGTATAATCAAATGTTATGTAAAACAGCTTCATGAACTGTTATTTGATTATTATATTTTATCATTCCACTGTGAGATTCTGTTTTTTTTTTCTTTCTCTGCTTTTTCTTATTCACCCCAATAACAATCCACCCTTCTGCATAGTTTAGGTCTAACATGTGTGGTTTATCGTCGATTTAAAGCATACAAAAAGGCAGGATATTACATAAAACAAGTTGATAAATTTTGAGATTCATTTATTAAAAAGATTTATTAATTTAAAAGCATTGTTTGCAAATTAATTAATTAAATTTAATTCATCATTATTGAATGATTAAATACCCTCAAACATCATTAAATAAAATGATTGATTAAATTTAAGCATCATTAAATAAAACGATTATTAATTAAACAATCATTAACCAGGTAATTAGTTAAATTTAAAACACATCACTAACCAAGTAATTAGTTAACCTTAATCTTTATTAATTAAGTAATTAATTAAACTAAATAATCATTATTAAAATGGTTAATTACTTTTTAAAGCATCTTTAACCAAAATCTTTCTTAACTTATAAAATAATTCTAAGCATGAAGATGAAACCAAATGGTTTGATAAGAAGTGACTTTCTTAAAGTGACGATACAACGACTATTGCTATATGAGCAGTTCGGCAAACAAGTTTACAATATCAGCACAACCAAACATCATAGTAATGGTTTAAGTATACATAAAACAAGCATTCATAGGCAATAAATATGAACATGAATATAGTTTTAAAGCTTTGTTTGTTGATGGTAAAATTTTACTTACTAATTAGTTTGCTAACTAACATTTACTTAACATGTTTACATCCATCACACATACATATTTTCAAACCAAACATGAAAAAATTCACATCATATCCAAACCAAGAAAGTAATATATATCATAATGTAAATAAAGTAAAATATTTCCCAAAAAAATTTAAGATTTTTACTCAACGAAAACTGTCCAAACTTGAAATAAACCTTAGACTTGTAGAGATTGGATATCACCAAAAATCAACTCGAGAAGGGTCATATTATCCTTGGTTTTTAGACATGTTACATTGGAAATTTGGAAAAGTCATTAAAAGGAAAGTTTTAGGAAATTCTTTCCTCTATCATTTAAAAAAAGAATTACTCAAAAAGATTAAATTTTGAAGAAGTATAGCTAAACCAACGTGGGGTATTTTCGGACATAAAAATCTTGGATCAAAAACACTCTTGCAAAATAATGAATATTTTGAGCATCTAAGCTCGAAATCAGAAAATGTGGTAAACTATAAAGTTGTAGCCATAGAAAATATACATGGTCCATAGAAAAGGAAAACTTGATTTGGCATAGTTTGGAGAAAGTTATGGTCGAATGAATTGGGAGTAAAATGGAGATGTTTTTACAATAAAAAGGAGGAGATTTAACAAGTTTGAAATTATTTTAAAAGTTTAAACTTGGATTTTTTTGAAACTCAAAATTATTAATGCAAGCTATTAAAATGTTTCCTGAATCTTTTAGGAAGATGAATACTTTTGAACAAAAATGGAAAAAGTGAAAAGAATAAGGGAAAAGAAAATGGAGAAAAGATTTTATACAAAACGCATAAAGGAAATTATCATTATACCCTCATCCTATGCCCTCCATTCATATGCTTCCACCTCATCACCAAGCCTCCCTCCTTTTACCATGTTAAAAAACATGTTTAAATATTTTTTTACTTTGAGTTGCCAAAGTGCCAAATCTTGTCTCCCCTGATGTGACTATTTTCTATTTATTTGTTATGTAGTTGCCAAAGTGTCACATCATCATTAGCTTGAGTTAATTAACTAAACTAAACCTAATTATACTATGTTATCCAATATTATATAATTAGTCTATGTGTGCATATATATAAGAAAGTGTGCATAATTTTAAATAACTCTTATACGACGAACGGTCGAAAATTCGGAAAATAGTTTCTGGTCACATTTTCTGTTTTTCATCAAACTAAATATTTTTGTAAACTAAATTTGAAAACTACTTTATCTTCAATATTTATTATTAAAAAGTGTCTTATTTTTAATTATAAAACATACTATTTGAATATTTAAAATTAATTAAATATTCAGAAATTAATGTGGTGAAATTTCGGATCGTTACACTCTCCCCCTTAAAAGAATTTCATCCTCGAATTTACCTCAATCCTATCCCAGAAAACAGTTTATCCTAGAAATACATAACACATTAATCAGATGTAACTTATCCAGCAAAAACTATTATGGTATAAATCTATATGCAACCAACTTTAAAGAATACTTTAGAACTAAATGTTTAGGCTCTTATATTCAAAATTTTATTTTTAAAGTTCTTCAAAAAGAAATATATTTAAACCAAAATAAAAAAATAAATATGAGGGGTTTCTCCTAGCAAAACATGTAAAACTCTAGAATCAAAATAACATGGAGCATCCAATGGCATTCCAGTTCCTCCAAATACAACAACTAGAGTGGATAATCATTATTTCCTTCCAAAAATTTCAAAATCACATTTCCAAAGCATTTGGATTTAGTTCCTAATAAAAAAAATCAAAAACCTTGGTTTATAAACTTTTAAGTTTATGAACTATGGTATATAAGACCACACAATCAATTAGTCAAATTTAATTAAATCAAAGCAATCAAATTCCATAAAGGAAAATCTAAAACTTAACATTACTTAAAATGTCAAAAGATTAACAACAAACTCCTAAATTATGCTCAAAACTTTCTTGATTGCCCAGAATATAGATAATTATCTAAGCATACCATTCTTTGCTCGTTAGCTTTGGTTATTGCTTAAAGATTATCCAAACTAACTCGGACAAAATTGAAGGGTATACTCTAAAATTATTGGTTTATTGACTACACCAATTTTTTTTAATCACATAAATTTTTATTTAATATTTTAATCAATACCAAATTTTTTTATGAATTATTTTGTAATTTCCATCTAAGTTTAGAAGTATTTTATAAATTCATTTATTTATAAAACGCCAAATAGTAACTTATTCCACTTACTTGTATAATACCCTTCTGAATCCTAAGAGTATATACAAAACAAAAAATTATTTTTCTTTTCACAATTTAGGTGAAGATCAAATCAAAATTTAGGTCTTTTAAAACTGAGTCAACTCTCAACCTCTTTAACCTAGAGTGTTAAGATGGACAATGTTCATGAGTTGACTCAAAATAATAAATATTTTTATACTACTTACATGGTTTAAACAAAAGCTATGGTTTGAATAAAACAATGTCTGTTAACACCTTCCTCTCTTTTTATCTTAAGGTGTTATAATGAGTGATGCTTATGGACTGACCCAATAACACCAATTAGTTTACACTACTTAGATACTTAAATAATATATATGGTATTGATTAAACAACGTTATCAAAACCTTCATATCCAATCTAACCCATCTAAATTAGCTTTAAATTACCCCGCATATTATTTAAGGGTAAAATTAATCTACCAAAATATTCTCTTATCAAAAATAATTTATATTTCTGAAATCAATTCCCTTTTAGAGAACTTAAAGATTAAATGCCCAGTTATAAATTTCAAAACTCATCTTTAGGTTCGTTTGGATTTGAATTCATTTCGATCGCATGATGATAAAGACAATAATTTACTATGTACTCCATAACATTTACTAAGCAACATTTGATCATCGCTTTGAAGGTTATTCAGATTACCACAAAAATAAACAATATATTTCCATCCGAATTATTCAAAGAAAAAGCATTTTACTTAAAATTTCTATTCCAAAATATTTACACTTTAGAAATATTTCCAAATAGTAACGCTATTACTTTTCTCAAAATATTTAGAAATCATTTTAAACAATTTCGAGATTTAAATTTTCCTAAAACTCTTTAAATGTTATTTGGAATGGCAAATTTATAATACTAATTATATTAAAACAAGGGTCAAAACAAATGTCATTTTAAACATCGTTTACTAAAATCCCAAAACAATTTACACTTAGCTTTATTTATAAACAATTCCTTTTAAAGGATTTTCTCATTTACAAACATCATTTATAAATTAAAAACAATGTTAATCGTCCTGGAGGATGATTTATAAAATTCTTCTATTAAATTTAAAATAACATTAATTATCCTGAAAGATAATAAATCACATTTATAATATCTCTTACAAATGTAAAACAATATTAACTACCCCAAAAGATAATTAATCAAATTTATAGTTTTCTTTAATAAACAAATCAATTATCTTTAATAAAATAGTTAATTGCTTCCGAAACACTTTCATCAAATTAATTAGTTTATTTTAAACTCATTTATTAAATCAAATACCCAACTTAAAATATTATTTATCAAATGACTTATTAAATTCAAATAATAATTAGTAAAAGATTAACTACTTTTAAATATCATTAAATAAATTGATAATTAATTTTAAAATATCATGAATTAAAATAATTAATTAAATTCAAATATCATTACTTAAAACGATTAGTTAAATCCAAAACTCATTAATCAAAAAGATTAATTAATTCTAAACATCATTAGTTAAAATGATTAAATAATTTAAAATATCATTAATCAAAATGATTAATGAATTTTAACATCTACTTTTGGGAAAACACAAGCTCAAGTTCAAACACACATAAGGGTTTGGGTGATGAGATTTAATAAATGACAGTATATCGGAAATTGCTGTAACGACACTTAAACGGTTTAAATGGAATATACAGATTAATTTCAGTTAATTAATTTAAAAAAAATCTAACTATCATCCAAGAAATCAAAAATAGTTTATAGCATCATAGATATGATATAGCAAATATGGATGTGAGTAAACTTACATTTAAATGATTCTCCTTTATTATAATTAAATTTCCCAAATACTTATCCTCTAAAATTTATTTTATTTTAATTTATTTTATTATTATTAATATTTTTTCTATCGTCTAGATTATGTTAGACAACTTTTTATTACAAGTTTACTTTTAGGTTAACATTATTAAAAGTTGACTTTTAACTTACCCCTTTCACCGAACACCTTATATTCAAACTATAAAACTTAATTCACAAGGCGTTCATTCCAAGATTCCCTAATTCCCTTTTGCTTGACGTATATTTTACTAAGGAAAATTCCTTATGAAACATTCAACTATAGTTAATGCTCAAACTGGATAAGCATAACTAAATAAATTCTAAACGATAACGATAAAATATTATTATTTCTAAAAAATCAACTCAACTATACACTTATACTATTTTTTTAAATCATTATTATATATATGTATGATATATTACGAGGTAAAATTATTTCATTTACCATTTTAAAACAATACTGTATTGGTAGATCTATTCAAGTATTTAGGAATCCTTATCGATAACGCTGATCAGATGATCAACCAGAATTCGTATACCACTCAATGGATCAAACAACACAATATAAAACATTTTTATAGCATTAACAAATATGCATTCAATATATATTTATACTCTCAGACTTATCCTATAGTATTACTAGTCCTATCCTTAGAGAGTTTACCCCACCAGGGCTTAGGGGTTCGCTAAACCTAAGCTCTAATACCATCTATAACGACCCACCTTTCTAATCCCTGGAAACGATACTTGATACATTCTCGTTATTCGTGTGTCGTTGCCCAAGCATTCGAAATATAAGAAATAGAACAAGACAAAATATGTAAACCTAACAATGGAATGGTTACATATAATATAAAACGATATAGTACAAAAGGTTACTCCTTATAAGGAGTTATCAGAGTAAAGAAAAGTACTACATCTATCAAATTTGCAGCTATTCATTCTGAATTTACATTTTTAAGATGCAAAATACACCAACGTAATCATACAACAGAAATAAATAACTAAATAACTAAGAAGCCGCTTGCACGATCATTGACTTCAAAGAGCTCCAAAGAAACCTGCTATTCTTGGACTACCCAAATATAATTGAGTACCCAAGAATTTATGGAAAATAAACAACTCAGTTAAGACAAAATGCTTGGTATGAGTAAAACAATAAAACAAATGGGATGTATTTAAACAATAATATATGGGACCATGACGCTAACGTAGAACCGGTTTTCTCCCACATAAACAATAATCAAACATAACAAAAATGGATATGAACAATAAGGAAAAAATACAAACATAGATGAGTATAGTTAGTATAATATTCAGACTTGAAGAATGGAAATAGTCTGAATAAAAATCCACATTGGGCGGAATGGATAAAACAAGACAACAGTCCAAACTCGATAGAATTGACTAAATAAGATAACTGTCCAAACTCGATGGATGGACAAAACCAATAATTGAATACCGCGAAGAGTATTTGACTCCTCCTGTTGTAATTAAAGAAAGCAGATGCAAAGATTCGAATCAAATAAGGAAAGTAAATTTTCAAACAATGACAAGGAAGGTGCACCTCCCTTGAAGTATACCTCTAGTAATATAGTTCCAAGAAGCTCATATACTATGTGACACTTTTTGGATAATACCAAGCCGGATCCCACCAAACTTGACCGAGTATCCGAATATTTCACATCTAAATCTAAATTGTTTTTCACGTGATGGTACACAAAAATCTAGATAAGACGTGAATATACCCTAGTGGGAGCAACACCACATAACTTGGCTTCCACTCGCGCTTTGGATTTAGTCATTTTCGACAAAGGATAACAAAGCTCAACAGAGCAGCACTTCATCTTAGAATGATGTTAATAAAGAAGCTGAAGTAACCGATAGCTGAGAAACCAACTATCGAGGATATAAAACGATCGTATATGGAAATTAAGTCTTGTATACTTATCACCACTCATCGAATTCCAACTTGTACTATTTCTTGGTTAACAATAATATCGGACAAGTCAAGGTAGTGTTATCTCAAAGTCATGTCTCACGATTATTCTTAACTTTCGAAATAACGACGAGTCTACTTCTTCGACATTTAGTGCTAAGTATACAAATAAATCATTCCCATATAAGCGAATTGCTTTATGGAAATTAATTCATTTCTATAAATAAATCAAACCTTTTCTTTTGAAAACCCGAATTCGTGCTTGGCTTCACATTACAAGTATTAGCTTTAAAACACTTTGTTAAATGAGCTTACTAACTTCAAACATCAATTTAAAAGGATTTAGTAACTTGAAACATCCTTATTACTTAATTAATTAACTTTAAACTTAGTCACATAATTTAATTTTTGAACTTCAAATGTCTTTAAATAATAAAAAGGGTAACCACTTATAAACCTCATTATTTCAATTAATTAGAAAAATATAATTAATCAAATTAATAACTAATTAATTATCATTATTTAAAATAAATAACAAAGTCAAAACATCATGCCACTTCGATAAATTCACTTTGAAACTTCATAAATTAAGTTGATTAATTCACTCCAATGACCTTTAAAAAAGGTAAATCAACTTTAAAACATCATTAATTCGATTATTGATAAATTTAAATATAATCAATTAAAGAAGATAAATAATTAATTAATTCCCATTATTCAAAAATTTATTAATTATAAACATCAATAAAGAAAAGATTAATTATAATTAAAACAAGTTGATAAATTTTAAAATTGATTTATTAAAAAGATTTATTGATTTAAAACATTATCTGCAAATTGATTAATTAATTTCAATTCATCATTATTGAATGATTAATTATCCTCAAACATCATTAAATAAAATAATTAATTAAATTTAAACATCATTAAATAAAATGATTATTAATTAAACAACCATTAACCAGGTAATTAGTTAAATTTAAAACACGTCACTAACTAAGTAATTAGTTAACCTTAATCTTTATTAATTAAGTAATTAATTAAATTAAATAATCACAATTAAAATGGTTAATACTTTTTAAAGCATCTTTAACCAAAATCTTGCTTAACTTGTAAAATAATCCCAAGCACGAAGATGAAAACAAATGGTTTGATAAGAAGTGATTTCCCAAAGTATCGATATAGCGACTATCGCTATATAAGCAGTTCAGCAAACAAGTTTATAATATTATCAACACAACCAAACATCACATAACATGGTATAAGCACATAAAACAAGCATTCATAGGAAATAAATATGAACATGAATATAGTTTTAAAGCTTTGGTTTTTGAGGGTAAAATTTTACTTACTAATTAGTTTGCTAACTAACATTTACTTAACATGTTTGCATCCATCACACATATACATTTTCAAACCAAATATGAACAAATTCACATCATATCCAAACCAAGTAAGCAATATACATCACAATGTAACTAAAGTAAAATATTCATCAAGAAAAAAGTTAAGAGTTTTACTCACTGAAAGCTATCCAAACATGAAATAAACTTTAAACTTATAGAGCTTGGCAGCCACCAAAAATCAAAACGAAAACAGTCATATTCTCGTTGGTTTTTAGACATGTTACACTTGAAATTTGGTAAAGTTTTTAAAGGTCAAGTGTTAGTAAATTCTTTCCTCTATCATTTAAAAAAAAAGAGTTACTCAAAACAGATAAACTTTGAAGAAGTTATCGCCAAAACAGCGAGGGATATTTTTGGACATAAAATCCTTGGTTCAAAAACACTTTTTCCAAATAATAAAATTTTAGAGCGTCTAAGCTTGAAATTAGAAAAAGTGTTAAAGCAAAGTTGTAGCCACTAGAAATATACATGGTTTCAAAAAAGAAAAACTTGATTTGGCATAGTTTGGAGGAAATTACGGCCGAATGAAGTGGGAGTAAAATAATGGAGATGTTTTAAAAATGAAAAGGAGGAGATTTAACAAGTTTGAAATTATTTTAAAAGTTTAAACTTGGATTTTTTTTTAAAACTTAAAATTATTAATGGAAGCCATTAAAATGTTTCCTGAAACTTTTAGGAAGATGAAGACTTTTGAATAAAAATGGAAAAAGTGAAAAGAATGAGTGAAAAGAAAATGGAGAAATGCTTTTATACAAAATGCATAACGGAAATTACCATTATACCCTTGTCCTATGCCCTTCATTCATATGCTTCCACCTCATCACCAAGCCTCCCTCCTTTTACACATGGTAAGAAACATGTTTAAACAAATTTGTACTTTGAATTGCTAAAGTATCAAATCTTGTCTCTCCCAACGTGACTATTTTCTATTTATTTTTTTATTTGGTTGCCAAAGTGTCACATCATCATTAGCTTAACTTAATTATACTATCTTATCCCATATTATATAATTAGTCTATGTGTGCATATATATAAGAAAGTGTGCACAACATTTCAATTAACTTTTAAATGATGAAACGTCGAAAATTCGGAAAACAGTTTTCGGTCACATTTTATGTTTTTCATCAAACTAAATATTTTTGTAAGATAAATTTGAAAACTATTTTATCTTCAATATTTATTATTTAAAGTGTTTTATTTTTAATTATAAATCCTAATATCTAAATATTTAAAATTATTTAAATATTGAAAAATTAATGTGGTGAAATTCTAGATCGTTGCACTGGTCGATAGCTCTAGGGTTACAGGTTGACCGCTACCAGTCGACGGCTCTACGGCGTTTTTGCACAGGTTGAATTTGGACCCTATTGGGCTGGGTAAATTTATAATGTTAATAATAGTAATAACGATAGTCGTTTCGTGCCATCTTCTTTGACATGAGACGACCCGAAAAATCCCTACCCTCCTCATGATGTTGCCCAAGCTTACCGTTTGGCTATTCGAACCATTCCTCCGCTATTCCACGGTACTTTAGACTTATACTGCTTCAACCATCAACAATTCCAAAAAATCAATAATATTCCAACCACTGTTCCTTGCATACTGCGTGCGGAATATTTCTTCCAATTGCTAGCGAGTACATGTACATACTCTAACAAAATTAAATGTCATCCCTATTTTGTCCATCCCTTAGAAGAGAGAAAAGTTTAAAAACTTTGACTTTTATGAATAGAAAAATCATTAGGCTAAATATTCACTCTTTGAAATTCTTTTCCAAATCAAAAAATACTTTCTTGCCAAAAATGAAAATCAAACCTTTATTGACATATATAAATATTTAAGGATTTCAAAACCTATTCCTTTATAAACTAAAATAACTTAACACGACCAACTGAGTGGCAAACGTGTTACGTGAAAATTAAAATTTTAAAACTTCCCAAAATTCTAAAATAAATCCTTGGGAAAAGAAATCCTCTAAAACCCCTTTTCTCAAAACCTAAGGCATTTCCAAAATATACTTTATCAAATTTCTCTCACGGGTTTGGACTAAGGAATTGACGTTAATTCTTCAAATAAAAATCCAATTTGTCATCTAAAGGTGGCTGATGGGCATTCCCTTACCAAAACTGCTTTCTGGCCATTTATGACATACAAAATTTTATTTTTCGCTTATTTGGAATAATTATGTATCTTTGAATACAAGTCTTCATCAAGATCTAAAATCATAAAGTAGCTAGTATCTGAAACATCAAGTCAAACATTTTCCAATCTATGGGATTCTGCCATATATCATACTCATGCTCCTCTCAATTAGTACGAAGAATAAGGCTATTAAGAAGCGACCAACTGTATAATTGGTTTGAGCGAGAGCCGATATGTCAGACAGTATGTCATGCATTTCATTTCAAGAGGAAACCTGACATATCCAATCCAAACTCAAATCTACTAAACAGTGGCTAAGTAGCCTTTAGAATCAATATAAATAAGAACAACACAAAATCAGTCATATATATTCATATCACTAAGGCGGAAACATATATGAATATAACACATAGAAGTGAACATCATAGTAATGGTCATACAAGATCCACTACATGCCAAAAGAATAGGTACATGTGCTTCTCAAAAGAATATGTATGCGTCAAGGAGTCTCTATCTCGAATGTATGAAAAAAACTACTATGCTAAAGTAGTTAGCCAAAAGTCAGAAGATAGTCCCTTCTAAGTAGTCAAGTGGAAGGACTTGAAACACCTCGGTCTGACCCAAGTATTATTTAAGAAGAAAAATAATAAACTATCATTTAAGATGAGATAGGATAAGAGATATGATAAAAATATATGATAACAATAATACCATGTTGTGACAAGTGTATATTTGATAACAATGAAAATCACACAATATCTCAAGTCTCCTCAAATACCCAAAAAAATATGTCATATTCTTTAGCTTATTCACCAAACCTAAAATATTGACAAAACATATCAATTCAAATCGCAAAATTTGGTGAAACATAAATTCCAACAATCCATAATTAAAAATCAAGAAAACATAGAGGGGAGGCCTATCACCATAGGAGCACAAAAAATCATTAATAAGTGTATCATAAATGGGACGCTACCCCATGGGTCGCTAACCCATGAAAATACGGGGTACAGCCCCCCCTTGGGGTCAAATGAATCGAACATCAACACACCCTAAAAGATACGCCTCATGCATATACTCTGTCGGGGTACAGCCCCCCACCCCCCCCCCCCCCGGGGGGGACGAATAGTTGAACATCGACGTGCCCTAAAAGATACTCCTCATGCATAGACTCATTAGGTCGATTACTCCTCGAATGGTCAAAAGTCCACGGGTCACTACCCTCACCAAATTGAGCCAAAACTATAAAGAACGGGATACAGTCCCGCACGCGGACAAAGAGACACCGCACATCGCTAGTCTAAACCACAGAATGATTATTATTGATTAATAAGTATAAATTACACTAAGCTAGTAAATAAATGAGTTAGGCTTCATGTCCCATAACCACTGGCTTAACTCAAATATTTACAAAAAAATTGAAGACTTCCACCCGAAAATAAGTCTAAATTACGCCTACCTAGTAAATAAATGAGTTTAGCTTCATGTCCCATAACCACTAGTTTAACTCAAATATTTACGAACAAATTGTACATTTCCACTCAAAAATCGTCACGAGATTTAAATCGAACAAGTCCAACAATTAACCAACAAAGTAAACGCAAGCGTTTCATACCACTTGTTTTGCTAAGTTTTTTAATTGTATTTCTCATACGAATGAGATAAAGATTTGTATATACGAGTAGATTGGAAAACGGTTTTAAAAACGAGCTTTGTATTATAAGTACTATTGAAATTATTTTTGTGAAAGAGTTTGATTATTTACTACTAGAATAGAAACCTTTGTATTTTAAAGTGACAAATCATAGAAGTGATTGTAAAAACAATCTATCAACAAAAATCCACATTTCAAAAACAAGAATCAAAACCATGGAAATCAGTATCAAATCCATCAAATGGAAACACCGAAAATCCAGAAAAGAAGTCATCAAAGTCGGTATTGATTGGTAATAGCTATTCGGATCGTCAATGACCGATAAAAATTGGAAATCCATTCAAAAATAGGCAAATAGGCAAAATTTAACAGAGTTAGACGTCTAGTTGCCTGGGCCTGGGCAAAATTTGCATAGGCCAATGATGGCCAAATTAATTTGGAGGCGATCGGATGAGAGATGGAGGCTAGCGACTTATGCCAAACGACAACCCAACTCTATAGGCCCTTCAATACACCCCAAACAATATGTCCAAACATTCAAGGTATGACCTTTAAAGATTTTGACTTCAAAAAACCAAAATTTGGAGATTCGTTGGACGAATTCAAATCAAACGCAATTGAACATGAAATAGATGTTAGGAATTCATATCTAACAAAAATGAAAGTTATAGACATAGATGTGAGTTTAAGAACTCACCTTTAAATTCAAAAACAACAATTGAGAGGCTCTAAAATAAGGGAAGATCAACTCCACTTCAATCACAACTCTAGAAGCTCCAACCTATGATCATTTATAAATATTTCCTAAGTTAGATTATAGGAAAATTGGAGAGGGATTGAGATGGAGAAGATGAAGATGATGCTTATCTAAGCTTCTCTTCGATTTTAGAACTAGAACTTTAATTCCTAAGAGAAACTAGGGCTTAGGAATTTTAGTTCTCTCTTCCCACCATTCTTCCTGGGTCTTAAGTGTTAGGAGTTTAGAAAATGGAATGAATGAATGTAGAGTAGAGGAGTGGGAGCTACTAGGCAGAAGAGTTTGGGTCCCTTATTGGGTTAATGGGCTAGAACCCAACCAAAAGTCCAATTAAAAAAATACCAAAATCTTAATCAACTCCAAACATATCGATGTTTACACTTAAACAAGTTGTAAATGTCATTTTAAACTCAATGGATGTGGTCTTGAGTCTAAATTTGACTGCTTACAAAAAGTAACATTTTGGACTTTAATTCAACTAACGATGCTATATTTAAATAAAACATTTAAATATATAATCGTAAAATATGCGGGTTGTTACACCAATACTCCATAGGTTAATTCGTAGTCGGTGTGAAAATCTTAACTCTAAGACACTTCTAACCCATAGTTGCTTTGCCTAATCTCTAGAGTAGTACTACAACTATTTCTTTAGTCCGAATTCTTAGGGTCGAGTGTAAAACTATAATAACAATAGATAGGAAAGTACAAATACGTTCTCTCAATTTATCCCAAATCCTCTGATCTACTAAGATAGGTTCTGATACCAAATGTAACAACCTGTACTTTATTTAGTAGGCCTAAATTTCGACCAGAATCGAACCCAAGCCCATCAAAGCATAGGTCGTTGGATTTAGTATCCGCAGATAAGCATGAGCATTATCAAAGATTGATAAAAAATCTAAACTCATGGTGGAAACAATAATATACCTTGGAATCAATGGTATTCCTTGGATATCAAGTTACCCCATCGACATCGAGCATTGACAGTAAAGAAGACTTATCCAATAATTAATCACGTCCAGCTCCAGTGACATGTTACTCTAAATCTGTCCTGTGGGTAGTAATGAGGAGGGGTCAGAACAACATTCTAGTGATTGGAAAACCTATACAATGTCCATAACATAAACTCATACCGACTGGTTTCCATTTAATTGTAATATCTTCTAATTTACGATTAAATATTTTAACCTAATATTGCACATCATAATTTTACTTAGCATAATTCACGTACCTACCCCTTCCAAGGTACAAAATACCAACGTTGGTCTATCAGCCACTTAATACTTCCAAATATAAAGTGTGCTTGTAGCATCGTCATTGTTGGTCTATTGATCCTAGCTATAGAGACCTTTAACCATTATTTATGGCATTATAATACATACTAGCTATATTACTAACACATCTATCGTCACTAAAGTCTTAGCAATGTGAGAGACAATACTCAAGTCGCTTAATACCGTATCGATAAGAACTGGGCAGACGCCTAACCATTTAATACCTATATTCTAGGCAGGCCTTTGTCATTTAATACCTAACCCCAAGGTGGACTCCTCACTAGTACTATCTAGTTTACATTGCTTGGAATCTCACTGGGAAACTTAATACTTCTTTATAGGAAAGAGATGGACACTTGATTAGTCACTCAAAGCCTCAAACCTGAAGCAGACCCTTACCGAGATATCTGCTACTACTCCTAATCGATAATTCAGCCATTTAATACTTTTTATTTAGGAAAGAGGTGGGCCTTCAAACAACCACTTAATACCTCTAATAACTAAGCAGATTCTATTATTCCCATAATTCGTTACCAACGGGTCCTACAATTGGTGATGTCCACATCAGTAATAAGTGTGCACAACTGTTGTTTGCCTCTAAGTGAAGGGAAGACTTCCGTTGTGTCACTTTACTGGCCTCGCATCCCAATCTTCTAAGCTTAATTATTTTTTGGGTCCTATGGTTAAAGATGTCTTACATCCGTAGGAAGTGTACAGAACTGCTGGTAGCCTCAAAGTGAAGGGCAGACTTCTATTATGTAACTCTACTGACCTCAGATTCCAACCTGCTAAGTCCAATCAACTAATACAGGCTTTACTAACTTTATCCATATTATCCTAAGATTTATTATTACTAAGCTTTATCATCTTAAAATGGACAGTGGACTTAACTTACCAACCTCCTTCTATGTATTTAAGGTTATATGATTTACTTAAATATTCAACTTTCCTTAAATCTCCTTTTTATCTATTTCTCCATAAATGTCAACTTGTCCATGATAAAAGATGATTATCCTAAAGACATTTCCTAAGATATTCATATATTTACCAATTTCCAATTAGTAATATCTTTATAACTATTCCACGGTCTTTAACCTAATCTTCCAAATTTATCAGTCCTATTAATCAATTTACCCCATCAAGTATTTGTGACTCCCAAATTCATTCCACACTTATTGCCCATTAATTGGAGTCACTACCTTTCCTCATTCTCCTTCCTAATTCCTATTTGCAAATTAACATTATTACTATGTATACTAATATCCTAAGCTAGCATTGTGCATAGAACATCATATTCATTAGCGCTTATAAATGCGTATAAATACCTACTTTTATCAAATATATTCTAGTCACAAATCTTTAACTAGAATATTCTTTTCCCTATTTAATTTGATGAAATTACATTTCTTAGGAAGATTCTCTATTGTGACTTCCATAAATTAGTTTAAAATAAAAGATCAAGAATAAAAGAAAACATTCACCTCGATTTGAAATTACAATGGATGGTTATTTTATTTTTATTGGAATAGACAGTGTAAACTATGGAGAATAAATATGTATTTTACACATCTCTTCCTTTTCATTTGCATATATTCCTTGTCAAATCAAATGCTGCATTTTCTATGCAATTTGGAAACACAAACAAATTTATAAAAAAATGAACGTTCTTCAAACAGATTAAAATATGGAAAATCTCCAATTCAACATAATTAGGGTAATAATCAAAATATCACTAACAATCTGCAACCTAATTTCAGATCTAGAATAAATTTCGAATCTAATCAATATTCATATCTATAAGTTTTGGGACTGATTAACATACCAGGATGTATCAATAATTCCTATAGATCTAAAAAAACAATATGCATGCAATAGTTTTCTATGCTAATGTGAGCCTATAGGTCACAAATATTATTGATTTAGGCATAAAAAGCAAATGTATGCCAAAGGAATAGATTCAAAATCACAAACAATATATAAATTTCCCACTCACTTTCTAAAAGCATTCCAAATCTTCGGATCTTAAGTAAAACCATTGATTCAACTCCATTTCCTTCTTATTCCAAGAAATATGTATAAAAAAGATATATACATATATTAGAATTATAGATCTAGATTTGGGGTTGAAGGGGAAATATAAATATATATCAAATGCATACATATATAGGTATTATATATATATATATATATATATATATATATATATATTTGTGTGTATATGTATGTGTGTGTGTGTATATTACCTAGTTATCACTTAGTGTTGATTCACCCGTTTTCTTCTCTTATTTGGTTTATATTCTTCTCCGATTTGTATATATATATGAATATAAATATTATATTTTATAATTTAGAAAATAGTGGAGAAGAGAAGATGGCATAGCTTCGCTGCTGCTTTCATAAAATATAAGAAATGAAGAGAGGATTAAGCATGAATTTATAGGCCATCGAATCAACCATAGTAGTTAGATTTAATTATGTAAAATCGGGGTCGTTTGACTAAGGCAAACCTTAGCCACCACGGTCCCAACCGGTCGACTGATCATTGGCACCGATCGACTGCTACATGCCGACTGATCATAATGAACTTGTAGACCTGTGGGGCCCCAGTAATTAATATATAAACGCTAATATATTTATTTTAATTATTTTTTATTTAAAGTTCAGTTTTCTCGGTAACTTCTTCATTTGGACTCCAAAAGGTAGCTCAGAATTTTGCCACGAATACAGTGGTGCAAGTTTCATGGTCAAATTCCATCATTTGCACAAATTCCACTTTTGAAGCTTAATTAACCGACTAACTAACTAAATAACTAATGCCAAATTTATGTAGTGTTACAACATCCTCAACACTTCAAGCACCACTCCTAATTGTTTCTTATGTACATCTTCCATCCTAAAATAAACCAGAATATCATCCATGAACATAAACACAAACTTATTTAGGTGATCATCGAAGACATAGTTTATTAGATCAACAAAATATGTCAGTCGTTGGTTAGCCCAAATGGCATAACCAACCACTCATAGAATCCAAACGACATACAAAACACAGTAATTGGCACACTCTCCTTCGCTACTCTCAGTTGGTGAAACCCCATTGCTAGATCCAACTAGGAGAACACCTTCATGCCGAGGAGCCGATCGAATAACTCATCAACACGCGGGTATGGATACTTGTTCTTCCCAGTCAACTTATTTAACCGATGATAACCAATACACAACCTCATTGAGCCATCCACTTAGATATATTCATGTGAATGAACTATCACCTCAATAGGTCATTCACTTTCACCTCAAATCCTTCTGCTCTCTATGTTCCATACACCTTAAAGGAATAACTATCAGCTTAACATTATTTACTAAGTCTATGCTGAACTCAATCTCTTAGTGTGGCAGTAATCCGGTCACCTCCTCAAATATGTCCAGATACTCTCTAACGATAGGCACTGATGACTACTCATCCTATGAGACCTCTAGCGAATATAGAAAAGCTAACTATAACCATGTCTTTTGGAGGCAGCCAATCTCTACCTTCCCCCCATCCTCATCCCCAATTATTGCAGCCAGCTTATCACAATCTACTACTACCGCATACTTCCTCAACCAGCCTATCCCTAAGATAATATTAAACCCAATGACACCCAAACCAAAACAATAACAAAAAAGGGAATTTAAGAATCTATAAAACCAAACCACGACAAACCTACAATGGTTAGTGGGGCCACCAACAGGTTCATCGCTACCAAAGGTCAGTCAATTATTTCGGATCTCAATCCCAATCTATCTACCAGATCCCTAAATATAAAAGAATGTGAAGCCTAAGTATCAAACAAAACACTTATGAGATCACCATAAATAGAAAGCATCCCTTGAATGTTGACGCCCTTCCCTTTCGCCTTTTCCAAGGAAGCACTCGAAGAAGGTGGAATAGAGTCCAAAGCATATGCCTTCACTATCTGCTTCAGCTTCATCGCTTCTAGGAATTTCATCTAAAGATATCCTGATTTATCATAATTATACACTTATTTCCTTCCTCTGACTTGCAGTCCTTACTTAGATGACCCAGATCACCACAGTTATAACAAACATGATTTCACTTCACCTTTTTCTAAGCTCCTTCCCCTGGGACCGCTTCCTTTTCCCGTTCCATTTCTTCTTATCTCTACCACCTTAACGCTGCTTTGGCTCCTAAGTGGCAATGGCTAATTTGGACTTAGGGTACAAACTCTGAAGGTGAAGGGATTTCTTGACAAGTTTTTCAAAAGACTCGTCAATGTGACCCATTGGCTTCTCCTCCAAATAGTTATCGGAAACCATAACAAACATTTTATTCTTCTTCAACGGAGTATCAATAAAGGACATCCCATACTTAGACAAAGCATGAAACTCTGCTATACATTCAAAGACCAACATATCTCCCTGCTTCAACTCTGCAAACATTTTGAACAACATCGTCTTCTGGGCAGCTGGCATGAACTTCTCCATAAATCTAGTTTCGAACAGGCCCTCTGGAGTAGCAAATTTTATGACATTCCATCAGTTCACGGCTCTACCTTGGAGCTGTTGAGAAGCGAACCTCCTTCTCATGGCATCATCCAATTCCAAATCATCAAAGATTCTTTCCTAGGCATCCAACCACTCCTGCAACTCCATAACCAATTCCATCCCTTGGAATGTTTAAGTGAAGCAATGTTACAATTGTAATGAAATGGGTCATATAGCGAGATAATGCATGAAGCCAAAGAAGTAGACCCAGGGAAAAACGTCCGCTATAGAAGGTCTTGGTTTAATAATAGCAGACAAGGAGTAACAAGCTTCAGTCTTAGAAGGTATTGTAACGAACCATCATTTTCAATAATCAAAAATAGTTAATTTAATGAGATTTAGGTTATTTAATATTGGAAGAAATTAAAATTTATGATTTGTTAATGAGAAATACTATAATGAAATATAATAATGTTAACTTAAGGCAACTGATAACCATTTTAATGTAATTCCAATTTATTAAAATGATTGAAAGGTTATAATTGGTTATAAATTGTAAATAAGGGAATAGATTAAATGTTTTATTAATTTGTGAAATAACGTGTAATTAATTGCATTGGATAAAACTAGTGTTGGTTAAGTAGGTATAAAATTTGTTTATAGGTAATAACCTTGTAAATGTGATTAAATTAAGTAAAAGGTGATAATTTTTATTTGTTACCTATTTACTTAATTTTTTGAAATTAAATTGGAAATAAATTGCAATAAATGTAATTAAATATTGCATTAATATGAATAAAAATGTAATAGTAGATTTTTGATGTAATCAGATACAAACTAATGTTAATTATATCCATAAGATGATAGTGGATTGAATAATAAGATGAGAGATCAAATAAATGGATTTATTGGAATTCAATTTAATAATCAATTAAATTTATTACTGTTGAAAATGAACATTGTAATTAGTGTAATATTTAACACTTAATTGATATGTAAATTTGTTTTAAATTATTGTAAATGTGTAAGTGATAAAAAATGATAAAAGTTCTTAGTTATTAAATTTGAAACTAAAAAAATATTTAATTAATTTAATAATAATTTATATAATTAATGTGAAAATAGCCATTGTAACATTCCTGAAATATTAGCCAAAATAATTCAATAATTAAATTGATTTTGAATTTAAACTGTGAATTTAAGTGTGAATTAATTTGAGATTTCCAAAATAAACTTAAAATTGGATTTTAAAACCACATAATTTATACTAGTAGAAATTTGGTAATATTTCTTTTGAAAATTTTATTTTGAATTAGATATAAATGATATAAAACTAAGCTTAAAAATAATATTGGTTTAAAAAGTAATATTATAAAATTGATATAAATAAATAAAAAATTACAAAAGCTATTTCAGAATTTTAATTCAACCATATTATGTACTTTTTTATTTGATTTGATAAAAAGATTTAAAATACATCTTCTTCTGGAAAAGAATATAGTTTTATATTTCCAAAATTTAAATTGTAAAAATATTTACAAATGTTAGGAGTATGAAAATATAAATAATACAAATCACTTCCATATTTACAAATCAATAATACAAAAGAGGTAGAACATGAAAAATATATATATTACATATGTATATGTACAAACAATGTAATCATACCTTTAGATCTTACATGTTTATATACATACAAATAGCATCATTTCTTTTGTTTAAAATAATGAAATTAAAAAAAAACAAAAATACAAGAAACTTCACATCTTCCCATATGCCATCATATAGTATCTTAGAAAATCTGAAAAAAATAGTAGAAAAAGATTTGGCTTCACATCTTTCAAAGCCATAAAGCTGTTCAAAACATAAGATAAGAAAAAAAAAACAATTCAGTTTGAACTCAAAACAAAAGAAAAACCCAAAATCTTCATTCTCAAACCACATACAAAACTGCATTTCTCAAAACCTGATAACATATGCATTCAATTCCTCTTCATAATCAAGCAAATATTCAAACCTGCATTTCAAATCTGAAACCAAACAACTCCTCTCTTCCTAAATTTCTGCCTGCATGTTTTTTTTGCATATGAAAACAAATCTGCATCATTATGAATCAAAGACCTGCATTTCAAATCCAAATCAGTAAACACTCCTCTTTTTCAAAACAAAGACCTGCATGCAATTTCTTTGAACTCTGCATTCATGAAATCTTCATAATCTGGAACAAGAAGCTAGAAGCCTGCATGTTAAAACAAGTTAAAGCTTTGCATATCATTTACAAACAAAGAAGGCCTGCATGCATCATTTAAAAGCAAGAAAAGAGGTCTGCATTCAAGGAGCCTGCCTGCATTCATTTTCAAGTCTGATAGCCTGCATAATGAAATATGCTCTGCACTTTGAATTAAGGAGCTTCATCTGTATATAACAAGAAATTCATACTGAAGATCCAAACTTAAAAAGAATTTGAAGTGGCAAAAGAAAAAATTCAGGCTTTCACTCTTTGAAGCTGTCAAAACACTTCTCTGCTTCTTCTTTGTTCTCTGTCAAAATACCCAGGTGAGCAATCTAGCCCTGAATTTGTTCTCTGTCTTGATGAATGCTTGAATGACTTGTCTTCTCTGATATGTGATGATTCTGAAATAGAAATATGTTTACATGTGTATGTATATATGTGATGCATGTTTGGGAAACACAACAAAGCTTGCTTTTGTTCATTCATTCCAGATCTCAAGAACCTGGTTGCAAATTAAAAAAAAAAAAAAAAATGACTGAGACATTTTCTGGTTATGTGAGTAACTCTTCTTTTATAAAACTGTTTTTATAGGTAAATTATGCATGTTTATAAATTACAAATAAACATATATGAAAGTACTTGCAAGTTGTGACTGTAAACAAGTTAGTGGCTGTGCATGTGTGCTCTTCAAAATTTCAAAACCTATGTCTTGATTTCTGAAATTTCTTTTGACTTTGTTTACTGAATTTAACTTAATGCTTGAACAAATTATGTTTGTTTAGAATGTATGAGTTCTAATTGTATATGAACTAAATCTGATATCTGGAATCTGAAAAATCAAATTATACAAAACTAATTTGACTAGGATGATAAATTTAAGCTATATGATGAAATGTTCCAGGTTTATTAATGGAATCAGTAATTAAACTCAAGAATTTTAGATCAAAAATTTAAGTTTATAGTGTCAAGAATAAAGTGCAGTTTCAAATTTACTACATTTTCATTTTGGCCAAGTTCTGTTGAACCTTGCAATGGATTTGGTTGAAATTGTTTATGAGGATAGTGAATCCATCAGGGATTATGGGAAAATTAGAAATATGGATTAATTGTCATTATTGGGGTTGTAAATTGGATATTGCAGTATTGAACCCTAGTTGACTGGGTTTACGTAAATTTTGGTGAGGCAGCTTCATTTGTGAATCGAGTTCACTGATACTTTGGGAATTGGTAGATGGTGTAATATTGGAGTTGTCGCCGGAGTATGGATGTTGATGGTGGTCGGAGGCGCATATGGTCGCCGTTGACAGGTTGAGGGGGAAACTGGGTTGCTTTGTTCCAGGTTTTGATGTTGTTTAGATTGCAGTGTTTTTAGTCTCGGGATTGACTCGGGATTTCTGTGAGAAAACTCGAAGTAAATGCTGTATTGACCCGAAGTAGAATTTTTGTTGCATGAGTTTGCATTGTTTCAGGTTTACCAACAGAGCAGTTCTGTTTTAAGAATTTTTAAAAATAAAGTTTAAATGAAATCTGAAATTTTAAACTTAGAATCAAACTTGAAGCTAAGGATGAATTCAAATAGTTTGAATTTAAATTTCTTTGAAATAATTAAGGGAATTTTGTGTGTTTTGTTTCAGGACTAAGAAACAGAATTATTTTCCAGGTTTTTAAAAGAATAAAGTTGTAGTAATAATAGGAATCTAAACTTGAAATTTGAATTCAGTTGGAACCTGAATTTAGTATAGATTCAAATAATTCAAACATGAAATTTGAAAAACATTTTTAAATTCAAGAATGTAAAGGGTTTTAAATTTGACAGAAACTGTTTACTGTTTTCTTTAGTAAAAAAAAAATGTAAACTAAATTTGGACTTAGGCTTTAATAAACTGAATTCAAATATGAATTCAAATATGTGAATTCTGTGCCTTTTGAAATAATTTAAAATTTCAGTAAATTTTAAAGTTGGTTTCCAAATTAAACAGAAACTGTTCTTCTGTTTTAAAATGTAATAGGGTAAGTTTAAGTTTTTAAGTGAGATTTAAACTGAGTTATATCTGAAATTTGAATATGAATTCAAATTTTGACTGTCTGAAATTTGAAATCAATTATGTTTTTAAATTTAAATTTGATTTTTAACTCTCAAGTATAAAATGCATTGTTGTTTTGCATTTGAAGTAAAAGGTTAAGTATTTAATTTAGGAATTCAAATGAATTCAAATCTGAAGTTTTAAAAATCTGGATTTTAAATTTAAATTTCAGTTTTAAAGTAAAGATTTAAATTTAAATTGCTTTCAAATGATTTTCATTTGAATTGAAGGTGTAAATTATAGAAAGAGTTTTAAAGAATTTAAAACTAAAATGAGAATGAAAGTTGTATTTCAATTTTGAAGTTTTAAAGTAATTTTTAAAATTGATTTGAATTTGATTTGAATTGAAATTTAAATCCTTTCCAACTTATTAATTAAGTATATGTTTCTTGTAAACATATAAGATTAAGTTGTGTATTGTTTTAAACTCTGATTTAAGACAAATTTGAGTCTTGAGTTTAAAGAAAATGTTAAATGGAATTTAATGTAAATTTAAAAACATTTTGTTTTTAAATGCATAATTTAAATAAGGAATGTTTATCTAAAGATAAAGAAAAGTTTAATGATTTGTAATTCATTTATTTATTAAGGTAGTACAAATGGATAATTAATATAAAATGAATTAATTAAGAAATGGATAATTAATTAAAGTAATTAAGGGTTTTAATTTGATTAATTAAAGTTTAAGATTAATTTTCCTTAGAATAATTAATTTGTAATTAAGAAATCATTAATTGAATGATATTAGATTTTAAATTAATTGAAGATTTATTAATTGAATAAATATGGATAGTTATTTAATTAGGAATAATAAATGAAAGTAATTATGTAGGTAATAAATTTAAAACCACCCAGTTTATTCATCTTAATTGTAGATGTTGATTGTTGTTGAATGTTGTGTGATGGATTGATATATTTGATATGTGATGTGATGCTATGTGATACTTTGTGCTGATCTGCTATATTTGTGATGAATATACTGTTGTATGAATATGAAACCCTTTGACCCGTAAAACGACATTTGAATTTCGATGCGACAGGGAGTCGGATTCCAGTTGGTTATCCGAAACCCACATCGAACCATATTAGTGAATTTTTGTGATTGATAATTTACTTTATCTATGAATCTATGAATATAGATAAGCGCTATGGATTATACCGCTTATCTTTATGATTGAATCTGTGATGATGATGTTGTGCACTATTGTGTTGAACCCCTGGACCACACTTATACACACACAAATATGGATTGCACGTGGAAATGGGTTAAGTCACAGATTTTGAAATTGTTTTAAAATTTGAATTTTTGAATCCAAAATAGTTTTGGAATTGGAATTGAAGTTTTTGAAAAAAATGAATTTCAAAAAAATAAAAGTTATTTTGAATAACTCGATTGAGTTTTGAAATTTTAAATAATTTGAGTTAAATTTGAATTCAATATTTGAAGTTGAATTCTATAATTTGGGAACTAGGGTTTAAAAAGTTATCCAACTTATAAATGGATTTATATGGGTTTTTAAACCAATTTAAAGGTGATGTTTTGAAATTTAAAATTAACCCAAGATTCCAACTTGTATAAATCGGACTTTTCTGAAACGAAAACTGTCGTTTTCAAATAATAGAAGCTTTCATATAAGAAATGGATTTCCAATGTATGTTAAAAGGAATTCAAGTTTTGAAATGAAAATGGTATTCCAAGTTATAAATAAATCTTTGGAACGGGTTTTGAAAGCTATAAATTAAATCTTTAATTTAAAGATTTATTGAGTTAATCCAATTGGAATGGAAGTTGTTTTGAAATCTATGAATAGATCTTTGTGAAATTAGGTGAAACTTTGTGAAATAAATCTTTTTGTTTAAAGATTTTAAAATGGTAATTTGTTTAACCATTTGAAAGAAAAGTTTTGGATTTTATAAGTTGTGACTTAACTAAAAATCCCATATCCATATGTTTTAAAATATGGCGCTCATTATTCGGTTTAGCCGGGAGAGGACCTAGTGTCATATAGCCCATTCCGAATAGTGATACGACGTTATGGATAGCAATTGAAGACCGGTGGTGAAGACCGGATATTTCCAAAAACAAAAGGGTAACTCGTCGATTGTCTCTGCACTGGCTGATCCCCGGTATAGAGATCTCCATATGTGATGGGAAGTCCGGACGTGATTAGGGATTATCCGGATTTGCAAGGGCTTCTTCGGAAGTGCCTTCGGTTCTGTTCGAACCCGGAACAGACTTGTATGGTTGTATGTCCGACATTACACTTTGAGATGTTAACTGATTTCTATCAAATACATTTCTTCCTGGTGGCGGAGAATTTATTCTCTCAGCTTAACACCCTTCTCTGAGACGTACGAGCTCAGAGGTTATGTAGTTGATATTTATCAGTGATATATTCCCAATTTGGTAATGTGACATGCTGAGTGCTGCTGTGTGATGATCATTGGATGATCATTTGTGATATGATCATTTGTTTGATCATTTATCTTTGTGATCATTGCTTTGATCATCTGTTGACCCAAAGCATGGCTTTGTGCCAAAGCGTAGCTTTGTGGACGAGACTGCATCAGGACCTCACTCCCCGGAAATGGTCGAAACAGGAAAGATGCGGCAAGGTTATGAGGGTCGCTCCCTTTAGGGTGTGTCATTCCCTTCTGGTAAAGGGTGGTATCAGGTATGGAGCCCTGGTATTTAACCTATGTGGTTGCTCCAATCTCATTTACTGTGTGGTTGTTGCTTTGAGGCGCCTCGGATAAAGGTCCCAAAGGACCGGGGGATGGCATATTCGTGTAGTAGTTACCTAGTTACAGAGGTAACCCGGCCTTGTGTTGGCAGAGATCTAACTGTAACGTTAGTTTCTCGGGACGTCCCACCAGAGGCGATCCCATGTGGCAGTAGGAAGTTCCTTAGCCTGACCATTTGTTGGAAATCCATTCATCCAATACGTGCCTTGTACGGTTTTAGTTGTAGAACCTGCCATTTAACATGGAAGCTATAGTAGGCATAGTATCATGGTACCTATGCTGGCTAGGATTTATATTCTACTTTCGAAATTGTTTTCTACACTATGCACTAGTAATAATATCAAAGGATTTTTCTTGTAGTAAGCATGTTTGACTATCATAAGGAGAAATCTCCCCCATGTGTGCGTTTGCATTGTGTGTGTGCCGGGAGGCCTTATGGTAGTTTCATTTTTCAAAAAGCATTGCGGATTTCAAATTTAAATTCTGTTGTTTGTTTTAAAAGACCAAATGTTTTTGTTTGCTCATACCAGTCTCATGACTGACCTGGAGTTTATTGTTCCTTTCCTAAACTCTGGGTGCCCACTATTTTCCCACACGGGCAGTCTAGAGTTGGGGTTTTCAGATAATCAGTAGTAGGTGTAGATCCGATAGCTTTCAGCCTTAGGATTTGGCAATCGCATTTTGGATCGAGTTGCTTCTCTTCATCTTGAGTGGGAGTTTGAGCTATTGCTGGATTGGTGCTTTGGAGATGGAGATTACTGATATTGGAATTCTTTCTTGAAGACCACATTGGAGATTTTGTTCCGCTGCTAGTGTTATCTTTTATTTCCGCTGCTATTCTTTGTAACTCTGATGTATATTGATGTTCATTGTACCATTCTGTTGTATCAGATATTGTATCAAATGTTGTACATTGATATATGTTATTCATTTCTTCCGCTGTGTTATTTACTTAATGTGTTATAAGCTCCGGCGACTCGAATTTGAACGGTCGAATCTGCGGCATTCGAGTACAATGTAAAGTATGGATGTCGATTTTCGAACGCGAAAAATTTGAATCGTTACAGTGGTATCAGAGCTGAAGGTTAAAACTTTAGCTCAGGAGTATAACACATTAAGTAACTCATTAGAGATAGGGTGAAGTAAACCTTAGAATGAGTATATCCCTGAGATATCCGTTCGAATGCCTCAGTAAATTCTCTTACTATCCACTGATAGTGAGTATGAGTGCGAGAAGAGAATGAGATAGGGGACAGGGGAGTACCACTACAAATGGTCAATACCCTGCAACAGTGGGAATATCTTTTCTCTATCAATCTCCTTTGATTCGATTTCGAATTCTTTTGATTGCTTCGTGACTGCTCCAGAAAGAAGTTTCGGTATGATGATGGCCATACGTATTGTTGTAGGAAATTCTTACTTCGTATCATCATCGGTTTCTTATCAGCTTTTCGATCTAAACTCTAATGAATTTGAAATTGAAAATATTAAATAAATTGGAAATTTTAAATTAGTAAATTGGTTAACTAATATGAAGATTTGATCCATCTATCTATTCTCTGGGATCCGATATATTCTACGAACGATTAGTTATCTCTTCGAACTAGTCAATGCCCTTGCATATTCGTAGACCGATGGACCCAAATATCTTGTGTAATATTATATGAGATTGTTCTCATATCTATCGTTGATATTCTTATTTGGTAAGCCAAATGCAGAATAGTTAATCGGCCTGATTTATGAGTCGATTATCTATCCTTGTGTATCTATCCATCATTGGTTGTCTTCCTACTTTCAAATTTCGAGGACGAAATTTTCTTAAGGAGGGGAATCTGTAACATTCCTGAAATATTAGCCAAAATAATTCAATAATTAAATTGATTTTGAATTTAAACTGTGAATTTAAGTGTGAATTAATTTGAGATTTCCAAAATAAACTTAAAATTGGATTTTAAAACCACATAATTTATACTAGTAGAAATTTGGTAATATTTCTTTTGAAAATTTTATTTTGAATTAGATATAAATGATATAAAACTAAGCTTAAAAATAATATTGGTTTAAAAAGTAATATTATAAAATTGATATAAATAAATAAAAAATTACAAAAGCTATTTCAGAATTTTAATTCAACCATATTATGTACTTTTTCATTTGATTTGATAAAAAGATTTAAAATACATCTTCTTCTGGAAAAGAATATAGTTTTATATTTCCAAAATTTAAATTGTAAAAATATTTACAAATGTTAGGAGTATGAAAATATAAATAATACAAATCACTTCCATATTTACAAATCAATAATACAAAAGAGGTAGAACATGAAAAATATATATATTACATATGTATATGTACAAACAATGTAATCATACCTTTAGATCTTACATGTTTATATACATACAAATAGCATCATTTCTTTTGTTTAAATTAATGAAATTAAAAAAAAACAAAAATACAAGAAACTTCACATCTTCCCATATGCCATCATATAGTATCTTAGAAAATCTGAAAAAAATAGTAGAAAAAGATTTGGCTTCACATCTTTCAAAGCCATAAAGCTGTTCAAAACATAAGATAAGAAAAAAAAACAATTCAGTTTGAACTCAAAATAAAAGAAAAACCCAAAATCTTCATTCTCAAACCATATACAAAACTGCATTTCTCAAAACCTGATAACATATGCATTCAATTCCTCTTCATAATCAAGCAAATATTCAAACCTGCATTTCAAATCTGAAACCAAACAACTCCTCTCTTCCTAAATTTCTGCCTGCATGTTTTTTTTGCATATGAAAACAAATCTGCATCATTATGAATCAAAGACCTGCATTTCAAATCCAAATCAGTAAACACTCCTCTTTTTCAAAACAAAGACCTGCATGCAATTTCTTTGAACTCTGCATTCATGAAATCTTCGTAATCTGGAACAAGAAGCTAGAAGCCTGCATGTTAAAACAAGTTAAAGCTTTGCATATCATTTACAAACAAAGAAGGCCTGCATGCATCATTTAAAAGCAAGAAAAGAGGTCTGCATTCAAGGAGCCTGCCTGCATTCATTTTCAAGTCTGATAGCCTGCATAATGAAATATGCTCTGCACTTTGAATTAAGGAGCTTCATCTGTATATAACAAGAAATTCATACTGAAGATCCAAACTTAAAAAGAATTTGAAGTGGCAAAAGAAAAAATTCAGGCTTTCACTCTTTGAAGCTGTCAAAACACTTCTCTGCTTCTTCTTTGTTCTCTGTCAAAATACCCAGGTGAGCAATCTAGCCCTGAATTTGTTCTCTTTCTTGATGAATGCTTGAATGACTTGTCTTCTCTGATATGTGATGATTCTGAAATAGAAATATGTTTACATGTGTATGTATATATGTGATGCATGTTTGGGAAACACAACAAAGCTTGCTTTTGTTCATTCATTCCAGATCTCAAGAACCTGGTTGCAAATTAAAAAAAAAAAAAATGACTGAGACATTTTCTGGTTATGTGAGTAACTCTTCTTTTATAAAACTGTTTTTATAGGTAAATTATGCATGTTTATAAATTACAAATAAACATATATGAAAGTACTTGCAAGTTGTGACTGTAAACAAGTTAGTGGCTGTGCATGTGTGCTCTTCAAAATTTCAAAACCTATGTCTTGATTTCTGAAATTTCTTTTGACTTTGTTTACTGAATTTAACTTAATGCTTGAACAAATTATGTTTGTTTAGAATGTATGAGTTCTAATTGTATATGAACTAAATCTGATATCTGGAATCTGAAAAATCAAATTATACAAAACTAATTTGACTAGGATGATAAATTTAAGCTATATGATGAAATGTTCCAGGTTTATTAATGGAATCAGTAATTAAACTCAAGAATTTTAGATCAAAAATTTAAGTTTATAGTGTCAAGAATAAAGTGCAGTTTCAAATTTACTACATTTTCATTTTGGCCAAGTTCTGTTGAACCTTGCAATGGATTTGGTTGAAATTGTTTATGAGGATAGTGAATCCATCAGGGATTATGGGAAAATTAGAAATCTGGATTAATTGGCATTATTGGGGTTGTAAATTGGATATTGCAGTATTGAACCCTAGTTGACTGGGTTTAGGTAAATTTTGGTGAGGCAGCTTCATTTGTGAATCGAGTTCACTGATACTTTGGGAATTGGTAGATGGTGTAATATTGGAGTTGTCGCCGGAGTATGGATGTTGATGGTGGTCGGAGGCGCATATGGTCGCCGTTGACAGGTTGAGGGGGAAACTGGGTTGCTTTGTTCCAGGTTTTGATGTTGTTTAGATTGCAGTGTTTTTAGTCTCGGGATTGACTCGGGATTTCTGTGAGAAAACTCGAAGTAAATGCTGTATTGACCCGAAGTAGAATTTTTGTTGCATGAGTTTGCATTGTTTCAGGTTTATCAACAGAGCAGTTCTGTTTTAAGAATTTTTAAAAATAAAGTTTAAATGAAATCTGAAATTTTAAACTTAGAATCAAACTTGAAGCTAAGGATGAATTCAAATAGTTTGAATTTAAATTTCTTTGAAATAATTAAGGGAATTTTGTGTGTTTTGTTTCAGGACTAAGAAACAGAATTATTTTCCAGGTTTTTAAAAGAATAAAGTTGTAGTAATAATAGGAATCTAAACTTGAAATTTGAATTCAGTTGGAACCTGAATTTAGTATAGATTCAAATAATTCAAACATGAAATTTGAAAAACATTTTTAAATTCAAGAATGTAAAGGGTTTTAAATTTGACAGAAACTGTTTACTGTTTTCTTTAGTAAAAAAAAAATGTAAACTAAATTTGGACTTAGGCTTTAATAAACTGAATTCAAATATGAATTCAAGTATGTGAATTCTGTGCCTTTTGAAATAATTTAAAATTTCAGTAAATTTTAAAGTTGGTTTCCAAATTAAACAGAAACTGTTCTTCTGTTTTAAAATGTAATAGGGTAAGTTTAAGTTTTTAAGTGAGATTTAAACTGAGTTATATCTGAAATTTGAATATGAATTCAAATTTTGACTGTCTGAAATTTGAAATCAATTATGTTTTTAAATTTAAATTTGATTTTTAACTCTCAAGTATAAAATGCATTGTTGTTTTGCATTTGAAGTAAAAGGTTAAGTATTTAATTTAGGAATTCAAATGAATTCAAATCTGAAGTTTTAAAAATCTGGATTTTAAATTTAAATTTCAGTTTTAAAGTAAAGATTTAAATTTAAATTGCTTTCAAATGATTTTCATTTGAATTGAAGGTGTAAATTATAGAAAGAGTTTTAAAGAATTTAAAACTAAAATGAGAATGAAAGTTGTATTTCAATTTTGAAGTTTTAAAGTAATTTTTAAAATTGATTTGAATTTGATTTGAATTGAAATTCAAATCCTTTCCAACTTATTAATTAAGTATATGTTTCTTGTAAACATATAAGATTAAGTTGTGTATTGTTTTAAACTCTGATTTAAGACAAATTTGAGTCTTGAGTTTAAAGAAAATGTTAAATGGAATTTAATGTAAATTTAAAAACATTTTGTTTTTAAATGCATAATTTAAATAAGGAATGTTTATCTAAAGATAAAGAAAAGTTTAATGATTTGTAATTCATTTATTTATTAAGGTAGTACAAATGGATAATTAATATAAAATGAATTAATTAAGAAATGGATAATTAATTAAAGTAATTAAAGGTTTTAATTTGATTAATTAAAGTTTAAGATTAATTTTTCTTAGAATAATTAATTTGTAATTAAGAAATCATTAATTGAATGATATTAGATTTTAAATTAATTGAAGATTTATTAATTGAATAAATATGGATAGTTATTTAATTAGGAATAATAAATGAAAGTAATTATGTAGGTAATAAATTTAAAACCACCCAGTTTATTCATCTTAATTGTAGATGTTGATTGTTGTTGAATGTTGTGTGATGGATTGATATATTTGATATGTGATGTGATGCTATGTGATACTTTGTGCTGATCTGCTATATTTGTGATGAATATACTGTTGTATGAATATGAAACCCTTTGACCCGTAAAACGACATTTGAATTTCGATGCGACAGGGAGTCGGATTCCAGTTGGTTATCCGAAACCCACATCGAATCATATTAGTGAATTTTTGTGATTGATAATTTACTTTATCTATGAATCTATGAATATAGATAAGCGCTATGGATTATACCGCTTATCTTTATGATTGAATCTGTGATGATGATGTTGTGCACTATTGTGTTGAACCCCTGGACCACACTTATACACACACAAATATGGATTGCACGTGGAAATGGGTTAAGTCACAGATTTTGAAATTGTTTTAAAATTTGAATTTTTGAATCCAAAATAGTTTTGGAATTGGAATTGAAGTTTTTGAAAAAAATGAATTTCAAAAAAATAAAAGTTATTTTGAATAACTCGATTGAGTTTTGAAATTTTAAATAATTTGAGTTAAATTTGAATTCAATATTTGAAGTTGAATTCTATAATTTGGGAACTAGGGTTTAAAAAGTTATCCAACTTATAAATGGATTTATATGGGTTTTTAAACCAATTTAAAGGTGATGTTTTGAAATTTAAAATTAACCCAAGATTCCAACTTGTATAAATCGGACTTTTCTGAAACGAAAACTGTCGTTTTCAAATAATAGAAGCTTTCATATAAGAAATGGATTTCCAATGTATGTTAAAAGGAATTCAAGTTTTGAAATGAAAATGGTATTCCAAGTTATAAATAAATCTTTGGAACGGGTTTTGAAAGCTATAAATTAAATCTTTAATTTAAAGATTTATTGAGTTAATCCAATTGGAATGGAAGTTGTTTTGAAATCTATGAATAGATCTTTGTGAAATTAGGTGAAACTTTGTGAAATAAATCTTTTTGTTTAAAGATTTTAAAATGGTAATTTGTTTAACCATTTGAAAGAAAAGTTTTGGATTTTATAAGTTGTGACTTAACTAAAAATCCCATATCCATATGTTTTAAAATATGGCGCTCATTATTCGGTTTAGCCGGGAGAGGACCTAGTGTCATATAGCCCATTCCGAATAGTGATACGACGTTATGGATAGCAATTGAAGACCGGTGGTGAAGACCGGATATTTCCAAAAACAAAAGGGTAACTCGTCGATTGTCTCTGCACTGGCTGATCCCCGGTATAGAGATCTCCATATGTGATGGGAAGTCCGGACGTGATTAGGGATTATCCGGATTTGCAAGGGCTTCTTCGGAAGTGCCTTCGGTTCTGTTCGAACCCGGAACAGACTTGTATGGTTGTATGTCCGACATTACACTTTGAGATGTTAACTGATTTCTATCAAATACATTTCTGCCTGGTGGCGGAGAATTTATTCTCTCAGCTTAACACCCTTCTCTGAGACGTACGAGCTCAGAGGTTATGTAGTTGATATTTATCAGTGATATATTCCCAATTTGGTAATGTGACATGCTGAGTGCTGCTGTGTGATGATCATTGGATGATCATTTGTGATATGATCATTTGTTTGATCATTTATCTTTGTGATCATTGCTTTGATCATCTGTTGACCCAAAGCATGGCTTTGTGCCAAAGCGTAGCTTTGTGGACGAGACTGCATCAGGACCTCACTCCCCGGAAATGGTCGAAACAGGAAAGATGCGGCAAGGTTATGAGGGTCGCTCCCTTTAGGGTGTGTCATTCCCTTCTGGTAAAGGGTGGTATCAAGTATGGAGCCCTGGTATTTAACCTATGTGGTTGCTCCAATCTCATTTACTGTGTGGTTGTTGCTTTGAGGCGCCTCGGATAAAGGTCCCAAAGGACCGGGGGATGGCATATTCGTGTAGTAGTTACCTAGTTACAGAGGTAACCCGGCCTTGTGTTGGCAGAGATCTAACCGTAACGTTAGTTTCTCGGGACGTCCCACCAGAGGCGATCCCATGTGGCAGTAGGAAGTTCCTTAGCCTGACCATTTGTTGGAAATCCATTCATCCAATACGTGCCTTGTACGGTTTTAGTTGTAGAACCTGCCATTTAACATGGCAGCTATAGTAGGCATAGTATCATGGTACCTATGCTGGCTAGGATTTATATTCTACTTTCGAAATTGTTTTCTACACTATGCACTAGTAATAATATCAAAGGATTTTTCTCGTAGTAAGCATGTTTGACTATCATAAGGAGAAATCTCCCCCATGTGTGCGTTTGCATTGTGTGTGTGCCGGGAGGCCTTATGGTAGTTTCATTTTTCAAAAAGCATTGCGGATTTCAAATTTAAATTCTGTTGTTTGTTTTAAAAGACCAAATGTTTTTGTTTGCTCATACCAGTCTCATGACTGACCTGGAGTTTATTGTTCCTTTCCTAAACTCTGGGTGCCCACTATTTTCCCACACGGGCAGTCTAGAGTTGGGGTTTTCAGATAATCAGTAGTAGGTATAGATCCGATAGCTTTCAGCCTTAGGATTTGGCAATCGCATTTTGGATCGAGTTGCTTCTCTTCATCTTGAGTGGGAGTTCGAGCTATTGCTGGATTGGTGCTTTGGAGATGGAGATTACTGATATTGGAATTCTTTCTTGAAGACCACATTGGAGATTTTGTTCCGCTGCTAGTGTTATCTTTTATTTCCGCTGCTATTCTTTGTAACTCTGATGTATATTGATGTTCATTGTACCATTCTGTTGTATCAGATATTGTATCAAATGTTGTACATTGATATATGTTATTCATTTCTTCCGCTGTGTTATTTACTTAATGTGTTATAAGCTCCGGCGACTCGAATTTGAACGGTCGAATCTGCGGCATTCGAGTACAATGTAAAGTATGGATGTCGATTTTCGAACGCGAAAAATTTGAATCGTTACAGTCATTTTGCCCACTGTCTCTGATTTCGACGAAACTAGTTTCATTAGATCCATAATAGTGAATTATTATAGGATTTTAAGTTTCATAGGATTTTGATATATGTGATGACCCACTTTTGTTTCGAAGGCAAAATGGGCTTTTTGGGTTGCTATTCGTCGTATGAACACATTCGATATGTGTTTATTTTCTTATCGAGCTTTGTTAATATAAATAGTCTTGTTTCCCAAACCCTAGCTGTAATTTTTCTTATTCTGTACGTATATCAACTTCTGTTTATCTCCTTCTTTTCAATGGTAGAAACATTTCCAATCTCAAAACACTATTCCAAATTCAAATTCAATTTCAAAATCAAACTCCACAAAACACTAACATATTATATATCGATTCAAAGCTCTTAATGATCGCAATCTACAGCAGTGCTTTGTTTCCCGAATTGGATCATTGTTTGTCCAAAAATCAGTGAATTAATCTCGGTCGTTCATCACATTGTGATCAAATTCGATCGATCGTCAAATCGATGGTATGGGTTTGTGGAGATCGTCGAGAGGAGTTCATCTTTCGTTCGTTAGGCGAGATGATGGTCCGATTGACTTGGAAAATTCGATTAGTGTTCGAAATATTTGGTGGTGGCTGGAATTTTCACCTCGATCTAAGCAGCGAGGAGCGGTGCGGTGGTCAATCGCGTAGGACAGATGGAAGTGAGGTCGCGATTGGCCTAGGTCGGCGACGGCAACGTTGGAGAGGCAGCCAATGCGTTATGGCGACGACATCAGTTCGTGCGAATAGGGTTTCGCTTGTTGAACGAGGTAGTGGACAAAAGTGGCGTGTCTTATTCTCTGTTTAATCATTAATTTTTCAATCGTTATAACTAGCATATCTTTTGCATATGAGCTCGGTTTCTGGCGCGATATTCTCCGCTGCGATAGTATCGAAATTTCGAACAACATCGAACTGGTATGAATGAATTCTAAGACTGTACAATTTTGAGCCTTATTTTGGATTTCAAATCGATTTGAAATCAAAAGTCAGTGTTTTAACTCACTCACAACTAATAAATTGTCTTATGTTAGTTAATTTAAATTTATGATGTGATTAGAAATTTATTGGTTGATGTTTGGTAGATTTAAATTGTCATTCCAGTTAAATATGACTTTTATTGTATTTAATCGTCATGTAATTTAATATTAAATTTCAATTTGCCTGTTTATACCCGTTAATGATAATCAGTTATCTATTGATGTTTACAGGTTGATTTGAATGATGATCGTGATGGATGTTTGATTGTTGATATTGGATGACTGAATGTTTTGTTTTATACTGTTATAATACTGCAAGTTCCTTATGGGTTGAAATGATGCATACCCGAACGATCTGATAGATCAGGGAGAGATCGTTGTGGGTTGAAAACATAGACTCAAGTGTTATCATGAATTTGATATTGAATTTGGAATTGCGGGTTTAAATGATACATACTCGTAAATTTTAAATTATTGCTAGGTGAAATTATATATCCGTATCACTTGACCATAGGGTAGAAAATTATATACGGACATTGGATTGGTTAAATTAAATGATTTTTAAATCATTAAATTTTGAATTCAGTTAAATAATATTTTGAAATAGAATTTGATCTATATAAACTGAATTCTTTTCGAAATCCAAGCGTTAAATGTTAAAATTGGAATTGACCTAACGAATTGTTTAAAGAATTAAAATGGAAATTTCAAAGCTGAATTTTGAAGCATAGATGAAATTCACCAAAATTAAGTTGTTGAAACGTTTGGATATAACCTTGAAATCTATTTAATTTGAAGTGGTTTAAATTGATAATTCAAACATGATTCGAAATCGATATTGATTAAACAGTTTTAATTGAGGATCTGGACTGAAAGACCAATTTTAGTTAGTTGATTTGAAAGTTGGACATCGTCCATATGTGTTGAAATGAAAGATATGGGTAATTTTGATATTAATTCCAAATTTATTGTTTTAATATAAACTAAAAAAATTATTTTAGACTATTTAAGCCTATTTTAAACTATTAAACTATTTTAATCTATTGTAAACTATTTCGATATATTTTAAGCTATTTTTAAACTATTTAAACTATATTAAACTGTTTTAATCTATTTTAAATTATATAAACTATATTACACTATTTAATCTATATTTAAACCATTTAAACTATTTTAAAGTATTTTAAACTATTTTGATGTATTTAAACTATTTTAAATTATTTTAAACTATTTTAATCTATTTTACACTATTGAAAACTATTTAAATATGTTTAAAGTATTTTAACCATTTAAAAGATATTTTAAACTATTTTAACTATTTTTAAAAACTATTTTAAACTATCCAAACTATTTCTATATTCGAAACTGTGTAAAGTTGAAGTATTATGTTTAAATCCTTGATTTAAAAGCAGATATGGTAAAATGATGTTTAATCTAAGTTAGGATTTGAAATGATATTTTCTAGTGTAATGACATATTTTGAGTAATATAATGATTTGAAAATATGATTTCAAAGGTGATATGATTTCGAAAGTAAACATGATTCCGAAAGTGATATGGTTTTGAAATTTGATATTTTGATATCAATTATGCGTCGGTTTTGGAAATCTAACAGAACCGTCCGTTGTGAAATAAGCATTTGGTCGTTAAAGAGACCGTGATCGGATATTGTCATACTCTCTGTCAATACCAAAAACTACTTTAACAACTGCGTACGTGGTGGAGGTTCCATAATAATGTAGGTTGGTTTGATAAACGATTCTGTATGAGATATTTACATAGCCCTGACTCCCGTGAGTCGGCTTGATGTGGCTAAAACAGGTGCTATACCGGGCCAAGTGAGGTCCAACCTCCTATCAGGCACATTTCTTCGGTACCATATTATGAATTTGTGATTGATTTAGTGGCCACCCCTCAATTTTGATTATGGGAGTGTGTTTCTGAGGTGGGCGGTAGTAGCTGCTATGCGTTACCCTTAGTCCATGAGTGTAGATGGTAGAATCCTACCCTGGCATTGCCTTGCTTGCCTTGTCACATGCCTATCGCGCCTTCTACATGTTTGGTTTGTGTCGTACCTATGGAGTGCTCCCTGATATCCCACTTGCTTGGTGGAGTTTATAGTATATGTATAGAGTACAACATTATATAAAATGTGTTAAGGGGGATTTTGGTAACGCCTTAACGCTATTTTAATACTATACTTTACTGTAGACACTTTTATAATAGTGTATTGAACTATGCATGTAGATAGTTTAATGGATCCTTAGGAGATGGAAATCCCGAACATCCTCAAGTTATTGCACTTACGTTGAGACTGGATAGGAGATGTCAAATCACGTAAACACCTCCGACGCCGTTACACTCATATTTATTTACTGTTGATTTAACTTACATAAGATCTTTTAGTTCTGACTCAAGTGTTTTGTCTTTCAATTCGCTCGGGTCAGTCTGAGCTATCCAGTGTATCGAAGACTGCTTTTGGAGGACGTAGACGAAGATTTAATACTGTTATTATTTATTATATTTATTCGTCGCATCATGTTGTTTCGCTGCATTATTTATATAATTCTATTGCATGTAACTCTAATCTGTATTGTAAATGTGTAATCAAATGTATTCGTAAAACCGCTTCATGAACTGTTATTTGATTATTATATTTTGTCATTCTGCTGTGAGATTTTGTGTTTGTTTTATTTCTTTCTCTTCTTTTTCTTTTTTACCCTATAACAATCCTCCCTTTTGAATCGTTTGGGTCTGACATATATGGTTTATTGTCTATTTAAATCGTCTAAAAAGGTGCATTGTTATAGGTATTGTTTTACGGCATAGATTATATTCTAGAATTATTTTCAATACATGTGATCATATGAGTTTGCATCATAAGAATTCTTAGAAAATTCAAATTGGAGGTTTATCTTCTTACTACTTCTCTTAAAGTATTTAATCTAGTTGGTGGGTGTGCTACACTATGGCGACCACCCTACACCTACGGCACCCAATAGACCTAAAGGGTTTGTTGTTATGATGCCTAGCTGATGTAGGATGATTGTTAAGAGTGAAAGGAGAGAAAATCATCACAAAACATGTCGTATATCTCATAAAACATCGAATTAAATGTAACAGTCATCATAGATATAAAATAAGAAAGACAGTAATAACTAAATGAACCATAAATATCAAAGTGCACAAGTTCACAAAATTATACATAATAGTAGTAGAGTTTTACACAACTAGAAATAAACATAGGAAAACCATCTCAAATAAAATAGCTAACACGGTCTATTGCTCCATACTGTCGCACAATGGAATAAGCAATATTAAACCATATATAAATATGAAAAAGCACCATCTTCTATTTGTCTGACTGCACAACACTGTGTATCACCCAAACTACTACCTAGTTAAATTATTTAAGTGACCTAATATAATAAGAAGTAAAACATAAAATCTCGAGTCAGATAATAGTTTTGTGTGAACAATAAGCAATATCAAAATACTATATAGTAAGGAGCAAAGGTATAAGACCATACTTGACATATTCATGCATCCAAAGAGTTATCACATAAAAGCAGTATTATGCTACTCTACTATCATCATCATAAAGTATACAACATCTTGGTATATTATCGAGTGTTTAGGCATCGATCACTTAGATACCTACATCATGTGACATCCCTAGAGCGACCAACAATAAATATAAAAATCATGGTAAATATAGCATCCACCAAAAAATCCTCATTGTTACTCAATATGCATAAGATATATTACGATTTGTATGACCATAAATGTAACATCCCCCGATTTTAGCCAAGTCTAATCTGATAATTGAATTAATTTTTGAAATTAAAATTGTGAATTAAATAGTGTTTTTTCTAAAATAAAAATATTGGGTGTTTTATAGATAATAATTTTAAATTTAATTGAAAATTAATTTGAAGATTTGGGAATAAAAATCTAAAATGTGTTTGAATTTCCAAATTTAACTAGATGTATGTTTATTTTTTTATATAAATGGATTATCGTTTGAAATTTGATTCAAAGTCTGAATATAAATGTATTGAAAATAAATTTGATTAGGAATTCAAGAATGAATATTTTAGAAATAAAATTGGAATTATTAGCTTTATATATTTCCAAAGGACTAATATATATGGATATATAGTTATTTGATAGTAATGGATAATTTGATTTCAAATCATGTGTTATTAAATTGTATAAGTGCAAAAAAAGAATGTAAGGAGAACAAAATAGATAAACATGTTTTATAAATTAAAATGAACTAAGTTGGAAATATATAAAAGTATAAATAAGAAAACATGAAAATATGATTTGCAAATTAAAAATAAAATAAGGTTTAAAAACACAATTTGTAAATTAATTTATGGAAAAGGGTTTAAACTATAATTTTAAATTAATTTGAATAAAGGACTTAAACAAAATTTGATGGGTATTTGACAAATGTTAATACGTAATAATATAGGTTAACAAGTGTAAGTATAAGATTTGAAAATATAATGTACACGTAAATATAAAACTAGTCAAGGATTTAACATAAAATAGTTGTTTATATATTTAGCAATATATTCAAACTAAGGGTTTAAAACTAAATATATAAATTTATTTAAAGTTACGGAGTTAAAACATAATATTGCTTATAATAACGAGTGTAAAGAGAATAGATTATACAATTAAAAAGTGTAAGCATATCTTTGTTTGTAAATACAAGTGACATTTATCTTTTCAATTCGAGTTAGAATTTTATACAACATTATGTATTAGAAAAAGTAAACTAGACTAATACATTTCATTCTACTCTCCAATTCTTCTTTCATCTTCAAATTGAAATTAAGATAGTAAACAAGAAAGAAAAGAAAAAATATAAACCGAAGAAATATTAAAAACTGAAAACATTTTAAAAGGAAAATAAAAATTGGAAGTTCAATTCAAAGGCCTGAAATAAATTCTGAAGCAAAAGCAAGCATCGAAGAAAACTGGAAATTTGAAAATCTGAAAATCAAAGCAGTAAAACTATTTCAAAATCTGAAGCATTCCAAAGCAAAGATTTCAACAATCAAGCTTCAGGTTGAATGCAACTTCCAGATCAAGCATGAAAATAATTTCAGATAGATCAGGCAACTCAAACAACCCAAGATCAAGTTAACTCGGTAGTAAATCAAGAAAATCCAGATTTCAGATCAAAACAGGTTCTCTGTTTTTCATTGACCAAGGTGAGCAAACTAGGCCTGAATACACTTTTATGTCTTGATGTTGTGATTGATTCTTTAATTAAAATAGTGGATAACGTTTTACTTTTATAAAATTATGTATGCATGTGTGTATCTGAAAATGTTTAGGCATATGTTCTCCTTTGTTTAAAGTTGCAGATTCAAACTCACTAGAAATAAATTAGTATCTTCCCATCTAAATGAATTTGAGCTAAATTTTATGAAAGGAATATGTTTGTATCAATAAACATTAATCAAAGGAAAAAATTATTAAAAAGGAAATATAGCTAAACTTTGCTGGAACTAGGATGACAGAGGAAAAAGAAAAAAATAAATTCAAGCTAAAAATTTGATTTTTAAATTGGCAAGTTTTGATCATATAGATTTATTCATATTCCAAAAAAATGAATTTAGAAAGTCGTTTCACAGTTTTTAAGTTAGTAATGATCGAGAAATTCTTAGATGAACAGAAATTATATTTTGATCAAATTTTGGAAATCGGTGGCATGATTGGTCTTGTGGTTGGACTTGAAGCATGCTTGTAGACTAATGATTATCAAAAAAATGGTGGAATAAATCCTAGATCGCCAGAGATGATGGACAATTGAAAGATAGGGTTTTAGAACCTCGTTTGAATGATGTTGCATTCGTGGTCACTACGCTGTCAAAAGAAGACCGGACTTCACCGCAGGGTTTGCAGTCGAAGCTTGAGACCATGGCGCAGCTTCAGGTGAAATCGCATGGCCTCCGATGATCGGAGATGGGAGCACGGGGAAGTTTGGGTGATCGAACTTTTGTTCCAGGTTTAGGCCTAAATGCTTGATTTGATTTCGAGTTGTTTTTGAAATTTTGAAGATCGTAATCAAGTTTGAGTTGATCGTCGACATGCTGGCGTCAGCGAGATTGACTGGAATTCGCCACAACGTTCGTGCACGTGCACGGTTATGGTATTGTCCAGATTTATTTGTGATTTGGGGAAGATGAAGTATTCTAGGGGAATTGCTCGGGTAGATGATGGTTCGACTCGAGTTGATGCTCGGGTTCGTTTTCGTGGTTACTACTATGACAATTTTTAGAATTTTTAAGTTTTAAAATAAAGGAAAAGAAAACACACAAGATAACTTGAAGTAAATAATGACTTTGCTCGGGAAGATTTAAATTTTCTCGGGATTTTGTGATTTCTCCTCGGGTCTGGAATTTGATATAAAAACAGTTTTAAACTTTAAAAACAAAATCAAGTTTTACTTAATACAATTTTGTTTAAACTAATTCTTTTGTAAATAATGAAGATTTACCTATGTTTTAAATTTGTTAAAGTTTTTCAAATAAAAATTGTTTCAAATTAATTAAGTTTAAAGTGTTTAATCTATATCACTGTTATTTTAAAAGTTTTATTTTTAAATAAACTTAATGTTATAATTAATTAAAGATGAAATGCTTTTGTTATATAAAACATTAATTTAATGAATGTATGTAATTAAGGTATGACTACTTAGTGTAATCAATTACTTAATGGTAATAAGGGGTAATTACTTGGCGTAATTACATTAAAGGATAATTGATTTATGTGATGAAGTAATTAAAAAACTAATTACTTAAAGATAATTACTTAATTAAAAGTAATTAATTAATGATTAAAGATAATTAATTAAATGATTAATTTGGGAATAATTAATTAATTTAAGGTCAAATTAATTAATGAAAGTGATAAAAGGATGATGTATTAATTGAAGGTTTACTTCCTTAATTATTTAAAGGACAATTAATTTGTGTGATTAGTTAATCAAGGAAATTAATTTGGGAATAATAGATTAAAGGATAATTAAATAATTAAGGGGTTAATCCATTTATTATTAATGGTTAATTAATAAATGATTTAAGGATGATTAATTAAGACGATTGTGATTAATTTATGTTAATTAACCAGGATTAGTAATCGATCTGATTTGAAATTATCAGATAACTAATTTATCTTCCTTATGGATGACTGCACTCTATTGAGCTGTTGTGAATCGTTTGATATCTCTACTATGTAATGCTGTGTGATGGATTGATATATTTGATATGTGATGTGATGTTATGTAATATGAAATACTTTGTGCTAAGCTATTATATCTGTGATGAATATACTGATGTATGTATATGAAAACCCCTTAGCCCGAAAAATGACATTTGAATTTCGATGCGACAGGGAGTGGGATTTCAGTTTGTTATCCGAAACCCACATCGAATCGTAATGATGAATCTTTGTGATTGATAAATTTGCTTTATCTATGAATCTGTGAATGAAAATAAGCGTTATGGGTTATACCGCTTATCGATATTGATATGATTGAATCTGTGATGATTGATGTTGTGCGCTATTGTGTAAAGACCCCTGGACCACACCTTATACACACAATATGAATTGCACGAGGAAATTGGTTAAGTCATAGATTTTTGAAATAATTTTTAAAATTTAATTTTTAAAATCCAAATGGTTTTGGAAATGGATTGGGTTTAAAGTGAAAAGCTTTTGAAAAGAAATTTCAAAGATAAAAGTTATTTTGAATAACTTGATTTAGTTTTGAAATTTGATTCAAATTAGAATTCAAAATTTGAAATTGGATTCTATGTTTTGGGAACTATGGTTTAGAAAGGGTATACAAGTTATATAGGTTTTAAACCATTTTAAAAATATTGTTTTGGGAATTTAAATTTAACCCAAGATTTAAGGGCTTTAACTCGTGCAACTGTAATCGAATTTTTCCGAGACGAAAACTATTTGTTTTCAATTAATAATGGCTTTCATATAAGGAAAGGGTTTTCAATTTGTGTTGAAAGATTTCAAATCTAATTGAAATAGTTTTGAAAACTGCTAACTAATCTTTGTGAAAGATAGTCAAACCTTGATTTGAAATTGAAGAACATTTTAAATGGTGTATCTCTTGTATAAAAGATTTGTAATGGAATTGTTTTGTGGAAATGATTTTGAAAGCTATGAATTGAATCTTAGATTTAAAGATTGGATGAGTTAATCTGATTTGAAAAGGAAATCGTTTTGAAAGGCTATGAATGAATCTTTGTTAAAGATTGGTGAAGTTTATTTTCAAATTGAAAGGGATCTGAAAAGCGTATCTTTTGTATAAAGGATTTGAATTGGAAAGATATTAATGAATCTTTGTGAAAGATTGGTAAACTTTGTGAACTTTGTAAAATTTGTGAAGTGAATCTTCTGTTCAAAAATATTTGTAAATGGTAATTTGTTTAACCATTTGAAAGAAAAGTTTTGGGTAATAAGTTGCGACTTAACTGAGATCCCATATCCATATGTTTTTAAATATTGCGCTCACTATTCGGTTTAGCCGGGAGAGGACTTTGTGTCATATAACCCATTTGAATAATGATACGACGATATGGATAACATTTGAAGACCGGTGATGAAGAACGGATATTTTCGAAAACGAAAGGATTTCTTGTCGAATGTCTCAGTATCGGCTTATCCCCGGTATAGAAATTTGAGCACCCATTATGATGGGGAGTCCGGATGTGATTAGGAATTATCCGGATGTGCAAGGGCTTCTTTATGAAGTGCCTTCGGTTCCGTTCGATCCCGGAACGGGCTTGTATGGATGTGTGTCTGAAGTTACACTTTGAGATGTAAAATCGGTTTCTATCAAATATATTTCTGTTGGTGGCGGAGAATTTATTCTCTTATCTTAACACCCTTCTCTGAGACGTACGAGCTCAGAGGTTATGTAGTTGATGGTTACTAGTGATACATTCCCAATTTGGTAATGTGGCGTACGACGTGCTGCTGATCATTTGTTGATCAAAGCATGGCTTTTGTGAAGAGAATAGCTTTGTGGACGAGACTTCATCGAGCCTCACACCCCGGAATGATCGAAACAGGAAGAATGCAGCAAGGTTATAGGGGGTAGCGCCCCTTAGGGTATGTTCATTTCCTTATGGATAGAGGTGGTATCATGGTATGGAGCCCAGATACTTAACCTATGTGGTTGCTGCAAATTTATTATTTTATGGTTGTTGGTATTAAGGATCCTCGGATAAAGATTGTTCACAACCGAGGAATGGCATACTCATGTCAGTAGTTACCTATTTTTGCAGAGGTAACCCAACCTTGTGTTGGCAGAGATCCGGTTAGGTTCTCGGGGCATCCCTCCAGAGCAGTGCAGTTAATGCGCTCGGCAGTTCATAGCGGTGGAGATGCAAAAAGTCATACCAGGGATACAGCGAGGATATAGCGAGATATAGAGGATGACCCTAAAATATCATATAAAACTTGTATTTAATGTTTTTACAAATATATAAATGGTAAATAAATGAAAAAATATCATTCAATCGAATTATAATTAATAAATAAATAGTTTTAAATAAAAACGTGTGTGAATATGCTTTAAATAACCGTAAAATTGTTATATAACATAACTGAATTTAGTAGAATATTAAAGTATTTTCATTTCTGAAAATATATTAAAAATTAAATCAAATAAATTAGTTTCATAGTTTTTATAATGTATAAATGCAATTTTTCAATTCATTTTATTAAAGAAGATATAGCGGAAATAGCGGAATATAGCGGGAATAACGGGATATAGCAGAAATAGCAGGGCTTAAAGAAGAAAGGTTATATTTTGAGGCTACACGGAAAAATCGTAGCGGTAGAAACCCGCTGTGAGATATAGCGGGATTATAGCAGGGTAATAGCGGGGCATTAACTACACAGCTCCAAAGGCGTACCCATGTGGCCCAGGAAGTTCTTTTGCCTGACCATTTGTTGGAAATCCAATTACCAATACGCGCCTTGTATGGTTTTAGTTGTAGAACCTGCCATCTAATATGGTAGCTATAGTAGGCATACGATAATGGTACGTATGCTGGCTAAGATTAATATTATACTTGCAAATGTTTTCTGCACTATGCACTAATGATAATATTAAAAAGATTTTGCTTATTAAGCATATTTGACTATCATAAAGAGAAATCTCCTCCGAGTGTGCGATTGCATTTGTGTATGTCGGGAGGCCTTATGGTAGTTTTGCTTTCCAAAAAGCATTCCGGATTTCAATTTAAATTCTTTTGTTGTTCTTAAAAGATAAAATGTTTTTGTTTGCTGATACCAGTCCCATGGCTGACACGGAGTGTATTGTTCCCTTCCTAAACTCTGGATGCCCACAATTTTCCACATGGGCAGTCTAGAGTTGGGTTTTTCAGATAGTAGAAATCGATTCGGTAGCTTTCAGCTTTTTCTTTGGTATTCTTTGGAGATTTTGAATATTTAAGTCGTTGGTTAGAACGATTGACCCTGCTTAGCTTGCTGCACCTTGATGGTGGTTCGAGCTATCTATGGAGATTGCTGATATTAGTCTCTCTTCTGGAATTTCAAGTTCTAGTTGTTTCCGCTGCTAGTTCATTGGGTTTTCTGCTGTAGCATTTCTTTGTATCTCTGATATTGATCATTGTTGTATATTTGGATATTGTATTCATTGGAGTTATATATGATATCATTCATTTCTTTTCGGCTATGTTGTTATACTTAATGTGTTATAAGCTCCGACAAACCAGATTCGACGTTTGTATCTACGGCATTGGAATACGAGTGTCGTATTCGGTGCCGATTTTCAAAGGTCGAGTCAGGGTCGCTACAATAAACTATAAGGGATCAATTGAAAAATCTTGATTCTCTGTGTATCCGAACACTAGCCCATAGCTGACACTAGATCCCTTCAATGATCTAGGGTATATAGATCCCTTCAACAATTCGGGGGTAATAGTCAGAGTACCCAATGAGCATCCTCACAATGACCCTGCGTAGTGGTATATTTGAAAATACTACGAATATCAACGATCCTTTAACAAATGTATTCGGGTCCTTCGTTGCTCCATCCATTTCCATTCATCATCATAGAACCGTTCAATGTTACATTTTCCATGATAGAACCCGTTAACGTTCTACCCACGAGTTCCCTTCCATGAAACCACCCTGGTGGATCATCATCATTAAAACTTCATCAACATCGAGCCGTCATCATCAGAACACTTTTGGACATCCACATCGATCGTAGAATTTGCAATCAAAGTTCTAAAGCCATTACATCAAAGAATCACTCGTTTGCCTCGTCATCTTATCATTGATCTGCATTATGTTGTCGCCATTAAGATCGAACCTGAATGATCGAACAAATGCACATGCACGTACATTGAGACACAATGCACATGCCTCAAGACAACGCATCATTTCTCCGTCAACTAACATGATCAATATCGACCATGACCCGAAGCCACTTCATTGAAGATCCAAAGATTTGCTTATTACCGATCATATCTCCTGCTCGTAAAATTTAGCTAATTCTACAAAACTCCTTTGCTATATTTTCCTCAAGTCTAATACAAAGCACATTAGCTAAAAACCTGAAGTAACCCCTACCCGGACTCGAACCATTGCCAACCCGACCAATTTTTATTTTCACCAATCAAAGTTTGATTCCTACCGATTAGTTTTGACGGTCAAATTTTGAGACACCAGATCTACTCCGAATCTCCTAAATTTTTTGAGTAGATCCCCCATGACCTCAAGCAAGTTATATCTAAATTTCATCATATTTCGAGCACTTTGGTGTCATTTGCACAAAATGACCTATCATATTCCTAACTATCTAAAAAAACAAGCAAACATACCAAAACAACTCATCCAAAAATCAATCATCATTCATATCATTCAAACAACATATTCATATCATCCAAACATAATTTCATAGCATAAATCACATTAGATCTAGTTTTCTAAAAAGTAACAACTATGATGGGAAAATGGTGTAAATCATATCAAGATTCAAATCTATCTTATTAAACATGGTTATTAGGTATTGTTGATATTGGATCAAACTTTTAAAGGTCATTTAACTGCGTAGATCAAGTTAAAATTGATAATTGGACTATATTGTATGCATAAAATAGTGAAATAACCAATGTTACTCACTTAGCATTGAATAATTTCCCTAAATCGAAGATAAACATCAGTTGCATGGATTCCAAGGTGGCAAAGTAGTAGATATAAGATTTTCTCTTTCTAATTACCTTTTAATAATGATTTTTGCATAATTATAGTATGAAAAAGAGGAGCATTTTGATGGAAAATGGATTATTGGAGGTTTAGATTTGTTTTGGAAATAGGAAAAGTGATTAGATCTGTCCAATCTTCTCCTATTCGGGAAAAGTTCAGGAATGGGTTAGTAGGCTTAAGTATGGGTTGAATTCATTACCCACTAATATAGGCAATAGCAATCTAAACATAAAAGGTTGTACATCCTAAATAGTGAGTTTTTTTCTCCTAATTTGATCACTCTACCAAGAGAGAAATCATCATCTTAATCTAGTGGAAGTGGTTTTAGATCGTAGTTCATCTTCTATTAAAAGTTATGGGCTTCAAAAAAATTTCGGGGTCAAAACTAGGCTATAAAATTGTTAAGGATGGAAAATGTCCCTAATAGTATTTATCAAAGTTATAGAGTCATACAACCTCATATGAGTTAAAGAGAGTAATATTTTACAATCCTTCGATGCATAAAATACGGATCGTTACACGCTTTGAGAATGAAGTGTAATTAAGTTATGATTTTTTTATTTGGATATTATTTCTTATGTGATTTGTTTATTATGGATTCTTTAAGATATAGTATTATCTTGGGAATGGACTAGCTCGAGCATTATCAAGCTTGGTTATTCTGTGTGGATTAGGTAATTACTCTCTACCATCCAATCACTCAGAACGAGTTCTTATAGCTCTAGAGCGAGCAATTGCAATTTAAGTCATTCTTTATTTTCCTTGGAATCTAAGGAAGAATAAATAAAGCAGATTCCAATGGTTAGAGGTTTTTCAAATATTTTTTAGTAGTTATAGTTTACCTCCTCGTGGAGCAGTTGAATTCAGGATAGACCTAAAACCTAACACTAACCATTTGGTAGACCATGTAACTAAATGCGCCCTAGTGAGATGTAAGAGTTAAGATCTTAGATAGAGGATCTTAAGTAGAAGAATTTGGTTAGGGAAAGTAGTTCTCCTTCGAATGCATCAACCTTATTTGTTAAAAAAGCAGATGGATCTCTTCACCTTTGTATATATCAAAGAAAACTGATTGAATTAGAATTAAGAATATTACCAAGCATAGGTGATCTCTTCGGCCAACTGAGTGGTGCAAAGGTATTCTCACAACTCGATATGGCCACGTGTTTCATCATTTTTGAGTTACGAAAGATAGTATCTCATTCATAGCATTTCAAACTAGTTATGGTTCTTATAAAATGTCATTTGGATAAATGAATGCACTAGCTTACTTAACGATCTAATGAATCAAGTGTTCAGAAGTTATTTGGATAAGTTTGTTATAGTTTTTATTGATAATTTTCTTGTGTTTCCGAAATCAGTAGAAGAACATGTTATTCATCTGAAGATGGCGTTAAAGACCCCAAGAACACACAAACTCAAACCTAATTCTCGAAATGTCACTCTTGCAGAAGGAAGTAATTTTTTACGACATATAATCTTTAAGAAAAAAATTTCATTTGATCGAGCCAAAGTCAAAGCTAAGAAAAAGTGGAAGCATTTCGAGTCTGTAACTAAAATCAAAAGTTTCTTGGGATTAGTAGGATATTATAGAAGATTTATAAAAGACTTTTCCAAGATAACGGCTCCAATAACTAATATAACGAAGAAAAGAGTTAAATTTGTCTGATTGCACATATACGAAGGAGCATACCATAAATTGAACGGCTGCTTTTTATCTCCAATATTAATAGTTCTAGAATAAATCAAGTTTTGATAGTATGCACATATGCTTATGGAACAAGACTTGGTGCTGTGTCGATGCAACAAGATAGAGTTTTAGCCTATGCATCTAGACAACTCAAACCTAATGAAGTAAGAACGTAACGCTGATCTTGAGTTAGCGACCATGATGTTTGCTTTGAAACTTTGGAAACATTATTTGTTACGAGAAATATTTTTTGTACATAGAACATAAATCACTTAAATATTTATTCTCCTAAAATAATTTAAATATGCGGCAGTTGTGATGAATTGGATTTTTAGTTGCACATGGTCTGGAGATTCAGTATACTCCCAATGAAGGAAATAATTTAATTGATGCTCTCACTAGGAAGCATCAAGTGATCGTAGCAATGACATTAGTAGAATGGAAGGAGCAAGAAGTTGTAACGACCCATAAATTTTAACGGTTTTAGTAACGTATTAATTGAAATTTTATGGGATTTTAAATGATAAAATTTTGAAATAGAAATTTGATATTTGGAATATGTCTAGTTAAACATAGCAACTGGTAAATTTTCGTCCGAAAATATGAAAGTTTATTTCGCGCGTAAATTTACTTCAATTTAATCAGTTAAAAGCGACGAAAATAAATGTTTTCGGAACTAAAATATTTTTACATAGAAAAATTCTAAAACATCTTTTGAGCAAGTTGTCAGTTTGTCGTTTTTTCAAATTCGGACATCTTTGGCTCCGTCGATCTTAATTTTCGGCGATTTTTACGCATTTTCCGCTGGTAGAAATTTTGAATTTTTATAATTCGATCGTGCCACTGATAATTTTATACCGTTTTGATTGTCTCGTCGCGCCGATCTCTATGGAATATTAAATTCTATGTTTCGATGGCGGGTGCACGACAGAATCTGTGAAACGGTACTCATTTCGGTTCGTATCTTTGGTTTCCTTGTCCATTCATTTTTCACCGTAAACCCAATAGCTACAACTTTTATTATTCTTGGTACTCACGTACGCATGCGTTTGGTTGCCCTTTTCATTTTGATATTTGGTCCAATTTTTTTTATATTCTTCTGTTGCACTGGAAATTGATAATACATCAGAGCATGTTTACTTGAGACACTACCCCTTTTCTTGCTCTCGTTCCTTCACTATGTCATTCTTCCTTCTCTTTGTCTGTTCCATTTTTTTTTTTTAAAAAAAAAGACATATTGAGTGAGCCTTCTTTCCACCCTCCACCTCCACGCACAGGACCACGCCCACCGTCACCGCTCTACGTGTCTTCTCTCCCCTTACATCTATTCGCCTTAACTACCGCAGCCACACCCGAGCTCGGCCCACTTTCCGCCGCCTAGCAACGCGAACCACCACCCCACGGCCACGCAAGCTGTAACGACCCGTTAAATTAATAATATTAAATGAATTGAATTAATATAATTTCTAATCTAATCTAATTTAGAATAAATGTAGAAATTTGGTATAGTAGTTGTAATTTAGTGTAACAATAAAATTTTATGACAATAGATTTGGATAATATAATTTGTCACTTTTTGTTAAAAAGTAAATTATAAGAAATCAATAAATGTTGAATTGAAAATATTAATAAAAATATTAACTAAAATGAGATTCATTAATATAAAATCAGTAGTGAAGAGGTTACCTTTGGTTGTAATAAAGGTGAATTCTATTAGTGGATGTCAACACTTAATAAAATTTATTTAGAATAAAAAGGTTTCAAATGCATGTTTGCATTGAATATGTAATTGATGGATTAAGGGTAAGTAATTAGAATTTAATCCTATAAGATTTGGAACTAAATGTATGAAGATAATTTGGTAGAAATAATTAATTAACCTCTTAATTGTGCATACCCAATATAATATAAATAACAACAGGACTAGAACTTGATTTGCCTAGGTATGTATATAGGTTTATAAACTATAACCAAGTGAGAAATTTGGTAGTAAATAGGGGATAAGTTGACTAAGGCAATTAGTAATTTAATAAATGAATGCATAGTAAGTAAGTGGAAATGTATGCATAAAAATATTTTCATATATGGGATAATTACAAAAGTTTATCCATTTATCTAATGTATATAATTGAATCTAAATTTAGGGCAACATTTTGTTATTGATGGTATAAGTGAATTTGAATAAAAAGGGTAAAAATTATGTAGATTTAACATGTATTGAGTATATAGCTAAGAAGGGCATTCGATGTAAATGAATCTAAATTAATGTGTCTAGTCAATAAAGGAGAACTTTAAGGGAATAAATATAAATGAATGTATTTGGGGAATGGAGTCCTTTTATATGTTGAATAGTATAACGTTGTTATTAAGAATGAACGTTACTTTAGTAATTATTAATATGGTAACGGAAGAGTGTATAAATTTAATAGTAACGTAAAAACGTATTGTAAGATAATAATTAAGTGTAGACTTATAAAATATATTTATGACAACAAATTTTGTAAGTTATTTATTCTATTAGTTGTTAAGTTTTATTTATGTGTAAGTTAACAATATTACAATTCAATTGAATACAGTAATTTATGCAAACAAAGGATGAACATTTGGAAGTATTACTGTAGTGATATATATATAAGAAACGGTAACTTTGTAGTTGGGGAATAATTGATTTATTTGTGAGTTGTAATCAAATAGAGTCAAATTTATTAGAATTTATTGCAATTTATGGGATTAATTGCAGTAACCTTTGAAGATTTATTCACTAAAATAATTGACGATGGAAATTATATGTAAATTTGCTTTTAGTTAATATAAAATATCCAGAGGGCTAGAAATGATACAAATCTACTAGTTTAGAAATTTACAATAAAAAGTGGTAAGTAATTTTTCTAAATATTTAGATAGTAGGAAGATGTAGATTTAAATGGAATTTATTATTTAACTATTTCATAAGTTGAGATCTAAGTTTAGAATTGAGATTTTTAATGTATAGATATTGAGCCAATGTTAGTTTCATTAAATTGACATCAATAACCTTGAATAATAGAAAGAAAGTGAATTTAATAAATTTAATCAAACTTATAATGTTGAATTTATTAAAATTGGAATTAATATTGAAGTTAAGAATTTACATTTGAATTGATGAATAGAACAACTATTGACACTTAAATTGTTTAGAATTGGAGTAAATAGTTAAGAAAATTTAAATGGAGAAAATTTGGTCAAATTTTGAATTTAGATGTAAAAATTGGATTTTTATAATTTATTAAATTTATTTAATGAATATTAAAAATAGCCATTTTGGCCACGGACTCGGATTTCGATGAAACCAGTTTCATCGGATCCGTATCGGTGAATTATTATAGGGTTTCAAGTTTCGTATCGATCGGACTTGTCGTTTGATCGTACGGGCGTGAAACGCCTTGAAATCAATTTTAATAAAATCAATTTGAAATCAATTTGGAAATCTTGTTTTCAGCATAACTTCTTCATACGATCAAATTTGGACGTGAAACTTTTTCCATCGCGTTCAGGATATTTTAAATTACCTATCTGGATATATGGGTTTGATAAATTTCGTTCCGGGGTCAGAACGGGCTTTTTGGGCCAACTACCGTTTAGCGCGTTCGTTATCCGTACCCACCTAGCCTTCTTCTATTTGTCTATATATATGCGATCATAAACCCTAGCCTCCTTCCTATTGTCATTTGGCTGTACGTACATTTTTCTTCATCTCTTTCTCAACTCCTCCTTCTAATGGCAGAAAAAAAACCTAATTCTCAAATTCCAAAAAAATAATTTCAATTTCAAAAAAAAAAAAAATTGCGGATCTGCAGTAGCTTCTGGTCGCGCTTCGGGTTTCAGGGGAGAAAACCCTAGAGCAACTTCGGGTCAGGAAGAAAATGACTCGGGTCGCTCCGGGTCGTTTTGGCGAAAACTCCAAGCAAGCACCGGGGAATTGAGGCGGCGCACCGAAGTCGACCCAGGACCATAATTTTTCATTTTTCAAATTTTCATAACTTTTGCATACGAGCTCGGATTCGCGCGCGGTTTGTTTTGATGGGATCGTATCGGAATTTCTGACGTTTTGGCACTAATTTGAATGAATTTGGAGACTATCCAATTTTTGGGTTTAAATTGGATTTGAATTCGATTTAAATTCCAAAGGTGAGTGTTTAAACCCACTCACAACTACTAGAAGCTTTTATGTTTGTTAAATTAATTTTAGAAATGAATAGAAATTTATTTATGAGTATTTGGCATGTTTATTTCACTCATATTTGTTGAATTGCATTTATTAAATTTAACTTTTAATTTAATTTATTTATTGCGTATTAATTGATAGTTAGAATTTATTTGTTTGCCTATAAACTGCTAGTTAACAGTTATATAGATTATTACTGAATATAAACTGTTAGATTAATAGCTGTTAAATTTAATTTGAATAAAATTGCCAGTCATTACCTGTTATATATTATCAAATATAAATTATTATTGATTGATATTGCTTGATGATTGTGTTTGGATGATGGGTGATGTTGATGGATGTTTTATTGTATATCATTAAACTGCAAGTCATCATGCATTTTATTTTTTCGGGATTGTGGTTTGAAATGATATACAACCGCAAAATTTTATTTTAAATTGCGGATTGAAATGATAAATATCCGTATCACTTGACCATAGGATAGAAATTTTTTTACAGGCACCGTGGTCTATATATAAATTATTTTAAAGTGATTTTTATGGTTTGGATGAGATACGGTTATTAAAATTTAGTTTTGATATTTTATAAATATTATTCTTCTATATATATATACATATGAAAGTTAATTTTTGAATTTGTGCTTTGTATAAATCCGTTAAATAAAAATGAAAAAAAAATTTAGGAATGGATTTGATAATTTATAATATATGTTAAGTTTGGAAGTTTTAAAGATGTGATATTTATAAACTGAATTTTCCTAAATAAATCTAAAAAGGAATATTCTAGTATAAAAAAATTTGAGAAAATATTTAATTACTAGAATTGGAGTTTTATTTATGGATTTGATGTGAATATTCAAGACTAAATAATAAACCATTAAATTTGTTGAAGGAATAAATTCCAACTTTAGTTTTGAAATATTAATACCCCAAATGGATATACATATATATATATATATATATATAGAAATTGAAGGGGTTTTGGAACTTGAAGTGATATTTAAATTTTGGTTTAAAACTTTAAATAAAGAAATATATTTGTAAAGTCATGGGAATTTATTTTTCCTTACAAAGTAACTTTAAAGTTAAACCATTTATTCTATATACCGTTGAATATCCCAACCATTTAAGTTTTAGAGTTATGGGTTTAAAGTATAATTTTCGAAATATTATGTTTTGAAAGTATATTTCAAATATTTGGTTTCCAGATATTATAAATTTTAAAGCAGTATGGTTTTGGAAAAGAATTATATTTGGATAAAATGATATCATATTGTTTTGGGTTTTAAAATGATATCGTATTCATAGTTTGGAAATGGAAAATTCTATTCTGCTTTTAAAGTATAAACTTTTTTCAAAATGACCGCGGTGTTATAATAACGATGGGTTGGCAAAGAGACCGGTATCGGATATGGACATACTCTCTGTCGATGCCGAAAACCACTTTGACTAACCGTGTACGCGGTGGAGATTTCAGAATGAAGTATGTGGTGGCGACGTTTCCTGTAAGGTAAATACGTGGACCCGACTCCCATGAGTTGGCATAAGGTGGCTAAAACAGGAGCGATTCTCAGGCCAATGAGGTCATTCCTCTGATCGGACCCTCGTCTTCGATATTATACTTTTATTTTGGATTGATTCAGTGGCCACTTCTATATTTTGATTTTGGGGAGTTAGTCCGAGGTGGGCGGTAACTGCGGCTACGCGTTTCCACCAGCCTGGATAGCAATTGGTATATCTACCCTGGCATTGCCTAGTTGTGCCGTGTCACCTACTATACCGAGCCTTTACTACGAGTTTCTATTTGTGTCATACCTATGGAGTATCCTCTGGTAGCCTCCCGATCAGGAGGTATTACGGTACTGTATAGACTATTGGCATTTTACGTGTTAAGGTGGAAAATGTAAAGCCTTAACGCTATTTAAAAGTAAGTTTATTTTATAAATAGACACTATTATAATAGCGCAATATACTACATAGTAAATAGTTTAACGGATCCTTAGGAGATGTAAATCCCGAACATCTCTTGAGTTAATGTACTCATATTTATTTCTGTTAATTTAACTCACATAAGATCTTTTAGTCTGACTCGAGTGTTTTTGTCTTTTCAAATTCGCTCGGGTCAGTCCGAGCGTTTCAGGATCGAAGACTTTAGCTTTGGAGGACGAAGACAAAGAATCCGTATTATTATTATTTATAGTATTGCACCACACTCATACTGTTCCGCTGCATTGATTGTATTGGTATGTGTAACTCTGATATTTATTGTATAAAGCAAATCAAGTGTTTGTAAACTGTTTGAACTGTATATTTATTATTATATTTTATCCTTCCGCTGTGAGATTCTGTTTTGTTTTTATTTCTTCTCTGTTTTTCTTATTTACCCCATAACAATCCGCCCTTGCGTATGCTTTGAATTGACACGTGTGTCGGTTTAAAGTGTGCGAAAAGGCGGGATGTTACAGTTGGTATCAAAGCTTTGGTTTAGCGATAAACCTTGGTTTTGTGGGGTTTGACTCTTTGTTAATGGGGTAGTAATACCCTATGGGAGTCGCTGAGTGTATATATATGAGAGAGCGTATTTGTTAGTTTTATAAAAAGATTTTAATATTATGTTACTCTGTTCCGTTTTGTATTTATAAATTCTGGTTGATGCATGGGACGCTATGTCATCAATAGGGATTTCTAAACACTTAATAGGACAGACCGACATAATATTTGTTTTTAACATGGGTGAATGAAATAATTTTGCCTATTATATTTTCTATATATAAAAATATTTTTATAAAGATATATTTTGGTTGCTATAGTTGGGTGTTAGGTAATAAAAATATTTGTAATGAATTAAAGCTAAGTTGAATTTTAATAAATCAAATTGGAGATTTTAGAACTTAAGTCCGGGATTTTTGAAATCTTCTTTCAAAGGATTTATGAAATATAATGATTTGGTTTATAAATATTTTCTTATATAAATATTTAGTATAATTCGAAAGAATTGGTTTAAAGAGGATTTTGAAGAAAATAAGTTTGTACTTTCCTCTCTGTCGCTGGAAAATAATTTCAGTGATGACGGCCGCATCATCGACTTTCATTTTCGAGTTTCGAAGGGAAAGGCCACTGTAGTAAATTCTACTGCAGATTTGTTTTGAAATTATTTAAAATTTTAATTATTTAAAGGTAATTAGAGATATAAAAGTTGTAAGAAATTAATTATCTATTATTTTAAAGAAATTTTGGAATTTGACCCGGTATTAATTCTTGAATTTCCATTAATTAGTTGTAAAATTTAGGTTAGTGAAATAAAAGAAGTAATCAATGAATTAAAAGAGTTGAGATTAAACTTGCATAAGTTCTTTTGCTTTTTCTTTAACATAAATAACTTACCAAGTATAAAAAGTTGAAATGTAAATTAAGAGTGGAATAGAATATTATGCAAGTAGAATTTTGGAAAAAAATGAAGTATTCAATAAATTACTGTTATAAATAAGAATTTAATGGTATTAACTTAAGTGATGATTGGAATTTTACTAAAATTAAAGGTTGTATTATTAATAGGTGATTTTAACCTTAAGAAAGTTAAAATGAAATTCCTTAATTTATAAAGTTTGATTGTAGGGTTATTAACTTAAGTATGCTTTAATTCCCCCTATTCTAATATAATAGAAAGTAGGAAAAATATAAATGACTGCAATCCATAGTTAATGAATGAGTAAAATCTTTCACTTATAGGAATGCAAGTTATAAGGTTAATAAATTAAGTGTAAGTAGAGGGTTACTGTAATTAAATATAATGGAAACTTCAACATTAAATAAATGAATGAGATTAAAGGTAAGTTGAAATTGTAACTTAAAAACAAATATATATTAATTAAAGGAATGGAGAAGAAACTTGTAAATTTTCACTTACATTCTTAAAACATACATAACTTACCATATAATAAAAAGTTGCAATGTTAGTAGGAAAATGAAAGGGGAAATCTTACAAGTGAAGAGTAAGGTAATAAAGGTATTCTATTAATTTGCTATTATTAATGAGAATTAATTGTATAGACTTAAGTTAAATTGGAAATTTTACTATAAGTAAAGGTAGATGATAGAAACTTTAGTAAATAAATTGGAATACAAATATAATGAATTTTTTGATAAATGGAAAATGAAAATTTGTAAGAAATAAAGAAATCACTCCATAAATGAAAGAAAGAAAATCAAACCATTGAAGCATGAGATAAATGTATAATAAATAAATTTGGGTGTTGGTTTGAATTGTGTTGTTTGATTTATGTTGTTGGGTAAGAAATTTGAAGTGGTTAAATGAATAAGTATCTATCTTTGTTCCATCTAAGACTGTTGAGTAAAGGATGCACTTGATAGTTAATTTCATTTCATACAAATTTCAAGTTTGAACCCAAACAACTATTTGTTTGATGGATTAAATGGTTGCTTTGTTTGTGTATGTATGTTGTTTGTAAGGTTGATGGTTGTTGAATTGTTTGGTCGATTAATGATTGAATCCACTTGAATAGTTCACCTTAAAATAAATATTTAACCTTTTAGATTATATAAGTGAATACAGGTGATGGAAGCAACTGCTACTGCTTTTGGTTCCAAAATAATAAGCGTATATTGCCCGACAAATAGGTACGTTTTCGGATTACGTTTAAAGCTCTATTTTTCCCGTGTTGGGATATAGTATTTTGATAATATATGTAATATATTTGTATATTTTGATATTATATTTTCTCCCGAGCCTCACCGTACAAAGGAGACTCTGCCAAAATTTTCCGTAAATTTTGGACTAAGAATTTTGTGAAAATATTTTCCCAACTTTAATAATTAAGTATAAAATAATATAATGATTATAAACAGGTATATTTTATTTAAGAAAATAAATTTAGTAAATTATTGTTATAAGTTAATATTTGGAATAAGATGTACTGTTTTATTCTTCCTTCTCCCTTCTTTTTCCTTTTCGGGGAAGAAAAGTTTTGAGTGGGGGAGATTGTAACGACCCGTTAAATTAATAATATTAAATGAATTGAATTAATATAATTTCTAATCTAATCTAATTTAAAATAAATGTAGAAATTTGGTATAGTAGTTGTAATTTAGTGTAACAATAAAATTTTATGACAATAGATTTGGATAATGTAATTTGTCACTTTTTGTTAAAAAGTAAATTATAAGAAATCAATAAATGTTGAATTGAAAATATTAATAAAAATATTAACTAAAATGAGATTCATTAATATAAAATCAGTAGTGAAGAGGTTACCTTTGGTTGTAATAAAGGTGAATTCTATTAGTGGATGTCAACACTTAATAAAATTTATTTAGAATAAAAAGGTTTCAAATGCATGTTTGCATTGAATATGTAATTGATGGATTAAGGGTAAGTAATTAGAATTTAATCCTATAAGATTTGGAACTAAATGTATGAAGATAATTTGGTAGAAATAATTAATTAACCTCTTAATTGTGCATACCCAATATAATATAAATAACAACAGGACTAGAACTTGATTTGCCTAGGTATGTATATAGGTTTATAAACTATAACCAAGTGAGAAATTTGGTAGTAAATAGGGGATAAGTTGACTAAGGCAATTAGTAATTTAATAAATGAATGCATAGTAAGTAAGTGGAAATGTATGCATAAAAATATTTTCATATATGGGATAATTACAAAAGTTTATCCATTTATCTAATGTATATAATTGAATCTAAATTTAGGGCAACATTTTGTTATTGATGGTATAAGTGAATTTGAATAAAAAGGGTAAAAATTATGTAGATTTAACATGTATTGAGTATATAGCTAAGAAGGGCATTCGATGTAAATGAATCTAAATTAATGTGTCTAGTCAATAAAGGAGAACTTTAAGGTAATAAATATAAATGAATGTATTTGGGGAATGGAGTCCTTTTATATGTTGAATAGTATAACGTTGTTATTAAGAATGAACGTTACTTTAGTAATTATTAATATGGTAACGGAAGAGTGTATAAATTTAATAGTAACGTAAAAACGTATTGTAAGATAATAATTAAGTGTAGACTTATAAAATATATTTATGACAACAAATTTTGTAAGTTATTTATTCTATTAGTTGTTAAGTTTTATTTATGTGTAAGTTAACAATATTACAATTCAATTGAATACAGTAATTTATGCAAACAAAGGATGAACATTTGGAAGTATTACTGTAGTGATATATATATAAGAAACGGTAACTTTGTAGTTGGGGAATAATTGATTTATTTGTGAGTTGTAATCAAATAGAGTCAAATTTATTAGAATTTATTGCAATTTATGGGATTAATTGCAGTAACCTTTGAAGATTTATTCACTAAAATAATTGACGATGGAAATTATATGTAAATTTGCTTTTAGTTAATATAAAATATCCAGAGGGCTAGAAATGACACAAATCTACTAGTTTAGAAATTTACAATAAAAAGTGGTAAGTAATTTTTCTAAATATTTAGATAGTAGGAAGATGTAGATTTAGATGGAATTTATTATTTAACTATTTCATAAGTTGAGATCTAAGTTTAGAATTGAGATTTTTAATGTATAGATATTGAGCCAATGTTAGTTTCATTAAATTGACATCAATAACCTTGAATAATAGAAAGAAAGTGAATTTAATAAATTTAATCAAACTTATAATGTTGAATTTATTAAAATTGGAATTAATATTGAAGTTAAGAATTTACATTTGAATTGATGAATAGAACAACTATTAACACTTAAATTGTTTAGAATTGGAGTAAATAGTTAAGAAAATTTAAAGGGAGAAAATTTGGTAAAATTTTGAATTTAGATGTAAAAATTGGATTTTTATAATTTATTAAATTTATTTAATGAATATTAAAAATAGCCATTTTGGCCACGGACTCGGATTTCGATGAAACCAGTTTCATCGGATCCGTATCGGTGAATTATTATAGGGTTTCAAGTTTCGTATCGATCGGACTTGTCGTTTGATCGTACGGGCGTGAAACGCCTTGAAATCAATTTTAATAAAATCAATTTGAAATCAATTTGGAAATCTTGTTTTCAGCATAACTTCTTCATATGATCAAATTTGGACGTGAAACTTTTTCCATCGCGTTCAGGATATTTTAAATTACCTATCTGGATATATGGGTTTGATAAATTTCGTTCCGGGGTCAGAACGGGCTTTTTGGGCCAACTACCGTTTAGCGCGTTCGTTATCCGTACCCACTAGCCTTCTTCTATTTGTCTATATATATGCGATCATAAACCCTAGCCTCCTTCCTATTGTCATTTGGTTGTACGTACATTTTTCTTCATCTCCTTCTCAACTTCTCATTCTAATGGCAGAAAAAAACCTAATTCTCAAATTCCAAAAAAATAATTTCAATTTAAAAAAAAAAAAAAAAATTGCGGATCTGCAGCAGCTTCTGGTCGCGCTTCGGGTTTCAGGGGAGAAAACCCTAGAGCAAGTTCGGGTCAGGAATAAAATGACTCGGGTCGCTCCGGGTCGTTTTGGCGAAAACTCCAAGAAAGCACCGGGGAATTGAGGCGGCGCACCGAAGTCGAACCCGAAGTCGACCTAGGACCAGAATTTTTCATTTTTCAAATTTTCATAACTTTTGCATACGAGCTCGGATTCGCGCGCGGTTTGTTTTGATGGGATCGTATCGGAATTTCTGACTTTTTGGCACTAATTTGAATGAATTTGGAGACTATCCAATTTTTGGGTTTAAATTGGATTTGAATTCGATTTAAATTCCAAAGGTGAGTGTTTAAACCCACTCACAACTACTAGAAGCTTTTATGTTTGTTAAATTAATTTTAGAAATGAATAGAAATTTATTTATGAGTATTTGGCATGTTTATTTCACTCATATTTGTTGAATTGCATTTATTAAATTTAACTGTTGATTTAATTTATTTATTGCGTATTAATTGATAGTTAGAATTTATTTGTTTGCCTATAAACTGCTAGTTAACAGTTATATAGATTATTACTGAATATAAACTGTTAGATTAATAGTTGTTAAATTTAATCTGAATAAAATTGCCAGTCATTACCTGTTATATATTATCAAATATAAATTATTATTGATTGATATTGCTTGATGATTGTGTTTGGATGATAGGTGATGTTGATGGATGTTTTATTGTATATCATTAAACTGCAAGTCATCATGCATTTTATTTTTTCGGGATTGTGGTTTGAAATGATATACAACCGCAAAATTTTATTTTAAATTGCGGATTGAAATGATAAATATCTGTATCACTTGACCATAGGATAGAAAATTTTTTACAGGCACCGTGGTCTATATATAAATTATTTTAAAGTGATTTTTATGGTTTGGATGAGATACGGTTATTAAAATTTAGTTTTGATATTTTATAAATATTATTCTTCTATATATATATATACATATGAAAGTTAATTTTTGAATTTGTGCTTTGTATAAATCCGTTAAATAAAAATGAAAAAAAAAATTTAGGAATGGATTTGATAATTTATAATATATTTTAAGTTTGGAAGTTTTAAAGATGTGATATTTATAAACTGAATTTTCCTAAATAAATCTAAAAAGGAATATTCTAGTATAAAAAAATTTGAGAAAATATTTAATTACTAGAATTGGAGTTTTATTTATGGATTAGATGTGAATATTCAAGACTAAATAATAAACCATTAAATTTGTTGAAGGAATAAATTCTAACTTTAGTTTTGAAATATTAATACCCCAAATGGATATACATATACATATATATATATATATATATATATATAGAAATTGAAGGGGTTTTGGAACTTGAAGTGATATTTAAATTTTGGTTTAAAACTTTAAATAAAGAAATATATTTGTAAAGTCATGGGAATTTATTTTTCCTTACAAAGTAACTTTAAAGTTAAACCATTTATTCTATATACCGTTGAATATCCCAACCATTTAAGTTTTAGAGTTATGGGTTTAAAGTATAATTTCCGAAATATTATGTTTTGAAAGTATATTTCAAATATTTGGTTTCCAGATATTATAAATTTTAAAGCAGTATGGTTTTGGAAAAGAATTATATTTGGATAAAATGATATCATATTGTTTTGGGTTTTAAAATGATATCGTATTCATAGTTTGGAAATGGAAAATTCTATTCTGGTTTTAAAGTATAAACTTTTTTCAAAATGACCGCGGTGTTATAATAACGATGGGTTGGCAAAGAGACCGGGATCGGATATGGACATACTCTCTGTCGATGCCGAAAACCACTTTGACTAACCGTGTACGCGGTGGAGATTCCAGAATGAAGTAGGTGGTGGCGACGTTTCCTGTAAGGTAAATACGTGGACCCGACTCCCGTGAGTTGGCATAAGGTGGCTAAAACAGGAGCGATTCTCAGGCCAATGAGGTCATTCCTCTGATCGGACCCTCCTCTTCGATATTATACTTTGATTTTGGATTGATTCAGTGGCCACTTCTATATTTTGATTTTGGGGAGTTAGTCCGAGATGGGCGGTAACTGCGGCTACGCGTTTCCACCAGCCTGGATAGCAATTGGTATATCTACCCTGGCGTTGCCTAGTTGTGCCGTGTCACCTACCATACCGAGCCTTTACTACGAGTTTCTATTTGTGTCGTACCTATGGAGTATCCTCTGGTAGCCTCCCGATCAGGAGGTATTACGGTACTGTATAGACTATTGGCATTTTACGTGTTAAGGTGGAAAATGTAAAGCCTTAACACTATTTAAAAGTAAGTTTATTTTTTAAATAGACACTATTATAATAGCGCAATATACTACATAGTAAATAGTTTAACGGATCCTTAGGAGATGTAAATCCCGAACATCTCTTGAGTTACTGTACTCATATTCATTTCTGTTAATTTAACTCACATAAGATCTTTTAGTCTGACTCGAGTGTTTTTGTCTTTTCAAATTCGCTCGGGTCAGTCCGAGCGTTTCAGGATCGAAGACTTTAGCTTTGGAGGACGAAGACAAAGAATCCGTATTATTATTATTTATAGTATTGCACCACACTCATACTGTTCCGCTGCATTGATTGTATTGGTATGTGTAACTCTGATATTTATTGTATAAAGCAAATCAAGTGTTTGTAAACTGTTTGAACTGTATATTTATTATTATATTTTATCCTTCCGCTGTGAGATTCTGTTTTGTTTTTATTTCTTCTCTGTTTTTCTTATTTACCCCATAACAATCCGCCCTTGCGTATGCTTTGAATTGACACGTGTGTCGGTTTAAAGTGTGCGAAAAGGCGGGATGTTACACAAGCCCACACATCCTCCTCCTTAAATTCATACACAGCTCACCTTCCTCTCCTCCTTAACTTGCGACCGCCCCTGCCTTCCAACCTCGATAGCAGCAACCACGACCACCCAAGCCGCCACCACTTCCACGAACAATGCCTCCGCCCACATCACCGATACAGCATCCATTCCCCTACCATCGGCTAATCCAAAGCAGCGACCCAATATCCCCGCCGCCTCAGCCGAAGCAACCTGCCACCTTAACAGCAACCCTTTCAACCCATGCTCACGTTACTTCACCACCTTTCTTCCTTTTCACCGCCTCCGCCCACCTAGCCTTCGCCGGCCTCAGCCTCGTCTCCTCATTGTTGCCCTGCCGTGCCTTACTTGCTTTCGGTTGGCTGAGCCTATATGCCTATCTTTGGTATACATAGGTACATAAATATAATATATATGTTATATCCTGTTAGTTGATTCGTCAGCATATATATTATATGAGAATGTTTTGGTTTCTTAACTTTGTTGAAATTATGGTACATATATTTGTTTTGTTGATGATCTGCACATATTCTATGTTTAAAGTTAATGTATGTTATAAAGAAAAAGTTTTAGTACTCTTTGTATATGATGTTTTGTAATTAATCTGGGTGGGGTATAAATGAGAATACTATATTATATTAATTTGTACGTATGTCACTCTCTCTCTCTCTCTCTCTCTCTATATATATATATATATATTTGTAAGTATATACGAAAGCTGCTATTCTTTTACTACTCATTTCTTTCATTTTACTCTTGTTTTGGAAAGCACGCATTATATAAATTAAGCATTGTTTTGGAAAGCATGCATTATATAAATTCAGTATCAATATAAATTATATATATATATACACACGCATATTTATAAGTAATAGTTTATATAAGTTTTATGTATAAGTTGTTATAGTTTATATACAGATTTTGATTTAAAAATGTACACTAGTAGTCGAGTGTTTTACAGTCTAGTATATATTCTATTTTATGTTTTACATACGTGTATATATAGTGTATAAGGGATTTGTTGAAATAAAATTATATCTAGCATATATAACGTTAGACGTATATATTAATATATCATGTTAGTTATATATTCTCTGCGTCCGTTAGTTTATACAGATATGTTATATATATAGTATGTTTGTGTATGATATTATACAAATAATATTTGTTGTATATGCGGGATATTTGAAATTTGTATGTAGAGTTTTAGATATAAACTGTTAGTTATATATAGGTATGTTATGGTTACAATAGTTATTAAATTCTGTGCATGAATCATATTATATATATTATTTATATCTTGGGTTTTATAACATTAAGTTTCTACTTATTCCCAATTGTATACAACTTGTATTTTATTCTGTACTATGAAGTGATATTATATATATATATATATATTTCGTAAAAGTTTATATATATATTATATAGATATTTTTGGGCCTCTTTTAGATTTCTAAATTTTTAACATATAAGATGATTTGGACATATATTATGGTATGAAATAAAATATGTAATTTAAATTGAACATTGGTTTTAAGAAAATATTAATATAATATGCATCTTGTTTCAATTATATCAAACTGATTCTGATTAGTTCTCATCGTTTTTCCCATTTACCAGCTTTTTCCGTCGTGCCAGTTTTCTTCATCAAATCGTGTCCATGTAGCGTTGCTTTGGAATTCATAGCTCATTTCTTTGTCAAATCTATCTAGGCTCGAAAGGTGAGCAATCACTCACAATTAATGTTCTTTTATTTATTAAATCTGATTTCAATTGAAACGACAATTGAAATATGCTGCTGTTAGTTGTTTACACCGTTGTATATGCTATTTACCTGTATCAGTTCATGTGTGACATCTGACACCGTTATCTGTTATGTATGCAATAATCCAGTTTGGTTGATAATTGATTGATTGTGTGATGTTGACATTGGATGTTGAATGGTTAATATTGTAGTAATAAATAAATTGAAATTGAAATTGACGTAGGATAGTTTAAAAATCTGAATCGACATATGTGTTGAATTTGATTAGTTAATTTGAATAATATGACCCCTTTTAATTTTTGAGTTAATTGACACGTAGAATTTGATAAATAACACTTTGAACCTTTGAACGTATATTGGATAAACTGTTGTAGCATTAAAATTGAAATTTGAATTGAATGACAAGTGAAAACCGTAATGTAATAAATCTTTAATCTACATGAAATGATAGTGTAGATTCTAGAAATAATTATATTAATTTGCACAAACAACAATGTGAATTAATACGATTGTTTCGAGATTATTTAGATTGATTATTGGATTGTGTTTGATTGTTGTTGTTGCTTGTTTATTTACTTTGACACCATCCCTGTTATCACACCGCAAGTTCCCTTTGCTATGTTTTGATTTTGAATTGAATTGAAATCGGGTTGAAATGATAAATACCCAAATGAACTTGACTTAGGATAGGAAATTAAATAAACCGATTGGTCAATAATTTGATTTGAAATAAAATAAAGATTTTATTTGAATAATAAGATTTTGAAATAAAATTGGAACGTAAATTTTGATAAAGGAAAATGTTAATATTGAAATTTGAAACAAGATATGTATGTAATAACTGATGAAAGGACGTTGTTTTGAAATGAATTATTTAACAATTAAATTTGGAATTATTCACTGAATTAAGTGGAAATGATTTTATAATTAAGTTTGAATGAATAATTAAGTTTGAAATTATTAATAATTAAGATTGAAATTATTTAATATTGAATAAGATTGTATTATTTTGATAATTGAATAAAATTGAAATCTTTGATAAGAGAAATGGAACTTTTGAATAAGTGAATTTGGACGTCGTTAATGACTGAAATTGGGTTTCTTTATTTATTAAATTTTGAAAAAAATGTTTAAGTAAATTAATAAGTGAAATTGTACTTCTCGAACATGGGAAATTTAATTACTTTATTAATTGAGCTTTGAAATTTGTAACTAACTAAATAAATAAGTGGAATTGAATTTCTTTAACAAGAGATAGAAATGTGATTTATTGAAATTAATGTAACACTTGCAATTTAAAGAATTAATTTGACGAATCTAATTTAATTAAATTTGTAAGTTGATATAATGAAGTTGAATTTAAGTAATTGATTTAATGAATTGGAAATTAAATGGAAATTGTTTGAATGATAAATAAACTTAATGAATATTGAAGGAAATCGATAAATGAATTGAAATTGATTTTGAATGTTAAATTAATTTAATTTAAATGATTTTGGAATCAAATTTATATACGAACTTGAATCAATATTTGTATTGTTTAAATAAATATTGAAATTGAATCATAAGATTTCGAAATAGTAATTTGGAAGTTTGAACGTAAATTATGGAAATTGTTTTAGAAAGACTAACAAAATATTGATTTACGAATAATAAATTGAAATTGAATTTGATTTGATTTTGAAATTTATTAAACGACCAATCGGTGTAAAAATTACGAAAGTTATTAAAGAAACCGGAATCGGTTATGGATATACTCTCTATCTAAACCAAAAACCACTTTAATAACTATACGCGGAGTGATGATCCAGAATAAAGTGGCTGGAATGATGTGCGTGATGACTGAAGAAAGAGAACGATAATGGATAGCCTTGACACTTGTGTCAAATTGGAAATGACTAAAATCAGGAGCCATGCCGGGCCAAATGGGGTTAGCCACCTCAAGCGGACACACTTCTTCGTAACTACTACTCATTACTTGTGATTGATTGGTGCACCCTCGTACTTTTCAGGAGTGTTGTTTCGCGGTGTTGCGATCGCTGTGGCGATGCGTTCTCACCAGTCCGGATCAGGCGAATGGTAGTTTCACTACCTTGGGTATTGCCTCATGTGCCTTGTCATACTTGTATTCCGATATACGCGACCAATACGTATTTGTTTTGTGTTATACCTATGGAGTACTCCCTGATATCCCACCAGTTTACGGTGGAGTTTACAGTGCTGTATAGACTATGATGCTTGTATAAAAACGTGTTAAGGGGGATAATGGTAACGCCTTAACACTATTTTGATATTTTAGATTACTGATAGACATTATCTACTTAGCGTATATTACTACATAGTAGATAGTTTAACGGATCCTCAGAGGATGGTGATTCCAACATCCTTTGAGTTACTTGTATTGGATTGCTATTTCACTTGAGTTGGATTTATTGATATGAGAATATTAATCCTGACTCGAGTGTATTGTATTTTGCTTTACGCTCGGGTCAGACTGAGAGTACCAGTTTTCGAGGCTCATCTTTGGAGTTAGAGCTTTGCTTGAAGATCCAGCCATCTACTCTTCTTTCAGTATTTGATGATTCCAGTGATGTATTCTGATTTGTATTTGATGTATCGTATTTCTCTTCTGTTGTAAACTCTGATGTATCTTATATATTTATATAGTAGTTTCATGAACTACTATCTCTTTTACTTCCGCTGCATATTATTACTCTGTGTCTGTGATTCTGTGATTATTTATTTACTATATATCTGAGTTTTGCCAAATTTAAATTAAAAATTCGGTATTTTGAATTTTTCAAGTCCGAAATGTGCGGATGCGAATAGTCCAAAATAGCGGGTCGTTACTGTTGGTATCAGAGCTTTTGGTAGCTCTAGGCAAAACTTAGTATATATGGTAAATGTATTTACAGAATCACTCCCACTCGAGTTTAAATTCTTCCTTTTGACTCAATTCCTTTGAATTTTGGAACGTCCCCTCGGTTTCGAAATTCATTCGTGTCACTCACTATTCGATTTCTTTCAAAATTTGGGGCATCTCATTACTCAACTACGAATGATCTTTATAAAGAATTGGCGGTCTCGCCAACCTTCGAATTATTTGAAAATGGGTGAAACTCCTTTACAATAGGCATTGATTTACCGGAGATTTCTGTATTCTCGGTTTACGATGCTATCTATCTTCTGCTATACTTGAATTCTATCTCTTGAGATCGAATGTAGATTTGCCTCGGAATTTAGCATCGATCTTATTCTTGAAGTAACGGTCGACCCGGTTAAGGTTGCCCATGAATTAAATAAGATTATCCATCTTCCGATTCTGTTAATTGAATTATCTTATCTTTAGTTTCGAACCTATTTTCGAATCAAAATTCTCTTTGATTTGCGTCCATCAAAAATTTGAATCCCTATCCTTGCATTGAAATCCATTATTGTATCGTTGAGCGATGAAGTGTATTTATAAATTAATATTTAAAATGTTTTGATATATATTGTGTTGTTTGAGTTGTTGATGTTGATTTGGATTTTTGATCGATTCGTCTGATCAACGCTATCGATAGGATTTGCAAAACACTTGAGCAGAGCAAACTGACACAATATTGTTTCAAATGTGGTAAATAAAATAGTTTTGTATGATTACATTATATATAAGTATAAATCTTTCTGAAATTAAATTGTTAATGAATCTGTTGGCAGAAATTATAATATTGATTTTTATTATTGCTTTGTAAAACATTAACTATTGCAATATAAATAAATGAATTTATAAAACTTGTTTATAATTTGATTTGGAATTCAAATGGATTTAAAATAGAATTTGAGAATTTAATTTCCGGTGATTTCAAACTTTGATTTAAAAATTTTAAAGTGTGTAGTATTTAAAGTATTTTCAAATAGAAAGCATTTTTTAGAAAATTTTAAATGTTAAATTAGCGCTCTTCTCTTTGTCGCTGGAAAATAATTTCGGTGATGACGGCCGCATCATTGACATTCATTTTCGAGTTTCGAAGTGGAAAGACTATTCTGTAGTTTTGCTACGGTTTGTTGTGAAAAATGAATTGATTTGAATTTCTAAACTTGACTTGACTTATAATATATATTAAAATTTTAAATTTGTTTTGATATATTATGTATGAATGTATAAATATATTTATTTTATCTTTTAATTATTGAAGTTAATCGAAAATTAATTCTTAAAATGTGTTAAACGGTGATTTTCGATCATAAACGAAGCCAAATTCTTTTTATATATAAATATTTAACTTGAAATAACTGAATTGTAAAATTTTATTTGGATAATACTCAATTGCATTATTTATAACTTACCTAAATTTTCAAAAAGTTAATTTTGAAATTGAATATTATACAATATGAAAGGATATCAAAGGAATTTTTAAATAAATTTGAGTAGTTATAGTAAACGTAAATATACTTAATATATATGTGATAGGATATATTTAGTAGAATAAATCAATAATACTTTGAAATAAAGAAGAACTAAATTTGTCGAATAAAATATGATTATATTAAATGACTATTCAAATTTATGATCTTTGAAATTGTTAAGTTAAGATAATTGGATAATATACAATATAAATTGTCTTCATAAATAAAAAGTGAGTGTGTATAATAAATGTTATCCACTAAAATTTTAATTATAAAATGTTTATGAAGATAAATAGAATAACAAGTTAGATAAATAATAGGTATGATTAATAGAAGAAAATTTGTATTGAAAGTTAATAAACTGAATTAAATTAACTTAAGGGGGTATCTTGAATCAATTGAGTTTAAATTTAATTTCGTTTTGGAAGAAACCTTTTGTATCTAACAGTAATAAATGGAAAAAAAATGGAAACCTTGTATTTAAAGACCAGTTGTCGAATATAAATATTTTTAAATTGAAAAATATATGGTTTGAACTAATTGTTTATTTTGTAATCCAAGTTTATTTTCTTTGGTTGTTTCTATTCTCCTACTTCCTTCCTTTTCGGGGACGAAAAGTTTTGAGTGGGGGGGAATGTAACGACCCATAAATTTTAACGGTTTTAGTAACGTATTAATTGAAATTTTATGGGATTTTAAATGATAAAATTTTGAAATATAAATTTGATATTTGGAATATGTCTAGTTAAACATAGCAACTGGTAAATTTTCGTCCGAAAATATGAAAGTTTATTTCGCGCGTAAATTTTCTTCAATTTGATCAGTTAAAAAGCGACGAAAATGAATGTTTTCGGAACTAAAATATTTTTACATAGAAAAATTCTAAAACATCTTTTGAGCAAGTTGTCAGTTTGTCGTTTTTCCAAATTCGGACATCTTTGGCTCCGTTGATCTTAATTTTCGGCGATTTTTACGCATTTTCCGCTGGTTGAAATTTTGAATTTTTATAATTCGATCGTGCCACTAATAATTTTATACCGTTTTGATTGTCTCGTCTCGCCGATCTCTATGGAATATTAAATTCTATGTTTCGATGGCGGGTGCACGACAGAATCTGTGAAACGGTACTCATTTCGGTTCGTATCTTTGGTTTCCTTGTCCATTCATTTTTCACCGTAAACCCAATAGCCACAGCTTTTATTATTCTTGGTATTCACGTACGCATGCGTTCGGTTGCCCTTTTCATTTTGATATTTGGTCCATTTTTTTATATTCTTCTGTTGCACTGGAAATTGATAATACATCAGAGCATGTTTACTTGAGACACTACCCCTTTTCTTGCTCTCGTTCCTTCACTTTGTCATTCTTCCTTCTCTTTGTCTGTTCCATTTTTTTTTAAAAAAAAAGACATATTGAGTGAGCCTTCTTTCGACCCTCCACCTCCACGCACAGGACCACGGCCACCGTCACCGCTCTACGTGCCTTCTCTCCCCTTACATCTATTCGCCTTAACTACCACAGCCACACCCGAGCTCGGCCCACTTTCCGCCCCCGGCAACGCGAACCACCACCCCACGGCCACGCAAGCCCACACATCCTCCTCCTTAAATTCATACACAGCTCACCTTCCTCTCCTCCTTAACTTGCGATCGCCCCTGCCTTCCAACCTCGATAGCAGCAACCACGACCACCCAAGCCGCCACCACTTCCACGGACAATGCCTCCGCCCACATCACCGATACAGCATCCATTCCCCTACCATCGGCTAATCCAAAGCAGTGACCCAATATCCCCGCCGCCTCAGCCGAAGCAACCTGCCACCTTAACAGCAACCCTTTCAACCCATGCTCACATTACTTCACCACCTTTCTTCCTTTTCACCGCCTCCGCCCACCTAGCCTTCGCCGGCTTCAACCTCGTCTCCTCATTGTTGCCCTGTCGTGCCTTACTTGCTTTCGGTTGGCTGAGCCTATATGCCTATCTTTGGTATACATAGGTATATAAATATAATATATATGTTATATCCTGTTAGTTGATTCGTCAACATATATATTATATGAGAATGTTGAAAGTGCGGCGTGTATACAATTATATGTGCTAATATAGTATACACGGATCGTGTAATATGGATTACAATACAAATGCGGAAATAGATGATAATAGCATAGTAAATAAAAAAATAGAAAAATCACACCAGAGATTTTTATACCGGTTCGGAGCACCGTCCTCCGTCCAGTCCCAGACTTCTATCTGGATTTTCACTATTAACTACCTCGCTTCACCCGGAGGAACAGGTTTACAACACCCGAACAACCGAACGGGATTTCACGCCTCTAATACACTGAGGACTTCAACACTTGCCTCTTACAACTCAGAGGACTTCAACAAAAGAACAAATACAATTGTTGTTGACAACTTGTGCTCTTGAAAAACACGGATTTGTCAATAGCAGTACACCCTTCCTATAATCTTATCCTCAAAGTATGCGATATGATGTTTTGAAAAGATTAAGGAAAGTACATTATTGAATCAAAGGATATGAAATAGTTTCAAAGATTCAATAAATAATTTAGAGCTTTTATAATGCAGAAATAAGATCAGAGATTAGATTAAAAGAATATGAAATCGTTATTTTTTAATCAATGAATTGGATGATTTTATATAGATAAGAATGGTTGTAACTCTTTGTCATTAAGAGATATGATCTTTGGTGAAAGGTAAGAGATGCAACCTTTGGAGAAGAGAAGTGTCTTTTGGAAAAATTGTTTTCTGTTCAAAAACGGTCGACAGGTTAAAAAGTGACCAGTAGACAGGAATTTAAAATATATATACGTTATGTGCATGTGTGCACGTTCATTGTGCATTTTACACAGAAACGGTCGACCGTATGATTATTAACCGGTCGACCGGTTCCTGTTAATTTGCACAATGAATGTGCAATGCTATTAAACGTATATATATATCGATTATATTGAGGTGCATGATTATTTGAGGATAGATTTTAACAAGTTGACAACTATTACAATATCAAATAATCAACCTATAATCTATAGTAACATATGTAGCTCTAATGACCTTGTTTTGTCGATCGCCTTATTTGTCAGAAATCAAAACTTTCATAAAACTTGTGACTCAACATTCTCCCCCTTTTTGATTGATGACAATATATATCTGCAAATCTGAATCTCCCCCTAAGTACGTGATCTCTTTCTCTTTGAATTCTTATAAATGTATGTTCCTGCAAGCAATTGTTAGCCCTTTCTCCCCCTTTGTCATCGACAAAAAGGAATAACAGATACGCAATTGCTCACATCGCCTTTGCCGATGATATAGCCTTTTGAATTGTCTCCAAAAGTGACGGAGCCACCATCTGAATATGTAATATTTGTTAATAAACTCTTGTCTCCTGTCATGTGCTTTGAGCAACCACTGTCCAATATCCACTTTCCTCTTTTCTTAAGTGGGACCTGCAAAAAATAGAATTAAGTCCATGGTACCCACTTTTTATAGGGTCCTAAGAGTTAGGTCTTAGGAGTCCAAACCCATTTGGGTCCGGTATCCCCTTTATATATATAATTGTTATTAAAATGCACAGTATTCATGAATTGCTGAATGTATTTGTTCCTAATCAAATTATTATTTGTTTTAGGAACCCATATTTTGATAGTCTTGACATTTTTCTTTTGAAATTTCACAACTGGTTTTGGTTTGGAATATAATAAACTAAGATTTTTCTTAGCTTCAGTTTTTTGTACTTTCTTTTTCCTTTTATTTCCAAGATGTTTCTTGGTTTCTTGTTTGTTATATCCCAATCCTTGTTTGTCTGAAATAGATTGTGAACTTTCAATGATTTTTGTCAAGTTTTCTCGACCTTTGTTAAAATTAGAAACATTTTGAGTAATGTCATCAAACTTTGTTTGTAAGCTAGCTTTTTCTAGGTCTAGAATTTTGACTTTTGCTTTAAGCTCATGATTTTCAGTAGTGAGAGCATTATTTTTCTCTTTTTGAGTTTCTATTTCTTGACTCAAAAGGGATATTTGAGAATCAACATTAGATGATGATTCTTGAATATTTTCAAGTTCCTCTTCTAATATTTTCTTCTCATCTTTTAACATATCTCGTTCAAGCTCTGCTCTACTTAAATCTGCTTTGACTACTTTTAATTGACGTTTTATGTCTTTATATTTGACTATCAATTCAGCATTAATATCAAGTAATTCATCAAATGTAGAAATTTGTACCTCATCTTCTGTTGCCATAAAACAAACATTAGCTTGTTCATCCTCTGAATCACTTTCACTTTCTGATGAAGATGACTCTGAATCATCCCATGTTACTGAGAAAGCTCGTTTCTTAGATTTGTCCTTTTTATATTTGAATTTGTCATTTTCTGACTTCTTCTTTTGTTCTGGACAATCTTTCTGCATGTGTCCCTTTTTGTGGCAGTTGAAACATTCTATAGCAGATGAAGATGGTTTATTTGATCCAGGTTTCCTTTTATTGTAACGACTGGCTTTTCGATATTTTAAGAATTTTTTGAATCCTTTTGCAATGAATGCCAAATCTTCGTCTTCAGAATCTGATTCATTTTCATCTTTCTCAACATGAAATGCTACATTTTTCTTTTCTTCTCTCTGTTCTTTTCTAGCCTGCAAATTTGCTTCATAGGACATTAAATTTCCTATCAATTCATCTGGCTTCATGACGGAAAGGTCATTAGCTTCTTCAATTGCTAATACTTTTCCTTCCCATTCACTAGTCAGAGAATGTAGGACTGTTGAAACAACATCGAAATCAGAATACTTTTGTCCTAAGCCAATAAGTGCATGGTGAATAGTTTGAAACCGTGAATACATGTCATTGATTGTCTCATTTGGTTTCATTTTGAAATTTTGAAATTGACTTTTCAGCATGGCTATTTTGGCTTGTTTAACCTTGTTAGTACCTTCATGAGTGATTTTTAGTGTTTGCGAAATTTGATATGCAGTAGTGCAGATACTAACACGGTTATATTCATTTTGGTCTAATGCACAGAACAACATATTTATTGCTTTTGCATTTACGGCTGCTGCCGTTTTCTCAGCTACTGTCCATTCTGAATAATCAGTTGTTGGATTCATTATTTCTCTTTGAGTGGCATTCCAAGCATCATAGCTATTTGATTGCATAAAGAATGACATACGTGTTGCCCAATAACTATAGTTAAGACCATTGAAAAATGGAGGTCTTTGTGTTGATTGACCCTCCGTGTAAGTGGTGTTTTGAGTGCTAGTACTTACGTTATTTGCCATATTACTATAATATATCAAATAACTGTGTTACGGTTATATGATGACCGTGCTCTGATACCAATTGAAAGTGCGGTGTGTATACAATTATATGTGCTAATATAGTATACACGGATCGTGTAATATGGATTACAATACAAATGCGGAAATAGATGATAATAGCATAGTAAATAAAAAATAGAAAAATCACACCAGAGATTTTTATACTGGTTCGGAGCACCGTCCTACGTCCAGTCCCAGACTTCTATCTGGATTTTCACTATTAACTACCTCGCTTCACCCGGAGGAACAGGTTTACAACACCCGAACAACCGAACGGGATTTCACGCCTCTAATACACTAAGGACTTCAACACTTGCCTCTTACAACTCAGAGGACTTCAACAAAAGAACAAATACAATTGTTGTTGACAACTTGTGCTCTTGAAAAACACGGATTTGTCAATAGCAGTACACCCTTCCTATAATCTTATCCTCAAAGTATGCGATATGATGTTTTGAAAAGATTAAGGAAAGTATATTATTGAATCAAAGGATATGAAATAGTTTCAAAGATTCAATAAATAATTTAGAGCTTTTATAATGCAGAAATAAGATCAGAGATTAGATTAAAAGAATATGAAATCGTTATTTTTTAATCAATGAATTGGATGAGTTTATATAGATAAGAATGGTTGTAACTCTTTGTCATTAAGAGATATGATCTTTGGTGAAAGGTAAGAGATGCAACCTTTGGAGAAGAGAAGTGTCTTTTGGAAAAATTGTTTTCTGTTCAAAAACGGTCGACAGGTTAAAAAGTGACCAGTAGACAGGAATTTAAAATATATATACGTTATGTGCATGTGTGCACGTTCATTGTGCATTTTACACAGAAACGGTCGACCGTATGATTATTAACCGGTCGACCGGTTCCTGTTAATTTGCACAATGAATGTGCAATGCTATTAAACGTATATATATATCGATTATATTGAGGTGCATGATTATTTGAGGATAGATTTTAACAAGTTGACAACTATTACAATATCAAATAATCAACCTATAATCTATAGTAACATATGTAGCTCTAATGACCTTGTTTTGTCGATCGCCTTATTTGTCAGAAATCAAAACTTTCATAAAACTTGTGACTCAACAAATGTTTTGGTTTCTTAACTTTGTTGAAATTATGGTACATATATTTGTTTTGTTGATGATCTGCACATATTCTATGTTTAAAGTTAATGTATGTTATAAAGAAAAAGTTTTAATACTCTTTGTATATGATGTTTTGTAATTAATCTGGGTGGGGTATAAATGAGAATACTTCATTATATTAATTTGTACGTATGTCACTATATATATATATATATATATATATATTTTAGTAAGTATATACGAAAGATGCTATTCTTTTACTACTCATTTCTTCCATTTTACTCTTGTTTTGGAAAGCACGCATTATATAAATTAAGCATTGTTTTGGAAAGCATGCATTATATAAATTGAGCATCAATATAAATTAGATATATATATACACACGTATATTTATAAGTAATAGTTTATATAAGTTTTATGTATAAGTTGTTATAGTTTATATACAGATTTTGATTTAAAAATGTACACTAGTAGTCGAGTGTTTTACAGTCTAGTGTATATTCTATTTTATGTTTTACATACGTATATATATAGTGTATAAGGGATTTGTTGAAATAAAATTCTATCTAGCATATATAACGTTAGACGTATATATTAATATATCATGTTAGTTATATATTCTCTACGTCCGTTAGTTTATACAGATATGTATATGCGGGATATTTGAAATTTGTATGTAGAGTTTTAGATATAAACTATTAGTTATATATAGGTATGTTATGGTTACAATAGTTATTAAATTCTGTGCATGAATCATATTATATATATAATTTATATCTTGGTATTTATAACATTATGTTTCTACTTATTCCCAATTGTATACAACTTGATTTTTATTCTGTACTATGAAGTGATATTATATATATATATATATATATATTTCGTAAAAGTTTATATATATATTATATAGATGTTTTTGGGCCTCTTTTAGATTTCTAAATTTTTAACATATAAGATGATTTGGACATGTATTATGGTATGAAATAAAATATGTAATTTAAATTGAACATTGGTTTTAAGAAAATATTAATATAATATGCATCTTGTTTCAATTATATCAAACTTATTCTGATTAGTTCTCATCGTTTTTCCCATTTACCAGCTTTTTCCGTCGTGCCAGTTTTCTTCATCAAATCGTGTCCATGTAGCGTTGCTTTGGAATTCATAGCTCATTTCTTTGTCAAATCTATCCAGGCTCGAAAGGTGAGCAATCACTCACGATTAATGTTCTTTTATTTATTAAATATGATTTCAATTGATGCTGCTGTTAGTTGTTTACACTGTTATATATGCTATTTACCTGTATCAGTTCACGTGTGACATCTGACACCGTTATCTGTTATGTATGCAATAGTAATCCAGTTTAGTTGATAATTGATTGATTGTGTGATGTTGACATTGGATGTTGAATGGTTAATATTGTAGTAGTAAATAAATTGAAATTGAAATTGACGTAGGATAGTTTAAAAATCTGAATCGACATATGTGTTTAATTTGATTAGTTAATTTGAATAATATGACCCCTTTTAATTTTTGAGTTAATTGACACGTAGAATTTGATAAATAACAATTTGAACCTTTGAACGTATATTGGATAAACCGTTGTAGCATTAAAATTGAAATTTGAATTGAATGACAAGTGAAAACTGTAATGCCATAAATCTTTAATCTACATGAAATGATAGTGTAGATTCTAGAAATAATTGTATTAATTTGCACAAACAACAATGTGAATTAATACGATTGTTTCGGGATTATTTAGATTGATTATTGGATTTTGTTTGATTGTTGTTGTTGCTTGTTTATTTACTTTGACACCATCCCTGTTATCACACTGCAAGTTCCCTTTGCTATGTTTTGATTTTGAATTGAATTGGAATCGGGTTGAAATAATAAATACCCAAATGAACTTGACTTAGGATAGGAAATTAAATAAACCATTGGTCAATAATTTGATTTGAAATAAAATAAAGATTTTATTTGAATAATAAGATTTTGAAATAAAATTGAAACGTAAATTTTGATAAAGGAAAATGTTAATATTGAAATTTGAAACAAGATATGTATGTAAAAACCGATGAAAGGACGTTGTTTTGAAATGAATTATTTAACAATTAGATTTGGAATTATTCACTGAATTAAGTGGAAATGATTTTATAATTAAGTTTGAATGAATAATTAAGTTTGAAATTATTAATAATTAAGATTGAAATTATTTAATATTGAATAAGATTGTATTATTTTGATAATTGAATAAAATTGAAATCTTTGATAAGAGAAATTGAACTTTTGAATAAGTGAATTTGAACGTCGTTAATGACTGAAATTGGGTTTCTTTATTTATTAAATTTTGAAAAAAATGTTTAAGTAAATTAATAAGTGAAATTGTACTTCTCGAACATGGGAAATTTAATTACTTTATTAATTGAGCTTTGAAATTTGTAACTAACTAAATAAATAAGTGGAACTGAATTTCTTTAACAAGAGATAGAAATGTGATTTATTGAAATTAATGTAACACTTGCAATTTAAAGAATTAATTTGACGAATCTAATTAAATTAAATTTGTAAGTTGATATAATGAAGTTGAATTTAAGTAATTGATTTAATGAGTTGGAAATTAAATGGAAATTGTTTGAATGATAAATAAACTTAATGAATATTGAAGGAAATCGATAAATGAATTGAAATTGATTTTGAATGTTAAATGAATTTAATTTAAATGATTTTGGAATGAAATTTATATACGAACTTGAATCAATATTTGTATTGTTTAAATAAATATTGAAATTGAATCATAAGATTTCGAAATAGTAATTTGGAAGTTTGAACGTAAATTATGGAAATTGTTTTAGAAAGACTAACGAAATGTTGATTTACGAATAATAAATTGAAATTGAATTTGATTTGATTTTGAAATTTATTAAACGACCAATCGGTGTAAAAATTACGAAAGTTATTAAAGAAACCGGAATCGGTTATGGATATACTCTCTATCTAAACCGAAAACCACTTTAATAACTATACGCGGAGTGATGATCCAGATAAAGTGGCTGGAATGATGTGCGTGATTACTGAAGAAAGAGAACGATAATGGATAGCCTTGACACTTGTGTCAAATTGGAAATGACTAAAATCAGGAGCCGTGCCGGGCCAAATGGGGTTAGCCACCTCAAGCGGACACACTTCTTCGTAACTACTACTCATTACTTGTGATTGATTTGTGCACCCTCGTACTTTTCAGGAGTGTTGTTTCGCGGTGTTGCGATCGCTGCGGCGATGCGTTCTCACCAGTCCGGATCAGGCGAATGGTAGTTTCACTACCTTGGGTATTGCCTCATGTGCCTTGTCATACTTGTATCCCGATATACGCGACCAATATGTATTTGTTTTGTGTTATACCTATGGAGTACTCCCTGATATCCCACCAGTTTACGGTGGAGTTTACAGTGTTGTATAGACTATGATGCTTGTATAAAAACGTGTTGAGGGGGATAATGGTAACGCCTTAACACTATTTTGATATTTTAGATTACTGATAGACATTATCTACTTAGCGTACATTACTACATAGTAGATAGTTTAACGGATCCTCAGAGGATGGTGATTCCAACATCCTTTGAGTTACTTGTATTTCGATTGCTATTTCACTTGAGTTGGATTTATTGATATGAGAATGTTAATCCTGACTCGAGTGTTTTGTGTTTTGCTTTACGCTCGGGTCAGACTGAGAGTACCAGTTTTCGAGGCTCATCTTTGGAGTTGGAGCTTTGCTTGAAGATCCAGCCATCTACTCTGCTTTCAGTATTCGATGATTCCAGTGATGTATTCTGATTTGTATTTGATGTATCGTATTTCTCTTCTGTTGTAAACTCTGATGTATCTTATATATTTATATAGTAGTTTCATGAACTACTATCTCTTTTACTTCCGCTGCATATTATTACTCTGTGTCTGTGATTCTGTGATTATTTATTTACTATATATCTGATTTTTGCCAAATTTAAATTAAAAATTCGGTACTTTGAATTATTCAAGTCCGACATGTGCGGAAGCGAATAGTCCAAAATAGCGGGTCGTTACAGAAGTATTATCTTCCCATGATATTTAGTTTAGATGAATAGAGAATACGGTCACTATGTTATCAAGTTTGGACATTCGACCAAGTCTACTGAATTGAATCAAAGAAAATCAAAGAGATGATCCAATCTTAGCTGATCGAATCAATAAATTAAAAAGTGGAAATGTTTCGGATGATCTCTACAGATTTAAGCTTGACTCAAAAGGCTGTTTGAAATATAGTGGAAGGCTATTTGTTTCAACATAACCAAATTGAAGAAAGAAATATGTGGTAAGTGCCATTGATCTATAGTTTCAGTACATCCTAATGGCCCAAAGATGTAAAAGATATGAAAAGAATGTATTATTAGGAATGCATAAAAAGATACATTAGAGAATACATAAAACGTTGTGTCACATGCCAATTGCTGAACGGCGAGCATTAGAATCCCAACGAATTACTTTTACCTTTAGAAGTGAGGTAATGGAAGTGGTAATATATTTTTGTGAATTTTATTGATGGAATTCCTAGATCGAGACAAGGGAATGGAAGAAAATGGGTGATAGTCGATCGAATCACCAAAAGCACTCATTTCATTCTTATTAGAGTATATCAAACTACATAAAGTTTAGCCAGATTACTTATAAAGCACATAATACAATTGCATGGAATTCCAAAAAGTATTGTACATGATCATGATCCTTTATTAAAGTCATTTTTAACAATGCTTGTAGACAAATTTAGGAGTACAAATCAACTTAAATACCACATACCATCCTCAGATGGACAAACTGAAAGAGTAAACCAAGTTGTACAGGGCCTACTAAGAATATGCATTTTGGAATTGGAGGTTCGTGGGAAGAATATCTCTATTTAGTCGAATTCTCCTATAATAATAGATTTCAATCTAGCATTGGCATGGCACCAGTAGAAGATTTGTACGAAAGGTAGTGTCGATCATCAACTTGTAGATTAGAAATAGGAGATAAACTAATATTAGGTCCAAATTTGGAAAATGAAACAACCGAGAAGATAGAAATCATTCGACATAGAATGAAAACAGCTTAGACAAGGCAAAAGAGCTATGCCGATAATCGTAGAAGTGATTTGGAATTTTCTATTGAAGATAGAATTTTTTAAAGATTTCTTCAACAAAATACATAGTCAGATTTGGCAAAGCAGGAAAGGTTGCACTTCAATATATTGGTCCCTATCTTGTTGTCGATCGAATAGGACAAATTGCTTATAAATTGAAATTTCCTGAATACCTAGTGTCCAGAATCTGTTTCACATTTCGCAGCTACAGATATGTATTCAAGACCCATATAGTATAATAAAACCAAGACAGATCAGAGAATTAGATTTGCAACCTGATCTGTCATATTTTATAGAATCTTCATGGACTATGGATTCGAAGGAGAAGCAGTTAAGTAACAAGCAAGTTACATTAATCAAAGTCCAATGGTCGAGTTATCCCAGGATTGTACTTGGAAGACAAAGGAACAAATTAGAAAGACACATCCTGAGTTATTCAAAACTCGATATATATGTATTTGTTTATTCAATTTCATTGAGTCATGGATGTTTGACTTCAATTGACTGTTATGTGCATATATTGTTGAATAATATAAAAATAAATAATTTTAAAACTTAATTCAAGTTTGAATTACTTTGAATTTAAATTCCAGGTTTTTAAACCTGTTTTCTGTTTTTCAAAATCTGGATTTTTATTTTTTTAAAATCTGTAGTTTGGTTGAAGTAAAGTTTTAGTTTGAATTCAAATGCAAGTATGAATTTCTAACTTGAATTCAAATTCCAGTTTTGATAATAAAATTTAAGTTTCAGAAATTTAAACTTAATTAACTCTTGGTTTGATAAAATAGTTTAAATACTTTTAGAAATGAGATTTTAAAAATATGAATAGAGTTAAAGTTAATTTAAAATCTGGAAATTCAAAGGTTTAGCTTGAATTGCAGGTTTAAATTTTTAAAGAAGGTTTAAATTTAACTATACTCTCCAACTAATTACGAGGACGCAATTTCTTTAAGGAGGGAAATCTATAAAATCCCAAATTTTGGGTATTTTTAAACTTTATGTTGGGATTTAGGAAATTTTTATTGAATTTGACTCAACAAACTTTATTTTTGGAATTAATTTGATAACAAAGGAAAATATTGATTTATAATTCGAATTTGAAATTTGAATTATATTTAAAAATCCAAAAATTTCTTGATAATTTATTTTGGCAAAATAAAAAATATTTTTGAAATTCTAAAATTCTTTAGGAAAAGAGAACAATTATTTTAAAATTATTGAAATCAAAAAATGTCATTGTAAAAGGAGAAAACGCGTTACAAGAATAAAATAATTTTTTTATGAAAATTCTTGAGTAGATTTTAAACAGGTACAAAATGTTGATCTAAAAGGAATACGATTAATAGGCGGTTGGGGATACTAATTTATTTGGATATTAACTAATATTTTATTGGGCTGCACTTTTCTTACTTATCCAATAATCACTAATTATAATTTAACCTATCCTATCACTTATACTCTAAGTCTTCTTCCATTACTACTATAAAATGCCTCCCTTGTGAACTAATTCTTCTTATTTCCAAAAGTTGAAACCATTTCTAAAGTTTCATTCTTCTTCATTAAGCAAAGCTAGAGATTAGAGTTTTCAGATTAGTTTATCATATTGGGATAGAAAAGTATGACTTTTAATTTGATTTACTAGATTATTGGCTTTGAATATATTGTTTAAACCATGGCTATGTAGTGGAGAAAAGTTTTCATATACATGATTATTTATGATCAAGGTGAAGTGAAGTAGGAAGATAGACATACTTAGGTGAGATAGTTGAAAAAGCAACCAAGGTCCAATGATTGATTGCATCAATTCCTTGAGCATATTGCTCCAATATCGTCATTGTCGGTCCACCGATGCATATAGATCGGTCGATCGATGTGCATTTTCCTACAGTAGTATAGTCCAAGAATTAAAAAAAGAGTTCAAATATAATTTTTAGATTATTTAAAAGTTTAAATTATGTGAATTTGAACTTTTGAAATTTTTCATAAATATGTTTTAAGTTTAAATAATATTTTAAAAATTTTAAATTTGAAAATTTTAGATTAATTTAAAGGATTTTGGATTTAAATTAAAAAGGGTTATAAATATAGAAATATTTTATACATAAAGAAAATCTACATAAAATTAATATGATTTGAAATATTATAGAAGAGGATAAATTAGTTTGAATTGAAAATAATTCAATTTTAGTGGAATTGAATTATTTTTAAATAGAAAACAATAGGATTCAAATATAATTTAAATTTAAATCCTATTTGATAAATAATTAAAAATAAATATTAGTATATATGATGTTGATGCGTCATAAAATGTTGAAGGGAATATGATGCCATGATTGATGGAATGTGTATGAATATGAATTTTATCAATATATGCAAGTTGGTTTATTTAATTAAAAATGTTCCATATGCTATGAATTTTATATGTCATGATTTATAATTTTTACAATGCAAGTTAATGCTATGATTTGAATATGATGCACGGATACGACATCTATATGTGACATAGAATGGGACACGATACCTTATTGGGAATAAATGGTATTGTGAGGTTAAATTCAAGTGAACTTGAATTGAATTTTATCAATAAAGTAAATGAGAAGAGCTAGATGCTAAAATCCATCCTAGCAAGTAGTTTAAGGGTTGCACCCTAAATCATGACAAATTAGTCCCACATTACTTATTGTCCAAAATATCAATAGCATGGAGACAACCACGACGACAGGTGTAATGCAAAAAGGAAACGCGAAAGAGTTAAGAGTAATCTCCTTAATGGATATGTGGTGGAATAAATATGAAGATTACAACAAAACGGGGTGAGTGCCAATGCCGAACGGGAGAACATAATGAAACCAATTGATCATGTAGGGGCACCCACAATGTTTGCTTTGAAGGTTTACGGTTGGAAAAGGCCATAATATCGCAACAAAGCATAGTCAAGTAAGAGTAAATAAAGAGTAGGATCCACTACTGTTATAAACCTCATATACAAATAACCTAACCAATGAAAACTATTGAATAACGGTTACAACTTATTAATGCGAAACGAATAGGATGTGAAATCCCAGTTGATTAGAGCTACAGTTGTGAATCACTTTAAATTGTGCCACGTCAAGTATGTTTTCACCATCATGATTTGATTTGATGCGATGTGGGTTGATTTAGATCATGAAGTGTATGACATATTTATTCTTTATATATCACATATATAACCCAACACTATATGATTGTACATTATTGTTGCACCGTTATACTCACAACTAGTTTCTAGCCTGACTCGATATTCTGTTTTACAACATCTCCTTTGGGTCAGACTGAGGATTGTCATAATTTAGAGGATGATTAATCTAGCCCATTTTGTTGTTACGACTTTGGAGCATGCCATTGATGAAATCACCCATAGTGTATATTTTGTTACCCTTGCTCTAGTTTTAGATGATTCGGCCTGAACTACGAAGATCAATTTGCATTACTCAATAAGGGTCATTTGGAATGGAGAAATTACATGGTTGTACCTTGAATCCATGGATCAAGATTAGTTAAGCATATGTTATTGTATATATGTATGACTTGATAGTTCAGGGTCATTCTGGAAAGAAAAGATTTTGAGTGTATAGCTTTGCTGATGTATACATTATGACGTTTTGAGGCATCTATGTGTATTATGGTTTCATGTGTGTGTGTTTTGAAGCATGACGATATGACAATAGGCGAGTATGTGAATCCATTTAATGAATTAGCTAGATTCGAGTTCGAATTGGTCAATACCCTATACAAAAAGGCATTAAAGTTTGCATAAGCATTAAACTCACCACTTAAAGAGCTAGCACTGAATCAGATTCCAAATGTAGCCATATTTGATGGATTAGTTGAAGCGACATTGTAACGACCTAGAATTTCAGTCATTTAAAATTGGGATATTTAATTGATTTTAAATATTCATAAGTTAATTTTATAATTTGAATAACTTATATTTTAAATATAGGGATTTAATTAGATAATTAAATTGTTAATTTATTATTTGAAATTGCATAAATAATTGATTTTGAATTTAATGTGAATAAAAATGATTTATAAAGATGAATTAAATTCTATTTGAATTAGAATGAAGTTGGTAGACTTTTGAAATTTATTAAAAGTAAATTTATAGAAACTGGGCATTTATCGATTTAATTAATGTGTACAAATAGTCACTTTTGACATGGTCTCGGATTTTGACGAAACTAGTTTCAGTGGATCCATAACGTTATATTATTGAAGGATTTTAAATTTTGTGTCAATCGGACTTACGGTTTGCTCGTGGGAAGCTGAAACGTGTAGAAATTTATTTAAGTAAATTTTAGTTTAAATAATTCGATTCGAAAACCTATCTTCCAAATACGATCGAATTGGCTCTCGATATATATTCCATTGTGTTCGAAATAGGAGTAAAACATTATCAATGCCAGGCGGCACACTTCAATTGGATTTCAGAAAGTTTTTGAATGAAAAGTGCGTGAAATTTTCTATAAAAGACCACAATATTTTCTATTTTCAATCAAACCTAATCTATCTAACCCTAGCGACCACCTAGCTTCCAATGGCCAGAAATGCTTGACTTTTTTCCCTCTTTTTCTCTCGATCCATCCACTTATAGCAAAGATTTCCAACTACAAACTTGTAGAGCTCGTCAAGCTCTATAATCTCACCGGTGATGTTTAGATTTAGTGAAGCGGATCGACGACAACTCGATCGTGAAGGTTGCGCATTCGAGGGTCGAAATCATGGCGTAGGGATGACCGGATTAGTCATGTTTTCTATTGGTGGTTCATCATGGAACGGGGTTTCGTGCGGCAGCATTAGATCAATCTCTGGCGTAGGTGTGAAGGCGCGACAAATCGAAGAACAATGGCAGCTTTATGGGTTTCACGAACGCGAGTTTGAAGGATGGGAGGAAAAAGATTGGGTCGGCGGTCGCGATCTGTTTTCATTGAAATGAACGGCAAGAATTGAATCTAGGTTTAAAAATAAATAAAAATTGTAAATTAATTTATATAATAATTCATGTAATGCTTAAAATGCTATAACTTCTTCATACGAGGTTCGTTCTTGACAAAACAAGTTGCGTTGGAATCGTATTGACGAGCATTATATTTTAGAGCTAATTTGGAGTTGATTGGAGCTAGTGAATATTTTGGGTTAAATTAAATGCTCGTTCAATTTTATTCGTAAAAACACTACAACTGCTATTGGAATCGAAGTCAGTACAACTCACTCTTTCTGACTCACTGATATTTTTACATAAGTGAGAATAAATTTATTTTGTGTTGATTGATGATTGTAAGGATGATATGTGATATATATTATACATATATATACATATAGATTGGTATTTCGATATATTGCTACCTATTGGAGCAGTTATGAGATGCACCATCTTTATACTCACACTAATCAAGGACACACGGGGTAATGCTATCGACTAGCATGAAGAATAAGGCTGTTGAGGAGCGACCATTTGTGTAATTTCTTTGTGCAAGTACCGATATGCCATATAGAAGGTCATGCTTCATTTCAAGAGGAAATCAGACATACCGATTCAAACTCAAAACTACTACACAGTGGCTATGTGATCTTCGGAAACAAATATAAAATAAACATAACATAATCAGTCATAGATATTCATATCACAAGAGCGGAAATAGATAAGAATATAACATATAGAAGTGTACATTAAAGTAGTGTTTATACAAGATCCACTACATCATAAAAGAATAGGTTCAAGTGCTAAACAAAAGAATATGTATACATCAAGGAGTCTTTATCTCGAATGTATAAAACAAAAACTACTAATCGAAAGTAGTTAGCCAAAAATCAGATGATGGTCCCATATAAGGAGTCAAGTAGAAGCATATGAAATACCTTGTTCTGACCCGAGTATTATTTAAGAAGAAAATAATAAATGAATCAGTCTAGCTATAATTATCATACAAAATGAGATAGAATAAGAGATATGATAAAAACTTATGATAAAAATAATGCAATACTGTGGCAGCTATACATTTAACAACAACAAAAATCATACAATATCTCAAGAATCTCAAAACATCAAAAAGAATATCAAATTCTTTATTTTACTCACCAAACCACAAATATTGACAAACATATCAATGCCAATCACACAAATTGGTGAAACATAAATTCTAGAAATCATCAATTAGAAATCTAGAAAACATAAAGGGGGAGGCCTATCATAAACATGAGCATGGAAACTCACCAACACGTGCATCACAAATGGGTCGCTATCCCATGGTCGCTAACCATAAATTTAGAACATCGACATAGTACAATAACGGTACGTCCCATGAACCAAAACTCAAATAATTTGGAACATCGACGCAGTACAATAACGGTACGTCCAATGAACCGAAACTCCAATAATTCGGAACATCGACGCAGTACAATAATGGTACGTCCAATGAACCAAAAAGCCGGGACATCGATGTAGTACGATAATGGTACATCCGATGAACCGAACACCATAAAATAACATGGGTCGCTAGCCCATAAAAGAAATGAGACGAAGCTCAATAGAACGAGGTACGGTCCCCCACATGGACAAAGAGATCGCATAATGCTAGTCTAAACCATGAAATGATCACCAATGATCAATAAAAAGTATGAATTACACTAAGCTAGTAAATAAATAAGTTTAGCTTCATGTACCAAAACCACTGGCTTAACTTAAATATTTACGAACAAATTGTAGATTTCCACTCGAAGAATGTCACAAGATTTTCAGTCGAACAAGTCCAAAAATAACCGATAAAGTAAACGCAAGCGTTTCATACCACTTGTTTTGCTAAGCCGTTTAATTAGATTTCTCATACGAATGGGGTAAAGGTTTGTGTATACTAATAGGTTGGAAAACGGTTCTATAATTGAGCTTTGTATTAAAAATAGAGTTGAACTCATCTTTGTGAAAGAGTTTGAATATTTACTGTTGTATTGAAACCTTTGTATTTAAATGTGAAAAATCACAAAAATGGTTGTAAAAACAATCAATCACCAAAAATTCACATACGAAGACGTGAATCAAATCCATAGAAATCGATACCGAATCCATCCAAATGGATATTCCCAAAAATACCAAAAAGAAATTATCAAAGTCAACAAAAGTGATAACAACTAATCGGATCAATGAGAATTGATTTAAACATGGAAGCCTACACAAAAACAGCAAATTTGGCTGAGATAAGCAGATTCAGTCGACTGAAATATGTGGTTAGTCGACTGATACAACGCACAGAAACTTTCGGTTTCCAGGTTCAGTTGATTGAACTGTGTGGTCAGTCGACTGATACTGGCATAGGAAATTTCTGTTCTCGGTTTTAGTCGACTGAATTGTCATTTGCACCATTTCCAGCCTAGCCCCTAAGAAGGGCAAACAAATCCTAACCGAAAAAGATCGAACGAGCAATGGAGAATAGGGATTTATGCAAAGCGGCAACTCAGCCTTACAGGCTCTTTGATACACCCCAAAAACATGTTCAAACATCAAAGATAGGATTTTAAAGATTTTTGACTTCCAAACACCAAAACTATAATAATCATAAAACCAATTCAATTCAATGGAAAATGGGATGTTAGGAATTACTACCTAACAACTATAAAAGATATAGACATAGACGTGAGTTCAAAAACTCACCTTTACCCAAATATAGAAATGAGAAGCTCTAAAACAAGCAAAGATTGGTTTCTCTTCAACCACACCTCTAAAATCTTCAATCTATTATCAAATGAGATGAATTTTCTAAGTTAGGGTTTGGGAATTTCTGAAAATGAAAGAGGGATTGAGATGGAGAAGATGAAGCGGATGCTTACCTAAGCTTCTCCTTGATTTCTATCTTGAAGTTGATAATTCCTAAGAGAATTAGGGCTTAGGAATTTCTAATTTCTTTTCTCTTCTCCCATTTTTCTTTTATCTTAAGTGTTAGAAAATAATAAAGTGAGTGAAGAGGAGTTGGGTGAAGGGTTAGGTTATAAGATAATTCAAAGTACTGAAACCCAAACCCAAAGCCCAATAGAAAAATTCAAGTCAACCTCAAACATATTGATATTTATACTTAACAAGGCCATAAACGTTGTTTTGAACTCAATGGAAGTAGTCTCGAGTCCCAATTCGACTGTTTGCAAAATGTGGCATTTCGAACTTTAATCCGACTAACGATGCTATATTTAAATAAAAGATTCAAATATATAATCGCAAAATATGAGGGTTGTTATAGACTCCCCTCCTTAAAGAAATTGCGTCCTTGCAATACTTAAGAGGAAAACAAAGAGTAACAACCATAAAAGCAAATCAACATAAAAAATTTGAAATAAGAAGTTCACCTCAAATTGCATGAAAGAATAAGTCCGGATATGTTCGCTCGATGAATTCTCTGGATTTCCAAGAACAATCCTTAGGGACCATTGAACCTTCACAAGTGGGACATCTTTATTACGAAGACATTTAACCTCCGAAGAAATGATACGAATAAAATGTTGCTCATAAGTCAAATTTGGTGAAACTTCAATTTCTTCAATAACACCGGGCTCAAGAAAAGAATCGGAACCCCTAAAGGCATTTCCATAGTTGAGAGACGTGGAAAACGTCATGAATCGCTGAGAATTGAGTCGGTAATAAAAGGCGATAAGCCATGGAACCAATGCGTTCGGTGTTGGGAAATGGACCTATAAATCGAGTTGCTAACTTTTACGATTGACTGAAACGCACAACACCCTTCATAGGTGAAACACGAATAAACACCAAATCTCCCACAGAAAATTCTAATTTCCTTCTTCGATATCGGCATAGGATTTTTGTATACTTTGATCTTCTTTCATCCTATGACGAATAAGGTCAATCTTTTTTGTGGAATCATGAATAAAATCTGGACCTAGAACCAGCTTCGCACCGGCCTCAAGCCAACAAGAAGGAGATCGGCATGGCCTTCCGTAGAGTGCCTCAAAAGGTCCCATACAAAAACTATATTGGAAGCTATTATTATAGGAAAACTCAACAAGAGAAATATGATCTTCCCAACTTCCACCAAAATCAAGAACTCATGCACGATGAAGATCTTCAAGAGTTTGATTCACATGCTCGGTTTGTCCGTCGGACTGATGATGATAAGCGGTGATAAAATTAAGCCTCTTTCACAAAGCTTTTTGAAGACTCTTCCAAAATCCACTAGTAAATAATGGATAACGATCGCTAATAATAGAAGTAGAAACTCCATTCAATTTAACAATTTCTTTAACATAAAGTTTGGATAAAAAAGGTACGGTCCGATTAGACCGAATGGAAATAAAATGGATGGATTTCGTAAGCCTATCAACAATCACTCATAAACTATCATGGCTCGAACGAGAACGGGGAAGACCGTCAATAAAGTCCTTTGAGATTTGATCCCACTTCCAAACTGGGATATCCAAAGGTTGCAATAACCCACCGGGCCTTTGATGCTTGGCCTTTACGAGTTGACAAGTCATGCAACGCTTAATGAAGTTAGCAATATCGGATATCATTCCTTCCTAATAATAAAGACACTTCATAACGGCATAAATTTTACTACTACCGAAATGAATGGTAAATTTAGAATGATGAGAATCTTATAAAATGTCTTTATGAAGATCATTTATATTTGGCACGATAAGTCTTCCAAATTTTAGAATGCTGCCACGAGCATCGATTTCAAAGTCTTTCAAGCCATTAACATTACTTTGCCGACAACTTTGGCTAAGATGAGCCAATTCGGGATCGTGCCTTTGAGCATCAAGTATACGGTCTAAAAGAGATGGATGAGCCTTAAGGCTACATAAAACAAGAGAAGAACATGAACCGGATTCATGATCCCGAATCTCACAAGTGGATAAAGTCTCCAGATCATTCCATTCGGATGTTATCATTGAAACAACTGCTTGTTACTTATGGCTAAGGGCATCGGCGACACGATTCCCCTTACAAGAATATAAAGAATATCAAGATCATAAGATGCAAGGAATTCGAGCCAACTTTGATGACGCAAATTAAGTTCCTTTTGAGAAAATAAACAGTTCAAATATTTACGATCGGTGTAGAGAACAAATTTCTCTCCCAAAAGATAATGACGCCAAATTCTAAGGGCAAAAACATTTGCTGCGAGCTCTAAATCATGAGTGGTATATCTAATCTCAGCAGGCTTTAATTGCCTAGAAGCATAAGCGATAACACGTTCCCTTTGCATGAGAATGACACCCAAACCAACATGACTAGCATCGGTAAAAACAATAAAATCTTGGTTCCCTTCGTGAATGACAAGAATAGGAGCCTCGAAAAGGAGTTCTTTTAATTTCTAAAAAGAAGCTTCATATTTGCTTGACCAAATGTACTTAACTCCCTTCTTTGTCAAACTAGTAAAAAGCACAAAAATTTTTGAGAAGTTTTTTATAAACCGATGGTAATAACCTGCCAATCCAAGAAAGCTACGGATTTTCGTCATACTCTTCAGTCCCTTCTAATTTTGAATCGCTTCAATCTTTGAATGATCCACGGAAAATCCAGATTTCGAGATAATATGTCCAAGAAATTTCACATGAGATTGCCGAGAAGTGGCACATAGAAAATTTTGCTCTCAATTGATTGCTCCTAAGAGTTTCCAACATAATCCGAAGATGCTTTTCATGCTCTTCCTCGGTTTTAGAATAAACAAGAATATCGTCTATATAGATGAGAACAAAACGATTGGGGAAGTCTTTGAAAACTCGGTTCATAAGGTCAACGAAATAAGCTGGAGCATTTGTTAAACCAAATGGCATAACAAGCCATTCATAAAATTCATAATGAGTATGAAACGATGTCAAAGGAATGCTATCCTCTACAATACGAAGCTGATGAAAACCGATTGCTAAGTCTAATTGTGAAAAGACTCTAGCACCCCTAAGTTGATTGAATAGATCATCAATCCGAGATAAGGATATTTATTCTTAATGGTAAGATCATTAAGCTTGTGGTAGTCAACGAAAAGTCTAAGTGTACCATCGGATTTCTTCACAAAAATAGCTGAAGCTCCCCAAGGCGAGGAACTAGAACGAATAAATTGTTTTGTTTCCAATTCAGATAACTGTTTCCATATCTCTTCATTTTCCTTATTGGACATACGATAAGGAGGACGAGTGATAGGTAGAGCTCCAAGGATTAAATTAATTTTTAACTCAATTGTTCGCTTGGGTAGTAATCCTAAAACAGGCTCAAATATGTCGGAAAATTCACGAACAACTTGAATGAGAGAAATGACATCTTCCTCATCATCATTATCGACATCATGCGGATTTAGAGAGTATAAGGATGCTACCAAATTGGAATCCAAATCTTTAAGAACAATAAAAATCTGCTTAACAGATTGAGGATGTCAAAGATGAATAGTCCTCTCAGGACATAGGATATGGGTTTCACAACAGTTAACCCAGTCCACTCCCAAAATCATTCCGAAGCCTAAGTAACGCATAACATGCAAATTGCCTCGGAAAGAATATTCACATAAAATAATCTCGACATCTTTACAAAGCAATCTCAGTGTTGCAGATCCACCAACCGGATTCGCAATTCTCAATGAAGTCATCAAATCTATAACAATTAAAGAAAAAGTATCAACAAGTTCTTTTGATATAAAAGAATGAGATGCACCCGTATCAAAAGGAACTCGAATAGGATGATCACGAAACATATTAATGCCATCAAGGATGGAATGAGAAATACATTGACCAAGAGAAGTATTACTAGGTGCTCCCACAACATTTAGCTTTCCCTCCCTCTTGCATGGAAGTTTGGGACATGAAGATAAAAGATGACCCAGACTTTTGCAATAACGAGAAAAGAGAGGTTTCGGACATCTAATAGCATAATGGTCCTTAGAACTGCAATTGTAGCATTGCCCATGACTAGAGGTAGGAGTCATTGCTACCGAAGTTGCTTGCTTCCCTTTCTTGTTGGGATAAGGACCTTTGAACTTAATAGGCCTCTTCTTGTTGTTTACGAAGTTCTGTTTGGCACCCATAACTTCAACATCGCTTTCTTTGTCTGCCTCTTCAAGTCGAAAAGCGGTATCAACAAGCTGATCCAAAGAAACTTCCAGTTTCAGAAGTAAAGGCTTTTTGAGGTTCTTATTCAACCCAAAGACAATTCTCTAAATTTTCTTCAATGGAGTATTAATATAGTTGACCCCATATTTAGAGAGAGATTCAAAAGATGCGACATAATCGGTCCCCAGAAGACTCACCTTGAACAAGGTCAATAAAGCGCCGAGCTAAAGTTATCTTTTCAGCCTCCGGCACGAACTTTAATTCGAATCTTTCCCGGAATTGCTCCCAAGTAAGATATGATTTAATAATCTCAAAAATCAAAAGCTCATACCAATCTAATGCTCTTTCTTGAAGCATGCTAGATGCCCCTTGGACTCGATGTATATCAACAAGATTCATGCGAGAAAAGATGCGATCGTAGGATTTAAGCCAAGCTTGAATTTCAATAGCGCTTTCGGATCCCTTGAATGGCCTTCCAACCAAATTGGAATAGTCTCTACACAAGCGTGCAAACCCGAATCTAGGATGAATAGGTTTTGGAATAGGTCTGGCAGCTTGAGCATTCTTCACAAGATCTAAAAGCTGCTGGGCAGACATAAATACACCATCCTGAGGTGTAGCACTGGATTGACCGGCATTGGGATAGACTGGTCTAACCATTTCTCTTTTTTAAGAAAGAAAGAAAGAAAGAAAGAAGAAAAAGGTTATTTTCAGAATGAATATCAAACAATCAAGATTGATAAAATAAGGCATCATAAAATAAAATAGGATAGAACGGGTCCAATGCCTCGAATAAATCCTAAGGCAGGATTCCTAAGAAAGACTTAGGACAATGATCTTTGCTATAATATTCTATATTGTTCCAAAGTTTGGCTCCGATACCAAGCTGAGACACACCACCTCTATACTCACGCTAGCCAAGGACACTATACGGTAATGCCGTCGACTAGCACGAAGAATAAGGCCGTTGAGGAGCGACCATCTGTGTAATTGCTTTATGCGAGTACCGATATGCCAGATAGAAGGTCATGCTTCATTTTAAGAGGAAATCTGACAAACCGATTCAAACTCAAAACTACTACATAGTGGCTATGTGATCTTCGAAAATAAATATAAAATAGACATAACATAGTCAGTCACATATATTCATATTACAAAGGCGGAAACAGATATAAATATAACACATAGAAGTGTACATCAAAGTAGTGGTCATACAAGATCCACTACATCACAAAAGTATATGTACAAGTGCTAGACAAAAGAATATGTATACATCAAGGAATCTTTATCTCAAATGTATAAAACAAAAACTACTAATCTAAAGTAGTTGGCCAAAAATCAAATGACGGTCCCAGACAAGGAGTAGAGTAGAAGCCCGTGAAATACCTCGGTCTGACCCGAGTATTATTCAAGAAGAAAATAATAAACGGATCGGTCTAGCTATAATTACCACATAAAATGAGATAGAATAAGAAATATGAAAAAAACGTAGGATAACAATAATGCCATACTGTGACAAGTATACATTTAACAACAACAAAAATCATACAATATCTCAAGAATCCCAGAACACCAAAAAGAATGTCATATTCTTTATTTTGCTCACCAAACCACAAATATTGACAAACATATCAATGCTAATCGCAAAAATTGGTGAAACACAAATTCTAGAAATCATCAATTAGAAATCTAGAAAACATAAAGGGGGAGGCCTATCACAAATGGGAGTATGGAAACTCACCAACATGTGCATCACAAATGGGTCGCTATCACATGGTCGCTAACCATAAATTCGGAACATCGACGCAATACAATAACGGTACGTCCGATGAATCAAAACTCAAATAATTTGGAACATCGACGCAATACAATAATGGTACGTCCAATGAACCGAAACTCCAATAATTCAGAACATCGACGCAATACAATAACGGTACGTCCAATGAACCGAAAAGCCAAGACATCGATGTAGTATAATAACGGTACATCCGATGAACCGAACACCATAAAAGAACATGGGTCGCTAGCCCATAAAAGAAATGGAACGAAGCTCAATAGAAAGAGGTACAGTCCCCTATGTGGACAAAGAGACATCGCATAACGCTAGTCTAAACCATAAAATGATCACCATTGATCAATAAAAAGTGTGAATTACACTAAGCTAGTAAATAAATGAGTTTAGCTTCATGTCCCATAACCACTGGCTTAACTTAAATATTTACTAACAAATTGTAGATTTCCACTCGAAGATTGTCACAAGATTTTCAATCGAACAAGATCAAAAATTAACCGACAAAGTAAACGCAAGCGTTCCATACCACTGGTTTTGCTAAGCCGTTTAATTAGATTTCTCGTACGATTGGGGTAAAGGTTTGTGTATACTAATAGGTTGGAAAACGGTTTTATAAACGAGCTTTGTATTAAAAATAGAGTTGAAATCATCTTTGTGAATGAGTTTGAATATTTACTACTAGTATAGAAACCTTTGTATTTCAAAGTGACAAATCACAAAAATGATTGTAAAAACAATCAATCGCCAAAAATTGACATATGAAGACGTGAATCAAATCCATAGATATCGATACCAAATCCATCCAAATGGATATTCCCTAAAATCCCAAAAAAGAAATTCTCAAAGTCAACAAAAGTGATAACAACTAATCGGATCAACGAGAATTGATTTAAAATTGGAAATCCACACAAAAACGGCAAATTCGGCTGAGATAAGCAGATTCAGTCGACTGAACCATATGGTCAGTCGACTGATACAATGCCTAGAAACTTTCGATTTTCTAGGTTCAGTCGATTGAACTGTGTAGTCAGTTGACTGATATTAGCATAGGAACTTTCTATTCCCAGTTTCAGCCGACTGACCTTACAGTTCAGTCAACCGAATTGTCTTTTGTAGTATTTTCACCCTAGTCCCTAAGAAGGGCAAAACAAATCCTAACCATAAACAATCGAACGAGCAATGGAGACTAGGAATTTATGCCAAGCGACAACCCTGCTTTATAGGCACTTTGATACACCCCAAAAACATGTTCGAACATCAAAGATAGGATTTTAAAGATTTTTAATTTCCAAACACCAAAATTGGAATATTCATCAAACTAATTAAATTCAAAGTCAAATGGACAATGAATAGATGTTAGGAATTACCACCTACAACTATCAAAGATATAGACATAGATGTGAGTTCATAAACTCACCATTAAACCCAAATATAGAAACGAGAAGCTCTAAAACAAGCAAAGATTGATTTCTCTTCAACTATACCTCTAGAATCTTCAATCTATTATCAAATGAAATAAATTTCCTAAGTTAGGGTTTAGTAATTTCTGAAAATGGAAGAGGGATTGAGATGGAGAAGATGAAGAGGATGCTTACCTAAGCTTCTCCTTGATTTCTAGCTTGAAGTTGATAATTCCTAAGAGAATTAGGGCTTAGGAATTTATAATTTCTTTTCTCTTCCCCCATTTTTCTTTTATCTTAAGTGTTAGAAAATAATAAAGTGAGTGAAGAGGAGTTGGGTGAAGGGTTAGGTTATTAGATAAGTCAAAGGGCTGAAACCAAAACCTAAAGCCCAATAGAAAAATAGCAAAATTCTAGTCAACTCCAAGCATATCATTGTTTATACTCAAAAAGGTTGCAAACGTCATTCTGAACTCAGTGGAAGTAGTTTCGAGTCCCAATTCGGCTATTTGCAAAAAGTAGCATTTTGGGCTTTAATCCAACTAACAATGCTATATTTAAATAAAATAATCAAATATACAATCACAAAATATGCGGGTTGTTACAAGTTGAAACCCTATATGTTCCCGTGTATGAGCGAATGACCTTGTGACGCCCCACCACTATACTCACACTAGCCAAGGACACTACAGGGTAATGCCGTCGACTAGCACGAAGAATAAGGCTGTTGAGGAGTGACCATATGTGTAGTTGCTTTGTTCGAGTACCGATATGTCACATAAAATATCACTTTCACTTCAAGAGGAAATTTGACATATCAATACAAACTCTAAGCTACTACATATTGGCTATGTGGTCTTCAGAAACAAAAAAAAATAAGAATAACACAAAATCAGTCATGGATGTTCATATCACAAAGGCGGAAATAGATATGAATAAAACACGTAGAAGTGTACATCAAAGTAGTGGTCATGCAAGATCCACTACATCAAAAAGAATAGTGACATGTGCTAGATAAAAGAATATGTATACATCAAGGAGTCTCTATCTCGAATGTATAACATAAAAAACTACTAAACTAAAGTGGTTAGCCAAAAGTCAGATTTCGGTCCAGGATAAGGAGTTAAGTAGAAGCACCTGAAATACCTCGGTCTGACCCAAGTATTATTTAAGAAGAAAATAATAAATGGATCAGTCTTGCTATAAATGTCATATAAAATGAGATAGGATAAGAGATATGACAAAAATGTATGATAACAATAATGTCATACTGTGTCAAGTATATGTTGGGTACGCTTCTACCACCAACGAATCAGGATGAGGAAGGAGACACCGAACTATTCGGAGCCGATCCAACACGATGAAGCGAAGCATACACGCCACCGAACCAGCTCACGACCGGACCAGATCCTAAAAGCTACCGGTCTAGGCCTTACCGATGCCGAACCAACCATCTCCCCGGACCAACGCCTACCGGACCAAACCCAGCCTTCTTTACCGAATCAACCATCACTGACCGAGCCAACATTTCCACCGAACCAAGGATACTCCACCTTTCCCCAAACCAAGTGTTACCAATGCCGAACCAACCATCTCCCCACCAATGCCGAACCAACCATCTCCTCACTGATACCGGTCCAAACCACACTTCCAAGCACTACCGGTCCAGAGTGCTACCGGACCAGCTCTGTCAAGCCAGACCGCATCAGCCCAGGCCCACCAGCAGCTATATACATCCAAGACCCCTACCCACAACCTCACTCTATAAATAGAGGGGCTAGGGTACAACAATGGCAGACAAGTTTGAGAGCTCAAGCACAGAAGGAACTTTCGAACAACTTTCGGTTACTTGTGATCAAAGCTTTGTACTTGTAATCTAAATAGAAAAGGAGAATAACATATAAAGTGGACGTAGGCACGTTCTGGCCGAACCACTATAAATGTGTGTGTCTTTTACAGTTTAGTCCATTTATTTCATATATTTGCATAAATCATCCAAATCACTAAGAACAACTTAAAATCAACTAAATCATACGACTTGGAGGTGTTTGCCCATTTTTTTGTGCAAACATTTTTGGTGCTTTCACTGAGAGCTCGAGCTAGAAGCTTCAAGCTTCTCCCACTCAACCTTTTCCCTAACAACATCGCTTATTGCTTGGGAAACATGCCTCCCAGGCTGAGGAATGATATTAGCAAAGGAAAGAACATCACAACTAACAGTATCCCAGATCCAGTGATCACAGATCAAGAGAATCATCCTGCTCCCACAGCAAATGGAAATCAGGCAAATCCGACAGCCCCTGCCACAGAGCAACCAATTACTGGGGTAACCAGCCCCTTCACTCGCAATATCGAAATGGCCATCACCCCACGGGAATGGAAAATGCCAACGATGGAACTTTACAAGGGAACCTCTGACCCTGTTGTACACCTGTAGAGATACACCCAGCATATGCTCATGAGCGGAGCAACAGAGGGAGTATTATGTAAATGCTTCCCACTATTCTTGGCAGATCTAGCTACCTCCTGGTTATGCCCCCTACCCCAAGGGTCCATCAGCTCATGGGAAATGTTGAAAGAAAAGTTCATCAGCCAGTTCCGTATTCATGTGGAACAACCCAAGGACGCTTATTCCTTATCTAATATTAAATAGAAACCCGGAGAGACAGTGCAAAAATATCTAACCCGATTCAACGCCGCGGCGGCCGCAGTCCAAGATGCCGACGAGAAACTTATCCCAATGGCCCTCTACGGTGGTGTACATCCGGATACTAAATTTGCTAGAAGGCTAACCAAGGAAAAACCATCTACTTTACCTGATTTCTTCCATGAAGCTGGAAAGTATATGAGACTTGAAGACGCTGCCACTGAGAGGCAGTCAGGGCAACAAGCTAAGACAGCTCCAGACAGGGTTCCCGCTGCAGCAAAGAATGTTCGAAGAAGTGACTCTAGAGACAATGCTGGGGGCAAGAAGGGAGAAAAGCGCTTATATCGACCAGGACCAAGATTTGACTCTTACACTCCTTTGAATGAAACAATCGAAAACATCTTCCTAGCCACTCAAGACAAAGTTAGATACAAGCCCCCCTGCACAAGAAGGAGTCAGATAACACACTCAAGTCTGGAAAGTTTTGCCGCTTCCACGAATCCCATGGACATGACACCAATGAATGCCACTATCTCCGGGACTTGATTGAAGAACACATCAGAAGGAAGAGACTGGAACGCTATGTTAAAAGCCAGAACAGGATTCCAGCTCCCGCCAATGAAAACCCAGGGCTACCCCTCCCAGAAGTAGGCGGAGGAAATCGCAACGCCAGCGGCTCTAGTCAAGAGAAGATAGTGGTCCATACCATATCAGGAGGACCACACATCGCCGACAGAAGCTGGGAAGAGATGGAAAGATACGGTAAGTCACTTAGGAACGATGAAGGCTACGTTAATTCTGTTATGGAAGAACGCCACCCAAAACGGAAAGAGAATGACGACATCACATTCAGTAGGCGTGATCTAGAGGGAAGGCAGTACCCACACATCGATCCTATGGTCATCTCTGCCTGGTTTGGTCCAGCCAAAGTTTTTCGAATTTTAGTAGAGACTGGAAGCTCAGTAAATATCCTATTCAAGCATGCTTTCGACAAAATGAAGCTGTCAATGAAGGATGTGTCTCCCTGCAACAAACCACTACATGGTTTCACTGGAGATGCGAAGATGCCCCTCGGGCAACTGGACCTCTTTGTTGAAATAGGAAGTCATCCCCGCTCCATTGTGCGAAAACAAACATTTGTACTAATAGGGAACCGCTCGGCCTACAACGCCTTTTTGGGAAGACCAGCCTTGTCTGACTTCCAAATTGTCCTAGCCCCATGGTGCCTGATGATGAAATTTCCAACAGGTAACGGAATAGGAGAAATAGAGGGAGATCAAGATGCTGCTCGAGACTGCTATGTAACTGAACTTCGCAATAATCGTAGAAAAGATAAAGGAAAAAATGCAGAGACTGCTCTCTGCATGAAAAGCTTGGAGGCATAGCAACTAAAGAAAGCCCCTCCTCTTCGATATACCAGTGATCCTTTCACTGAATTAGACCCTAGGGACAAAGAGGAGGAGACCACTGCCGAGCCGGCAGAGGCTATGGAATTCGTAGCTGTAGACAAACATGACTCAAATAGACTATTGAAAATCGGATCTCAACTAAAAGAAGAATTAAAGGATCAACTCATTGATTTTCTTCGCCACAACATGGATGTATTTGCATGGACTCACGCTGACATGACATGAATCTCCCCAGACGTAGCATGCCACGTACTGAACATCGATCCCACCAAGGTGCCAGTAAAGCAGAAAAGGAGAAGCATGGGGGCAGAACGATCAGCAGCCCTCGAGGAAGAAGTAAAGAACCTACTTGCCAATAACTTCATACGAGAAGCCATCTACCCAGAATGGATCGCCAACCCGGTGCTGGTAAAGAAGGCTAATGGGAAGTGGCGAACATGCATCGACTTCTCCAACTTAAATGACGCTTTTCCGAAGGACTACTTCCCACTCCCCCGAATCGATCAGCTCGTGGACAGCATAGCCGGACACGAACTCTTATCCTTTATGGACGCATACTCAGGATATAATCAGATCCCTATGCACGCCCCCAATCAAGACCACACTAGTTTCATCACTGACCGAGGATTGTACTACTACAGAATAATGCCTTTTGGACTTAAAAACGCCGGAGCTACTTATCAGCGCCTCGTCAACAAGATATTTGCGGAACTAATAGGACGAACTATGAAAGTTTATGTGGATGACATGCTGGTAAAATCGAGGAAAGCCAACGATCATATAAACCACCTGGACGAGATGTTTCAAGTACTTCGCCAATATGGAATGAAGCTGAACCCTCTAAAGTGCTCCGTAGGAGTATCATCGGGGAAGTTCTTGGGATTCATCGTCCATGCCAGGGGGATTGAAGAAAACCCTGAACAAATCCGGGCTCTGAAAGAAATGAGGATACCTTCCACTCGAAAAGAAATGCAAAGCCTAAATAGGAAAGTGGCCGCCCTAAGCAGATTCATCTCTAAAGCAACTGACAAATGCATCCCTTTCTTCGAAGCCCTAAAGAAAGACAAAGGAAAGTTCGAATGGGTTGACGAATGCGCGACAGCCTTCCTTAACTTAATCGAACACCTCCAGAGACCACCAGTACTCTCCACTCCAAATGAAGGCGAAGAACTATACCTATACCTTACTGTGTCATCCCATGCTCTAAGCGCCGCCTTGGTGAGAGAAGACAACCGCGCGCAGCGGCCCGTATACTTTGTAAGCAAGAGGTTTACAAGGGCAGAAGCCAGATACCCTAAACTTGAAAAGCTAGCATACTGTTTGCTAATCACGTCACGGAAACTGCGACACTATTTCCAATCTCATTCCATCAGAGTTTTAACCGATCAACCGCTAAGGCAGGTACTCCATCGCTCCGACACTTCTGGACGACTACTTAAGTGGTGTATTGAACTGAGTCAATATGATATCACTTACCATCCTCGCACCGCTATCAAAGGGCAAGCCATAGCTGATTTCATTGCCGAATTCACTACTAACGAAGGTAAGGAGCAATCTGAAATGGCAGAAGACATCAAGTGGAATCTCTTAGTAGATGGAGCATCAAACGAACAAGGCTCGGGGGCAGGTGTTGTGATAATCACCCCCAGAGGAAGGAAGCTGCACTACGCCCTAAGGTTGGAATTCGCTGCCACCAACAATGACGCAGAATACGAAGCAGTGATAGCCGGATTAGAACTTGCCCTGGAGATTGGAGTCGGTTCTTTATGTCTGTATAGTGATTCTCAACTTATTGTAAATCAAATACTGGGAGAATTCCAGGCTCGAGGAGAACGACTCACAGCATATCTAAAGAAGACCAAGCTGCTGCTTAATCAATTGGATCACTATTTAATCAAACACATTCCTCGAGAAGAGAATCAGGAGGCCGACGAACTGGCAAAGCAAGCTAGCATGAAGGACGACACCGCTTCCCGAACAATAACCATCTCAAAGCAACTAGCCCCGAGTTACGAGCCAATGAATATGATAGCTGTAATCGAAGAGGAAACTTGGATGACTCCCATCCAGAGGTACTTACAAAGTGGCACACTGCCCGACGGGCGTAACGAAGCTAAGAAAATCTTAAGGAAAGCTTCTCGCTACACATTACAAGAAGGCATCCTCTATCGGCGCGGCTTCTCCTTATTAAGGTGTATCGCTGGATGGGAAGCCAGGGAAGTCTTGTCCAACATCCATCAAGGAAGTTGCGAAGATCACACTGGAGGGCAGACTCTAGCAATGAAAATACTCCGATACGGGTATTACTGGCCCACTTTAAACAAAGATGCATTGGACTTCGTCAAAAAATGCGACAGATGTCAGAAATTTGCTAAGATTCCTCGACTACCCACAAATGAGATTACTCAAATGACCAGCCCTTGGCCCTTTGCAATAAGAGGAATTGACTTGATTGGCGAACTGCCAGTGGGCCGAGGCGGAGCCAAATATGCCATAGTGGCAGTTGACTATTTCACCAAATGGGTGGTAGCGGAGCCTCTAAATAAAATATCTTTGGCAAAAGTTATTAACTTCTTGATCAAAAATGTTTTATGCAGGTACGGGTTCCACTCAAAATCATATCGGACAATGGATTTCAATTTAACAGCGAGGAATTCATCGACTGGTGCCAAGAGCACGGAATTCACAAAAGCTTCTCATCTGTGGCTTATCCCCAGGAAAACGGACAATTCGAAGTTCTTAACAAAATCCTCAAAACCCTAATCAAGAAGAAACTTGAAAAGTCAAAAGGCGCTTGGGTGGATGAACTTCCTACGGCACTTTGGGCCTACCGTACATCTTACAGAACATTAACAGGGCATACTCCTTTCTCTTTGGCATACGGATCGGAGGCCATGCTCCCAGTCGAAACTGTAGTGCCTTCCCACCGTAGGATCCACTACAACCCAGAAGAGAACGAAGAACTCCTCCACATGTCTTTGGATCTAATTGAGGAGAGAAGAAATGATGCAGCACTCAAAGCAGCAGCTCACAAGCAAAAAGTAGCAGCACGATACAACTCCAAAGTCAAACAACGCAGCTTACAAGAAGGAGATCTTGTCCTCAAACGGGTCTTCCCGCGCCCTGGGGCGCTAGATCAAATCTGGGAGGGACCCTATGTAATTCATAAAGATCTCCACAACGGAGCTTATATTTTGTCAACAGTGGACGGAGAGGTGTTCCAGAGGGCATGGAACATCCAACACCTTCGTCGATACTTTTCTTAACTTGTATTGCCATATGAAGTGAATTAACAAAGAGAATAACGTACGCATTTTCGTGCTGAACCACTTTAAAAATCTTGTCTCATGTTAACTTGTTCCTTTATGTCTTGGCTACTTGTTGAGTCTTATCCATTTCTGTTGAACAAAATCTTGCATTTCCATTCAAGATGCATCAAAGCGCGGCTTCACCTGGACAAGACCTAACAGGTACTATACGAATCTATGCACTCGCCAATGAGACACTTTTGCTCCAGCATCCCTCTGCTGCGGGTTAACTCATTGCTCGTGACCGCCCTCAAAACCAACTGTAATGAGCCGATTATAAGCCATTAAGAAGGCCGACTATAGCCGATGGCAGATCATTACGGCGTTCGGCTCGCCGGCAACTGTGAACCTACTTTAAGCCCCAACATAAGGTGTGGCCAGCCAGGGGTAGTTCACGGTTGACGATCGGCACCCACGCTAGCCGGCCATAGTAAATCGAATAATACCCACGATTACGGGCCATAATGGCTTGGGTAGTTACTGTGCGCGATCTCGGCTCCGATATGTCTTAAGTGCGGTTGTGGTAAAAAAGATAAACTCCCTGTGGAGGCGTAAGATGGGTGACAAATGTCTCCAAGACCCACAGCTAGGGAAAGTGACTACAGAACCCGTTTGCCACGAACTTAAGCATATCGACGGCCTTCCGTGATTGGAAGTTTTACTATTTCTTATATTTCCATTTTATTTATAAAAACTTTCATCCCATCCTCTATAACGATCCCTAAAGTACAGGACACAGAATAGGAGATGCCCGCCGATGGAAATAGGAACTCACAACTGAATGACATTGACACTCAGCTGCATTCCATACTCAGCTACACAAGACATTCAAAGCTACCATATACAGCTAAAACTTGAAGGGCGGTACTTTCTTCTCTTGTATATAAATACGTAGCTATAATTTATGCGCACATCACACTAACGTTACCAAACATAAGTTATAGTTTAAGCAAGAACTTAGCATTAAACACAATTGAATCACTAGCACATGTACAGCTATATTTCTTATGCAACACATCAAAGTAATAAAAGCATTCAAATATAGCAGAATCGGTTTATGTTATGAAATTACATGTCAAAAATAAAGCCGTTCATTACAAATGATATAATTACAACCCAAAAGTACATTAATGTTTTGTGACTAGTATATACAGGAATGCCAAGTAGGCCAAAAAATAATCAGCTGCAGTAGAGCTCCGCCTCTATATTGCTCGCCCTCCGGGATCTACTTGACCGCAGGGTCAGAACTCCCAGCATGCTGGCCAGGGGTCCCACCTGTCCGATTCAGGAAAGAATCCATCAGATAAATGATACGCAATCAAATTAAGGAAAGATTGAGAGGGAAGACTTACCAGCATCTGCTTCCTGATCATCATCATCTAGCTGCACGCCTACCTCATCCGCAGCGAGCAGCCGCATGCCCTCATTAACTGTCACCTTCTCTTCCTTAGTGAATTGGGCCGTAACCACATCCATCGTGAAAGCCGCACCACCTTCCATATCCACATCGGTCTTAGCCTCCTCCAAAGCCCGAAGATATATCCTAGCCATGACAGGGGGATAGTCGTCCATCCAGGACAGGTTGCCCTGCTTCCAAGTTCGGAAATACATGTCCTGGAGCATCTCATCCATCATCCCCTCGTTCTCCTCAAACTCTTTCATCCGGGCCTCTGAAGCCGACAGTCGTGCGATGGCAGCATCTCTCTCCAATCGGTATCTCGAGCAGTCAGCCTGAAGGGATTTCCGCATAACTTCCATCTCCTCCTTCAGCTTGGCCTGAGCAAGCTCTGCGGCCTCAAGCCTCCCAGATAACTCCTCTACCTGCTCAAGATCCGCTCTCCGAACCTCATCCACCGTTGCGATGGCCATGTCAATTCGTTCTTTGCAAACATCCTCCATTTTTCGCAACTCGGCCTTGCTAGCCTCTTCCATGGTTTTCTTTAGTCATCTGGAGGTCGCCTTATACTGGGATGTCTGGATAGCCTGATCGGCAAGCTGTTTGCCTGATCAGAAACCATTAGCCACACCCGAATGTTAGCACTTCCAATTTCCTCTCCAGCCTTGACCAGTCGAGCGTGATGCCCCATTAGCCTCTTGGTCTCTTCAGCCACCCGATCGATGTTTGCCTTGGCCTCATCCCCCATGGTCGCAATCCGAGTAGTAAGCAAATCGAGGTCTAAGGACTTAGCCTCATCAAGCACCCGTACCATGGGATTGCGGGGAAGAAGATGCTCACCCGTGGCCTCGTCAAAAGAAATGTCCCGAAAACTCGGGTCCAGATCCGAGTGGCCGACAAATGGGTTGCGAACCAAACTAGGGTGGTCTATCGGGGTGATGGTTGGATTTTCGGATGGATGTGGGGAAGGCATAAACTCAGTATCTTCCTCAATAATATCATGGATAGGCTGGACTGGAGGCTGAGGGCCAGGTGAAGGTTCAAACAAAGATAGGCCCCTCTTCCTCTTTTGCATATCTTATTCAATAACTCCGAGAAGAAGGCGATAGCCAACCACATCTCCGGGACGGCTAGTCGACGGCTTCGGTTTGACGGAAGCTTTGAGTAGCTTGTACTGTTCAAGGCGGTGCCGAATATCTGATGTCTTGGCGACCTTACCCGTTCCTGGAATAAAAACCAAGTGTTACAAACATGCATGAAACTATAATCCGAGAAATATGTTAAGTTAAAAGGAGTAGGAAAACGCGTTTATTTTACAAACCCTGAGGAGGAGTGGGATACTGCAATAAGTCCTGAATCTTATTCCAGGACGGGAGCTAGCCATAAATTATTACTAAGTCCTTATCATAAAGGGAGTCCGCGGAAGTCAAAAATTCACCTTGAATCACCGAAGTCTCCTTAGCCGGAATACTCTGAGAAGATGAACCGGCACCAGTCCCGGCCTTATCAGTTTCCTTCGGTTTCTCCACCAAGGCCGACCCTTCTTCCAACTCCTCAGAAGCTTGGTGGAAAGCATCATCCGTCCACTCTTGAATCTCAAGTACTTGCCCCGAAGACAAAGCCTCGGTGCCATCACCGCTCCTCCCTTCGCCACCCTCATCACCATGACCTTCTCTACCACTTCCCCCCTCCGCTTCGCCTCCTTCGTCCTTGCCTTCTCCTTCCTCCACATCCTCTTCCTCCGAAATATCTGGGCATGTGCTAGGGGAGGGTCCATCAGATCTCTTGAGCTTCTTCCCCCCGACGACTGGAGGTACCGAGAAAGGTCTCCTCTTGCTACTCTTCGCAGTGGCCCCGTCTTTAGCTTTGGCAGCCCTCTCCTCGGCTGTATCTCTCTGCTTAACCACAGATTGATGTGGAAGAATCAAGTTGTGCTCCAGGAGAGTGGCATTCCTGATCAGGTAAGAAGCCGACCTATCCCTTCCTGAGATAGCCTCTATCTCCCCAGCCATCTGTACCAGGCGATCATTCTCCACCACCGCAAAGCCACCTGTCGCTAGCAAGAAATAAAAGCATATAAGAAGAAGATTGCAGTTGGGACAAAGAAATTACAAATGGAATTCAACTTCAAGCCAGAAGTGAAAAGGCGAAAAGAAACGGAGTCGTCCTTGACGAAGAACCATTCCTTATTAAACATGGTGAATTTCGAGTATAAGTCCAAGACCGGCTTGAAGGACACGGCCGACTCTAAACTAATGTACGGAGACCCCTTCTTGTAGCCCCTCAGATTATACAAATATCGGATTTCCCGGTTAGAAGGGGGCGCCCATACCTCCTCTGGAAGATAACGAATAGACACACTAAGATGGCGTAGGAGTTGGGCTGAAGCTGGAAAGGAGCCACCTTCAGGTAGGTAATGAAGCTGACTATCCACGCATTGATCGGAGGAATGGCCCCGCACATGCAATGGTATCGGCTATAGGAAAAATATCCTTCAGGAGGATCATACGGCATCACACCATCTCCCGACAGTAGCATGCTCGCTCTGTCAATCCCGAAGGAGCGAGTGATGACATCAAGTTGTCCCTCTTTGAGGGAGCTCGAAAAGCAATCAGGAGGAGAGTTCAGAAGCTCTTGAGGGCCATATCCGTCCACTAATGACCTCGGGGCAGATCCAAGTCATGCTGACTAGGGGCACAGTGGGAGACTCAGCGGGAGACTCTCTTCTGTCCATAGATTTCCTCTGTTTTTCTGATCGGGTTTCCACTTTGCGAGACATTTACCTGCAAACACAAAATAAAAGCACATTATTAGAACAAGGAGGTGCATAGATACAAACAAGTAAGTGCATACAGTCTGGGGTTTTCGTTTGTGATTTAAAAAGTACGAAAGGCATGAGAATTCATTCGACAAATCAAACTCCCCATGGTTCATTCGGCATTCCCAATACCAGGTTTCATTCGGCATTCTCAGTATAAGCTCCATTCGGCATTCTTAGTATAAGGTTCATTCGGCATTCTCAGTATAAGGTCCATCCGGTATTAAATCTTTAACTTCATTCGGTAAAACGAAGTAAATCGAAGAAGCCATTCGGCAGTCACCTGATTCGGCAGCTAAGGATTGATTCGGTAGGAAATTCTGATCCGGTTATCTCGTTCGGTAGGGAATAACGTAAGCCCTAGGCCCATACTTATAGGGGAAGGTTGGATAATCGGACCAGCCGGTTCGGCTCTCAGGCCGAATATGGTTGTCCAATTAAAACAAAGCACGACATATGTTAAACATATGCCCTACTTTGGGGGGGAAATGTTGGGCACGCTTCTACCACCAACGAATCAGGATGAGGAAGGAGACACCGAACTATTCGGAGCCGATCCAGCACGATGAAGCGAAGCATACACGCCACAGAACCAGCTCACGACCGGACCAGAGCCTACAAGCTACCGGTCCAGGCCTTACCGATGCCGAACCAACCATCTCCCCGGACCAACGCCTACTAGACCAAACCCAGCCTTCTTCACCGAATCAACCATCACTGACCGAGCCAACATTGCCACCGAACCAAGGATACTCCACCTTTCCCCGAACCAAGTGTTACCAATGCCGAACCAACCATCTCCCCACCAATGCCGAACCAACCATCTCCTCACTGATACCGGTCCAAACCACACTTTCAAGCACTACCGGTCCAGAGTGCTACCGTACCAGCTTTGTCAGGCCAGACCGCATCAGCCCAGGCCCACCAACAGCTATATACATCCAATACCCCTACCCACAACCTCACTATATAAATAGAGGGGCCAGGGTACAACAATGGAAGACAAGTTTGAGAGCTCAAGCACGGAAGGAACTTTCAAACAACTTTCGGTTACTTGTAATCAAAGCTTTGTACTTGTAATCTAAATAGAAAAGGAGAATAACATATAAAGTGGGCGTAGGCACGTTCTGGCCGATCCACTATAAATCTGTGTGTCTTTTACAATTTAGTCCATCTATTTCATATATTTGCATAAATCATCCAAATCACTAAGAACAACTTAAAATCAACTAAATCATACGACTTGGAGGTGTTTGCCCATTTTTTGGTGCAAATAGTATACATTAAATAACAACAAAAATCATACTATATCTCAAGAATCTCAAACACCAAAAAGAATGTCATATTCTTTATTTTATTCACCAAACCACAAAATATTGACAAAGATATCAATGCCAATCGCAAAAATTGGTGAAACACAAATTCTAGAAATCATCAATTAGAAATCCAAAAATTACAAAGGGGGAGGCCTATCAAAAATGGGAGTATGAAAACTCACCAACACGTGTATCACAAATGGGACCCTACGCTAACCATAGAGCCAGTGCAATGACATAGTACAATAATGGTACCCCTGAGAAACCTGAAACTCAAATAATTCAAAACAACAAGTAGTACAACGGTACGCCTGATGAACCCGATAAGCTGGAACAACAAAGTAGTACAACGGTACATCCGATGAACCGAACTCTACAAAAGAACATGGGTCGCTAGCCCATAAAAATGAGTCGAAACTCCAAAGAACATGGGTCGTTAGCCCGTCAAAATGAGACGAAGCTCCATATAATCGAGGTATAGTCCGCCACGTGGACAAAGAGAGATGAAGCTCAACATAATGGGATACTGTCCCCCACATGGACAAAGAGACATCGCATATCGCTAGTCTAAACCATAAAATGATCTCCATAGATCAATAAAAAGTATGAATTACACTAAGATAGTAAATAAATGAGTTTTGATTCATGTCCTATAACCCTTAGCTTAACTTAAGTATTTACGAACAAATTGTAGATTTCCACTCAAAAGTTGTCATAAGATTTCAATCGAACAAGTCCAAGAATAAGTAAATGCAAGTGTCTCATACCACTTGTTTTGCTAAGTTGTTTAATTAGATCTTATACGAAAGAAGTAAAGGTTTGTTTATACTAGTAGATTCGAAAGCGGATTTAAAAACGAGATTTGTATTAAAAGTAACATTGAAATAATTTTTGTGAAAGAGGTTGAATATTTACTACTAGTATAGAAACCTTTATATTTTAAAAGTGACAAATCAAAAAAATGATTATAAAAAAAATCAATCACCAAAAATTCACATACGAAAATGTGAATCAAATCCATAGGAATCGATATCAAATCCATCAAAATGGATATTCCCAAAAATCCAGAAAAAGAAGTCGTCAAGGTCGATAATAAAAGACGATGGCCAATCAGATCAACTAAAAATCGATATAAATGGAAACCCATCAAAAAGAAGCAAGACGGCTGAAATTAGCTGCTCCAGACGTCTGGTGGTTCTCCCAGACGTCTGGAGCTAAACGATTGGAAATTTTATTCTAAATCGGCCAGATGTCTAGGAAGAAAGCTCAAACATCTGAGCTGAGTATCTAGAATTTTATTCCCATAGCTCCATATGTCTGACCTTAATTCCAAATGTCTAAGCTGAAGCTCAGGGCAAAAATTTGCCTTGGCCAATAATGGCCAGCTCATCTCAAAAGAGATCGAACGAGCATAATGGCTAAGGATTTATGCCAAGCGACAACCCAACCCTATAGGCTCTTCGTTACACTCCAAACAACATGTCAAAACATCCCATGTATGATTTTTATAGATTTTAACTTCAAAAAACCAAAAATTGGAACATTCGTCAAACCAATTCAAATCAAAAGAAATTGGTCATGCAATAAATGTTAGGAATTCATTCCTAACAACAATGAATACTACACACATAGATGTGAGTTCAAGAACTCACCATCAAACCAAAACACAACAAATGGGAAGCTCTAAAACAAAGGAAAGATCAACCACTCTTCAATTTCAACTCTAGAAGCTCCAATCTATGATCAAATGCAAATATTTCCTAAGTTAGGGTTTAGGAATTTCTGAAAATTGGAGAGAGATTGAAGTAGAGAAGAAGAGGATGCTTACCTAAGCTTCTCTTTGATTTTGACTAGGGTTTAGGAATTCTAATTTCCTATCTCTTTTCTCATTTCTCTTTTAGCTTGAGTGTTAGGAAATAATAGAATGAGTGAAGAGGAGTTGGATGAAGAGTTAGGGTATTATATGAGTTCAAGGGCTGAAACCCAAACCCAAACCTAAAGCGCAATAGAAAAATAGCAAAATTCAACCCAACTCCAAACATATCTGTGTTCATACTCGAAAAGGTCACAAACACCGTTTTGGACTCAATATAAGTGGTCTCGAGTCCTAATTCGACTGTTTACAGAAAGTAGCATTTTGGACTTTAATTCCGACTAATGATGCTATATTTAAATAAATCTTCAAATATACAATCGTAAATATGCGGGTTATTACAAGCTCCCCTCATTAAAGAAATTGCATCCTCACGATACCTAAGAAGAAAACAAAGAGTAACAACATAAAAGCATATCAACACAAAAGAAAATTTGAAACAAGTAGTTTACTTTATAGGGCTCGAGAGAGTATGTCCGTATGTGTTCACTCGATGAGTTCTCTGGATTCCCAAGAGCAATCCTTAGGATTTAAGGACCACTGAATTTTCACAAGTGGGACTTCTTTATTACGAAGATGTTTAACCTCCGTAGTAATTATATTAATAGGATGTTGCTCATAAGTCAAACTAGGAGAAACTCCAATTTCTTCAATAACACCGGGCTCAAGAATAGAATCGGAAGCCCTGAGGCATTCCGTAGTTGAGAGACATGGAAAACGTCATGAATAGCAGAAAATTGAGCCGGTAATAAAAGGAGATAGGCCACAGAACCAACGCATTCGGTGATGGGAAATGGACCAAAATATCGTGGTGCTAGTTTTCCCGAGCGATTGAAATGCACAACACCCTTCATAGGTGAAACATGACCAAACGCCAAATCTTCCACAGAAAATTCTATATTCCTTCTTCGGTTATCGGCGTAGCATTTTTGTCTACTTTGAGTTTCTTTCATCCTATGACGAATAAGGTCAATCTTTTCTGTGGAATCATGAATAAAATCTAGACCCAAAATCAGCTTCTCACCGGGCATAAGCCAACAAGAAGGAGGTCGACATGGCCTTCCAAAGAGTGCCTCAAAAGGTGCCATAACAATACTAGATTGGAAGTTATTATTATAAGAAAACTCAACAAGAGAAATATGATCTTCCCAACGTTGACCAAAATCAAGAACACATGCACGAAGAAGATCTTCAGAGTTTGATTCACATGCTCGGTTTGTCCATCAGACCGAGGATGATAAGCGGCGCTAAAATTAAGCTTCGTTCCCAAAGCTTTTTGAAGACTCTTACAAAGTCCACTAGTAAATAATGGTTCACGATCATTAACAATAGAAGTAGGAACTCCATGCAATTTAACAATTTCTCTAATATAGAGTTTGACCAAAAGAGGTGTGGTCCAATTAGACTGAACGGGAATAAAATGGGTGGATTTTGTAAGTCTATCAACAATCACCCATAAATTGTCATGACCCGAACGAGGACGGGGAATACCATCAATAAAGTCCATGGAGACTTGATCCCACTTCCAAACGGGAATGTCTAAAGGTTGCAATAACCCACCGGGCCTTTGATGCTCGGCCTCTACAAGTTGGCAAGTCAAGCAACGCTTAATGAAGTTAGCAATATCAGATTTCATTCCATCCCAATAGTAAAGTCGCTTCATATGTTCGTATATTTTACTACTACCGGGATGAATGGCAAATTTAAAACGATGAGAATCTTCTAAAATGTCTTTATGAAGATCACTAATATTTGGCACGATAAGCCTACCAAATTATTGAATGCCGCCACGAGCATCGATTTCAAAGTCTTTCAAACCGACAACATCAATGTTATCCCTACAACTGTGGCAAAGATGAGCCAATTCGGGATCATGCTGTTGAGCCTTAAGAATGCGATCTAAAAGAGATAGATGAGCCTCAAGGCTACATAAAATTATAGATGAACGTGAATCGGATTCGCGATCTCGAATCTCATAAGTGGACAAAGTCTTGAGATCATTCCATTCGGATATCATTATAGAAACAACTGCTTGTTTCTTACGACTAAGGGCATCAACAACATGATTTCCCTTTCCGAGAGTATAAAGAATATCAAGATCATAAGATGCAAGGATCTCGAGCCAATGTTTTTGACGCAAATTAAGTTCTTTTTGATAAAATACATACTTCAAAGATTTATGATCGATGTAGAGAACAAATTTCTCTCCTAAAAGATAATGAGGCCAAATTATAAGGGTGAAAACAATAGTCGCAAGCTCCAAATCATGAATGGCATATCTAGTCTCGGCAGGCTTTAATTGCCTAGAAGCATAAGCAATAACACATTTCCTTTGCATGAGAACGGCTCCCAAACCAACACGACTAGCATCGGTATAAATAATGAAGTCTTGGTTCCTTTCAGGAATCACAAGAATAGGAGCATTGGAAAGGAGTTCTTTTAATTTCTAAAAAGAAGCTTCACATTTATCCGACCAAATGTACTTAACTCCCTTCTTTGTCAAACTAGTAAGAGGTATGAAAATTTTAGAAAAGTATTTTATGAACCGACGGTAATAACCCACCAATCCAAGAAAGCTACGAATTTTCGTCACATTCCTCAGTTTCTTTCAATTTTGAATCGCTTCAATCTTTGAAGGATCCACGAAAATTGCGGATTCAGAAATAATACGTCCGAGAAATTTCACACGAGATTTCCAAAAGTGGCACTTGGAAAATTTTGCTTTCAATCGGTTACTCCTAATAGTATCCAACACAATCTAAAGATGTTTTTCATGCTCCTCCTCGGTTTTAGAATAAACAAGAATACCATCTATAAAGATGAGAACAAATCAATCGAGGTAGTCTTTGAAAACTCAGTTCATAAGGTCAATGAAATAAGCTAGAGCATTCGTTAAACCAAATGGCATAACAAGCCATTCATAAGATCCATAACGAGTGCGAAACGACGTCAAAGAAATGCTATCCTCTGTTATACGAAGCTGATGAAAACTGGTCGCTAAGTCTAACTCTGAAAAGACTCTAGCACCGCTGAGTTGATCATATAGATCATCAATCCGAGGTAAAGTATATTTATTCTTAATGGTGAGTTCATTAAGCTTGTGGTAGTCAACGCATAGCCTAAGTGTACCATCGGATTTCTTCACAAAAATAGCTGAAGCTCCCCAAGGAGAGGAACTAGAACGTATAAATCATTTCGCTTCCAATTCGGATAATTGCTTATGCATATCCTCATTATCCTTGTTAGACATACGATAAGGAGGATGAGTGATAGGTAGAGCTCTAGGGATTAAATTAATTCTGAACTTAATTGCTCGCTTATGGGGTAATCCTAAAATGGGCTCAAATATGTCGGAAAATTCACGAACAATGTGAATGAGAGAAATAACATCTTCCTCATCATCATCATCATCATCATGAGGATTTAGAGAATATAATGATGCTACCAGTGGAATCTGAATCTTTAAGAACAATAGAAATCTACTTAATAGATTGAGGATGTCGAAGATGAATAGTCCCCTCAGGACATAGGATGTGGCTTCATAACGGTTAAACCAATCCCATCCCAAAATCATTCCAAAGCCTAAATAACGCATAACATGCAAATCTGCTCGGAAAGCATAATCACATAAAATAATCTCGGCATCGCCACAAAATAAACTGAGTATTGCGGATCCACCAACCGAATTCACAATTCTCAAAGAAGTCATCAAGCACATAATATTTAAAGACAAAGTATCAACAAGTTCTCTTGATATAAAAGAGTAGGATGCACCCGTGTCAAAAAGAACTGAATAGGAAGATCACGAAACATAATAATGCCATCAAGGGTAGAAAGAGAAATACCTTGACCACGAGAAGTGTTACTATGGGCTTGCACAACATTCAACTTTCCCTTCTTCTTGCCTTGAAGTTTGGGACATGAAGATAAAAGATGACACGAACTTTTGCAATAACAGCAATAAAGAGGTTTCGGGCACCTATTTGCATAATAATCCTGAGCACCACAATTGTAGCATTCTCCACGATTAGGGGTAGGAGTCTTTGGCACCGAAGTTGCTTACTTCCCTTTCTTATTGGGAGTTGGGCCTTTGAAATTAATAGGCCTTTTCTTATTATTGTTGAAGTTCTGTTTGGCGCCCATAACTTCAACATCACTTTCCTTATCGGCCTCTTTAAGTCGTACAGCAATGTCAACAAGCTGATCGAAAGAAACTTCCAATTTCAAAAGTAAAGTCTTTTTGAGGTCCTTATTCAACCCATAAATAAACCTCTGATTTTTCTTCAATAGGGTATTAATATGCTCGACCCCATATTTAGAGAGAGATACAAATGATGCGACGTAATCTGTCACAGACGAGTCACTTTGAACAAGGTCAATAAAGCGTCGAACTAAAGCTACTTTTTCAGCTTTCGGCAAAAACTTTAATTCAAATCTTTTCCAAATTTGCTCCCAAGTAAGATCCTCTTCGATAATCTCAGTAACCGAAAGCTCATACCAATATAATGTTCTTTCTTGGAGCATGCTAGAAGCCACTTGGGCTCAATGGAGATTAACAAGATTCATGCAAGAATTGATGCGGTCGCATGATCTAAGCCAAGCTTGGACTTCTATAACCTTTTCGAAACCCTTGAATGGGTTTCCACACAAATTTGTAAAATCACTGCACAAGCGTACAAACCCAGATTTGGGGTGAGTAGGCTTTGGAATGGTCCGACAGCTTAAGCATTATTTACGAGATCTAAAAGATGCTAGGTGATATACACGTAAATGTGCATATTTTTACCACCATATTTATTCTATTTAAATTAAATAAATGATCGTATTGGGTAATTTAACTTGTTTTAACCGAAATTCATATTAATTCCAAATTTTCACATATTCATCTTCATATAAGGGCAAAATGGTCATTTGTGCGCATATATTAATTTGAGAGAATTTAATTGGAAATTTCTATAATATTTTGTAGGAATTTAGCTTCTCATATTAGTGGGTTCATGAAGAAACATGCATGCACAAAATGGATATAAAGGAATGAAGATGGAAATAATTCAAAGTGAAGATCATGGAGGACCCCACCTACCCACCTACTTAATGTAAAAATTAAAGGCTAATGCACATGCTTATGGAGTTAATGGTTTCATGTACACTTAGTGGGGGATTAAGACATGTTAATGATTACTTGGCCTCCACACTTTCTAAGGTGCATTTTGGGCATTCCCCAAAAAATGAATTAGGGTTTTAAAACTTGTATATATAGCCCTTATGTTTCATGTAATCTCCTCTCTCATCTCTTCTCTTAGTCTCTCTTAGGCATCATTCTCTTTAGTTTAGTTTAGATCAAAAATAAAATGAAAGCTCCTCTTTCTCTTTTCATGGCTACATAGCCATTTTTATTTTATGTAATCTTTTTTATTTTATGCAATTTAATACATGCTCTTTCCTTTTCATGTTCATTTACTTTCATGTTGTAGTGTAGATCTCTTCTCTTTTATGCAAGTAGAATAATTTTTTCCTTTCATTTTGCTCTCTTTTTCCTCTTCTTTTATTCAATGTTGCTTGCTACATTTGTTGTTTTGATAACAAATATGAGAGGCTAAACCCCTTCAATTTAGGGGTAATGAAGCTCTCTAATCATGTAGCTTTAACTTAATTTGATGTTTATGCTCTCTTTTTGTGCTTAATGAGAATGATTGAAGTGGTTTAATGATGTTGTTTAGCTTTGAATTTGATAGTCTATGTTGTTCATAACAAATAGGCTATGCTTAAACAAACAAAACACAAATTGCCTCTTCATCTACATATGATTATGGCAAATAAGTGATTGTTGAAATTAAAATTTGATGGCTTATATTTCCAATTAATAGTTAATAGGCCATGCTTAAAATAGATTTTGCTTTCAACTTAGTTGTCATATTTTATGAGATTTAAAAGTGTATTAGTGGTTGTGTTATAGTTTGATGGTTTATATTGAGCTAACTAATAGCACAAATATATCATACTTATGATAATCACATCAACTAATTCACTAATGACAAGAAAAGAGAGATCATAACTTCATTTTGTTGATTTATGTGATTTAGAGAGTGGAAATTGCTCTAAATTGTCATTTAACTCTCATATTTTTATCTATTTTTCTTTTGCTAGTTTTTGTTAGTTTCTTACATTTTTTGCTTATCACACTTTCAAGTTTGGTTAATTTGATTGAATAGAAATTTAAAACCATCAATTCCTTGCGAATCGACCCGTATTCGCCGCGTACTACATTCGTACACCATGCGCTTGCGGTTATTTTTAATTTAAATTCGTTCGACGGTTTTCTGAACCAATAGAATTTCCGTCGACGAACAAGTTTTTGGCGCCGTTGCCGGGGAGAGGTTGAGATGAGTTAGTAAGTGAAGTTGCAACCGTTGCTCTTTTTTTTGGTTGATTGTTGGTTTCTGTCGTTTCAATGGTAATTGTTGATCTCGTTGTTTGCAGAGCTGTGACGAAGGGGGATGGAGGCACTGGAATGAAGGAGGGACTTGTGGTTTTCTGCGTTGTAATTTGGTCGAGGTGGTTAGGAATGTAGGGAAGTGTTGGTGAAGAAGTGTTGGTCGAAACTCCTCCATATTCCATCACCTGCTACTTCCGCAATCTCACCACAAATCCATTCGCTTAATCCAATCGCCAACCGTTGAATTACGACCGGGACCTCACTGCAACCGCCAAGTCGAACATCTAACATCGGTTGCAACACCACAAATTGCGACCCGCAAATCGATTCACAGAAATCCACTCCCATTCGCCGTGCTAACGCAGTCACTTCCATTAAATTATAAGTCTCATAACGCGATTACATGATTTTAATTCAACTCAAAAGAAAAAAAATATGTATATATTTCAGTGATTTTTGTGCTTCAGAAAAAAAAGGAAAAAGGAAAGAGCTTGCATTTTTTTAACAGAGAGATGTTATGTGTATTGCTTTATCTTGTTTAAAAAAAAGGAGCATTGTTGTGGGCTTGTGAAGTTACTTCGTGGGCCGGGTGGGTTTATTATTAAGCAGCCGAGCAAAATAAATTTTTTTATTTTTTTATTTTTCATTTGGTTGCTTTATATGGTTCTGTTTCCAATTTTTTTAGCCATCCAAAAAAAGGGGGTTGCTCAATTTGTTTTATTTTACATTTGCTTTGATTTATCCTAATAAAAATATTTTAGATTTGTTTTGTTTTAATTTGGTTTTAATTTGTTTCAAACAGATAAAAAACATAAAAAAATTTGTATATATATCTTGTTCTTATTTTCAGGTTGCCAAAGCAGATTGGAGAAGTGCTTGCTTTGCTTAGCTTGCCATGAAATAAATTGATTATTATAAAAAAATTGCTGCTTTTTTCCTTTATAAATTATTTTTATTTGTCTTGCATTGTTGGTTGCTTGCATTTGCATTTGTATGTAAAAAAAATCCGAAAACCCAAAAAAAAAGAAATCAAAAACAAAACAAATATCCTTTCGTAGTTGCATTGCTAATTCACGTTTAATTTCTACTTTGCATTTCATCTTAGATTTTGATTAATAATAAGGGTTAGACATCTATAACACCTAATTGTATATTGACAAGTTGTCTTCTTTGAACAATTTAATTTCTTGGTGTCTAGGCTACGGCAGAGTAATAACCATTTATGAATATTAAGGTGATTCGTAAATATTATAGTGGTTGTTCCTCTGAAGGTACTTAAACCTTCGGTTGCATTGCTACGGTGATTCGTGGTGCACCGATAAATCCTACCCATTACCCGGCCGAGAACTATCTTGTTTATCTAAGACAATTTGTGATCATACAATTTTGGGTTAACTTAGGATAAATCATTTGTAATTAGACCCTTGCATTCATTTAGTTGCATTAGTTCATGCATATTTAAAAAAAACAAAAATTCAAAATCCAAAACTAAAAAAATTGTAAATATTTCTTAACTTAGTTTTTTTTTTCTTTTTCTTTTTTTCAAATCAAAATTCCATAAATCCAAAAAAAATAATTTAAAATCAAAAGTCCAAAAAAAAATTCAAAAAAAATTGAAATCCAAAAACAAAACAAAAAACAATTTTCCATTTTGAAAAATAAATTCTGCTTGTAAATATATATTTTTTATAAAAAAAAGCCAAAAAAAAATTCTTGAGCATGTCCGAGTTTCCTTTTTCTTACTTACTTGAATTTAGTTGTGAAAATCAATATAATCCACATGAGTTCACTCCAAATTCGTATGGATATTTTAACAACGACTTTTGTTTAGACAATTCGAATTTTGAACCACAAAATTTCCAAAATAATGGCCAACCCTCAACTCTTGAAAATAGCATTTCGTCGTTACTTGAACTCTCTACGCAACAAAATCAGAAGATAAATGAGTTGTGCAATTCATATTTGAACTATAACTCGAATCAAGGTTTTCAAAATAATCAAAATTTGAATTCACTTCAAAATTCAAATGATTTCGAGTGTAACCCATGCCAATTCAATTTCGAGTTTCAAGATGAATTTCAAAATCAAGACAAAAATGTGAACCAATTTTCAAATAATTTTGGCAATAGGAATAGTTTCAATAATGATACGGTTGAAAACTTTGGTAATCAACAAATTCAAAATGAAAGTTTTCAAATTAATAATCATGAATTTTATTTTGTTGAAGAAATGGAAAATGATAACGGGGATTTATTAGTTGAAAAATACAAAAAATTTCATGAAAATCATAATCAAATCTCAAATTGCGAAGAATCAAATAATAATCTACCGTTTATCGAAATTGACAATTCTTGTACTCAACAAGTCCAAATCAAAAAATTTCAAGTTAATAATTACAAATTTGACTTTGTTGAGAAAATGAATGAAACTTACGATGATCACACGAATTTGTTGATTAAAACATTGGAAAATTTTCGTGAGAAACAAAATCAAATTTCAACGTGTGACGAGTCAAGTGATAATCCATCTTTTACCCAAATCGGTGATTTTCAAACAACAACTTTTGAAACTGAAAATGACGATCTTAACGAAGTTGGTGAAAAGACGGTAGTTGAGTTGGATTTCGATTCTTTTGAGGGTGAGAAACTCGATTTAAATTTCGATCTTCCTTTTTCTGAAAATTTGAATACAACAACTTTGGATTTTGAAATGGATATATACGATGAAGTTGTTGATAATCCAACGAAGGAAGATGAATTTAATGAACACGAGTTTAATGGACTTTTCGAAAATGAGTCATTAAATTATGATGGGGAATGTTTCGATCACCATTTTGACTTTGAAATCGATAATTTGGAAGAAGTTTTCAATGATAAACTTGAATATCAATTTGGTGAAAATAAATGTGAATTTCAATCAATTGTTTTATCAATCCCAAAAATCGTCGAAAATAAAACAACTCATACGATTTTCAATAAAACGACATTTGTTTTTCCATATCCATATTCAACTTCGAAATCTTTTATGTTTTGGTTTTTCGAGCTTAAGCTGTGTTTCGTATACTTGACGAGACAAATGAATCGGTCTTTAGAAGACCATTTCATTTACTTTTTGATTGTATACTTTCTCATCTCTTGTAAATAATCATCTTTACATTTTCATTTAAATAAAGGTTATGTTTTTTTTTCTCCTTCCACTTGGGTTGACTGTGGGGACACAGTCAACATCAAGTGTGAGGGGAGAGACTCATCTTCATTTTTTTTTCATGGTTTATTTTTGCTTTGAAATCTTAAAAAAAATTCCCAAAAACAAATTTTATTTTGATTTATTTTTAAAAGAAACACTATAAGATAATTATATGGTTTTGGTTTATTAAATTGAAATTTTTGGAAATTTATTTGTCTTAACAAAAATAAAAATGAAATTTGATTACAAATAATAATGGTTTAACTAGTATATAGGAAGATTCATAAGTGTTAATTATGAAGTATATCCTAATTGAAAATCTTTGTTTTAAAAAGTGGTTGATTTAAAGTAAAGGATATAACATTTTTTTTTGTCTTCTAAGTTAAATTGTGCTAAGATGATTTTGCAAAACTCTCTCTCTTTAAAAAAAATGATAAAAACTAAAAAGATAGTAACATCCAAGTGTTCACTCTCATTTAAAAGTCCTCATGGTTATGCATGGGTGAATTACTTGGAATCTTTAATTATGTGCTTTCATACTCATTTAAAAGTCCTCACGGTTATGCATGTATGGAACACATGTAAAAAAGAAAAAAGAAAGAAAAAAAAGAACAGTCTTAATAAAACCACCTACGGTCGATAGGTGTATGCACGAAAGTGTATGCACTCGCCATGCTCTGTACTCCCACACATAAGCCCGAGAGGCAGTGCATGGGTGGTATATCTGGCCTCAGTTTACCTGAGCTAGGTGTGTAATTTTTCATACAAATAATGAGAGAGCAAGCAATTAAAATCCTAGCACTATTTTACTTAGTTGATTTGAATTGTTATTGAAAAGAAATGAAAATACCACTTTGATAAACTTTGATAGTCAACTACGGATCCATTTCATAGATACACTTGTTATCAACTGAAACAACGAGTTAAACTATTGTCTATTTGTTATGATAACTTGATTTTTGTTGGAAATTTTGACGAGTAAATGACATATATTTTCAAGATAATAACCAAAATCTATATTTAACTAATATGTGTCGATTTAAAAAATCCTTTATCTGTAAATATTTTCAAAAACTCGCATTCATCTCTTTGTAAATAAATCTTGCATTTTGCAAATATTTTCATTCTGCATTTGGATTTTGTGGGTAGTATCCGCTGAGAACCCACACGAGACAACACTCGTCCTACTGGGGACACCCAGAGGTTTAACGGCTTGTTGCATATGTTCAATGCAACCGTGCTCCCTACGAAAACGGATTTATCTTAGTTTTTCTTTATTCGAGGACGAATAAAAAGATAAGTGTGGGGGTATTTGATATGCACGTAAATGTGCATATTTTTACCACCATATTTATTCTATTTAAATTAAATAAATGATCATATTGGGTATTTTAACTTGTTTTAACCGAAATTCATATTAATTCCAAATTTTCGCATATTCATCTTCATATAAGGGCAAAATGGTCATTTGTGCGCATATATTAATTTGAGAGAATTTAATTGGAAATTTCTATAATATTTTGTAGGAATTTAGCTTCTCATATTAAAGGGTTCATGAAGAAACATGCATGCACAAAATGGATATAAAGGAATGAAGATGGAAATAATTCAAAGTGAAGATCATGGAGGACCCCACCTACCCACCTACTTAATGTACAAATTAAAGGCTAATGCACATGCTTATGGAGTTAATGGTTTCATGTACACTTAGTGGGGGATTAAGACATGTTAATGATTACTTGGCCTCCACACTTCCTAAGGGGCATTTTGGGCATTCCCCAAAAAGTGAATTAGGGTTTTAAAACTTGTATATATACCTCTTATGTTTCATGTAATCTCCTCTCTCATCTCTTCTCTTAGTCTCTCTTAGGCCTCCTTCTCTTTAGTTTAGTTTAGATCAAAATAAAATGAAAGCTCCTCTTTCTCTTTCCATGACTACTTAGCCATTTTCATTTTATGTAATCTTTTTTATTTTATGAAATTTAATACATGCTCTTTCCTTTTCATGTTCATTTACTTTCATGTTGTAGTGTAGATCTCTTCTCTTTTATGCAAGTAGAATAATTTTTCCTTTCATTTTGCTCTCCTTTTCCTCTTCTTTTTATTCAATGTTGCTTGCTACATTTGTTGTTTTGATAACAAATATGAGAGGCTAAATCCCTTCATTTTAGGGGTAATGAAGCTCTCTAATCATGTAGCTTCAACTTAATTTGATGTTTATGCTCTCTTTTTGTGCTTAATGAGAATGATTGAAGTGGTTTAATGATGTTGTTTAGCTTTGAATTTGATAGTCTATGTTGTTCATAACAAATAGGCTATGCTTAAACAAACAAAACAAAAATTGCCTCTTCATCTACATATGATTATGGCAAATAAGTGATTGTTGAAATTAAAATTTGATGGCTTATATTTCCAATTAATAGTTAATAGGCTATGCTCAAAATAGATTTTGCTTTCAACTTAGTTGTCATATTTTATGAGATTTAAAAGTGTATTAGTGGTTGTGTTATAGTTTGATGGTTTATATTGAGCTAATTAATAACACAAATATATCACACTTATGATAATCACATCAACTAATTCACTAATGACAAGAAAAGAGAGATCATAACTTCATTTTGTTGATTTATGTGATTTAGAGAGTGGAAATTGCCTCTAAATTGTCATTTAACTCTCATATTTTTTATCTATTTTTCTTTTGCTAGTTTTTGTTAGTTTCTTACATTTTTAGCTAATCACACTTTCAAGTTTGGTTAATTTGATTGAATAGAAATTTAAAATCATCAATTCCCTGCGGATCGACCCGTATTCACCGCGTGCTACATTCGTACACCGTGCGCTTGCGGTTATTTTTAATTTAAATTCGTTCGACGGTTTTCTAAACTGATAGAATTTCCGTCGACGAACACTAGGCATACATAATTACTCCATCCTAAGGAGTAGCATTGGATTGACCGACACTGGGATGACCAAGTCTAACCATTTCTCTTCTTCAAGAAAGAAAGAAAGAAGAGGAAAAAAAGGTTATTCTCAAAATGAATATCAAACAAACTTGATTGATAAAACAAGGCATTCTAACAGGAAATAGGATAAAATGGGACCTCCGACTCGAATTAAATCCTAAGGCACGATTCCTAAGAAAGACTTAAACATTTATCCTTGCTATAATATTCTATATTGTTCCAAAGTTTGGCTCTGATACCAAGATGTGATGCCCCCACCTCTATACTCACACTAGCCAAGGACACTGCAGGGTAATGCCGTCAACTTGCACAAAGAATAAGGCTGTTGAGGAGCGACCATTTATGTAATTGCTTTGTGCGAGTACCGATATGTCAGATAAAATATCACTTTCATTTTAAGAGGAAATCCGACATACTGATACAAACTCAAAGGTACTACACGGTGGCTATGTGGTCTTCGAAAATAAATATAAAATAAGCATAACACAAAATCAGTCACAGATGTTCATATCACAAAGGTGAAATCAGATATCAATAAAACACATAGAAGTGTACATCAAAGTAGTAGTCATGCAAGATCCACTGCGTCACAAAAAAATAGGTAGAAGTTTGACAAAAGAATATGTATACATTAAGAAGTCTCTATCTCGAATGTATAACAACAAAAAACTAATAAACTAAAGTAGTTAGCCAAAAGTCAGATTTCGGTCTCGGATAAGAGTCAAGTAGAAGCACCTGAAATACATCGGTCTGACCCGGGTGTTATTTAAGAAGAAAATAGTAAACAGATCAGTCTAGCTATAATTATCATATAAAATGAGATAGGATAAGAGATATGACAAAAATATATGATAACAATAATGTCATACTGTGTCAAGTATACATTAAATAACTACAAAAATCATACTATATCTTAAGAATCTCAAACACCAAAAAGAATGTTATATTCTTTATTTTATTCACCAAACCACAAAATATTGACAAAGATATCAATGCCTATCGTAAAAATTGGTGAAACACAAATTCTAGAAATCATCAATTAGAAATCCAAAAATCACAAATCGAGAGGCCTATCAAAAATGGAGTATGAAAACTCACCGACATGTGCATCTCAAAGGGGACTCTATCCCATGGTCGCTAACCACAGAGCCGGTGCAACGACGTACTACAATAACGATATGCCTAAGGAACCTGAAACTCAAAATGAGACGAAGCTCCATAAAATCGAGGTATAGTCCCCCACGTGGACAAAGAGAGACGAAGCTCAACATAACGGGGTACTGTCCCCCACGTGGACAAAAAGACATCACATATCGCTAGTTTAAACCATAAAATGGTCTTCATAGATCAATAAAAAGTGTGAATTACACTAAGCTAGTAAATAAATGAGTTTAGCTTCATGTCCTATAATCACTGGTTTAACTTAAGTGTTTACGAACAAATTGTAGATTTCCACTCAAAAGTTGTCACAAGATTTCAATCGAATAAGTCCAAGAATTAACCGACTAACTAAACGCAAGTGTTTCATACCACTTGTCTTGCTAAGACGTTTAATTAGGTTTCTCATACGAATGAGGTAAAAGTTTGTATATACTAATACATTCGAAAGCGGATTTAAAAACGAGCTTTGTATTAAAAGTAACATTGAAATCATTTTTTTGAATTGAGTATTTAGTATTAGTATAGAAACCTTTGTATTTTAAAAGTGACAAATCACAAAAATGATTGCAAAAACAATCAATTACCAAAAATTCACATATGAAAATGTGAATCAAATCCATAGGAATCAATACCAAATCCATCAAAATGGATATTCCTAAAAATCCAAAAAAAGAAGTCGTCAAAGTTGATAATAAATGATGACGACTAATCGGATCAACCAAAAATCGATATAAATGGAAACCCATTAAAACTGTAATGACCCGTTAATCCGTACCCCTTGAGTCAACACTATTCTACTTCAATCAACTCAAGTTGCACAGAAATACGAACCATCTGAGTTAAAGAAGAAGAGGTAGAAGAAGAAAATAGAAAACAACATCAGAATCTAACCATTGCAGCGGAATAAAATATAATAGATAATAACAGATCTTTACAGAAAAACAAATATTATATCTGTTATACATTACATTATCAGAGTGCATCAATCACAAAACACACAAGTGGCAGTAATCATAACCTGCCCTCATACAACTGAGTACACGACTAAACATCACAGCGGAATATATGTAAAGAAGTACGGAAGTACGTACCGTCATCCAGCTCGTCTCCTGAGCTCCACAGCATCATATCCTCTATCCTATAATACTCGGTCTGACCCGAGCATTACAGTTAAATAACACCCGAGTCAATCTGGAATACCAGCGTGAGAAATCACACTCAATTGATTATTAATGTTTCAAAAATCCTTTGAAAACAAAAGCATCTCGTAAGACCACACCGCAAATGAACATGTCGGGTTTTTACCCTACGATAGCTAAAACATTTTCTTATAAAATCCTCTGATATTATAATAGGGTATATATACAAATACTTATTCAAATAGATGAAATTGTTAAATTATTAAATTCCAGCTACTAGCCACAAAGTGGGTATTACAAACAAAACTCGTAAAAGGCGCGTAGGGAGAACGGATTTCCAACTAATGACTAGGCACCGGGGTACTGCCTGTCACGGTACGTGGCCTAAACCACAGTACCGAGGATCACTCCCGACCCCTGCAACACAAAACCGGAACCATTCCTTACTGGACATTCTCGAGTAAGATCACCCCACGGCTGGGATCAGCAACCACACCACTAAGCAGAAATAAAAAGGGATATCTAGACAGGGATGACCTTACCCTGAAGTGGGTGCTACCCACCTATCCTTGCTGCATAACCTCTGATTTTCAGTCATTCCCGGTGGTGAGGCTTGAGGCTAAACATTACGTTTTAGAACATATACCTTAGAATGCCCATCGTCCACCTGACGATGTTCCGAAAGCATTCATCTATACAAGTCCGTCCCAGGTTTGAACGGAACCGAAGGCACTGCTCCTACTACATCCATTTTGGAACATCCTCAGGATTAGTAGCGACCAGCCCTTGCACTTCACTACTCCATCTTCGAATCCAAACTCTTTTCCCCACGAAATGTACAAACCAGATCGAAGTGGTTTTCGAGAAATAAATCCCGATCCCGGTCTCTTTGAAACGATCAGCGCGTTTGGCCAATATTGACAGTCGGGGATTTAACTATCAATTAATTTCACAAACAACCATCAACCAATAAATAATTTCCCAAACTATTTATTAATCCCAAAAATATCTTCATAAGATATATTTCCACTTTTCAAACCCTTTTGAAAACAGTTTCAAACTATCTTCCTTTCTCAGAATAAATTTCCCAAATATTTTCTATTTCCACTGAAATCACCAAGCACAAAACTTAAGATTTTTAAAATAGTTTAAAAACACTTTATTGCAAAATATGTTTTAAAAACATTTAAATTGAAAATTACTTTAATACTTAATTAAAAATAATACTTTAGGAATATTTAAAATAAGGTTACTTCATAAATATAAAACTAGTTTTTCTACTTTAAAACAAAATGCTAAGTCACCTTTAAATAATTACTACGATAATAGATTTGAAAAAAAGACTTACTTTAGAATTTAAACATTTAAAAATAATAAATTTTCTAAACATGCTTTTTAAAACAACATTAAAACTTTTATCTTATATTTAAAAATTTACTTTAAAAACGTACTTGGCTATCCAGGGAAATATACTTCTCTTCACATTCTTTAAAAATAAATCGCTATTTATTTTTAAACAAATTTTCTCATTCCTTTAATAAATTTCCACCTTGAACTTATTCTTCCCAAATATCCTCTGATATATTTTACTTTGCTTTTATAAACCCAGTTTATAAATTCTACAGTCATATTCTCCTTTAAATTTTCAAACACTTGAATCAATTTCCAAATTTGATTTCTAATTTACTCCCTTTATTCCAAAATCTATAAATTTCAGATTTTATTCCTTAATTATGATTTGAAATACCTCTAACTGAAAATACCAAATTTAGATTTCTCAAATTACTTCTTTATTCTTTAAATAAATTTAAACTTTGAATTTTAAAATAATTGTTTGTTCCTTTAATTGATATCACTTAAGTTTGCGAATCATTAATTTCTATTTATCCAAAATCCCCTTTTTCCTACTCAGAGTTATTTATTAAAAAATTTAAAAATCACTTTTATTCTTATCCAATTCATTCTTTAATTTATTCAATCTTCTATGATTATTTTACTTAAAAATTCACTCTTTTATTTTCTTTCCAAAATCTAGTTTATATATTTTTGGTAACTCTTTATACCCAAATATTTATAATCAAACCATAGCATTCAATATTCCAATATAATTCATCATAGAATATCAAATAATCGCAACAGAGAATATTAAATAATTTAAATAAATGTTGAGGGATCCAGTTGGATCCCTCCAACCTGTTTTCCCTACATCCAAAGACGTTAGCACAATATAAAATACCAATTCCACTTCGAGGTGGAATATCGCGGTATATGGGATTAATATAAATCATCTACTATTATGCGACAAATTGGGTCTATTTAATTTTAACTAATAACAATCATCATCCAAACAAAGCAACCAATAATTTAAATATTACTAAAATAATCTAGGTGAGTGAGATTAACTCACCTTTTCCTTTTTATTTTGCAATCCACTCCAGACCAGCATGTTTCCTTCTCAGTACTTGACCCTGTATAAAAATTTATACGATTTATTAAATTATTTAATTGACTAAAAATTTATTCAACTAATCATTTTCTTTTTTTTCCTTTTAAATCCAATCAACTAATAATTTAGTTTTAAACTAGTGATTAATTTTAATCAAAGAATTAAATTTTAAACTAGTTTTCCTTTTAAATAACTTCCTTAGTAACTATAATAATTTACATTTAAATTAAACAAATAAGTCTTCACTTTATTTAAATGAAATGTGAATAGATATATTTACTTTAATTCACATTTTCAACTGTTTACAAAAATAATCAATATTCGTTTGAGTGAAAATACATTCCTGTTTATATTTTTAAACGAAAACATATATATCTATACGTACATTACCCTTTTCCTTTGCTGTATAAACATACTTTTATATATATATATACATCTTTAAACTAAAACTTATTTACTGTAAATTTAAACTGAAACTGAAATATGTGTCCATATATATATATATATATATCTATATATACACGTTTATTTTTTATTTTACTGTAAAGCATATAATATTAAATTGAAAAATAAGAACATCGCATATACCTGAAGATATTGAACCCCCTCCCCGAACCCTCACAAGCCTAGAACTCGCGCCTCCACTCTCCCATGCTTCGTCCCCTTTCCTAAGCCGTCGCATCACGATCCCACGAACCGCCTTCACAAGCACCCAGGCCTCGCTCGAGAGAATACCAAACCCTAAAATCATCTCGAGCTATAACTCGCGTCGCGGCCATCCCCTATAGTCGCCACGAATTACTAGATCGCTATCCCCCAAACCCTAATCGCGACCATCGACAACTTCTAAGAGTTCGCCTGCCTTCTTCTTTATTTAATTTCGATTCATGCCGAGCTTTGATTTTAAGAAAGAAAGGGTAAAGAATGATAATCGGCGGAACAAAAATGAGTGAGGGAATCGATTTCTACCAGATTTTAAAGAATGAGGCTTCGGCCATCTCTTTTTTTTTAATATATCGAGTTTGATTTTGATTTTTACCCTCTTTCATTCGCCCTTTTTTCTGAACTTTGATCTTATTTTATTTTTATTTTTTCAAAGAAGATAAGGATGGAACGAAATAAAAATAGAGGGGAGTGGCGTATAAGAGAAGACTTGACTTTTTTAATTAAATTAAATTAGATTCTTCTATGCATTTATGGATTGTACGACCAAACTGTAAACCCAAACACCGCGAAACTTGAAATCCAATAATAATATAATATTATGGATCCAATGGAACTGGTTTCGTCAAAATCCAGGACTATGCCCCAGAAGGCTATTTTTTTGAATTCAGTTTAAACGATGAAATCTTAAAACTGAACAAATCACTGTTAAATTAAATTTTAAAGCTTCTATTATCTCCAGCACTAACAATCTAAATTTTACGAGCCTTCAAATTATTTTTAACAGGCTTAAAACTCTGGATTCAACATTTTACCCAACTTTAAAAAAAAAAATTCGATAATTTAATTATCAAATAAATAGTGATATTTGAGTTCAAGTTAAAATTAACTTTTAAATATTTAAAATCAATTAAATATTCCAACTTCAAATGTCTAAAAATCTCAGGTCATCACATTCCTCCCCCCTTAAATGAATTTCGTCCCCGAAATTACTAGTTAGGAAGAATGGTCCAATACCTGTTTACCTTTCCCGAAACCAAACAGTTTCCAACAACTTCCCAAAACAATCTTTTTATTAAGAACATCCTATCACTGTTCCTAACATTCCAAATTTCTCCCTTTATGTTCCTACCAATATCATATACCCAACCATTCAAATTTGAATTTAAAACCAAATTTTAAATTTTCAAAATTCCTCAAAAAATTTCTAACTCCCTAAATTTCCGAAAAGTTTCGCCAGCATCTCCTTTGCGCGGCTAGCTCGGTACAACAACAAAAGGCCTCTATGGGCTCCCAAATACTAAAAGAAAACAAAAAGCCAAGTGGCTCGATCAAAAACCCAATCAAATTTCATACATAAATTTAAACACATACCTTTTTGTCGAGCAATTCAAATTTATCTTTTGAAATCAAAACCAATTCTCTTTTCCCTTTATATAACCTGTATATCCTATATAGCAATAATATCCAATCACAACATTCAAAACATTTTATTGACTTCCTTACAAAATGTCAATATTTGTTCATTCAAATATTAACTTAGAATATATTTGTAATATCAGTTTCCAATTAAGAATTTAACATTTCTTTCTTAGGTTTAGTATAAGCATTTTATATGCCTCTTTATGTATTTTCACTTCACCGCTTTAGTTTATATCTATTCCTATCCACATTAGTTCTTCCATTTCCATATAAATTCAATTTATCTTCAATTTAGAATATTGAATTTTATCTTCCGTCTATACTGATTCATATCACTATTTTAAATTAATTTCATTTCCTAATTTATTTGATTTTCAACTTGGAATCGTTTTGTCGCTAACTAAAAAAATTTCCCAAAAATTTCAAATTTTTTTCTAACTCCCAAAATTTTCGGAAAATTTTGGCGGAGTCTCTTTGTATTGAGGAGCTTTTGCAATTTGACAATAGTTATAAATATATATACATCGACCTACACGGTCGGAAAAACCAAAAACAGTTCATATTTCCTATTTTTATTGCGTAGGCGTACCTTAATTTAGCATTTAAGAAAGCAGCTTATTATTTTAGCATTTAGCACGTCCAAATCCAGCTAAACGGCTTCCCGGTACCTGTACTTACTCAATTCAAACATATAATACTAAATATATGCAAATTTATTAACATTTCACTTACTTTCAATAGTTAACACATAAATTTCACATATAATGGACATCATATAATTTCCATAAGCACATTTAAGGTTCCGATACTTATTACAAATGCTTACAACCAATTCTCAAACCATTCCATTCAGTTTAAGTGATTTACAACTTACATGCTTATATCTAATTCATTCTAAGCAAAACAAACTCATATTCATTCCAATTTATTTCAAAATCATCATATTTCACTTCTACTAACTCATAGGATTTTATCTAATCTCGTTTACATCAAACGTCCCATTCTCCTATGCAATTCGACAATATTCATATGAATAAATGATTACACGAACTTTATAACCATATAAATTGATTCCAAGTCAATTTACACTTGATTCCATCCCACTTAATTTATTCACAAACTCTTCATTGCATTGTCTTTTATATCCAAAAAGTTTGATTCCAAAACAATTGTATTAAACCCGACAACCAAGATATTAAATAACCATTTCACAATTTACTTAAGTTACTTTACTTCAATTCACTACCATTTCATAACTTAAGTTCATTCCCTTTTTAATTTATTCATATTCGAATTGAATTTATTTTCATCTCAAATCATTTTTATTTTAATCTAATTCCATACAACTGCAATTCATATTTAATTCACTCACAATTCTAAGTTGAATTTCTATTTATAACTTAAGCTTCATTTCGAAACTCAATTATCTACTAACAATACAATTCTAAGTTAATAATTTCAAGTTCCATTCTCATATTTCATCAAATAATTTACTATCTAATTATTTCTCCCCTGGTTTAAATTCAATACTTAATTTTTAATCTCAGAATCTCTTCATTAAATTTCTTAAGTGCAATTTATTTTATAATTCAAGTTTGGATTTTCCGTTTTATTTTCCAATTCATCAAAAACATTTATTTTGGGTTTTCTATCCCACTTTTCAATTTTATAAGTCACAACTTATTATTTTACATATTTCCATTCATTCTAGGCTTGAATATATTCATCTTTTACTTTTAACTCAAGATTTACACTTATTTATAGCCCAGGTATATTTTATTCTATGGATTTTTAATTCTTTTATTAGTTATTCTGAATTATTTATTCCAACTTATTTCTTATCCAACTTACTTCCATTTATTTAGGTAAGAATCAAATTCCATTTAATATCACCCATAACTCAATTGAATTTTACTCTAATTCAATTCTATTTAACATAATCCCAGTTAAATCTTATTACATCCCATTCCTTTGAATTTTGTTAAGCAAGGACTTAATTCCATTTAATATCATTACAATATCCAATTTTCAGTTCATTTATTTACAATTATAAATTCATTTATTCATTCTCTAATTCATTTCCAACCAATAAATTTTATTTCCAAACATTAATTATTTTTAGTCCATTTGAACTAATTCTGCACTTATTTTTATACAATTTTAAATCAAACATCATCCAATATTCAATTACATTTCATTTGCATACCATATAAATTAATAAGTTACTTATTAATTTTAATCTCAAAACTTTGTTTTATTCAGTCTAACTCGGCAAATTTTTCCATTCAAACTTAATTTCAATATTCAGGTAGCAATCCCTCTTTTGGAAACTCGAAAATGAAAACCGATGATGTCGCGATCATCATCGGAATTATTTTCCAGCGACCATAAAGAGTTTAATGCTTTTATCTCTTTAAAACATTTCAAATATTCTTAATTTCAAGCCATACCAGATTTTAAATCCAATTCAAAGTACTTCTCAAGTATATACTATTTTTCCCAACGTTTTGAGAATCATTCTCAAATTCAAAGGAATTTAAATTTCCAAATTCCAAATTCTTTAAATTTATATCCACACATTACCTTGGAATTTTATCTTATTTTAATTATTAATCACACTATAATTCATATTTATTGTTTACGCTTACAAATCTCATTTGTTTATGAATTTGTTTCTTAGTTTTTAATTATGATTTCAATTCCTTATTCAATTATGAATCACATTTACAAATTCCATTTTTTTATAAATTTATTCCTTAATCTCTGGTTATTATTTTCAATTTCTTAGTCAATTCTCATACAAAAAATGATAATAATTTAATATTATCATTCCTAACAACCAAACTTCCATATATAACTATAACAATTTACGAAAAATCATTTCTTTTATATACAAAAATAATTTTGGGTAAAATTATTTCATTTACCCTATTTGAAACTATATTGTGTCGGTTTATCTTGTTCAGGAGTTTAGAAATCCCTATCGATGACATGGCGTCCCATATATCGACCAGAATCCATAAACACTCAACCGGTAAATCAACGCAATATAAAAACAATTTTGTATTCACTAACAAATACTCGCTCATATCTATTAATACTCTCAAACTCATTCTAGAGTACTACAGACTCTATTTAATGAGTAATTCCCACCAGAGCCAAGGTTATCACCAACCTCGCTCTGATACCAAGTGTAACAACCCACAAATCCGTACCCATTGAGTCAACACTATTCTACATCAATCAACTCAAGTTGCACAGAAATACGAAACATCTGAGTTAAAGAAGAAGAGGTAGAAGAAGAAAATAGAAAACAACATCAGAATCTAACCATCGAGTAGAATAAAATGTAATAGATAATAACAGATCTTTACACAAAAACAAATATTATATCTGTTATACATTACATTTATCAGAGTGCATCATTCACAAAACATACAATTGGCAGTAATCGTAACCTACCTTTATACAACTGAGTACACAACTAAACATCATAGCGGAATATATATAAACAAGTACGGGAGTACGTATCATCATCCAGCTCATCTCCTGAGCTCCACAGCATCATATCCTGTATCCTATAATACTCGGTCTGACGCGAGCATTATAGTTAAATAACACCCGAGTCAGTCTGGAATACCAGCATGAGAAATCACACTCAAATTGATTATTGAAGTTTCAAAAATCCTTTGAAAACAAAAGCATCTCGTAAGACCATGCCAAAAATAAACATGTTGGGTTTTTACCTTACGATAGCTAAAAAAATCTCTTATAAAATCCTCTGATATTATAATAGGGTCTATATACAAATACTTATTCAATAGCCGAAATTGTGACATTATTAAATTCTAGCTACTAGCCACAAAGTGGGTAATACAAACAAAACTCGTAAAAGGCACATAGGGAGAATGGATTTCCAACTAATGACTAGGCACTGGGGTACCACCTGTCATGGTACATGGCCTAGATCACAGTACCAATGATCACTCCGGACCCCCTGTAACATAAGACCGGAACCATCCCTTACTGGACAGTCCCGAGTAAGATCCTCGTGATTGGGATCAGCAACCGCACCACTAAGCCGAAATAAAAAGGGACATCTAGACAGGGATGACCTTACCCTGAAGTGGGTGCTACCTACCTAGCCTTGCTGCATAACCCTTGATTTTCAGTCATTCCCGGTTGATGAAGCTTGAGGCTAAACGATTACCTTTTTAGAACATATCCCTTAGAATGCCCATCGTCCACCTGACGATGTTCCGAAAGCATTCATCCATACAAGTCCGTCCCAGGTTCGAACGGAACCGAAGGCACTACTCCTACTACATCCTTTTTGGAAACATCCTCAAGATTAGTAGTGACTAGCCCTTGCACTTCACTGTTCCATCTTCGAATCCAAACTCTTTTCCCCACAAAATGTACAAACCGGATCGAAGTGGTTTTCGAGAAATAAATCCCGATCCTGGTCTTTTCGAAACGATCAGTGCATTTGGCCAATATTGATAGTCGGTGATTTAACTATCAATTAATATTCACAAACAACCATCAACCAATAAATAATTTCCCAAATTATTTATTAATCCCAAAAATATCTTCGCAAGATATATTTCCACTTTTCAAACCCTTTTGAAAAAAGTTTCAAACTATCTTCCTTCCTCAGAATAAATTTCCCAAATATTATCTATTTCCACTAAAATCACCAAGCACAAAACTTGAGATTTTTAAAATAGTTTAAAAAACTTTATTGTAAAATATGTTTTAAAAATATTTAAATTGAAAATTACTTTAATACTTAATTAAAAATAATACTTTAGGAATATTTAAAATAAGGTTACTTCATAAATATAAAATAAATGTTGAATATTCCAATATAATTCATCATAGAATATCAAATAATCGCAACCGAGAATATTAAATAATTTAAATAAATGTTGAGGGATCCAGTTGGATCCCTCCAACCTGTTTTCCCTGCATACACAGACATTAGCACAATATAAAATACCAATTCCACTTCGAGGTTGAATATCATGGTATACGGGATTAATATAAATCATCTAATATTATGCGATAAATTGGGTCTATTTAATTTTAACTAATAACAATCATCATCCAAATAAAGCAACCAATAATTTAAATTTTACAAAAATAATCCAGGTGAGTGAGATTAACTCACCTTTGCCTTTTTATTTTGTAATCCACTCCAAACCAGCATGTTTCCTTCTCAGTACTTGACCTTGTATAAAAATTTATACAATTTATTAAATTATTTAATTGACTGAAAATTTATTCAACTAATCATTTTCTTTTTTTTCCTTTTTTAAATCCAATCAACTAATAATTTAGTTTTAAACCAGTGATTTAAATTGAATCAAAGAATTAAAGTTTAAACTAGTTTTCCTTTTAAATAACTTCCTTAGTAACTAGAATAATTTAGATTTAAATTAAATAAATAAGTCTTTAATATATTTAAATGAAATGTGAATAGATATATTTACTTTATTTTACATTTTCAACTGTTTACAAAAATAGTCAATATTCTTTTGAGTGAAAATACATTCCTGTTTATATTTTTAAACGAAAACATACATACATACATACATACATACATACATACATACATACATACATACATACATACATACATATATATATATATATATATATATACACATAACATACATTACCCTTTTCCTTTACTGTGTAAACATACTTTTATATATAAACATCTTTAAACTGAAACTTATTTACTGTAGATTTAAACTGAAACTGAAATGTGTGTCCATATATATACACATTTATTTATTTTTATTTTTTTATTTTACTGTAAAGCATATAATATTAAATTGCAAACTAAGAACATCGCATATACCTGAAGATATCGAACCCCCTCCCCGAACCCTCGTGAGCGTAGAAAATCGCGCCTCCACTCTCCTATGCTTGCCTCCCCTTTCCTAAGCCGTCGCATCACAATCCCACGAACCTCCTTCACAAGCACCCATGCCTCGCTCGAGAGAATACCAAACCCTAAAATCCCCTCAAGCTATAGCTCGCGTTGCGGCTATCCCCTACAGTCACCACGAATTACTAGATCGCAATTCTCCAAACCCTAATCGCGACCATCGACAACTTCCAGGAGTTCGCCTGCCTTCTTCTTTATTTAATTTTGATTCATGCCGAGCTTTGATTTTGAAAAAGAAAGGGGAAAGAACGATAATCGGCGGAACAAAAATGAGTGAGGGAAGAGACTGATTTCTACCAGATTTTGAAGAATGAGGCTTCAGCCATCTTTTTTTTTAATACATCGAGTTTGATTTCGATTTTTGCCCCCCTTTCGTTCGCCATTTTTTCTTGAACTTTGATCTTATTTTATTTTTATTTTTTCAAAGAAGATAAGGATGGAACGAAATAAAAATAGAGGGGAGTGGCGTATAAGAGAAGACTTGACTTTTTTATTTAAATTAAATTAGATTCTTCTATGCATTTACGGATTGTATGACCAAATGGTAAACCCAAACACCGCGAAACTTGAAATCCAATAATAATATAATATTACGGATCCAATGGAACTGGTTTCGTCAAAATCCGAGACTATGCCCCGGAAGGCTATTTGTTAAATTCAATTTTAACGATGAAATTTCAAAACTGACAAATCACTGTTAAATTAAATTTTAAAACATCTATTATCTCCAGCACTAACAATCTAAATTTAACGAGCCCTCAAATTATTTTTAACAGGCTTAAAACTCTAGATTCAATATTTTACCCAACTTCAATTTTTTTTATTCAATAATTTAATTATCAAAAAAAAAATAGTGATATTTGAATTCAAGTTAAAATTAACTTTTAAATATTTAAAATCAATTAAATATTCCAACTTCAAATGCCTGAAAATCCTGGGTCGTCACAAAAACCTAGCAAGACGGCTGAAATTAGCAGTTCGAGACGTCTGGTGGTTCTCCCAGATGTTTGAGCTGAGAGACAGGAAATTTTATTCCAGATTGCCCAGACGTTTGGGAAGTAAGCTCACACGTCTGAGCTGAGTATCTGAAATTATATTCTCGTGGCTTGTAACGACCCAGAATTTTTGATAACTTGAATTTGAATATTTAATTAATTTTAAATATTAATAAGTGAATTTTTGGAGTCGAATAAATTTTATTTTGAATTTTGGATTTAATTTTTGCAATTAAATCGATTAATTAATAGTGAAATTCCGTAGATAATTTAATATTGGGTTAAATATGATTGAAAATGATTTGGAAAATTTTATTTTATCATATTAAAGTTATAGAAATGTTTTAGAACTTGTAAAATTGAATTTGGAGTTAATTTGTAAAAATTGAATATTTTAATATTTAATTATCGACTGAAAAATAGCCAATTTTTGAACAGTCTCGGAATTGAACGAAACGTGTTTCATTGGATCCGTAATAGTTAGTTATTATCGGATTTCAATTTTCGTAGCAATCGGAGTTGTCGTTTGACCGTGGCAGCTCGAAACGCATCGATATCGTTTTAATATTAATTTAGCGAGTTAAAATAGCCATTTTTCAAACGGTCTCGGATTTCGACGAAACCAGTTTCATCGGATCCGTAATGTGATATTATTGTAAGATTTCAAATTTCAAGTCGTTTGGATTTGCCGTTTGTCCGGTACAAGCCAAAACGCCTAGAAATCGTTTAAATCGGTTTAAGTTTAAATTGAGCGTTTATAGTCGTATCTCACACATACTTCCGAATTAGCTTACGAAACCTGTTCCATTGCGTCCGGAATGTGGAAAAACATTAGGATCGCCTGGCGGCATGCGTCATTTGGAGTTCGTTTGCAAAAGTGTCAAATTGGTGATTTTAATATTAAAATAATATGGTTATATGTATATATTATTTTCAAAACCCTAGCCACTACCACCTATGGCCGGCCCTAAATTTTTCCATGGCCAGAACGCAACGATTTTCATCTTGATTTTTCTTCCAATCCGTTCACTTTCGAGAGAAGTTCCCAACTAACAAAACGAAGAGAGCCTCGAGCACTACGTATCCAACGGTAGTGATCTGAATCGGAGTTGCGTGGTGGTCGTTAGGGGGCCATGAAGGCCGGCCGTTTGGCGCGCAATTCGAAATGGCAAGGGGGGCCGAGCTCCATGAGTTTCTGGCCGTAGGTGGAGCATGCGGAGGCGAACGCTGTGGCACCTTCTGATCATCTTCAACTTCGTCGTGGTGGCCGTTTAAATTTGAGAAAGAGGGGCGGCTATGGGTTCTTAACCCTAGTTCTTGCGTGCGTTTACCTGGATGGGGATGTTGCGTGTGAGAAGATGGGGGAGGGCGTGATGAGTGGCCTGGATTTCTTAGGTATAAAAAAAATTATGAAAGGAAGTGAAATTTGTTTATATTATAATTTGAACAATGTTTAAACTGTGATAACTTTTGCATGCGAGGTCGGATTCGAACGAGTTTTTTTGCGTTGGAATCGTATGGAGGAGCACTACGCAATGCAATTGGTTTGGAGTCGATTGGAGCTTGTTTGAATTTCGGGTAAAATTAAACGTTCGTTTAATTTTATTCGAAACGAACGCGAAAAACGGAAATAAAATCAAGGTGAGAACTCCTCACTCAATCGAAAGGTTTTGTTTAAAATTTTGAATAGTTAATATTGATTGTTGATTGCTGATTGATTGTGTTAGTAGATATAGTAGGATATATATTATATATAGCAATATATATATATTGGCATATGTATATATTGGATTTGATTTCCCGCCTCGTATAGCGGATGAGACCCTATTGCGCCGTTATTAAGTGGATATTTTATAAAATCCCATATACCGCGATATTCCACCTTGAAGTGGAATTGGTATTGTGCTAACGTCTGTGGATGCAGGGTAACAGGTTGGAGGGATCCAACTGGATTCCTCACATATTTATTTGTTTATAAATATTATGTTGATTGTTGATAATCATATTGATATATGACACTTATTCCCGTGATTGACCATCTGATGTTGTCGCATCATCGGATTCAAATTTTTAAAATTAAAAATGACGGTTTTGAATTTAAAAGGGGTTTAAAAGTGATTTCTCAAAGAATATGGTTTATTAAAAAAAAATTTGAATTGATTAAATTTTAAAATAAATAGATGGATAAAATTTTATGTTTTAAAAATTTATATTTTTATGAAATATAACTTAAAAGAAATTTTTAACAATAATAGGTTTTTATAAAATAGTTAAATTTGGTTTTTGGGAAGTTATTATTATTAATGGTTTATATAAAGGATTTTATAAATGGATGTTTTTAAATAAAAATTATTGAAGTTATAGGATTTATAGATTAATAAATGTGAAATTTATAAAACGAACGGTTATTGGAAAAATTTAAGTTTATAAGTTATTAACTTATAGAAATGGATTTGGGCATTAAAAAGGGGAATTTTATAGAAATTGTTAATAAATGAAGATTTCATTAGTTGAAATTATTATAAGCCATAAAGAAATCTTGTAAGTGATAAGATTTTAAATTGGTGAAGTTCAAAAGAACGATTTGGGTAAATAGATAATATTATAAGTATTTAACTCATAATATTGATTTTAGTATATAATCGAGTTATGTAAATCGAATTGGACTAATAAAAGGAGATTTCTAAAACGAAGTTTCATAAATAGAAATGGGATGTATGGACATTGTTATAAATCCGAAAAATCAATTTAATTTGATAAATTGAATATGGAATTTGTTAAAGGGGTTGTATTCACTATTTTTGAACGGTGAATGTATTATTTTATTAAATGAACGTGTTTTTGGAAAAGAACGTTCTAAATGGAATTTAAAACTAATTAAAGACGTTTTAAGATATGTTAAGTATCGAAATCATAGATTTCAACATTGATTGTTGAAATAGACGATTTCGAGAAATAGAAGGGAATATTTTGAATAGTAGTGGATTTATGTATCCATTTTTTTTATTTCAAATCCATATACTAGTGTTTTTGGGTTGTCGTAACGATGTTTTACGCAACATTCGTTTTTAACCCAAATAAATGTGAATAAAGGAATGTTTTCTTAAAGAGAATGGAATAAATACTTAACTGTGATTTAAGTATATGGAATATTTTCAAATCGTTGAAAATAAATAAATTTGTGAATTACTTATTTTTAAAATAAGCATGGGAATGGTTTTCTAATATGAAATGGAACGGTTTTTGTGAATTCACCTTTAAGGTAATTGAAAGCAAATAACTTGAAATCGATTTGGGAATCGTATGCTAGTAGATGCTTGGAATTTAAATCCACTTTGGAATTTATATATATGAAGGGAAATTTGTTTAAAAATAAATGTTGATTTATTTTTAAATATGAAAATATAATTTACGAATTTGGAACGTAAGTTAAAATAAATCGGTAAAGATTTGTTTGGTGGTTTGAAATTTGTTTCAAAAGGTATATATGGTTAAGGTGATTTGAAATTAGTTTTCAAATGGTTAAGGTGATTTGAAATTGGTTTGCAAATGGTTAATGTAATTTGAAAATTGGTTTTCAAATGGTAAAGGTAAATTGAAAATTGGTTTTTCAATTGGTTAAGTGTGGAAAATTTTATCGTGAAGTGGTTTTGGTAAAACAAATAACTGGGGCAATTATTTGGAAATGGTGTATATATATATATATATCTTGTGAAGATATTTTTGGGATTAAATAATTTTGGAAATTTATTTGGAATCTGATGATGTGGCGCATCTTTATTGATAGTTAAATAACCGACTATCAATATTTACCCTTGGATGGTATTGATTGTGTTTGTTTGGAATTGAATGCACACTTATTTTTAAAAATAAGCGCTCGCTATTCGGTTTAGCCGGGAGAGGACCTTTGTGTCATATATCCCATTCCGAATATGCGATACGTCGTTTGGATTGCATTTGAAGACCGGTGTTGAAGACCGGGTATTTGTGAAAACGATAGGATGACCTATCGATTGTCTCCGCATCGTTAGCTACGGTATGGAGATTTCCTTTGTGATGGGAAATTTTATCGGGATTGTGAATACCCGGATTGCAAGGGCTTCTTTGGAAGTGCCTTCGGTTCTGTTCGAACCCGGAACAGACTTGTATGGTTACGTGTCTGACATTACATTTTGAGAGATATAGCAGATTTCTTTCAAATACATTTCTGTTGGTGGCGGAGAATTTATTCTCTTAGCTTAACACCCTTCTCTGAGACGTACGAGCTCAGAGGTTATGTAGTTGAAGGTTATCAGCGATATTTCCCAATCTGGTAATGTGGCATGCTGAGTGCTGCTGTGTGATGATCATTGGTTGGTCATTTGTGATATGATCATTTGTTTGATCATTTATCTTTGTGATTATTGCTTTGGTCATCTGTGGACCCAAAGCATGGCTTTGTTGCACAAAGCGTAGCTTTGTGGACGAGACTTCGTCAGGACCTCACTCCCCGGAAATGGTCGAAACAGGAATATGCGGCAAGGTTATGAGGGTCGCGCCCTTTAGGGTATGTCATTTCCTTCTGGTAAAGGGTGGTATCATGGTATGGAGCCCAGATACTTACTCATGTTGATACACTATACCTATTACTGTGTGGTGTTGTTGTTGCGAGCGCTCGGATAAAGGTCCCAAAGGACCGGGGGATGGCATATTCGTGTAGTAGTTACCTAGTTACAGAGGTAACCCGGCCTTGTGTTGGCAGAGATCTAACCGTAACGTTAGTTCTCGGGACGTCCCGCCAGAGGCGATCCCATGTGGCAGTAGGAAGTTCCTTAGCCTGACCATTTGTTGGAAATCCATTCATCCAATACGTGCCCTGTACGGTTTTAGTTGTAGAACCTGCCATTTAACATGGCAGCTATAGTAGGCATAGTATCATGGTACCTATGCTGGCTAGGATTTATATTATACTTTCGAAATATTTTCCACTATGCACTAGTAATAATATCAAAGAATTTTTCTCGTAGTAAGCATATTTGACTATCATAAGGAGAAATCTCCCCCATGTGTGCGTTTGCATTGTGTGTGTGCCGGGAGGCCTTATGGTAGTTTCATTTTCCAAAAAGCATTGCGGATTTCAAAATTTAAACTTTCTTGTTGCGTGTTTAAAGATAAACTGTTTTGAGTTCTCACACCAGTCCCATGACTGACCTGGAGTTTATTGTTCCTTTCCTAAACTCTGGGTGCCCACTATTTTCCACACGGGCAGTCTAGAGTTAGGTTATCAGGTTATTCTGGATTCGGGAGTTGCTGTGCAGATCTGGAGGCGAGCCAGATAGCGTAGTCTATTATCTATTGTATATAGTATTTCTTTTCCGCTGTTATTGTTGTACACTCTAATGATATGATGTATTGTGATGTATGTATAAAATGTATAGTTCTTTTGTTTTAATGATATTCATTTATCTATTATATGTTGTTCCGCTGCGATTGTGAGATTCTGATATTGTTTCTCGTTCTGTTACTTGTTTTCTGTTTTCTCCTCTCTTTCTTTTCTTTCTTCTTCTACCTCTTTCTTCTTCTAAAACCCTAACGGTTCGATTTTTCGGCAACGAAAAATCGCGATCGTTACATTTGGTATCAGAGCATATGGTTAAGCGACAACCTGCTCTGTTGGGTGTTACTCATTAGAGATAGAGTCAGCAGTACTCTAGAATGAGTGTGGGTGTAATAATAGATATGAGTGCGTATTTGTTAGTGAATATAAAATTGTTTTATATTGTGATGATTGGTTTGTTGAGTGGTATATGAACCTTCGTCGGCGCAGCCTCGAAAACTGAATCGAAGGGGTTCCTAAACACTTGAATAGAACAATTCGACACAATATTGTTTTAAATTGGGTAAATGAAATAATTTTACCTCGATTATATTTTATATATATAAAGAAAATAATTTTTCAGGAATTATTGAAGTGTGTATATAATTGATTGCTTGGTTGTTGTTAAATAGGATATATATATATAAAATAATTAAAAGTTGTTTGAATAAGTTAATAAAAGCAACTATTGTAAAAGAATAATGGTATAAACCAATGAATCATAAGATGAAATTATAATTAATAATGATTTACAATTGTAAGATAATCATGTATGTATATAAGAAGTAAAATTATATAAGTAAAAGGTTTATAAAAGTGATTTATGAATAGAAAGAAAACTTTTTGAAAGAATAATTAGCATTGATTTCACTATTGTCACTGGGAAATAATAAGGGTGATGACTGCAGCATCATCAGTATCATTTTCGAGTTTCTATGTGATGGATTTGCTACAATAATGAATTTAAAAACTGAAGTTTTGTTGTAATAAACAAATTTGAAAATTAAAATTCAACTTGAAGTTGATAAATATAAGTGAAAAAGGTTTTGGACTTATAATATAAGTTAGAAGTTGAATAATAAGTTGCATGACTTATAGAATGGGAAAATGTAAGTGAAACCAGTTATTGAAGTGGTTAAACAATTAAGTTAAATAAAATGGAATATGAATTTGAATATTGATATGAATTTGACTTAAGTAAAAGTTAAATAGGATTTACTTTAGAATTGTAATCCGAATTGGATTGTTAAGTGTAAACTTAAGTTTAATTGAACAAATGATGTTAATGGGAATATAACTTAAGCAAAGTTGAATAAAAATTGATATTTGTATCAAAGTTAAATAATCAAGTGAATTAAATGATGTAAATAAAGTTGAAATGGAATGCAAGTTAAGTAATGTTGAAAGAATTGATGTTAATATCAAAATAAATGAATAAAGTGAGTAAATGAAATTGTTAAAGATGTGAACTTAAGTTATATAAATGAAATTCAATTTTATTTGTAAAAAGAACTAGCAATTGAATTAAAGAATGGATTGAATGTTAATCAATCGAATGTAAGTAAGTTGATATGAAACGATGTATGTAAGTGTAAATTCATTGAAGTTAGTTGAATAATTGGATGAAAATCAATTGAATGCTAAACCAATTGGAATTAAAACAGTTGAACCAAATTGAATGTAAGTAAAATAAATAAATTTGGTTGTATTGGATGTACATTGGTCGTTATTGCTTGTTGGTTGGTTGTATGTAAATTCATTAAGTGTTAATGAAATTGAATTAGTAAAATTTGAAAGCTATGTAATTGAATTCAAATGAAAATTGGAATGCAAAGTTGAATGAAAATGAATATGCAACTTTAATAGTAAACTAAAAGTGGTATAAGAAGCATGTATTGGAAATTTTATAATTGAATTGGCAAATTGGTTTGAATATTATAATTAGATATTATGCTAGCAGGATATACAGGTTATAAAGGAATTGGGATTTTGATTTCAAAGTTAAAAAAAAAAAAAAAATTTGTAACGCTCGACAAAAAGGTACGTATTTCAGTTTTTATATGAGATTTGATGATTTCCTTCTCCAGCCACTTGGCTTTCTCTTTTCTTTTTGATTCTGAGGGGCCGTGGTGCCATTTTGTAGTCGTACCGATCTAGCCGCGCAAAGGAGACTCTGGCGAATTTTTTTGAAAATTTCGGGTGTTAGAAAATTTTGAGAAATTTTGAAAGTTTGAAATTTGAATTTAAATTTAAATTTGAATTGTTGAGTAAACAATGTTGTTTGAAACCTATAATTGAAGTTGGAAAGCTAATTGAAATGATAGTGGATCTTTAATAAAAAGGATTGTTTTGAAAAGTTAATAAAACTATTAGTTTTGGAAAAATAATAAACGGATTATGAATTATTCTCCTTAACTTGCAATTTCGAGGACGAAATTCTTTTAAGGGGGGAAGATTGTAACGACCCAGAATTTTTGATAACTTGAATTTGAATATTTAATTAATTTTAAATATTAATAAGTGAATTTTTGGAGTCGAATAAATTTTATTTTGAATTTTGGATTTAATTTTTGCAATTAAATCGATTAATTAATAGTGAAATTCCGTAGATAATTTAATATTGGGTTAAATATGATTGAAAATGATTTGGAAAATTTTATTTTATCATATTAAAGTTATAGAAATGTTTTAGAACTTGTAAAATTGAATTTGGAGTTAATTTGTAAAAATTGAATATTTTAATATTTAATTATCGACTGAAAAATAGCCAATTTTTGAACAGTCTCGGAATTGAACGAAACGAGTTTCATTGGATCCGTAATAGTTAGTTATTATCGGATTTCAATTTTCGTAGCAATCGGAGTTGTCGTTTGACCGTGGCAGCTCGAAACGCATCGATATCGTTTTAATATTAATTTAGCGAGTTAAAATAGCCATTTTTCAAACGGTCTCGGATTTCGACGAAACCAGTTTCATCGGATCCGTAATGTGATATTATTGTAAGATTTCAAATTTCAAGTCGTTTGGATTTGCCGTTTGTCCGGTACAAGCCAAAACGCCTAGAAATCGTTTAAATCGGTTTAAGTTTAAATTGAGCGTTTATAGTCGTATCTCACACATACTTCCGAATTAGCTTACGAAACCTGTTCCATTGCGTCCGGAATGTGGAAAAACATTAGGATCGCCTGGCGGCATGCGTCATTTGGAGTTCGTTTGCAAAAGTGTCAAATTGGTGATTTTAATATTAAAATAATATGGTTATATGTATATATTATTTTCAAAACCCTAGCCACTACCACCTATGGCCGGCCCTAAATTTTTCCATGGCCAGAACGCAACGATTTTCATCTTGATTTTTCTTCCAATCCGTTCACTTTCGAGAGAAGTTCCCAACTAACAAAACGAAGAGAGCCTCGAGCACTACGTATCCAACGGTAGTGATCTGAATCGGAGTTGCGTGGTGGTCGTTAGGGGGCCATGAAGGCCGGCCGTTTGGCGCGCAATTCGAAATGGCAAGGGGGGCCGAGCTCCATGAGTTTCTGGCCGTAGGTGGAGCATGCGGAGGCGAACGCTGTGGCACCTTCTGATCATCTTCAACTTCGTCGTGGTGGCCGTTTAAATTTGAGAAAGAGGGGCGGCTATGGGTTCTTAACCCTAGTTCTTGCGTGCGTTTACCTGGATGGGGATGTTGCGTGTGAGAAGATGGGGGAGGGCGTGATGAGTGGCCTGGATTTCTTAGGTATAAAAAAAATTATGAAAGGAAGTGAAATTTGTTTATATTATAATTTGAACAATGTTTAAACTGTGATAACTTTTGCATGCGAGGTCGGATTCGAACGAGTTTTTTTGCGTTGGAATCGTATGGAGGAGCACTACGCAATGCAATTGGTTTGGAGTCGATTGGAGCTTGTTTGAATTTCGGGTAAAATTAAACGTTCGTTTAATTTTATTCGAAACGAACGCGAAAAACGGAAATAAAATCAAGGTGAGAACTCCTCACTCAATCGAAAGGTTTTGTTTAAAATTTTGAATAGTTAATATTGATTGTTGATTGCTGATTGATTGTGTTAGTAGATATAGTAGGATATATATTATATATAGCAATATATATATATTGGCATATGTATATATTGGATTTGATTTCCCGCCTCGTATAGCGGATGAGACCCTATTGCGCCGTTATTAAGTGGATATTTTATAAAATCCCATATACCGCGATATTCCACCTTGAAGTGGAATTGGTATTGTGCTAACGTCTGTGGATGCAGGGTAACAGGTTGGAGGGATCCAACTGGATTCCTCACATATTTATTTGTTTATAAATATTATGTTGATTGTTGATAATCATATTGATATATGACACTTATTCCCGTGATTGACCATCTGATGTTGTCGCATCATCGGATTCAAATTTTTAAAATTAAAAATGACGGTTTTGAATTTAAAAGGGGTTTAAAAGTGATTTCTCAAAGAATATGGTTTATTAAAAAAAAATTTGAATTGATTAAATTTTAAAATAAATAGATGGATAAAATTTTATGTTTTAAAAATTTATATTTTTATGAAATATAACTTAAAAGAAATTTTTAACAATAATAGGTTTTTATAAAATAGTTAAATTTGGTTTTTGGGAAGTTATTATTATTAATGGTTTATATAAAGGATTTTATAAATGGATGTTTTTAAATAAAAATTATTGAAGTTATAGGATTTATAGATTAATAAATGTGAAATTTATAAAACGAACGGTTATTGGAAAAATTTAAGTTTATAAGTTATTAACTTATAGAAATGGATTTGGGCATTAAAAAGGGGAATTTTATAGAAATTGTTAATAAATGAAGATTTCATTAGTTGAAATTATTATAAGCCATAAAGAAATCTTGTAAGTGATAAGATTTTAAATTGGTGAAGTTCAAAAGAACGATTTGGGTAAATAGATAATATTATAAGTATTTAACTCATAATATTGATTTTAGTATATAATCGAGTTATGTAAATCGAATTGGACTAATAAAAGGAGATTTCTAAAACGAAGTTTCATAAATAGAAATGGGATGTATGGACATTGTTATAAATCCGAAAAATCAATTTAATTTGATAAATTGAATATGGAATTTGTTAAAGGGGTTGTATTCACTATTTTTGAACGGTGAATGTATTATTTTATTAAATGAACGTGTTTTTGGAAAAGAACGTTCTAAATGGAATTTAAAACTAATTAAAGACGTTTTAAGATATGTTAAGTATCGAAATCATAGATTTCAACATTGATTGTTGAAATAGACGATTTCGAGAAATAGAAGGGAATATTTTGAATAGTAGTGGATTTATGTATCCATTTTTTTTATTTCAAATCCATATACTAGTGTTTTTGGGTTGTCGTAACGATGTTTTACGCAACATTCGTTTTTAACCCAAATAAATGTGAATAAAGGAATGTTTTCTTAAAGAGAATGGAATAAATACTTAACTGTGATTTAAGTATATGGAATATTTTCAAATCGTTGAAAATAAATAAATTTGTGAATTACTTATTTTTAAAATAAGCATGGGAATGGTTTTCTAATATGAAATGGAACGGTTTTTGTGAATTCACCTTTAAGGTAATTGAAAGCAAATAACTTGAAATCGATTTGGGAATCGTATGCTAGTAGATGCTTGGAATTTAAATCCACTTTGGAATTTATATATATGAAGGGAAATTTGTTTAAAAATAAATGTTGATTTATTTTTAAATATGAAAATATAATTTACGAATTTGGAACGTAAGTTAAAATAAATCGGTAAAGATTTGTTTGGTGGTTTGAAATTTGTTTCAAAAGGTATATATGGTTAAGGTGATTTGAAATTAGTTTTCAAATGGTTAAGGTGATTTGAAATTGGTTTGCAAATGGTTAATGTAATTTGAAAATTGGTTTTCAAATGGTAAAGGTAAATTGAAAATTGGTTTTTCAATTGGTTAAGTGTGGAAAATTTTATCGTGAAGTGGTTTTGGTAAAACAAATAACTGGGGCAATTATTTGGAAATGGTGTATATATATATATATATCTTGTGAAGATATTTTTGGGATTAAATAATTTTGGAAATTTATTTGGAATCTGATGATGTGGCGCATCTTTATTGATAGTTAAATAACCGACTATCAATATTTACCCTTGGATGGTATTGATTGTGTTTGTTTGGAATTGAATGCACACTTATTTTTAAAAATAAGCGCTCGCTATTCGGTTTAGCCGGGAGAGGACCTTTGTGTCATATATCCCATTCCGAATATGCGATACGTCGTTTGGATTGCATTTGAAGACCGGTGTTGAAGACCGGGTATTTGTGAAAACGATAGGATGACCTATCGATTGTCTCCGCATCGTTAGCTACGGTATGGAGATTTCCTTTGTGATGGGAAATTTTATCGGGATTGTGAATACCCGGATTGCAAGGGCTTCTTTGGAAGTGCCTTCGGTTCTGTTCGAACCCGGAACAGACTTGTATGGTTACGTGTCTGACATTACATTTTGAGAGATATAGCAGATTTCTTTCAAATACATTTCTGTTGGTGGCGGAGAATTTATTCTCTTAGCTTAACACCCTTCTCTGAGACGTACGAGCTCAGAGGTTATGTAGTTGAAGGTTATCAGCGATATTTCCCAATCTGGTAATGTGGCATGCTGAGTGCTGCTGTGTGATGATCATTGGTTGGTCATTTGTGATATGATCATTTGTTTGATCATTTATCTTTGTGATTATTGCTTTGGTCATCTGTGGACCCAAAGCATGGCTTTGTTGCACAAAGCGTAGCTTTGTGGACGAGACTTCGTCAGGACCTCACTCCCCGGAAATGGTCGAAACAGGAATATGCGGCAAGGTTATGAGGGTCGCGCCCTTTAGGGTATGTCATTTCCTTCTGGTAAAGGGTGGTATCATGGTATGGAGCCCAGATACTTACTCATGTTGATACACTATACCTATTACTGTGTGGTGTTGTTGTTGCGAGCGCTCGGATAAAGGTCCCAAAGGACCGGGGGATGGCATATTCGTGTAGTAGTTACCTAGTTACAGAGGTAACCCGGCCTTGTGTTGGCAGAGATCTAACCGTAACGTTAGTTCTCGGGACGTCCCGCCAGAGGCGATCCCATGTGGCAGTAGGAAGTTCCTTAGCCTGACCATTTGTTGGAAATCCATTCATCCAATACGTGCCCTGTACGGTTTTAGTTGTAGAACCTGCCATTTAACATGGCAGCTATAGTAGGCATAGTATCATGGTACCTATGCTGGCTAGGATTTATATTATACTTTCGAAATATTTTCCACTATGCACTAGTAATAATATCAAAGAATTTTTCTCGTAGTAAGCATATTTGACTATCATAAGGAGAAATCTCCCCCATGTGTGCGTTTGCATTGTGTGTGTGCCGGGAGGCCTTATGGTAGTTTCATTTTCCAAAAAGCATTGCGGATTTCAAAATTTAAACTTTCTTGTTGCGTGTTTAAAGATAAACTGTTTTGAGTTCTCACACCAGTCCCATGACTGACCTGGAGTTTATTGTTCCTTTCCTAAACTCTGGGTGCCCACTATTTTCCACACGGGCAGTCTAGAGTTAGGTTATCAGGTTATTCTGGATTCGGGAGTTGCTGTGCAGATCTGGAGGCGAGCCAGATAGCGTAGTCTATTATCTATTGTATATAGTATTTCTTTTCCGCTGTTATTGTTGTACACTCTAATGATATGATGTATTGTGATGTATGTATAAAATGTATAGTTCTTTTGTTTTAATGATATTCATTTATCTATTATATGTTGTTCCGCTGCGATTGTGAGATTCTGATATTGTTTCTCGTTCTGTTACTTGTTTTCTGTTTTCTCCTCTCTTTCTTTTCTTTCTTCTTCTACCTCTTTCTTCTTCTAAAACCCTAACGGTTCGATTTTTCGGCAACGAAAAATCGCGATCGTTACATGGCTCTAGACGTCTGACCTTAATTCCAGATGTCTGAGCTAAAGCTCTAGGCAAAAATCTGCCTTGGCCAATAATGGCCAATTCATCTCAAAAGCGATCGAACTAGCACGATGGATAAGGACTTATGCCAAGCGACAACAAAGCCTTATAGGCCCTTCAATACACTTCAAACAACATGTCAAAACATCCAATGTATGATTTTCGTAGATTTTGACTTTGAAATACCAAAAATTGGAACATTCATCAAACCAATTCAAATCAAAAGCAATTGGTCATGCAATAAATGTTAGGAATTCATTCCTAACAATAATGAAGACTATAGACATAGATGTGAGTTCAAGAAATCACCTTTAAACCAAAACACAACAAATGGGAAGCTCTAAAACAAAGGAAAGATCAACCACTCTTTAACTTCAACTCTAGAAGCTCCAATCTATGATCAAATGCAAATATTTCCTAAGTTAGGGTTTAGGAATTTCTGAAAATTGGAGAGAGATTGAAGTGGAGAAGAAGAAGAGGATGCTTACCTAAGCTTCTCTTTAATTTTGGAGCAATAACTTGAATTTCCTAGCAAAACTAGGGTTTAGGAATTCTAATTTTCTATCTCTTTCCCCATTATTCTTTTCAGCTTGAGTGTTAGGAAATAATAGAATGAGTGAAGAGGAGTTGGAAGAAGAGATAGGGTATTAGATGAGTTCAAGGGCTGAAACCTAAACCCAAAGCCCAATAGAAAAATAGCAAAATTCAACCCAAATCTAAACATATCGGTGTTCGTACGTAAAAAGGTTACAAACACCATTTTGGACTCAATGAAGTGGTCTCGAGTCCTAATTTGACTGTTTATAGAAAGTAGCATTTCGGACTTTAATTCCGACTAACGATGCTATATTTTAATAAATCATTTAAGTATACAATCACAAAATATGCGGGTTGTTACAGACCTTTTTTATGCGCATCTGCCTCGAAGCTGACATTGTACACATATTCTCATATGCATATTTGTTGCAGGTGACAGGTTGAAGGGATTTAAAAGGATTCCTCACCGGTGTTGATTTTATTTACAAATATTGTGATATATGATGTTGTTATATGATATATGATATTTTGTATGCTGTGACTGATGTGAATTCGCTTGTTTAGCATTTGTGTAGCATTGGACCTATATTTTTGGAAATTTAAATACTAAAATGATGATTTCAAATTAAAAGGCTGTTTAAGTGATTTTTTGAAGTTATATAAGTTTTAATAATAAGTTGTAAATTTTAAAAAGAAGAAGTTTATTTAAATGGAATTAAAATGTGATTGTTGAAATATGAAGTTAATAATTTTATAAAATAAGTTAAACGAGAATTTTGGACTTCTTATTAACGGTTTACATATAAAATTTATAAAATTGATATTTTATAAATATAAATATAAATGGAATTGTAAAAGAGTATGGTAAGTGTTTAAAATGAAGTTATAAATGGATTTTATAAGTGAATAAGATTTATAATCGATGAAGTTATAAAAAGAATGAATTTGTAGATAAGAGATTTATAAGTAATTGACTTATAATTGGACTTTGAAATGTAAACGTGAGACAAATGAGATTGGTTAATAAAGGAATTTTGTACATGGAAGTTCATAAAATATGAATGGAATTTATAAACACTGTTTTATAAATCCGAAATCGATTGAATTTGATAAGTTAAATATGTAAATTTATAAACGAATTATATTCACGATTTGGGACAGTGGATAATACTTTATAAAATCTGTAGAAGTAAAGAATTTGGTCAGAGAATTATATTCACGATTTTGGATAGTGAACAATCTTTTTTTGAAAAGTGATCTGTTAAATGGAGTTAAATTATTTGAAGATGTTCTAAAATGTGTTAAGTATCGAATACATAAATTTCAAAATTCATTGTTGGAATAGACATTTTGGAGAAGTAAGGAGAGCATGGACTATAACACTGTTGCTAAAGTAAATAATTTTCGAAAGGAGATGTTTTATATAGTATACGGGATTTATATATCTATCTAATTATCGAATCCCTACAATAATGATTTTTGGTTGTCGTAACGATGTTTTACGCAACATTTGTTTTGACCCAAATGAGAATGTTAAGAGAATGTTTTCCTTAAAGAATAAAATATATACTTAATCATGATTTATATATATATGTAATATTTTCGAAGTGTTGAAAATAAATTGAGTCGTGTATTTAGTTATTATTAAATAAGTATATGAAAATGTTGTCCAAATAGTGAAATATTGATTTGGTTTTGAGAATATATCTTTTTAAAGATAATTTAAAGTGACTATTTGAAAACTGATTTAATCAATAAAAGATTAGTTAAAAGGGCTTAGTGATTGCTTATGGTGTTAGATATTTGTTTGTTGCTTTGATAGTTAAATAACCGACTATCAAAATTTGGTCATTTTAGTTCCTCGACTTGATGTGGGAACTATTTATTCGTACACTTAGAATGTATCCATCTTTATCGACTTGATTATCATTTGTGTTGAGGATTTTGATTTGTGTAGTGCGGAGTATTACTCCAATCTATCGAGCTTACTTCCTGGCCGAAGGATAGAAAGTTGAAAGTTGGAGATGTGATAAGTCTATGAGACTTAATTTCTGTGTGAGGTTGAGAAACGCTTTTGCGTTGTTGGTGCGAAGAGACCGAGATCAAATTTATCTGAAAACCACTTAGGACCAACGTATATGCGTTCGATTATGCACGTTGTGATGATATTGATATTTAGGATTTTCATAGTAGAGGACTGCTTGTTGATCATTTGGAGTTAAAATCTCAATATACATCCAGTAGCAGTAGTCTCTTCGTTATGGAATATCCAACATGAGGGCTGTCCCTACTAATCCTAGGGATTTTCCGACAGGATGTGGTAGGAGAGTACCTTCGGTTTGTGCTGTTCCCGGACAACTTGTATGGACGTTTGTCTGACATGCATTTCTAAGATTACATACATTGGTTTTTTACAAACGTACATCAGTGGTGGCGGAGAAGGCAACTTCTCCTAGCTTAACACCCTCCTTGAGACATACGAGCTCAATGGTTGTATTTTGTGGAAGACAATTAGTAGTCAACAGAAATGGCAATGTGGCATTCAAAGTGATGTGATATGTGATATGTGAAAGGTAATTGTTACCTCAGGTCTCATCAACCGGAAAGACCGAAATAGGGTTAGATGTGACAAGGCTAAGTGGGTCATTCTCAATTAGGATATGAGCATCCTCTTCTAGATATATTTCTCCCCGCTATGACGTTCAGGATGTAAATTAATGTAGTTTGTATGCTTTGAGGGCCCTCGAAAAAGGTCAGTAACGACCAGTGGATGACTTATTCAATACTACCTTGTTATTGAGGTAGGTCGGTCTTGTGTTTGTAGAGAAACTTTATGATGGTTTCTCGGTACATTCCTCTAGAGTTGTACTGCCGGAAGTTAGTCCCTTCACCTGGTCATTTGTATGGAAATCCATATTCCACTACGAACTTGCGGCTTGTTTGTATCGGCATAATGAATAGCCCTGAAATGCTATATCGGTAAGCTAAAAACATGTCCGTGTTTATGTGTGGGCATGTCTTATGAGATACTTTTGTTTTGAAAAGAAAAGTTCGGTAATTTAATAAATTCAGTTGAATGTGTTTCTCACACTGGTTTACCAGATTGATCAGAGCGTTCTTCCCTTTCAATGCTTAGGTCAGACCGAGTATATTTTCAAGTTTAGAGTTGGTTCTTTTGAAGCTTCAGCGGGAGAGCTAGAGATCTTCATTATCGTATACACGTATCAGTTGTGCTTTTTGGGTCGTACATGTGTGGTTTATTGTTGATTCAAAGGGTATGGATTTGCAGGTCGTCACACGTGGTATCAGAGCTTAGATTTTGTATATTCCTAGGCTTTGATGTGTACTCAGTATAGATATGGACAGTAGCACCCTAGATTGGGTTTGAGTGTATTATAGATATGAACACGTATTTGTTAGTGGTTATAAAAATATTTTATATTGTGTTTACTTATCCGTTGAGTTGTTCGCGAACTCTGGTCAGTATGTGAGATGCCATGTTATTGATAGGGATTTCAAAACACTTAAACTAAGCAAGTTGACATAGTATTATTTTTGAATTAGGTAACCGAAATAATTTTACCTCGATTATATTTTATATATAAAGGAATTTTTTAGAAATTATTAAAGTGTATATAAATTGATTATTTGGTTGTTTGGAAATGTAAATATATATATATAAGTTAATAAAAGCTGTTTGAATAATCTAAATAAAAACAAAAATTGTAAAAAAATAAATTATATAAGAAAATGAATTATAAAGTATGGAATTATAACTAATATGATTCACAATTGTGAAATAATCTTATACATAAGAAGTGAAACTAAATGAATATATTTATAAATATGAGTTATAAATCAAAATGAATTTAAACTGAGAATTTGAAATTTTGAATCCTGTTGATTCTGAAAGTTATTTTTCAAAGTTAAAGAGGTTATATTATTATAAATTTAAATAAAATAAATGAATTTGGAATGAATCTTTTGTAAATGAAGAAGATAGTGAAATTATATAATTATGAATTTGTAAATGTGATTTATAAATATAAAAAAAAGGATTTTTAAAAGAACATAAAGCACTTAATTCACCATTGTTGCTGGGAAATAATAAGGGTGATGACTGCAGCATCATCAACATCATTTTCGAGTTTCTGTGTGATGGATTTGCTACCAACAGTATACTGAAATTTAAGTTTTGATGGATAAACAAAATTGAATTTAAAATCCAAGTTGGAATTGATGAATATAAGTGAAATGAATTTGGACTTATAATATGAAATAATAAATTTGACTTAGCAAAATGAATATTTGATTTGGAATTTAACTAAAGGAAAGTTAAATGAACTGAATTGTATTTGAACGAGATTAGATAAATTATTGAAATAAAAATTAAATTTAAGTGGTAAAGTGATTATATAATATGAATTTGGAAGTTAAATAAATAAGTTATATAACTTATAAAATGAGAAAATGTAAGTAAAACCAAATATTAAAATGGTTAAACAATTTTGTTAAGCAAAACAAAATCTGATTTTGAATAATGATATGAAATTTTAGTCAAGTAAAGAAAAAGAAATAAGGTAATGAAATGAGTTAAATAAAATAGAATTTGAATTAAATTAGAAGTTAACTTAAGTTGTTTAGTGAAAGCAAATGTAAGTGAGGATGAAATGAAATGTAACTTAGTAATGTTGAATGAAGTTGATTTTGATATCAAAATGAATTAATAAAGTGAAGTGATGAATATAAACATGGGTTTTGTAATGAAATCAACTTTAGTTGTAAAATGAATTAGCAATTGAATTAAATAAATGAATTGATATGAAATATGGGTGTAAGTGTTAATTCATTAAAAGCTAATAAAATTGGAAATTGAGTAATTTAATGAAATTCAATTAGATATCTGACAAGTTGAAATTAAAAGTGTTAAACCAAATTGAGTGTAAACGAAGTAAATATGAATGTTTGAGTGTAAACAAAATAAAGTTGGTAATGTTGGTTGTGCACTGATTGTTAGAAGGATGTTAGTTGATTGTACAAAAACTCATTAAATGTTAATGAAATTGAAAGCTAAATAATTGAATTCAAATTAGAAGTAAGTGAATCTAAATAGAATTGAATTTGATTTGATTTGCAAGTGAATAAACTTGAATGTAAATTAGTGAATGTAAACTAATTGAATTTGAAAAAATGAACGTTAGTGAAATCCAATGTAAATGAAACAAATGTGATTAAATTGAAAACCAATTCAATGAACTTAATGAGAAACGAATGAATATTAATTTGGTTATGGATTGATGGGATAAATATTGGTTTGTTGAATATTAGTTGAATGATAGTTGTTTGATGGTGGAATTTGTTGATTTTGATTGTGTTTGCTATATTGGCATATATAGTTGTTATATTGATATGTGTTGTATATTGATATTACTTTCTATATACATGTTTCTGATTTGTTCGTTGAGTGTTTAGTAGGTGCGGATGGCGCTTGCTTCGGATTTGGAGCTCGCTTTCGCGCTATATTAGTCGTATATGCTCGCTAATAATATATAAGTTACATATCTCGGATTACATATCGTACTTTTATATTTTTTCCCTACGAGATGCCTCATCCTCGAAGATGAGATGTATATTTGTGATATATGTACATTGTTAATTTTTTTCTGGGTCGAACTGCGCAAAGGAAGCTATGGCGAAATTTTTTGAAAATTTAAGGCGTTGGAATTTTTTTTGGAAAATTGGAAAAATTTTAATAACTAAAATTTTGATTTTTAGTTAAAAGTTAAAGAATAATAGTTGGTTTTGGAAATATAATTATGAATGAATTTGAAAACTTAGAATTTTTTTTGTAAGAATTCTAATGAACGGAATTTTGAACTGTTAGAATGTTTAACTAATGTTGATATCTAGTTTGAATGAATTGTTTTGAAAGGTTAATGGTTTTTATGGCTTATTATTACTTGGTAATTTCGATGACGAAATTCTTTTAAGTGGAGGAGAATATAACGACCCTGAATTTTAGTTATATGAAGTTAGGATATTTAATTGATGTTAAATATTCACAAGTTAATTTTGTAAGTTGAATAACTTATATTTTAAATATAGGGATTTAATTAGATAATTAAATTGTTAATTTAATATTTGAAATTGCAAAAATAATTGATTTTGAATTTAATGTGAATAAAAATGATTTATAAAGATGAATTAAATTCTATTTGAATTAGAATGAAGTTGGTAGACTTCTGATATTGATTTAAAAGTTAATTTATAGAAATTGGATATTTATCGATTTAATTAACGTGTAAAAATAGTCATTTTTCACATGGTCTCAAATTTCGATGACACCGGTTTCAGTGGATCCACAATATTATATTATTGTAGGATTTTAAATTTCGAGTCAATTGGACTTACGGTTTGCTTATGGGAAGCTGAAAATCATAGAAATTTACTTAAGTAAATTTTAGTTAAAATAATTCGATTCGAAAACCTATCTTCCAAATATGATCGCATTGGCTCTCGATATATATTCCATTGTGTTCTGAATAGGGGTAAAACATTATAAATGCAAGGCGATGCCTTCGACTGGAAATCAGAAAGTTTTCAAATGAATAGTGTGCGAAATTTTCTATAAAAGGCCACAATATTTTCTATTTTCAGTCAAACCTAATCTAACCCTAGCCACCACCTAGCTTCCAAAGGCTAGAAATGCTCAACTTTCTTCCCTCTTTTTATCTCGATCCATCCACTTATAACAAAATCTTCCAACTACAAACTCGTAGAGCTTGTCAAGATCTACAATCTCAATGGTGATGATTGGATTTAGTGAAGGGGATCGACAGTAATTCGATCATGAAGGTTGTGCGTTCGAGGGTCGATATTGTGGCGTAGGGATGACCGGATCTGTCATGGAATGCGCTTTCATACGACAGCATTGGATCGATCTCTAGCGTAAGGGTGAAGGCGTGACAAATCGAACAACGATGGCGGCTTTATGGGTTTCATGAACGCAAGTTCGAACGATTGGAGGAAGAAGAATTGATCAGCGGCCACGATCTGTTTTCATTGAAACGAACAGCCATGATTGAATCTAGGTTTAAAAATAAAAATAAAATTGTAAATTAATTTATATAATAATTCATGTAATGTTTAAAATGCTATAACTTCTTCATACGAGCTCCATTTTTTACGAACAAGTTGCATTGGGATTGTATTGACGAGCATTGCATTTTAGAGCTGGTTTGGAGATGATTGGAGCTAGTGAAAATTTTAGGTAATATTAAACGCTCATTTAATTTTATTAGGAATAAAACACTGATACTGCTATTGGAATCAAAGTGAGTACACCTCACTCTTTCTGACTCGCTGATATTTTTATATAGGTGGGAATAATTATTTTTTGTGTTGATTGATGATTGTTCGGATGATATGTTATATATTATATATATTGATTGGTATTTGGATATATTCATGCCTATTGGAGCAGATGAGATCCTATGCGTTCCCGTGTATGAGTGGATGACCTTTTGTACACGCGTCTGCCTCGAAGCGGACATTGTACACATATTCTCATATGTATATTTGTTGCAGGTGACAGGTTGGAGGGATCCAACTGGATTCCTCACCAATGTTGATTTTATTTACAAATATTTTGATATATGCTGTTATCATATGATATATGATGTTTTGGATGCTGTGACTGATGTGAATTCCCTTGTTTAGCATTTGTGCAGCATTGGGCCTATATTTTTGGAAATTCAAAATATTAAATTGATGATTTCAAATTAAAAGGTTGTTTAAGTGATTTTTTGAAGTTATATAAGTTTTAATAATAAGCTGTAAATTATTCAAAGAAGAAGTTTATTTAAATGGAATTAAAATGCAATTTTTGAAATATGAAGTTAATTATTTTATAAAATAAGTCAACCAAAAATTTTGGATTTATTATAAACGGTTTATATATAAGATTTATAAAATTGATAATTTATAATTAAAAATATAAATGGAATTGTAAACGAGTTTGATAAGTGTTTCAAATGAAGTTATAAATGGATTTTATAAGTGAATAAAATTTATAATTGATAAAGTTATAAAAAGAATGAATTTGTAGATAAGAGATTTTGTAACGACCCGCCTTTTTGGACAGTTTAAACCGACGATCAAATACACATGCCGGTTCCAAACCATTAAAAAAAGGCAGATGGTTATTGGGGTAATTAAGAAAAGAAAAGAAATAAAGGAAATGAAACAACACAGAATCTCGCAGCGGAACGATAAAATATAATAGTCAAATAAACAGTTCATGAAGCTGTTTACTATACTTAGACAATTATTTAGACAACATTTATCAGAGTTATACATATACAACAGAACAAATAAATAATGCAGCAGACAACATGATGCACAGATAATAATAGTAATAGTATACCAAATCTTCGTCTTCGTCCTCCAGAATAGATCTTCAAAAATCTGAAAACTCAGGACTGATTCGAGCGTAATGAAAAGACAAAACACTCGAGTCAGGACTAAAATATCCATATGAAAGTTAAATCAATCGTAAATAAATATGAGTGTGACGGCGTTAGAGATGTTTACGGGGTTTGACATCTCATATCCAGTGTCAACGTGCGTGCAGTAACTTAAGAGATGTTACGGGATTTTCCACCTTTCAAGGATCCGTTAAACTATCTACTAGGTAGTAATGTACGCTAAGTAGATAATGTCTATCAGTAATATAAAGTATCAAAATAGCGTTAAGGCGTTACCATAATCCCCCTTAACACATTTTATATTCCCAAAAGCATATACAAGACCGTAGTTTCCCCAAAAGCTGAAGTCACCAGAGGGCAATCCATATACTCAAGGTACAAACCAAAACATAGTGGTCGCGAATAGGATAATCAGTATGACAAGGTACATGAGGCGATACCAACTAGGATACTAGTAGTTGCGTGATCCGGACTGATGTTGAGCATAGCAGCTACTACCTCAACACCGCGAAACAACACTCCCAAATCAAGGGGTGCACCCAAATCAAATCACAAATGTAATAGATATGGTATCGAAGAAGTGTGTCCGCTAGAGGTGGCGAACCTCAATGGCCCGGCGCGGCTCCTGTTTTAGTCATGTCAGGGGTCATCCAATATCGTTCTCTTTCTTCAGTCAACGCGTTCACCAAACCATCCACTTCATTCTGGATCAACACTCCGCGTATAATAGTTATTAAAGTGGTTTTCGGTATCGACAGAGAGTATGTCCATATCCGATCCCGGTCTCTTTAATAACTACGTATTATTACACTGATGGCTCTTTTATATTTCAAATTGATTCATGATTGATAACAAAATATCATATTCGCTTTAAAATCAAATCCATTTCAAAATCATCATATATTCAAAATTATCAATTTTGTCCGATAAATCAATTTCACTTCAAAATTTGATTCGAATTCAATTTAGGCTATAATCTCTACTTTAACCTAGTTCGTATTTAAACCAAAGGTTTAAATATAAACATTTCCGTCTCTTTAACCAGTTTGAATTTAAGAAAATAGTTTAAATAGTTTAAAATAGTTAAATAATTCAAATAGTTTAATAGAAAATATTTAAATAGTTTAATCGAAAATAATTTGAATATAAAATGGTTTATATATAAAATAGTTTGGAAAAAATCAAAAATTATTTGATAAATATTTCCAAAGTCAAACCGGTCAACTTCCCAAATTTCCTATCCAAATCAAATCCAAATTTCCATTTCGATTTAATCGATTTATTCCAATTTCAACTTGAATAAATTTCTATTCCACGTAAATTTCGATTTCAATTCACAAATTTCTTTAAATTTCAATTCAATTCCAAATTAATTTAAATCTAAATTTCAAATAAATTTTCAATTCCAAACTCAAACTTGAAATATCATTTCATATCAATTTTCTTAGAAATATTCAGAGTTCGATTAAAAGTCCAGTCTTTTAAAACAAATCAACTTTCAAAAATTTACACCGTATTTCAATTTTCAATTTAAATCTAAACTTCGATTTTATTTAATAATTTCGTTTACCAAGTTTAAATTCTAACATTTCGAGCTCCAATTCAAAATAATTCAATTTCCATAAATTAGATTTTATTCTTAAAATCAATTCATTTAAATAATTTCAAAACAACTTTTAAAATCATTCAATTTATCCAACTCAGTGTCCGTATATAATTTTCTAACCTATGGCCAAGTGATTAGTTATTACAATTAAATGTCAGGGATGAATATATCATTTAAATCAATCACAGTGTCATATGTATGCATAGCAGGATATATATAAACAAATAAACATCCAAACATTTAAATATCAACCAATAACATCCATCGAAATACATCATCCAATAGGCAATACAATTCACGACAATTTCATATTTATCAATGTCGGGTAATTTAATCGCAATTCAATTTTAATTTTAATTTAACTGTCAATTTAATTTTTTTAACGGTGAATTCAAATGACAATCAATATGATAATTAAATTTTATCAAACAACAACAAATAAAAATCATAACTATGCATAATGTCAAATTTAACTAGCATAAAGATATTCAGTACGTTATGAGCGTTATAAAACACTCACCTTGATTTTACGATTTTAAATCAAATCGAACGACGTTCGATTTAACATAAAATTTTAATGAGCTCCAAACACTTTCGGATCTGCACTGCAGCGCAGCTCTCATCTCCGTGATTCCGGCGCTTCTTCCCCAACGTGAAATTCACGTATGCAAACCCATTAGCCGCCGATCTTCAAGCAATTTTCATGACCACCTCGTCGACTTCCAGAACGATCAGCTAGCGCCACCACGAAGCCCTTCACCAGAGCCACCTACGCGCCAAGTTTCATCCCGTCATTCGCCGTCGTTTGCACGCAATCCAAGGAAATACGTACACACTTCCAAGTCAGATCTGGACGAATCCATGAAAAATTAGCATACCTCAACCGTATGGATTTGAAGAGCTCGTCGAGATTTACACTTTTGCTTTTGGAATTTTTCGATTTCGTCGAACGGATTGAGAGATATTAAGGAAAGAAGATCGGCAATTTATGGCCATGGAATAGGTGGCGGCCATGATTTAGAATTAGGGTTTCTGGGTTAAAATAATAATAAAACTATTTCGGTTTGCGTGCGTATTTATATAGGTAGGTCCAAAATCATCCGAACTCCAATCGAGACGTGCCGCCAGGCGTTTATAAGGTTTTACCCCCATTCCGGATGCAATGGAACTAGTTTCAAGGCCTAATTCGATCATATCTGGAAGATAGCTTTTCGAAGTCGATTATTTTAATTAAATTCGAAATTAAATTTCTACGCGTTTCAAGCTCGCACGGCCAAACGACAAGTCCAATTGCTACGAAAATTGAAATCCTACCATAATTTACTATTACGGATCCGATGAAACAAGTTTCGTCGAAATCCGAGACTGTTTGAGAAATGGCTATTTTAACTCGTCAATTAAATATTAAAATATTCAATTTTCACAAATTTACTTTTAATTCGATTTTAAAAGTTCTACAACATCATTCTAACTTTAATATAATAAAATAGAATTTTACAAATCATTTTTAATCATATTAAACCCGTTATCCAATTATTCAAATAATTTCAAATATTAAATTATTCAACAAATTACATTAATAATCATTTTCCTTCAATAATCACCTTAAATTTTCTAATTAAAATAGCTAAAAATACGGGTCGTTACAGATTTATAAGTAATTAACTTATGATTGGATTTTGAAATATAAACGAGAGACAAATGAGATTGGTTAATAAAAGAATTTTGTACACGGAAGTTTGTAAAATAAAAATGCAATTTATAAACATTGTTTTATAAACCCGAAATCAAATGAATTTGATAAGTTAAATATGAAAGTTTATAAAGGAATTATGTTCATGATTTTGGACAGTGGATAATCCTTTAATAAACGTGTAGAAGTAATGAACTTGGTTAGAGAATTATATTCATGATTTTGGATGGTGAATAATCTTTTAAAATGTTTTGAAAAGTGATCTGTTAAATGGAGTTAAATGATTTAAAGATGTTCTAAAATGTGTTAAGTATCGAATACATATATTTCAACATTCATTGTTGAAATAGACCTTCAAGAAGTAAGCAGAGCATGGACTATAACGCTGATGTTATAGTAAATGATTTTCGAAAGGAATGTTTTATATAGTATATGAGATTTATATATCCATCTAATTATCGAATCCCTATAATAATGATTTTTAGTTTTCGTAATGATGTTTTACGCCACTTTCGTTTTGACCCAAATAAGTATGTTAAGAGAATGTTTTCCTTAAATAATAAAACATATACTTAGTCATGATTTAAATATACGAAATATTTTCTATGTGTTGAAAATAAATTGAGTTGTGTATTTACTTATTATTGAATAAGTATATGGAAATGTTGTCTAAATAGTGAAATATTGAAATGGTTTTGAGAATATATCTTTTTAAAGATAATTTGAAATAAATATTTGAAAAGTGATTTAATCAACAAAAGATTAATTAAAAGGGCCTAGTAATTGCTTATGGTGCTAGATATTTGTTTGTTGCTTTGATAGTTAAATAACCAGCTATCAAAATTTGGCCATTTTAGTTCCTCGACTTGATGTCAGAACTATTTAGTCGTACACTTAATATGTAGTCATCTGTGTAGGCTTGGTTATCGTTTATGTTGAGGATGTTGATTCGTGTAGTATGGAGTATTACACTAATCTATTGAGCTTCCTTCTTGTCCGAAGGATAGCAAGTTGAAAGTTGGAGACGTGATAAGTCTTTGAGACTTAGTATCTGTGTGAGGTTGAGAAACGCTTTTGCGTTGTTGATGCGACGAGACCGGGATTAGGTTATCTGAAAACCACTACGGACCAACGTATATGGATTCGATTATGCAGGTTGTGATGATATTAATATTTAGGATTTTCATATTGGAGGACTGCTTGTTGATCGTTTGAGGTTAAAATCCCAATATACATTCAGTAGTAGTCTCTTCGTTAGAAATATCCAATGCAAGAGCTGTCGCTACTAATCCTAAGGATTTTCCGAAAGGATGTGGTAGGAGAGTACCTTCGGTTTGTCATGTTCCTGTACAACTCGTATGGATGTTTTCTAACATTTCATTTCTATGATTACGTACATTCTTTTTTACAAACGTACAATAGTAGTGGCGGAGAAGGAAACTTCTCTTAGCTTAACACCCTCCTTGAGACATACGAGCTAAAGGGTTGTATTTTTGTGGAATGCAATTAGTAATCAATGAAAATGGTAATGTGGCATTCAAAGTGTTGTGATATGTGAAAGGTTATCGTTACCTCAGTCCTCATCAGCCGGAAATGACTGAATCAGGGTAAGATGCGACAAGGCTAAATGGGTCATTCCCAATTAGGATATGATAATCCTCTTCTAGCTATATTTCTTCTCGCTATGACGTTCGAGATATAAATTAATGTGGTTTGTATGTTACGAGGGCCCTCGGGAAAGGTCCGTAACGACTAGGGGATGACATATTTCGGTACTACCTGGTTATAGATGTAGGCCGGTCTTGTGTTGGTAGAGGAACTTTGTGATGGTTTCTCGGTACATTCCTCTAGAGATGTACTATCGGAAGGTAGTCCCTTCACCATGACATTTGTGTATAAATCCAAACTCTACTACAAACTTGCGGTTTTGTTTGTATTGGCGCAATGAATAGCCTCGAAATGCTATATGGGTAACCATTTTGGCTAGGATTAACACTATTTATATACTAGACACTATTGTAATATAAGATGATTTGATATGAAATATTTTAGTTATCGTAAGTTAAAAACATGTACGTTTTCATTTATGGGCATATCTTACGAGATACTTTTGTTTTGAAAAGAAAAGTTTGGTATTTTAATAAATTCAATTGAGTGTGTTTCTCACGCTGGCCTACCAGACAGATTCGGGCGTTCTTCCCTTTCAATGCTCGGGTCAGACCGAGTATATTTTCAAGTTTAGGTTTGGTGGTTTTGGAGCATCAGTAGGAGAGCTAGAGATCTTAATTTCCGTATACACGTATCTATTTGTTATCTGCTTTGTGCATTGTTGTTTTATATTATCGGCAATTGTAAGGATAGTTTATTATAACTGTCTAGGCTGATAACTAGTGATTGATTGTTTAACTCTGATTGATGTATGTATATATAGCTTCTGTTTTATAGAGATCAATTATATGATATTATATGTTTCCGTTGCGATGTGAGATTCTGTTTGGTTCTCTCTTCTCTCTTTCTTCTATTCTTCTCTTATTCTCTCTTCTTTTCTTTCTCTTGATTTTCCATCAGTTTGTGCTTTTTGGGTCGAACATGTGTGGTTTATTGTTGATTCAAAGGGTACGGATTTGTGGATCATCACAGACATTATTGATTTGATTAATGGGGATAAAGCTAAGGTACAACCAAAAAAGGAAGTAAACAAACAATATGGGAAATGTAAGATTAAGGACAATCATGGAAAGCAAGAAAGGAGAAGATGTAATCAATTAAAAAGAAAGGGCATGTAGTGAAGGACTGTAAAATTACATTGCTTAGATAAGTGTTATAACTCTAACTAGTGGGACACATGGAATTGGAATGCCCTAGTTTACCGAGGTAAAATAGGATTATTAAGGCTAATGTAGTAGAAGCGGTCCAAAATGCTAATCTACCACCATCTGCTCAAGATATAGGAAAGCAGATCATAGTTGGAGGTAAGTTATTAATTTTGAGTTATAGAGTGTTATTATTGATAGTTATGCTTTAAATCTCATGCGCCGCATAAGTTACTTAGTAATGTTATGATTGAAATGACTATATATGGTGTAGAGCCTTTTAGTGACACCTATATAATTAGATTTTTAGGGTACGAGGTGAATTTTTAGAATATGATCGGATGAATCGTTATTAGATAATATTGGATGATAGTGATATGATTTAAATGAGTAGTTTAGGACTAGGCACAACTTTGTTGTACTGATGATTTCGATAGTCACATGATGTCGAGTTGATATCTATTTTAATAAAGGAATCTCATATATCTTCATTGGAGATTTGACCTTCCCTAAATAAATTAAATTTGTTAAACTCGTCGACATGTCACTTCAACGTATGATTATAGAAGATGGTTGGAAATTTAATAGGAATTTTTTTGAGTTGGTAAGGAAAAAATATTTTATTTTGGGTTAAGTTAAGAGGATTTAAATTATTCTGGTTAAAATGTCATATAGAAGCCATTAGCGTAATAATATATGTTTGGATTAAGATCTATATGAAGAGGTAGGACTGAAAAGGTATTTTCCTACTGTTGAAATATTTGAAGACATATTTGAAGTTGAGTTTGACTTGGAAAATTTAGTTGTATTAGAGAGACTAATGTTATTGGAATTTTAATTGATTGGATCATGTTAACCAATCGATAGCAAATATTTTAAGATGCGGATGAAGACTTTTGTTTGAACGACTGAGCTTTTATTTTCGGATAGGGTCTCGGTGACCCAATGGTGCTACTATGTGATTTGAGTGGGTGAACGGTCCTCATTACAGAAACTGAAGTAACCGATATTTGCAATCTTTTGTTCTGTATCATTGTGGTATTGATCAAAGATGGATGTGAATGGTATTAGAATGCTTTGTTACTAGATATCGCCATAAAAGTGACAATATGAGTTTGGTTTATGGAAGTGTTTTGTTGATTTGAGGTTATGGGCAATGTTACACCATGCACATGTTTTATGTAGACGATTTGAATTGGTTTTAAGAATTGTGTCGCTGGCTTGATGTTTTGTGTTACGTTACGCAATTTGTACTATATGGCTTACATGGATGTATTTCTCCATGAAAGTGATTATCGTCTTATTGAATATTGTTTTGGATTAGTTATAGGTTGGCAATACTTTAGTAATTGTTGTTATTACCAGTATATGGTTTGGATTGGATATGGCATGAGTTTGATAACATGCTCATTACATTAGGACATCATCCCTTTTTCCAATGTTACTAAATATGTGGTGGGGTAAGATGTTAATATAATTATTAGATATTATGTTGATTTGATTTATATAATGAAACACCATCCCTATTAAGTTGTTATGTCCATGCTATGGAAGAAAAGTAAGTTGGTGAAATACATATGATAAAAGAACCACCGGTTAGTTTATGTTAGATAATAATATAAGCTTGGATTTTTCAATTATAAAGGTTATTGAAGTTTGGACTTTTGATTTTAAAAGATAAACTAGATTGGATTAAGTACTAAGATTATAAAAGGATAATTCTTGTGATACGATGGATGAGTTAGTAGAAACACTTGGATATGGATAGGTATTAACATCATACGAATATATCATCGATGAATCAAAATGAAGTACTTTGAATTGTATGGATAGATAATATGTCAAGAATAAGAAATCGATTAAAGATTTTAACTTTTTCTATAAAGGGCGTTCCAAATGGGACTGTTAGTGAGAATTGTATGAGAATAATTTCTTATTAATGTAGATAAAATATTTAGATAAAGGATTTTGAGCCATTGGAATGAACTCGATTTGAAAAGCTAAAGAAATGATGTTCTAGATTGAATGGAGACTATGGTAAAATAGGAAAATACCACTGGTTGTGTGTATTCAAGTGTTCTATAATAGTTAAAGAAAATTTAATGGAAAGACTAAGGAAAAAGTACTATAGTTTGCACACATAAAGGGTGCGGAGACGATTTTATGCAATGTAAAGTTTAGAGGTTAGAATATAACTTGGAGAAAGGAATAGTTAGATGCCTTTCAACCATTCCTCGAATCAAAAAGAGACTGCTAACTCAAAGGAAGCTCTTTTAGGGTGGCGGTTTAAAGGTATACAACTAATGTTGCATATGAGATGCACATGAATGATCTATTATACAATCAATTTTTAAACAAAATCACTATTTTAAGTTAATATTTTTCTTAGATTAGAGTTCCATTTGGATTTAGGATTTTGATTTCTATGATTTAATAGATTAGGATTTCTTTTGTTGGGATGCTTGCTTACATGAATGTCATAGAATTAAGGATGAAGAGTTTGTATAATTGAGGAGCTAATACTTTGGGGATCAAATCTGTTAGATGTTTGGAGAAGTGGTATCATACGCATAATAATACTACTTAAGTTAGATTGGTAATTTTGAATGGATGATATATTATGTCTAGACATTGACTATTTTATGTTCTTAGATGATGGAAGGAACAGTCTGGTGATTCAATTCTTTTAGGTTTATTTGAGTAAGGCACCATCCATTTTGAGCCGTCGTACTTTAATAATCCCAAAAGATGAATCAAGCGACGTAAATGTATTACTGGAATGATTTACTATTGTGTATATGCATTTAGGAGTAGTAAGAGGGTTGCATTTTATCTGGGGCACGTTTACCTAAGGCTACCATTTGTTGTGCATTGTGGTATCGTTTGTCTGAGTTGGTGGCATGGATTACAGAAGTAGATGTGCATGCACATTTGAGGATTGACGGTTCAGGATGAGTTTATGCAGTAATAAGTTTGTTAATTAAATTGGGAAGAATGATTTTGTCAGGAGTTTTTGAAAAGTGTAGAAGTAGTTTGGATCTTTTAATTTTGACTCCATTTCAAAATGTTATCCATTTAAATGGTTGCTCTTTTAATTAGTATCTAGGTTTTGGATTAATTTTTGTTTTTGCTTAGGTTACTTAGTATAGATAGGATGGTTGCTTTGGATTTATTAATGTCTTTGATGGGTTTCTTATTTTAATTGAATAGTTGACTTGAATATATGTATTCATTGATATGTGCTATGATTTTATAATTCGCTTATATATGTGCTCACTCTATGTTATGCTGATGTGATTATTCGTTTCATTCATGTAGAATTTATATGTTCTCCATAGGATAATTGCATACAACCTAATATATCATATCATCTTGTTCATATAGGATGGCTCATATGATAGATACCTAGATCTATATAATGTCATATGCCATCTACATACATATTCTGATGATATGTAATTGGTTACACTTCATAAAGTGCATAAGTGCTATTTTAAATATTTTGGTATACCGATGAACACATGCACTTACCAATGAATTTGATTATTGATTTTATATACCATATATGGATGTTTTATATGGTTGATTTCTTTTTTTTTTTGAATGGATGCTTGACTTATATGGGTGTTAGATTAATTGGATGTTGAGAATGTGTTTTAAATAACATATAAAGCGATACCGAGTAAGTGAGAGTGTGTAAATTACGTTCTTCATCCTTTGGAAATTTTGAAGATGAAATTCTTTTTAACAAGGAGAATGTAAAAACCCGATATTTCATTTGACTAATAATATTGGATTTAATTGAAAATTAAAATAATTTTAGTATTGGAGGGGTAAAATGGACATTTTTTAAACTTTTGGAAGTTAACGACATCACTTGCGCCATTGCGATGACTCATTTTTCTGATTCACACCATTTATCTATTTTTTTTCTTTGGAAGTCCTATGGAGAATATAAAAACTTACTTTCAAACATGCTTAATTTTCGACCTAGGAAAGGTCTATCGAGCATTTGACTCATTCCGAAGCTAGTGAATGAAATGAATACACGGAGTTATCTACTAATACTGTTAGAATCTCATAGCGGAAATGATAAAATATAATATAAAAAATGGTACCCAACTTATAAAAATTCAAGTTTCATAACAAAATACAACATCTCAATATCTCTAGCACAATATCTCAAAATACAATAATACCTTGTTTGAAATGGGTATGTCAAAGTATGTTAAAAAAGCATAAGTAGATAGATAACTACCACAAGACTCCGTCTCCGCCTTCATCTCCTAGAACTGCATCGTCTTTCCTAACCTGTGCTGTAATGAGTAGGGAGTCGGAACAATAATGTACGATGAATAAAATCTCATGTCTTTCTCTAACAACCCCGATTTTGAGGCCCAAAACTAAAAGCTACAGATGCTGCAGTCATCCATAGTTATTAATTTTTGGCGATAAAGTATAGTTATGTTCATCATATTAGTAACATCAGAAGCATATAAATATCAAAAACTCTAAACACAATTCAGTAGCAAATTTTCACATTCCATTTCATAAATAACGTTTCATATTCATTATCCCATTCGTAATCTCACGTTTAGAAAAAAGTATAATTACTACAAAATACTCCAAGAATGACATATGATGATGTCCCTTGATTGATCAGAGTTTAATACTTGGCAATTATACAAATTTTCCATTACATCCAAAACAACATAGCGTATAAATAAGAACTCCTTATATAGCTAGATTGCCTCATGCATGCCTCCAAAAGCTTATTTGTCTAACTGGAAAACCTGAGAACTCTTACTCCTGACCTACCAAAATGAATACCCAAAAATTTAAGGGGAAAAAGGCTCAAGTTAGACAAACAGTCTGGTGCGAATAATAACCTACCATCTCGAATCAAAAATAGATATCTAGTAAGGCAATGCCGCTAGCATAACAGATTTTCCCTCACTAGTATCTTAACCAAAACACATTAACCATATACTATGCTCCTACATCCACAATGGTTAGAACATAGTAAATAAGCATTTTCGATCATGCAACATATACTAGACTACCCATCCCAATTTATTAGAATATGCATCTTGATTTCATCTGACTATCCATCCTATATTTATGTGGACTACTCATCTCACATGTAAACATTTTTTTAGATTATCTATCCAATCCCATTTGGACTAACCATCATGCATGGTTTCATTATCAAAGTTATATGGACTATCCATCTCATATATTTCATTTATTTAATATGATGTGGATTATCTATCCCATATCATATAGTTTTCCTAGATGGCTATGAATCCTTCATTAACCGTACAGAGACTTTTCATATCCGACATGATGTGGACTATCCATCACACATCCCATGGTTTTCCTTAGATAAATATAAACCCATCACTTATCGGTTTAATTCATGTTTAACCCAAACATTCGACCTATGTCTACTAGTGTCCCCAATTTGGTTGTATATCCCTTAAAATTGTAGAATCTCTAAAGACATGCACTGGTATCCCCAATGATCTCTATCGAAATTATAAAATGAAATACATTGGTATCCATAATGGTTGGTGTAAAAATTATAAAATAAAATACATTGGTATCCCCAATGATTAATGTTGATTCATAAAACAATGCTGTAAATATGATATACATTGGTATCCCCAATGAACAGTGTCAAATTTCTAAAGCATATAACAAGTCAAAGTCGTTCTACAATGGTATCCCAATTGATGTTGAAATAAATCTTTTTGCTCATCGTTGTTAATACAGAAGATTTATGACATTCATACCATACTCTACATGTAGAACCTTCATCCAAACTTAGAAAACAAAAACTAGAATTCTTTTAAGTATAAAAATTTATATCGAAAATGAGGTTGTCGGCATACACATGATGTGGAAATCCAGCCTTTTAAAACATAAGTTAAAGTTTTTATAAAATATGCCATCTCGGCCTGTAAAGCCTTAGTTGTGACATAAAAGGAATGCAACATCAATGCGTCCTTGCAAGGTTGCCAAAAACAAAGAATTATAGGATGTCGACATTGATAAGAAATGACATTATTACGTTAAGTCAAAACAATTACTTACAACATTGTTAAAGTAACGATGAAAAAAATTTAGTTCCGCTATAATGCCACAAAACATATAGTGCCGACATTAACGACTTGCGCCATCAATGATTCCCATTGCCATGAAATGCGTTATTCCTATAATGGCGATGCCGCATGCATGACCTAACACATCACATACTTACAACATAAGTATCTCATGCATTGTTCATATAGATTCCACCCTTCACTATAATGCTGCCTATTGTCGGTGGTAGATGTTATGGTGATGCCGCATGTCAATGACATAGTGGTAGTTATCATAAAAAGTTGTTTTCTTCCATTTTAAAGCAATTTCTTTTTACCTATTACATTTGTTTGTCAAAATATGATTAGTCAGAAACAAAACTTTACAATTTACTGAAATCATGTTTACCTTCCTAAAACATATATCAACTTTAATTAATTAATATCCTTAATTAATTATTTCAATGCTTATTTAGCATAATAAATTCATAATAAATCACACCCACGTGAGAAAAATCCCAAAAAATCACAAAAATGTAGAATATCATATTCTTTTCCATATAAAATTTTAGGACCAAAAACATTATTTAATTATTTTAATAATTAACGTCACAACAAACATAATTTCTACCTCAGGAAATTCATAAAATATTCATTGTAATTTGAAAAATTATGAGATTTAAAAATCATCTCCAAAATAACGTTTTACTCGGCATATTAGAAAATCAAACTGATTGGAGATTAATAACTTAGGTTTACCCTTAAAAACCATTCAAATAATTTCATAAAAAATTCATAATTCATTAATCTATCCACACAATGATCATACAACCAAAATATGGCATAAATTATCAAAATAATTCGGGTATTACTCATAGCTGAATTTAAAAACAAATGATATAAATAATTCACTTATTTTTCCCTTAAAATAAATGATGGAGTTGAGATTTGATGAAAGTTTTAAATCACATGGATTTTGTTCCCTTCTTCCCCTTAGATATGGCCAGCCTCTAGGTTTTTTCTTTCTGATTGTTTTTGAGTGTAAGTGAAAATTTATGAGAGGGTGATTATTTTAGTGATAAATGGTGGATCTATTTCTTTTTTGCCCCTCAAATATATTCTCTTATGTGCTAAGTTTCCAAAACAATCTTATTACTTGATTTATTAATGCATAAGCTATAAAATTTTCAAATCTTATCCTCATATCCCACTATATTATTCCATTTAATCGATCCAATTAAATTTCTAGAATAATGTTAAACTAAAATTAAGGGCGTTCAGGCTCCCCTCCTTAAAGAATTTCATTCTTGAAATTCAGCAAGGACTACATAACAAGCATATTAAACATGCAAACAATGCTATTATACCATACTAGTTACCAAGTCCATATACAACAATTATAGAACATTCCCTTATAATAACTCGGGATAAGTATCCCTAATCACATCCTTTGTCTCCTAAGTACAGTCTTTCTTATTGTCGTTCTACTGGACTTTCACTAACTTAACTTCCTTGTTCCGTAACCTCTACTTATCTCTGGTCACAGTAGGAATAGGTTATCTCACAAAAGTCAGATTCAGTGCACTACTAAATCTTCCGATGTAGTTGGAGCAGTAATAGTCTCTAGATCATGCATATACTTTCTATGATGAGAAACATGAAACACATTATGGACTCCTACCAAACTAGTCGGTAACTCTACCCGGTACATGAGTTTCCTGATCCTCTCTATAATAGGGAATGGTCCAACATTTCTCGATGCTAGTTTCCTTTACTTTCCAAACTAGACTACATGCTTCATCAGTGATACTCCAATTAAGAACTCTATATCTTCACGCCTCTTATCTGTATAACTTTTCTGCTTAGACTAAGCTTCCCTCATCCAAAATCAGGTAAACTCAATATTCTTGGTGGCTTTTCTCACCATATCTAGACCAAGGACTAATCTATCTCCAGTCTCCAACCAACTTTCTGGTGATTTGCAAGGCCTTCCATACAAAGCTTCGAAAGGAACCATTCTTATACTAATCTGATAACTATTATTATAAGAAAACTCAACTAAGTGCAAATGGCCTTCCCACGATCCACCAAAATCTTGTACACGAGCTATCAACAAATCTTCAAGTACCTTATCGACTCACCTTTGTTGCTCATCCGTCTATGGGTGATAAGAAGTACTTATCTTAATCATGGTACCTAACACCTCCTATAAAATCTTTCAAAATTCACTAGTGAACAAAATATCTCCATCACTGACTATACTATTAGGAATTCTATATATTCTAACAATATTCTTCATAAACAACTTAGCTAATACAGGTGCAGTCTTGGTGACTTAATAGGAATGAGATGTGCACTCTTGGTCTACCTATCCACTATGTCTCAAATACTTCCATTTCCTTATTCAACGTTGGCAATCCATTGATAAAATCCATGGATATAGAACCTCATTCCCAAACAGGTATACTAAAGGCCAAAGCAACCCGCTTGGCTTTTGATGTTTGGCTTATAATTGCTAGCAATTCGCACATATCTTCACCTATAAGCCTACCACCCTTTTCATACCATCCTAAAATAAAATTCTTTTCATATCTTGATACATGTTACTTCCTCCTGAATGTATAGTAAACTTCGATTGATGACACTCCCTAAGAACTTCCTCTCTTAGGTCACCAACATCTTGAACACATAACCGTCCCTTCTTCCTTAACCATCCTCTTTGGTGAAGACAAAATCTTTTAGATCATCAATCCCAGTTCTACTTTCCAATCTTCTAGTTCATTCGGGTAGTTATGGATCACCTCTTTGCTTAGAAATGATACTTTTGATCAATACTGGTCGAACTCCAAGCAAGACGACATGGCAGTATTTTGACTAAAACTAGCAGTCGATCTTAACTGCACACTACAAGTAGCTAAGCCTCTGCATCTTTCCATTCTACCAACATAGCTAACACCATATTCTAATGTTTTCTACAAAGTGCATCCATTACTTTGTTTCCTTTCCTTTGTGTATACTTAAAGCCAAAATCATAAGCTGTTAAAAACTTCAACCACCTCTGTTATCTCATATTCAACTCTTTTTGAGAGAATAAATACCTCAAAGACTTATCATCCATGCACAACTCGAATCTCTCTCCTAAGAGATATTGACTCCACACTTTCGATATGAAATTCATCGCTACCAAGTCTAAACCATGAGTTGGGTATCTAACTTCATGTGGTCCGAGCTGTCGAGAAGCATAGGCGATTACTTCACCCCTTTGCATCAACATAGCTCCTAACCCTGTTCCACATGCATATGTTTACATCACTAAATCCCGATTCTCACCGGAACAACTAACATAGACGTATTGGTCAATAAATGTTTTAACTTGAAGAATGCTTTCTCGCATTTATTGGACCAAATTAAATTTACGTCCTTTCTAGTTATCTTAGTCATGGGTGCTGCTATCCGCGAGAAATCCCTAATGAATCTTCGGTAATAGCCAACTAATCCAAGGAAACTCCTCATCCCAGTCATCGTCTCGGGTCTCTTCTAGTTGTTAACAGCTTCAATCTTAGCTGGATCCATACACAACCCTATCTCTGAAACCACATTACAAAGAAACTTCACTTCTCTCTTCCAAAAGTGACACTTTGAAAACTTTGCTTTTAGTGGTTTCCGCCTCAACGTCTCAAGCACTATTCAAGATGAATCTTATGGTCCCTTTGATCCTTAGAGTATATCATGTAGGATCGATTTCACCCTAGAGGGGGGGGGTGAATAGGGTGATGGTATAAATTATAAAAATTAATTGCGGAAGCTTATAAAATAATTTCAACACAGATCACAGAATAATAGCAGCACAGAAAAATAGCAGAATAATAAAATGCAGAAATAGAACGACACAGAATTTACCCACCTTCGGAAAAAATCTGCCTACGTGCTGCCCCCAAGGTTTATACTAGAAATTAGATAGTCAGACGCTTACACACGTAAACTCGCGACACCCGCTATCGACTAAGCCTAATTCTACGCTCAAAACCCTACCACGTAGCTCGCCCCCTAGTCACATGACTAGTAAATACAACGGTTAAAGGGATTTTAAAATTAAAAACAAAATTTAAATATAAATTAAAGCCCTTAAACTTTAAACCCTTGTTTAATAATTTAAGCCTCTATCAATATTATGCAAGCCGACCGCTCTTCTTTGTTTTATGTGTTCTCATCCTCTTCTATTAGCTCGGTCCTCTTCAATTTTTGTGAGAGTTGCCTTGCTCGATCGATTTCTCGTTGCTCTCTCTGGCTACTTCGATGAGTTCGATTCTTGCTTCCGGTAAGAATTTATGCTTTTTTTTTCTTTTATGATCTTCGTATTCGAACTCTTATCTCTATGCCGATGATGATTATTGCAATTTATAGAGATTGAATCCCTGTATTTGCATTCGTCTGAAGTTAGTTGAATTTGTCAATTACTTTTTCTCGGCCGGTTGATTCTGCTTGAACGCTTGAGATTTAACTGACGAATTCAATTCGAATTTTCTCTTACTTTACTGTTACGGCTTTAGCTTGAGATCGTTCGATCCTTCCTTGATAGTTACGGCAGCTACTTTCCTATTTTATTTTCGACTTTTTCAATTCTTTTCTTGCGTTGAATTCTGGCTTTGACTTCGATCACTGAATTTGACCGTGGTTACTCTGTTGCTTCTTTTGGAAAATTTGCTGCTCGATATTGTTTTGATTTGGTACGAACTTGATATTGATACTATTAATTTATTGTACTGCTTCAGCCTTGTGATGTTGCTCTGTCTTTGTGCATTACTGAAACACTTTATATACAGTTGAGTTTTGTTCGTTCAATCATTGAAATTGATATTACTTCACTGTGTATATTTGTCTGGTTGTTGCTTGATGAAGAGGTTGAACCTGTTAGTCGAGCTTGCATACTTCATGTTGCCTTGACTCTGCATATATGTATGATTTCATCTTGATGCAATCTTTATGCACTTGATTTGTCACTGCTGTGTCTTTTACTTGGTGATTTTTTTGCACTGTGCATTAAGCATTGTCACATGTATACTTGGTGTTGTAGTTTCCTTTCTTGGAATTCAGCAGCCTGAATTTGTGTTGTTGCAGTTTGTATTTTCTGTTTTCCCATGTACATGCTTCACTGCATCATTATTGATTTGTTCAATGAAGTAAGTGAACATTTGTGGCTGCACTTCAGTCATCCCTTCTGTTTGCTTTGGCTTCATTGACCACGGCTAGATCACTTGTTGGCATTTGGTTGTAGTTGGTCATGTTGCAGTTTGGTTTTGTGTACATGTATATAGTTGTGTAGCTTCACTTGCATTTGTATTCTGATTCATCCTTCGAGTCAGTGTTTTGCTTCATTATGGCCTGATCATTTGTATACATTCATGTGTATTGGTCTGGTTGCATATTCATGAGTTGTTCAGTGCACTGTTGTAAACTGTCCACCTGAGTTTGAGCATTTGCTGTCATGTTGAATTGTGAACTTTTGTTGGTTCCTTTGTTATTTGAATTTGAGACTGTGTTGTTGTTTGCCGAGGTTGTTCTGCACTGACTTGAGCTTCTGGCCTTGATATCATGGTGTACACGTGAGTTGCATTTTATTTGCGGCCTTGACTTTTGTTGATGCATTGAGTTGAGTAGTGACTTGACCTTTGCATTTTGTTTATTTTTCTACTTTTCACCTGAGTTGAATCCGGCTTGGATTTGACCTTGTGCTGAATGACATTGTTTTATTGCACTTGAGTTGAATCCTGCATTTGAGTTTGACATGTGCTCACTTGTTCCTGTAAACCGATCAAGTGTATATTTCTGTGTGCACGACCTTGTGGCATATACAGTGATACACTGTGTATGTCACAAGTTGTTCGTGTATGATGGATTCAAAAAATTAAATGATGACGAACAACCCAAATAACCGAGACAAATAATATTTTCAAAATCCATATTTTATTTTATATTGCAAAAATATTTCTTTTTCAATTTTACTGCGTTAGTGAATATTTTTGCAGATTGCGCAGATGCTGGATTCTACCTGGAATGAAGTTGAAGATAAACTACGAGTGCGAGTGATATGTAGTGAGGAATTTATGTAAATATGAAATTGTGATGTATTGTAATCAAAATTATGTATGTATAGTGAGAGCTTGAATTTGTACTATTCAAAAATGTAATAAATATTTGTTTGAATAAAATTTCTGTTTGAATTCAAATTCTGTGTCATTTAATTTTATTCAACAAATATTTATTTAATCTATGAAAAATAAAATAGTACATTAACAAATACATTTACACGAATGTATATATGTTTATTATCATCAAACAAAAATCATATAAGCGCATATTCAACATATCAAAATGTCATCAATAAACTCCAACACAAACCAATCCAAGTGCTCTTGGAATTCCCAATTCATATCTCATTCAAAAAACTATCAAAGGAATACCATCCTTTACCACCCTAAATTGATGGAACCCTATCGCCAAATCCAATTGTGAAAATAATTTGGCTTCACTCAACTGATCAAATAAATCAACAATTCTCGGTAAAGGATATTTATTCTTTATCGTATTCTCATTAAACTTACGATAACTAATACACAATCTTAACGATGGTTTCTTCACGTATATGGAGCCTGCTCCCTAAGGCAAACTTCTTGGTCTAATAAAACTCTTTCCTTCTAAGTCCACTAGTTGCACCTTTAACTCTTTCATCTTAGTAGGTGTCATCCTGCTAGGTGGTCTACTAATGAGTTCAGCTCTAAGACAAGATCTATACAAAATTCAATAGCTTGTTTCACTAGTATTGCTATAATTGGCTCAAAACAACTAAAAATTATTTTACAATGTAAACCCGATTTTACTCATCCTCCACTTCTTGGGTACCCAGTAAAGCATAAACTTTTGGACTCAAATTCTAAACTAAGTATATAATTTGGTCACTACTATTAAGGTATCTGAATGATTTTCTTTTTATCTTGGCAAAATATCCCAGCATCATATCTGCTCAACCAATCTGTATACAAAATAATCCCGGATCCCGCAAAATCAAACACAAACAAACTTCGGGTAAAATTATAACCTAACAACTCAAATTTTAGATAGTCACATCTCATCTCAACAGTTTCATACCTCCTATTGGATTAGCTAACCTTAATGAAGTATCAAGGTATGATGGTTCTAATTTTAACTTAACTACCAAACACTGAGAGGTAAAAGAATGTAATGCACCAGTATCAAAGAATACTCTAATATCTATGCTATGTATCAAAAGCGTACCTCCCATCACCACCTTTCCCTTCTCCTCAGCTATTGGCCAAGACGATGATGGTTCCAAAGCAAAGACCTTTGCCTTCCTTGACTTGGTGATTTCTAAACATTTGTTCTTGTAATACCCCACTTGGTCGCAGTTAAAGAACTTCACATTTTGTCATCCCACAACCGTCTTGCCATCACTAGATCATCATTCATTAGCATAGTGCCTCTTCTTATCACACTTATAACAAAAAGTATCTGCTTTTCCTTTCTTGGCAGATCCATCCTTCTAAACTCCTTTAAAGAACTTCCTTTCCTTAGCTTGAGAACTCTAGGTTTTAGCTGGCTTCTCCTTCCCAAAGGTAGAAAGCATCTCCTCATTTTTGATAGCCATCTCCACCACTACATTACTCAGATCTTAGAGATGTGGCGTAGTTGCTATAACAATCTCCAACTTCAAACCTCTGATAAACTTCTCATCCTTCTTGATCACAGTGTCGATGGTAGCATATGCATAACTAGATAGATCAATAAACTTAGCAAAGTATTCCAACATGAACATTTATCCTTCTCCAATTCCATAAACTTCCTGAGCAATGCTGAATTGACTAGATTAGATAAAAATCATTCCTCGAATCTCCTTTGAAATGCAGCCCAAGTCAATTCCTTCTCTGGTACATCTACGGTTACCCCATTCCACCAATAGAAAGCAGCTTCTTGCAACAGTCTCGATGCTAACCTTCGCTTCTACTCATCATTCACGTCTAAATACACGAAAATTCTCTCAAAGTGAAATAACAAATTCTCCACTTCAATAGCATTCTTCGTTCCTAAAAACAGCTTTCATCCAAGACGGACGTTACCTCAACTCAACTTAGCATAGTAATTTCCAACAAGTGCCACAGGATTAGCTCCTCCCGCATTAGCAAAATTCACTCTAGCTACATCGACAACTACCCTAGCTTGCATCAGGTTAACGAAGAATAAATACATGGTCCCCATGTCTACTTGTAGGGTTCCAGCACTCACATTGGCATTTGCATTTTGGTTAGCATTTGCCCCAACATTTTGCCCTCTTATATATTCTATCATATGTTAAGTTTCCAAAATAATCTTAATACTTGAATTATTAAGTCATGACTTAATTAATTTATCAAATCTCATCCTTATATCCCACTACATTATCCATTTAATCTACTAATTAAATTTCCTGAATAATGTTAAACTAAAATTAGGAATGTTACACTTTCTATAATAGTACTTGGGCGGTATAATTTAGATAACAATGTGTCTCACGCATCCTAACTATATTTCATATAAATACCTTCAATTGTAAGCCGAAGTATTTAATAGTCCATCTTATAACTTACACTTTTCTAACCAATTTCTATAACTTACTTTCAACTATAGGTTAAGGGCCATTCCCTGTCCCTCGCGTCCACCATCAATCATTTCCTAACATGCGAGAGAAAGTATCAATGCCACTTAATATATTTTCTATGGGAATTAGGCAGACTCTGACCATTTAATTCATATCCCTTAAGTAGGTCCCCATCATTTAAAAACCCAAGGCGGGCCCCTATTCGGTAGAATCTAGCTGACATCGCACGAAATCTCATGTAACGGTCTAATTTTTCGATTTTCGAAAGTCAACATCAATACGTCCACTATATCAAATGTTGCATAATCAAATGCCGAAAAACCGAACCGTTAGGGTTAAAGAAGAAGAATATAGGAGAAGAAATAGAAACAATAACAGAATCTCACACTTCGCAGCGGAACAACATATAATAGATAAATGAATATCTTTAAAACAAAAAACTATATCAATTTTACATACATCACATCATCGGAGTTTACAACAACACAATACATCACAAACAGTCATTATAACTTGACTACATGGAAATTTACTTTTCAGCAACCTAAACGCAGCGGATACTACATAGTATAAGTAATACATCTCGCCATCCAGCTTGAACTCCAGATCTCCACAGCAACTTCTTGACTTCGCTCCCGAATAACTGATAACCTGACTCTAGGCTGCTCGTGTGGAAAATTATGGGCACCCAGAGTTTAGAAAGGAAACAATAAACTTCAGGTCAGTCGTGGGATTGGTGTGAGATCTTAAAAACAGTTATTTTTCACAAAGGAATTAAAAGAAATCCGCTATGCTTTGGGAAAATGAAACTACCATAAGGCCTCCCCGCACACACACAATGCAAGCGCACAATTGGAGGAGATTTCTCTTATGATAGTCAAACACGCTTGATACGCAAAATTCTTTTTAATATTATCATTAGTGCATAGTGGAAAACATTTCCAAGTATAATATTAATCTTAGCCAGCATACGTACCATTATAGTATGCCTAATATAGCTACCATGTTAAATGGCAGGTTCTACAACTAAAACCGTACAAGGCGCGTATTGATGATTGGATTTCCAACAAATGGTCAGGCTAAGGAATTTCTTATGCCACATGGGTACGCCTCTAGAGGGACACCTCGAGAAGTAACTAGCTCTCTGTCAACACAAGGACAGGTTACCTCTATAACTATGTAACTACTACACGAGTATGTCATCCCCCGGTCGTTTGCGACCTTTATGCGAGGATCCTCAACCACAAAGCAACAACCACAAAGTATAATTAATTTGCAGTATCAACATAGGTAAAATATCTAGGCACCTACCATGATACTACCCTTCTCCAGAAGGAAACGACATACCCTCAAGGGGCACTACCTCCATATAACCTTGCCGCATCTTTCCTGTTTCGACCATTTTTGGGGTATGAGGTCCGACGAGGTCTCTTCCACAAAGCTACACTTTTCACAAATTCATGTTTTGATCAACAAATGGTCAGCAGCACTTCATATGCCACATTACCAATTTGAGAATATATCACTAGTAACCGTCAACTACATAACCTCTGAGCTTGTACGTCTCAGAGAAGGGTGTTAAGCTAAGAGAATAAATTCTCCACCACCAACAGAAATGTATTTGATAGAAACCAGCTTTACATCTCAAACTGTAACGTCAGACACACATCCATACAAGTCCGTTCCTAGATCGAACGGAACCGAAGGCACTTCAAAAGAAGCCCTTGCAATTCGGATATTCACTAATCACGTCCGGAATCCCCATCACAAGGGGTGATAAAATCTCTATATCGGAGCAATCCGGTGTAGAGACATTCGACATGTAATCCTTTCGCCTTTGAAAATACCCGGTCTTCAACACCATCTTCAAATGCAATCCCATTTTGGCATATCATTATTCAGAATGGGTTTTATGACACAAGGTCCTCTCCCGGCTAATCCAAATAACGAGAGCTTATTTTAAAAATAAGTGTTACATTCAAATTTCAAACAAATCACAACAATTTCCATTTTGATCGTTTAAACAAAAGATCCATGACAATCACAAAGGTTCGATGTGGTTTTCGAATATCCATTTGGAATCCGACCCCTAGTCGCATCGAAATTCAAATGCCATTTAAAGGAAAATATTGATAGTCGGTTATTTAAGTATCAATCAATGCTCACAACAATCGGTTATTTAACTATCAATCAATACTCGTAACAATCACTGGTTTTCAAATAATTTTCCCCCAATAATTATTTTCAAAATATCTTTGCAAGATATAATTTTAACACTTCAACCATTCAAAAACAAATTTCAAATCACTTTTCACCTTTCGATCTTCTGAAAAAAATTCGAATCACCTTCCTCGTGTGGAATAAATTTCCAAATATTTATTTAATTCCACATAAAATTTGCCGAGTTTAAATACTTTTAAAAATAATTTAAAATATTTATTTAAAATATACTTGAAACATTCAAAATAAAATTATTTTCAAACACTTGCTTTAATATTAGTATGAAAATATTATACTAATATCTCATATAAAAATTCAAGTCCAAACTAATTTCAAAATAAAATTAGTAGATAGGATATAAATATTTAAATATCTAATTTCTAAAACAAATATCAATTAAAACTTTAAATAATCACTTCTATAATAGTTTAAAATATATTTTTACTTTAAAGATTTTCAAAATAACCTAAGTAAATAATTTTTCCAAAATATTCTTTCCCTTAAACAATCTTTACGATTTAGTTTATATTTATAAACTATATTGAAGACATTCTCGACATTCAGCGAAAGTACACATTCCATTCTAAAATGGTTCATTCTAATCAATTTATAAATCTTTCTGTATTTTTTAAATTTACGTTCCAAATCTGTAAATTCCTTTCCACGCTTTTAAAAATAAAACAATATTTATTTTTAAAACAAATTTTCCTTTCTTCTATAAAATTCCCATTTTGGATTTAAATTTTTAAATATCCACTAATTTACGATTTTTAAATCGATTCCCAAGTATTCACTTTCAACACCAAATCAATTTTCAAATTGATTTCCAAATTTATTTCAATTACCAAATCCAATTCCAAATTGGTTTCTAAATTTATTTCAGTCAACAAATCAATTTTCATATCAATTTCCCAAAGGTTTATTTTTAAACACCAAATTAATTTTCAAATTGATTTCTAAAATATTTTTGAACACTAAATTAAATTACAAATTTAATCTCTATAATTTATTTCCCTTTATCTCTACCAAACTATTTAATATCCTTATTTTAAATAAATTCTTCAACTTTTGAATAATATTCCCGAAATCCATTGATTAAGCCTTTTTCCCATATTTTGGAATTTATGCAAAAGAATTCAAAAATAAAACTTTATTCTTTTTAAAATTCTTTCTTTTTAATTTATCCAATTTTCAAAAATAAATTTTTACTATAAATTTTCGACTTGAATTTCAAAAATCCAATTTTATTTATTTCCGGTATCCTACGATACCAAAAAAATGTTCAGCTAAATTATAGCCTTCAATGATTTCAATCACAATACATTCAAACACAGATTATAAATAATCAACATATTACATTGAAAAAAATTCAAATGTTTTGAAGAATCCAGTTGGATCCCTCCAACCAGTTTTCCTGCATCCACAGTGTTAGCATAACAACTATATACCAATTCCACTTTAAGGTGGAATATCGCGGTATATGGGATTTATAAAATATCATCCGCTATTATGCGGCGCATAGGGTCTCATCCACTATATAATGCGGAAAATCAATCACTCCAAATACATATATAATACCAATCCACTTCGAGGTGGAATATCGCAGTATATTGGTTTAATATATAATATCACCCGCTATTATGCAGCGCATAGGGTCAAACTAATATAATTGATAATAAATTAATCATCCAAGCCACAATCAATAATTTTAAAATTTAACTATTTAAATTTAAACTGGAAATTCCAAATTTGAGTGAGAAGATCTCACCTTTGATTTTAATTTGCAATCCATTCCAACTCATTTCCATTCCAGCTTGTTTTCATGATTTTAACCTTATATAATATTATACAGTTGATTAATATTTGAAATAATTGGACAAACTAATTTCCGTCTAATTAATTTAATTTCAAACAAATTTTCTTTTAACAAAATACTTGAACTAATTTAATAATAACTTACCATTAAATAATTTGATTAACTAATATTTTATTTTTAAACTAATTTTTTTTCTTTCAAATAAAATGTTTTAGCGACCAAAATAATTACATAAGTTAACTAAATAAATTAATCACTAAAATAAATTAGTAAATTGCATTTTGTTTTTATCTTTTGGTAACTAAAATAATTAAAATAGGTTAATTTAAACCAAAGTAGTGAAATTAAAATGTATATATGTATCACCTTCTGTTTGCCTGCATATTATTTAAACTAAAACAGATCTATATGTATGTTCATAATTATATTATACATTTTATAAATTTTAAATAAAAACAGAAATAACAATACCTTATTCCAACGTGACAAACTAGACGAACTCCCAGCATCGCCTATCAGAAACGACCACTGCCTTGCTCATCAAAATCAAATCAAATTGTTTGACGACAAGCTGCCATAGATTTTGCAGCGACCACCATAACAATTTTGCGACTGCTCCTCACGTGAGTGCGAGTACGCGCATACACAAATCAAGTTACTACCCTTCCTCGAATGCCGCAGCTTCGGCGTTCAACTACCCATGTGCATCCTCTTCACTGCGTCGAATAAAATTGAACGCGAGCGGCCCCAAATCCCTAACCGCCAATGCCATGCATCACCAAAAACTTAAGCATGCGACCTGTTTTCGGACTCGCAAACGCGACACCATCCATTCAGATCTGAACTACGCTCGGCTCGGCATCGATCGCGACTTCAACGACCATAGCTTGACTTTGGTCCTATTGATCGATCGACCCTTTTTTGTTTCGTACGAAAAGCTTTGGCCATCTCCATAATTACAACATCGTTCATGATTATGATTCAATTACTCCTATTTTTTCTGACGAGAAAGAGGCTTCGGACATGACTGTTTTGAATTTTTAATCGCCTGTAGAATGATTTTTAGAGAGGAAGGGTTTCGATTTCTTTCCTCCAGGCTTCGACTATATTATTTCTTGCGGTGGATTAGATTTTGGATTGCCACTTTAATTTTATTTACAGAGGCTTCGGCTATTATAATTTCTTGAAGCTGCAATTTTAACTTTTGAACGAAATAAAGTATTTCGTTGCTTTTCTTCTTTCAAACGAGATGTCCATCGCATATTTTTTTTATTTTTTTAAAAGCGTGTTAATGTTTTTGACACATGCTTTCAATCTCTCTACACGTGTTGAAGGCTTACAATAGCATTTTGATATATATTAATACCATTTATATTTTAAAAAAAATTCCAATTCAAATCGTCTTGGTTTTCGCAATTCAAAATCTCAATCCCCGATCGAGACGTGCCGCCAGGCGTTTATAAAGTTATACGCCTATTCCGAATGCAATGGAAAATGTTGTGAGTCCAAATTCGATCGTATGGAGAAGATAGCTTTTCGGACTCGGCTATTAAATTAAATTTCCATGTAATTTTTCAGCGCGTTTGCTTATCGTACGGCCAAATGATCACTCCAAACGCTATGAAAATTGAAATGCGATAATAATACAATATTATGGATCCAATGGAATTGGTTTCGTCAAATTCCAAGACTGTGCCTCAGAAGGCTTTTTTTAAATCTAACGTCCCGCCTTTTTGCAGGCTTTAAATCGAAGATAAACCACACACGTCAGACTTAAAGCATACATAAAGGGGGATTGTTAGGGGTAAATAAGAAAAATCAGAGAAAAAAAATAAAAAAATAGAATCTTGTAGCGGAACGACGCGTTAATTGGACCTAGCAAAGAAAACCACACGTTAATTGGACCTCGTATGTGAAAGTTATTGCGATTAGAACGCATTGAAATTTAAATTAAAAAAAACAAAAGCAACACGCACGTACCCTCCTTCACGTTACCGCGTGCGACACTTCCAGGGCAACGAACCCTAACAGATCACGAACGAACGAAATCACTTAAGCAGCCGCCACTCCTTGATGCTTCCTTGCGCGCTAATACCCCAATCATACGATGCTAAACTCCTCCACGCCCCAGGCCGACCCACCAGGCTCCGTGCCATGAATTCCAATCACTCATAGCACGACCACCACCGTTCATGTTCAAACGCCAAATTTGGCAATTTCATTGACCATCTCGACAAATGAACCCTAGATCCATGGCCTACTCTCCACCCTCTTCCCAACGCCACCTTCTGATCGTCGATCGAGCAAAGATCCACCGTTGGATCATCCAAAACCTAGAATGAACGGTTGAAGTTCCTTTTCGATTTCTGAAAAAACGGTGAATCCAATTGAAAAATGAATCACGCCAGAAGATTACGCTCTTCGAGAGCTTTGATATATAATTTTTCTGATTTTTTTTAAGGAGTTTGACATTTACAATTTGATTTTAGAATTGCAATTAGATTTAGGATTGTCTGCCATTGAGATGAGGAGGTTAAGAAGAATTGTACGCTCCGAAAAATGAGAATGAGGGACAATTATGGTTTATAACAAGGTATTTATAGAAAATGTTGAAAAAGAATAGATGGATCAGATTGGTATACGCGTTGAACGATGAATGGCCCGAAAAGCCCGTTCTTCTGACTCCGGAACGAAATTGGGTCATCCCATATATCAAAATAGATGTTTTTATAGAACAAATTTCAGGTCCAAATTTCATCGAACGAAGAAGTTTTGCGAAAATAAATATTTTTTAAATTGATTCCAACTGATTTTAATTAAATTTATTTCAAGGCGTTTCGAGTCCGTACGATCAAACAACAAGTCTGATCGCTACGAAACTTGCAGTCCTACAATAATTCACTATTACGGATCCTATGAAACTGGTTTCGTCGAAATCCGAGTCAGTAGCCAAAATGGCTATTTTCACATTAATTAAATAAATCAAAATAAATTAATTAAATCAAAATTTTCAATTTCAATGACAATTCTCATCATTTTAAATTTCCTAATTATTTTCAATGATTTAAATAAATTTAAATGTCAAATTAGATTTGATTAATTTATCAATTTCGGTATTAATCTCAATTTCAAAAATTCAAAAATTATAAATTTAGTTTCCAATAATTCAATTAAATTGACTTTTCGTTCTGTTATTTAATTCATTATTGCCAACGGATGAAATAAATATTGGATTCAAAATCTATTACATTAATGTTCTTCCATTCCATCATCACTTCAATTAGCGTAATATTTAGATATTTTAATTTCATTTAATTGCAATTAATCCAATTATTATAGTTCAAATCCAATAAATAGATCAACATGAATTTCAATTGTTTTCATTCAATCAACTGCCATATTATGGATAGGGTTTACATTGGTTACTTATTGTTGAATTAACAATCTTCAATGACAAATCAAACCTACCCTAACTGCTTTGTATAACTACCCTATTTCCATTTATTATATTTTGGTCAATTTCACACATCATTTATAATTAAAGTCTCAATTAAATTTATTTATCTTGATTTCATTCTTTTATTACATCATTTATTACTTTACAAAACAAATAAACATTTCTATGCATCTTATTACATTCATATCTTGAAATTATTTTCTTAAACTCATAAATGTAATACCAAGTTTCATTTTAAATTTCAGTTGATTCCCAATCAAAGTTTAATAGCCTAAGTAAACTGGTAACAAATAATAACGGCCATTAATTGCCCTAAATCACATTTATAGGTTTATAATTTACAAACAAATGTTGCAATGACTCATATGGTATTTCATAAATCTATTCCATACTTACATTTTGTTTCGTATATTTCATTTACAACCAAGTATAACATTTAGATTTATTTTCATTAATTGGTATTCCATTCAATTCATAAATTTATTAACTTGCATTAACATATTTCCTTAAATTTACATCCAATTACTGTTAACCTTGTGTTATTACATTAATTAATTCAATACTTACCTTTATTTTCCCATATTCAATTTATCCAGGCATAACACTTTCACTACTTCATTTATTAAAATTTTATTCAAAATACTAATAATTAGTTTTAATTCCCATTGATGTATTTCATTCTTAACATTTACTTCAATATAAATTATAATTTTCTTATTTCTTCCTAAATTTAATTACAAAAATCTAATTAAATTAACCAATTTATTTATCAAAATTTACGGGTCGTTACACTCTCCCACACTCAAAACTTTTCGTCCCCGAAAAGGAAAAAGAAGGGAAAAGAAGAATTAAGAAATCAATATATCTTATTTAAAATATTAAATTTATAAACAAATAAGTTTTACAAAATTAATTAATTTAAATAAAATATACTAATTTATAACCATTAAATCTTTTATACTTATGTTTGCACAAAAAACGGGCAAACACCTCCAAGTCATATGAATTAGTTGATCGTATGTTGCTTTTAGTGATTTGGGTGATTTATGCAAATATATAAAAAGCAGGGACTAAACTGTAAAAGACACACAGATTTATAGTGGTTCGGCCAGAATGTGCCTACATCCACTTTATATGTTATTCTCCTTTACTCTTCGGATTACATGTACAAAGCTTTTATTACAAGTATCTGAAAGTTGTTTGAAAGTTCTATCCGTGCTTGAGCTCTCAAACTTATCTGCCATTGTTGTACCCCTGCCCCTCTATTTATAGAGTGAGGCTGGGGCAGGGGTCTCGGACGTATATAGTTGCTGGTAGGTCTGGGATGATGCAATCTGGCCTGGCGAAGTTGGTTCGGCCATGCCTTGGTCTGGAGATGGTAGGTGTGGACTTGGTCCAGTAGTAGAGGGTTGAGGTTGGTTCGGCAGCAGGGGGTTCGGCAGCAGGTGGTTCGGTAGTGAGAGGAATTGGACCGGTGGAGGGTGGTCCGGTGGTTAGTGGAATTGGACCGGTGGTAGCTTGGGAGTGAGTTGGTGTTTGGTTCGGAGGGATTTGATTCGGTGGCTTGGTTTGTGCTAGTTCGGAGGTGAATGAAGCGGTAGTGGGCTGGTTCGGCTGTGCATAGGAAGGGAATCGGTTCGGTGGTGTTGGACCGGTGGTAGGGAAGGAGCCGGTCCGATGAGATGTTGATTCGGTGGTAGGGATGGAGCCGGTCGAAACACACCCAACATTTTCCCCCCAAAGTAGGGCATATGCCTGTATATGTCGTGCTTTGTTTTAAGTCATTCATCCTGGACGTTATCATCTGGTCTCTAATGCCGAACCAACTGGTTCGGTTATTGACATTTGCTTATATATATGGGCCTAACGCTTTCGTTTTTCCTTATCAGCCGAACCAAACCCCTGTCTTTGCCGAATCAAACTCTAGTCTCTGCCGAATCAAACGTGTTAGCCGAACCGGAATCTTATTTTGCTGAACCAGGTGAGATCCTTTTCTGCCGAATGCGTTTTTGTTCTAGGCTACCGAATGGTTTCGGCGACTTGACTCACCGAATGAACTTCGTGGAGTATAAGTGCCGAATGAACTTATATACTTGGATTACCGGATGAACTCAAATCTTTGAATTATCGAATGAACTTTCTTTCTTGAATTGCCAAATGAAACTTGGGGATTCGAGTGCCGAATGGACCCTATATGCTTGAATTTTTATGTTTTGAATTACAAATGAAATTCCGGACTACATATACTTGCATGTTTATATCCTCTGTTCTAATGGTGTACTTTCTTGTAGTGCAGATAAATGTCTCGTAAAGTGGAAACTCGATCAGATAAGAACAAATCCAAGAACGAAGGGGAGTCCACTGTAGTGCCCCCAGCTCAGCCAGGACCGGAACGTCATGGACCCACCCCTAGATCGTTGGTAGATGGGTATGGTCCTTGAGAGCTTCTGAATTCTCCGTCTGACTTCTTTCCTAGCTCTCTCAATGAACAGCAGCTTGATGTTATCTCCCGCTCCTTTGGGATTGATAGAGCACGCATGCTGTTGCCAGGGAAGGAGGTCATGCCATATGATCCCCCTGAAGGATACTTCGCCTATAGTAGGTACCACTGCATGTGTGGGGCCATTCCTCCAATCAATGCTTGGATAGTTAGCTTCGTCATCTATTTGAAGGTGGCCCCTTTCCAGCTCCAGCCCAACTCCTACGCTATCTTGGTGTGCCTACTCGTGATTTTCCAAAGAAATTATGGACGCCCCCCTCCAACTGGGAGATTCGGTACCTATATAACTTGAGAGGTTACAAGAAGGGGTCTCCATACATCAGCTTGGAATCGGCCGTGTCCTTCAAGCCGGTCCGGGACTTGTATTCAAAGTTCACCGTGTTTAAGAAGGAATGGTTCTTCATCCAGGATGACTCCGTTTCTATCCACCGCTTCACCTCTGGCTGTAGTTGAAGTTTACTTGTAATTTCCGTTTCGACTGCAACGCTTCTCCTCATGTGCTTTACTATTTGCTAGCGACAGGTGGCTTTGCGGTCGTGGAGAATGATCACCTGGTTCAGATGGCACGGAGATAGAAGCCATTTCGGGAAGGGATAGGTCAGCTTCTTACCTGATCAGGAATTCCACTCTCCTGGGACACAACTTGATTCTACCACATCAGTCCGTGGTCAAGCAGAGGGATACAGGTGAGGAAAGAGCTGCCAAAGCCAAAGGAGGGGCCACGGCGAAGAGCAGCAAGAGGAAACCCTTCTCGATACCTTCCGTCGTCGGGGGGAAGAAACTCAAGAAATCTGATGGACCCTCTCCCAACACATGCCTAGATGCTCCGGAGGAGGAGAGCACGGAGGAGGAAGGAGGCGAGGGTGAAGGAGGTGAGTCGGAGAGAGGAAGTGGTAGAGAAGGTGATGGTGGTGATGATGGACAGAGTGGTGGTGGCGTTGGTGCCTTGACCTTTGGGCAAGCAGGTGAGATTCAAGAGTGGACGGATGATGCTTTCCGCCAAGCTTTTGAGGGGTTGGAGGAAGGACCGGCTCCGGTAAAGGAGTCCGAGAGAGCTAACAAAGCCGGGGCTGGTGCCGGTTCATCTTCTCAGAGTATTCCGGCTAAGGCGACTCCGGTGATTCAAGGTGAATTTTTGACTTCTGCAGACTCTCTTTATGATAAGGACTTAGGAATATTTTATGGCCAGCTCCCGTCTTGGAATGAGATTCAGGATTTATAGTAGTATCCCACTCACCCTCAGGGTTTGTATAATAAATGCGTCTTCTTACTCCTTTTAACTTAACATATTTCTTAAATTATGGATTAGTGTATGCTCGTAACACTTGTTCTTTATTCCAGGGGCAGGCGAGGTGGCCAAGGCATCAGATGTTTGACACCGCCTCGAACAATACAAGCTACTCAGAGCCTCTCTAGACCGAAGTCTCCTACTAGCCGCCCTGGGGATGTAGTTGGCTATCATCATCTTCTCGGGATTATTGAAGAAGATATCCAAAGGAAGAAGAGGGGCCGCTCCTTGTTCGAATCTCCATCTCGTCCTCAGCCTCCAACTTAGTCGCTTCAGGATATTACAGAGGAGACTACTGATTTTGTACCCTCTCCGCATCCATCTGAGAACCTTACCGTTACTCCGGTAGATCGTACCAGCTTGGCTCGCAACCCATTCGCGAGTCATCCGGACCTAGACCCGAACCCCCATGATATTTCCTTCGATGAAGTTACCGGTGAGCACCTCCTACCCCGCAATCCTATGGTAAGGGTGCATGATGAGGCTAAGTCTTTGGATCTTGACTTGTTGACCACTCGGATTGTGACTATGGGGGATGAGGCCAAGGCAAACATCGATCGGGTGGCTGAGGAGACCAGGAAGCTGATGGCGCAACATGCTCGACTGGTCAAGGCTGGAGAGGAAATCGGAAGTGCTAACATTCGGTTGCGGCTAATGGTTTCCGATCAGGCCAAACAGCTTGCCGTTCAGGCCATCCAGATCTCTCAGCATGAGGCGGCCTCCAGACGATTAAAGAAAACCATGGAGGAGGCTAGCAAGGCAGAGTTGCGAAAGATGGAGGCTGCTTGCAAGAAACAAAGTGACATGGCCATCGCAACGGTGGATGAGGTTCGGAGAGCGGATCTTGAGCAGGTAGAGGAGTTATCTGGAAGGCTTGAAGCCGCAGGGGTTGCTCAGGCCAAGCTTAAGGAGGAGATGGAGGAGATGAGGAGATCCCTTCAAGCTGACTGCTCGCGATACCGATTGGAGAGGGATGCTGCCGTTGCTAAGTTGTCGGCTTCTGAGGCCCGTATGAGGGAGTTTGAGGAGAACGAGGGGATGATGGATGATGTGCTGCAGGATATGTATTTTCGTACTTGGAAGCAGGGCAACCTATCCTGGATGAACGATTACCCCCGGGTCATGGCTAGGATATATCTACGGGCTTTGGGGGAGGCCAAGGCTGATGCGGATAAAGAGGGTGGCGCGGCCTTCAGAATGGATGTGGTCACCGCCCAGTTCACCAAGGAGGAGAAGGTGGCGGTGAAGGAGGGCATGCGGCTGCTTACCGCCGAGGAAGTGGGTGTGCAGTTGGAGGATGATGATCAGGGAGCAGACGCTGGTAAGTCTTCCCTTTTAATCTTTTCTTAACTTGATTGCTTATCGTTTATCTAATAGATTCTTCTCCTGAATTGGACAGGTGGGACATCTGGTCAGCATGCTGGGAGATCTAATCCTGCGGTCAAGTAGGTCTTGGGGGGTCGGAAGGATAGAGATGAAGCTCTGATGCTGCCGACTATTTTGACTTGATCTGGGCATTTTTGGTTTTACTTGACATTCCTGTATATACTAGTTCCAAAACATTAAAGTACTTTCAGGTTATAATTATGTCATTGCAATGAACGACTTTATTCTTAACATGTAATTTTATAACATAATCTGATTCTGTTACATTTGGATGCTGTTATTACTTTGATGTGTTGCATAAGGAATATAGCTGTGCATGTGCTAGTGATTCAACTGCGTTTTGATGTCAAGTTCTCGCTTAAAATATAATTTCATGTCTTGCAATGTTAATGTGATGTGTGAATATATCAGAGCTACTTATTTGTATACAAGAGAAGAAAGTACCGCCCTTTCGATTTTTAGTTGTAGATGGTAGCTTTGAATGCCTTGTGTGATCGAACACGGAATGCAGTTGAGTAACCCATCATCCAGCTGAGAGTTCTCATTCCCATTAACGAGTGCATCCTATTTGGTGTCCTTTACTTTAAGGGTTGTTATAGAGGATAGGAGGAAAGTTTCTTAAATAGAATGGAAATATAAGAAATAGTAAAACTTCCAATCACGAAAGGCCTTCGATGTGCTTAAGTTCGTGGCAAATGGGTTTTGTAGTCACTTTCCCTAGCTGTGGGTCTTGGAGACATTTGTCACCCATCTTACGCCTCCACGGGGAGTTTTCTTTTTTACCACAGCCGCACTTAAGACACGTCGGAGCCGAGATCGCGCATGGTAACTACCCGAGCCATTATGGCCCATAATCGTGGGTATTATTCGATTTACCGTGGCCGGCTAGCGCGGGTGCCGATCGTCAACCGTGAACTGCCCCTGGCTGGCCACACCTTATGTTGGGGCTTATAATCGGTTCACAGTTGCCGGAGCCGAACGCCGTAATGAGCTGCCTCAGCTATAGTCGGCCTTCTCGGTGGCTTATAATCGGCTTATTACAGTTGGCTTTGAGGGCCCGTCGCGAGCAATGAGTTAACCCGCAGCAGAGGGATGCTGGAGCAAAAGTGTCTCATTGGCGAGGGCATAGATTCGCATAGTAACCGTTAGGTCTTGTCCAGGTGAGGGTGTGCCGTGAAGTGTCCAGAATGGAAATGCCGTTATACAGGATTTTTTTCAACAGAAAAGGATAAAGCTTAACAAGCAGCCAAGATATAAATAACAAGTTAAAAAGAGACAAGATTTTTAAAGTGGTTCGGCACGAAAATGCCTACGTCCACTTATTCTCATTGTTAATTCACTTCATATGGGCAGTACAAGTTAAGAAAAGTATCGACGAAGGTGTTGGATGTTCCATGCCCTCTGGAACACCTCTTCGTCCACTGTTGACAAAATATAAGCTCCGTTGTGGAGATCTTTATGAATTACATAGGGTCCGTCCCAGATTGGATATAGCGCTCCGGGGCGCGGGAAGATCCGCTTGAGGACAAGATCTCCTTCTTGTAAGCTGCGGTGCTTGAATTTGGAGTTGTATCGTGCTGCCACTTTTTTCTTGTGAGCTGCCACTTTAAGTGCTGCATCATTTCTTCTTTCTTCGACTAGATCCAAAGACATGTAGAGGAGTTCTTCGTTCTCTTCTGGGTTGTAGTGGATCCTACGGTGGGACGGCACTACAGTTTCAACTGAGAGCATGGCCTCCGATCCGTATGCCAAAGAGAAAGGAGTATGCCCTGTTGATGTTCTGAATGACGTGCGGTAGGCCCAAAGTGCCATAGGAAGTTCATCCATCCAAGCGCCTTTTGACTTTTCAAGCTTCTTCTTGATTAGAGTTTTAAGAATTTTATTGACAGCTTCGACTTGTCCGTTTGCCTAGGGATAAGCAACATATGAGAAGCTTTTGTGAATTTCGTGCTCTTGGCACAAGTCGGTGAACTCCTCGCTGTCAAATTGAAGTCCATTGTCCGATATGATCTTTGAGTGGAACCCCGTACCTGCATAGAACATTTTTGATCAAGAAATTAATAACTTTTGCTGATGATATTTTATTTAAAGGTTCCGCTTCCACCTATTTGGTGAAATAGTCGACTGCCACTATAGCATATTTGGCTCCGCCTCGGCCCATCGGCAATTCGCCAATCAAGTCAATTGCCCATACTACAAAGGGCCAAGGGCTGGTCATTTGAGTAATCTCATTTATTGGTAGTCGAGGAACCTTAGCAAATTTCTGACATCTGTCACATCTTTTGACGAAGTCTAAGGCGTCTTTGTTTAAAATGGGCCAGTAATACCCGTATCGGAGTATTTTCGTTGCTAGAGTCTACCCTCCAGTGTGATATCTGCAACTTCCTTGATGGATGTTGGACAAGACTTCCTTGGCTTCCCTTCCAGCGACGCACCTTAATAAGGGGTTAGAGAAGCCGCGCCGATAGAGGATGCCTTCTTGTATTGTCTAGCGGGAAGCTTTCCTCAAGTTTTTCTTAACTTCGTTACGCCCGTCGGGTAGTGTGCCACTTTGTAAGTACTTCCGGATGGGAGTCATCCAAGTTTCCTCTTCGATTGCAGCTATCAGATTCATTGGCTCGAAACTCGGGGCTAGTTGCTTTGAGATGGTTATTGTTCCGGAAGTGGTGTCGTCCTTCATGCTAGCTTGCTTTGCCAGTTCGTCGGCCTACTGATTCTCTCCTCGAGGAATGTGTTTGATTAAATAGTGATCCAATTGTTTGAGCAGCAGCTTGGTCTTCTTTAGATATGCTGTGAGTCGTTCTCCTCGAGTCTGGAATTCTCCCAATATTTGATTTACAATAAGTTGAGAATCACTATGGATACATAAAGAACCGACTCCAATCTCTAGGGCAAGTTCTAATCAGGCTATCACTGCTTCGTATTCTGCGTCGTTGTTGGTGGCAGCGAATTCCAATCATAGGGCATAGTGCAGCTTCCTTCCCCTGGGGGTGATTATCATAATACCTTCCCCGAGCCTTATTCGTTTGATGCTCCATCTACAAAGAGATTCCACTTGATATCTTTTGTTATTTCAGATCGATCTTTACCTTCGTTGGTAGTGAATTCGGCAATGAAATCGGCCATGGCTTGTCCCGTGATGGCGGTGCGAGGATGGTAGGTGATATCATACTGACTCAGTTCAATGCACCATTTAAGTAGTCGCCCAGAAGTGTAAGGCGACGGAGTACCTGCCTTAGCGGTTGATCGGTTAAAACTCTGATGGAATGAGATTGGAAATAGTGTCGCAGTTTCCGTGACGTGATTAGCAAACAGTATGCTAGCTTTTCAAGTTTAGGGTATCTGGCTTCTGCCCCTGTAAATCACTTTCTTACAAAGTATACGGGTCGCTGCGTGCGGTTGTCTTCTCTCACCAGAGCGGCGCTTAAAGCATGGGATGATACAGTAAGGTATAGGTATAGTTCTTCACCTTCATTTGAAGTTGAGAGTACTGGTAGTCTCTGAAGGTGTTCGATTAGGTTAAGGAAGGCTGCCGAGCATTCGTCAGTCCATTCGATCTTTCCTTTGTCTTTCTTAAGAGCTTCGAAGAAAGGGATGCATTTGTCAGTTGCTTTAGAGATGAACCTGCTTAGGGCGACCACTTTCCCGTTTAGGCTTTGCATCTCTCTTCGAGTGGATAGTATCTTGATATCTTGCAAAGCCCGGACTTGTTCGGGGTTTGCTTCAATCCCCCCGGCATGGACGATGAATCCCAAGAACTTTCCCGACGATACTCCGAAGGAGCACTTTAGAGGATTCAGCTTCATTCCATATTGGCGAAGTACTTGAAACATCTCGTCCAGGTGGTTTATATGATCGTTGGCTTTCCTCGATTTTACCAGCATGTCATCCACATAAACTTCCATAGTTCGTCCTATTAGCTCCGCAAACATTTTGTTGACGAGGCGCTGATAAGTAGCTCTGGTGTTTTTAAGTCCAAAAGGAATTACTTTGTACCAGTACAATCCCCGGTCAGTGATGAAACTAGTGTGGTCTTGATCGCGGGCGTGCATAAGGATCTGGTTATATCCTGAGTATGCGTCCATAAAGGATAAGAGTTCGTGTCCGGCTGTGCTGTCCACGAGCTTCAGGGGAGTGGGAAGCAGTCCTTCGGGCAAGCGTCATTTAAGTTGGAGAAGTCGATGCATGTTCGCCACTTCCCATTAGCCTTCTTTACCAGTACCGGGTTGGCGATCCATTCTGGGTAGATGGCTTCTCGTATGAAGTTATTGGCAACTAGGTTCTTTACTTCTTCCTCGAGAGCTGCTGATCATTCTGCCCCCATGCTCCTTTTTTTCTGCTTTGCTGGCACCTTGGTGGGATCGATGTTCAGTACGTGGCACGCTACGTCTAGGGAGATTCCAGTCATGTCAGCGTGCATCCATGCAGATACATCCAAGTTGTGGCGAAGAAAATCGACGAGTTGATCCTTCAATTCCGCTCTTAACTGAGACCTGACTCTCAGCGGTCTACTTGGGTCGTGTTTGTCTACAGATACAAATTCCATAGCCTTTACAGGCTCGGTGGTGGCCTCTTCCTCCTTGTCCATGGGGTCTAATTCGTTGAAAGGATCACTGGTATATCGAAGAGGAGGGGCTTTCTTTAATTGCTATGCTTCCAAGTTTTTCTTGCAGAGAGAGGTCTCTACATCCTTCCCTTTATCCTTCCTGCGGTTATTGTGAAGTTCAGTTACATAGAAATCTCGAGCGGCGTCTTGATCTCCCTCTATTTCTCCTATTCTGTTATCTGTTGGAAATTTCGTCTTCAGGCACCACGGGGCTAGGACAATTTGGAAGTCAGACAAGGCTGGTCTTCCCAAAAAGGCGTTGTAGGCCGAGTGGTTCTCTATTAGCACAAATGTTTGTTTTCGCACAACGGAGCGGGGATGACTTCTTATTTCGACAAAGAGGTCTAGTTGCCCGAGGGGCATCTTCGCATCTCCAGTGAAACCATGTAGCGGTTTGCTGCAGGGAGACACATCTTTCATTGACAGCTTCATTTTGTCGAAAGCATGCTTGAATAGATATTTACTGAGCTTCCAGTGTCTACTAGAATTCGAAAAACTTTGGCTAGACCGAACCAGGCAGAGATGACCATAGGATCCATATGAGGGTACTGCCCTCCCTCTAGATCATGCCTACTGAATGTGATGTCATCATTCTCTTTTCGCTTCGGGTGGCATTCTTCTGTAACAGAATTAACGTAGCCTTCATTATTTCTAAGTGACTTACCATATCTTTCCATCTCTGCCCAGCTTCCGTCGGCGATGTGTGGTCCTCCTGATATGGTAAGGACCACTATCTTCTCTTGACTGGAGCCGCTGGTGTTGCGAATTCCTCCACCTACTTTTGGGAGGGGTAGCCCTGGGTTCTCATTGGCAGGAGTTGAAGTCCTGTTCTGACCTTTCACATAGCGCTCCAGTCTCTTCCTTCTGATGTGTTCTTCAATCAAGTCCCGGAGATGATGGCATTCATTGGTGTCATGCCCATGAGATTCGTGGAAGCGGCAGAACATTCCAGACTTAATTGCATTATCTGATTCCTTCTTGTGAGGGGGGGCGCTTGTATCTAACTTCGTCTTGGGTGGCCAAGAAGATGTTTTCGATTGTTTCATTTAAAGGAGTGTAAGAGTCAAATCTCGGTCCTGGCCTATATAAACGCTTTTCTCCCATCTTGCCCCCAGCACTATCTCTGGAGTCATTTCTTCAAACGTCCTTTGCTACTGCGGGTGTGTTGCCATGAGCTGCCTTGGTTTGTTGTCCTGTCTGCCTTTCAATGGTAGCGTCTTCAAGTCTCATATACTTCCCGGCTTCATGGAAGAAATCGGGTAAGGTAGCTGGCTTTTCTTTCGTTAGTCTACTAGCAAATTTATTATCCGGACGCACACCACTGCAGAGGGCCACTAGGATAAGTTTCTCGTCGGTATCTTGGACTGCGGCTGCTGCGGCATTGAATCGGGTTAGATATTGTTGCACTGTCTCTCCGGGTTTCTGTTTGATATTAGATAAGGAATAAGCGTCCTTGGGTTGTTCCAAATGAATGCGGAACTGGCTAATGAACTTTTCTTTCAACATTTCCCATGAGCTGATGGACCCTTGGGGAAGATGGCAGGACCAGGAGGTAGCTAGATCTGCCAAGAATAGTGGGAAGCATTTACACAACACTCCCTCTGTTGCTCCGCTCATGAGCATATGCTGTGTGTATCTCTACAAGTGTACAACGGGGTCAGAGGTTCCCTTGTAAGGTTCCATTGTTGGCATTTTCCATTCTCGGGGGGTGATGGCGATTTCGATATTGCGGGTGAAGGGGCTGGTTACCCTATCGCCTATCCTTCGATCTCTTTGATTCCGTCGGAGGCACTCTCTGAACAATCGCGTCATTCTTTCATCAGAATTTGGAGCGGATAGAAACGAGTTAGGTTCTTCCCTGCGGGATTGATTCCGTCCAGATGACCTGTAAGGATGGTATCATCTATCACTCCTAACATTCTCCAATGGCTGCCTCTGGTCTCCCAAGGGCACGCTGGGGTCAGCCATAGTTGGCCCTTGCCTTGATCTTCCCCTGCTGGGTTCTGTCCTCAGTACTTCCTCGGGTCCAACTTCGGGCTGGACTCTAGCTCGGCCTCGTCCATTGGTGTTTCCATGGTTAAGTAGCATGGCAGGCTCAGCTGCATCCGACCCCTGCCTGGTACCTCCCCTGTTGGGTTCAGTTCTAAGCGTTTCCTCGTGTCGGAATTCGGGCCGAGTCCGGGCTCGGCTCCTACCATAGCTGTTTCTGTTGTTAGCCTCTTCGAAGAAGAAAGACCTTTTCCGTCCCCCAGATCCTTCAGACCGGGACTCACCCCATGATTAAGTGTTGCGGTTGGATTCTTCAGCATCCCTTAAGCGTGACATGAGTTGATCCACCAAGGCTTCTTGTTGAGATGCGAAGCGGTTAGTTACTTCAGCCTCAACCCTGTCCAGATCCTCCTTTGTAATTGGTTGTTCCGTAGCAGGGCCTGTCGGATTTGCCTGATTTCCATTTGCTGTTGGAACTGGACGATTTTCCTGATCTCTGATCACTGGACCTGGGATACTGCTAGTTGCGATGTTCTTTCCTTTGTTAGCATCTTTCTTCCGTCCGGGAGGCATGTTTTCCAAGTAATGAACGATGCTGATAGGAAAAGGGTTAAGCGGGGGGTCCTCAGTTCAGCTCTTAGTGAAAGCACCAAAAATGTTTGCACAAAATGGGCAAACACCTCCAAGTCATATGAATTAGTTGATCGTATGTTGTTTTTAGTGATTTGGGTGATTTATGGAAATATATAAAAAGCAGGGACTAAACTGTAAAAGACACACAGATTTATAGTGGTTCGGCCAGAATGTGCCTACATCCACTTTATATGTTATTCTCCTTTACTCTTCAGATTACAAGTACAAAGCTTTTATTACAAGTATCTGAAAGTTGTTTGAAAGTTCTATTCGTGCTTGAGCTCTCAAACTTGTCTGCCATTGTTGTACCCTTGCCTCTCTATTTATAGAGTGAGGCTGGGGGCAGGGGTCTCGGACGTATATAGTTGCTGGTGGGCCTAGGATGATGCAATCTGGCCTGGCGAAGTTGGTTCGGCCATGCCTTGGTCTGGAGATGGTAGGTGTGGACTTGGTCCGGTAGTAGAGGGTTGAGGTTGGTTCGGCAGTAGGGGGTTCAGCAGCAGGTGGTTCGGTAGTGAGAGGAATTGGACCGGTGGAGGATGGTCCGGTGGTTAGTGGAATTGGACCGGTGGTAGCTTGGGAGTGAGTTGGTGTTTGGTTCGGAGGGATTTGATTCGGTGGCTTGGTTTGTGCTGGTTCGGAGGTGAATGAAGCGGTAGTGGGCTGGTTCGGCTATGCATAGGAAGGGATTCGGTTCGATGGTGTTGGACCGGTGGTAGGGAAGGAGCCGGTCCGGCGAGGTGTTGATTCAGTGGTAGGGATGGAGCCGGTCGAAACACACCCAACAACGTATACTAATTAAGTTTGGAAAACATTTTCAAAATATTTTCTAAGTCCAAAATTTACAGAAAATTTCGGCAGAGTCTCCTTTGTACGGAGAGGCTCGGGAGAAAATATAATATCAAATATAACAATATATATAATATAATTTCCAAAATAATATATCCTAACACGGGAAATCAATATAACAACGCTATAAACTGTAATCCGAAAATGCACCTATTTGTCGGGCAATTTAACCTTATATTATGAAACCAAATGTAGTAGCAATTGATTCCATAACCTGCATTTCACTTATATAATCCAAAAGAGTCAATAATTATATAAAATAAAATGTTTATAGTTGTTTCAAACAATAACAAACAAATCAACATAACAACCATCACTCGCAACAAGCAAACAATCATACCAACAAAGCAAATAGTTGTTCGGGTTCAAAGCTTCCAATTGTATAGGATAAATAATAAACTACTAAGCGCACCATTTACTCAACAGTCTCTGATGAAGCTAAATAGATTATTCATATATCCAAACAATTTTAAAGTATCCTTACCAAAACAACCATAAACCAAAACAAACAACAACAATTTCAAACAACAGATTAAGTTTATCCTTTATTAATTCCATTCATACATTTGTTGTTTGATTTATCTTTTCATTCATATAATGGGTTATTTTTTAATTTACATTTATTTCTTATAATTTTATTTAGAAATAACTTCAACTTATTTACTTAAGTTTAAAATTTCTTACGTACAATACCTGCCTTCAATTATATTTAATTAGTAGTATTTCAATTATACTTAAGTTTATAACAACTCCATCACCAAATTCTTATTTATTAAAGAATTTCATTAATTACTTTCATTACCTCAAGTTTATTACTTGTATAATATTTATTACATTTTCTTATTAACATTTCATCTTTTTATATCTTTTGGTAAGTTATATATATGCCTTTAAGAATTTAATTGAAAGTTATATAAGTATTTCTCAATTCTTTTAATTAATTAAATGTTCAATAATAATATCCTTTGTTTTATATGTTACACATTTAAATTTTCTTTTTATTTAATTTATAACTTAGCATTAAATCTCTTATTTCCTTTAGAGGTTTTAATTATTAATTACCTACGTTCCAATTTACTATAATAATTGAAACTATTAATTAATGGAAACTTAAGAATTAAATATCGGGTTTTATTCAAATCATTTTAAAATAATAGATAAATGTATATACTGGCAACATATATATCTAATTATATTTAAAACAATTTAAAATTTATATTTGTTTATCAAAACAACTCTGCAGTACTACTACAGTGGGCTTCCCACTTAGAAACTCAAAAATGAATGTCGATGATGCGTGCACTCATCACCAAAATTATTTTCCAACGACAGAGAGGGGAGTACAACTAATATATATTTTTTACAGAGTTTCTTTAAAAAAATTCTTTCAAATTATATTTAAATATTTATATCATAAAATACTTCTAAAATATTATTATTATATTTCAACATCATTCAAAAGAAAGTTTCAAAACCCCGGAACTTAAATTCTAAATTTTCAATTTTCATTTATTTCATTTTCAATCTTATTTCAACTATTATTTATAAATTTCATTACCTGACAACCAATATAATGCAACCAAATATATATATATCATTTATAAAATTTATTATATATATATATATAGAAAATATAATAGGCAAAATTATTTCATTCACCTATATTCAAAACAAATATTGTGTCGGCATGTCCTATTAAGTGTTTTGAAATCCCTATTGATGTCATAGCGTCCCATACATCAACCAGAATTTATAAATACAAAATGGAACAAATTAACACAATATTAAAACCTTTTTATAACACTAAAAAATACGCTCTCTCATATATATACACTCACCGACTCATCATAGGGTATTACTACCCTATTAATGAAGAGTCAGACCCCATAAAGCTAAGATTTATCGCTAAACCAAAGCTCTGATACCAGATGTAACATCCCCCTTTTTTGTAGGCTTTAAATCGACGATAAACCACACACGTCAGACTTAAAGAATACAGAAGGGCGGATTGTTATAGGGTAAATAAGAAAATGCAGAGAAAGAAAAATAAACAAAATAGAATCTTACAACGGAACGATAAAATATAATAATCAAATATACAGTTCATGAAGCTGTTTACAAAATATTCGATTATACTTATATAATACATATCAGAGTTACACAAACGAGAGAAAAATCAATTACAATGCAGCGGCACAGTGAGAATATAGTGGAATACTATAATAACTAATAATAATAAATCTTCGTCTTCGTCCTCCATAATACGGTCTTCAAATCCTGAAATGCTCAGGCTGACCCGAGCGAATTGAAAAGACAAAACACTTGAGTCAGAACTAAAAGTTCTTAAGTAACTTAAATCAACATAAATATATATGAGTGGAATGGCGTCAGAGATGTTTATGGGATTTGACATCTCCTATCCAGTGTCTAACGTGAGTGCAGTAACTTAAGAGATGCTTGAGATTCACATCTCCTAAGGATCCGTTAAACTATTTACTACGTAGTAATGTACGCTATTATAATAGTGTCTAAAGCAAAGTATAATATACTGAAAATAGCGTTAAGGGGTTACCCATATAGCCCTTAATACACTTTTATATTCCCATAGCCTATACAGTACCGTAATCTCCCCCGTACTGGGCATAGTCAAAGGGCACTCCATAGGTATGGTACAAAAAAAATCGTATAAGGCATGCTAGGGTAGGTGACACGACACAACTAGGAAATGCCAAGGTAGATATACCAATTATGCTTCCGGGCCGGTGGTAACGCATAGCCACAGCTACCGCCCACCTCGAGCCACATCCCCAAATCAAAGAAATCAAAAGTGGCCACTGAATCAATCCAAAAGTCAGAGTATAATATCGAAGGGATGTGTCCGATCAGAGGTGCTACCTCATTAGCCCGTCGATCGCTCCTGTTTTAGCCACCTTACGCCAACTCATGGGAGTCGGGCCCATGTATTTACCTCAAAGGAAACGCCGCTACCATCCTACTTCATTCTGGAATCTCCACCTCATACACGTTTGTTAATGTGGTTTTCGAAGTTGGTAGAGAGTATGACAACTTCCGATCCCGGTCTCTTTAACAACCAATTTCAAAATAGTTTATACTTCAAAACCAGGATATAATATTTATTTCAAAACCATATAAATATGATATCATTTCAAATTTAAAAACCAAATCAATATGATATCCCTTTTATTCCAAATCAATATAATATCATTTTATTTCAAATATATCCCGTTTTCAAAATCACCGCACTTCCAAATTTTATACTTCAAAACCAAACATTTGAAATTTTAACACCTTTAAAACATAGTGCTACAAAATTCATAACTTCAAAACATTTCAATTTCTATAACATTTCAATTTCGATATATTTCAAGGCTTTAAACATTCCGAAATTTAAAACCAAATTTGATAATTTCGATTCAATAATTAAATTTCCTATTATTTAGTTTTGAAATATTTTATATAATAACCCCTTATTATTTAAATAAAACTCAAATTACAAATAACTCCTTTAATTCATTATACTAGAAATAATCATTTAATTCACCTAGATCCAAAAATCAAGTTATAATAATTATACCTTTTAAAATTTTCAATTTAATAAATTTCACATCAACCCTGTTGGTTTAATTCTTAAATAAATCCAATTTCATAAAATCTCAAATTTATCTAACTTTCAAATCAAAATTTATTCGAGTAAATTTCTTAAATAATTTAATTTACATCCATTTCATAATTTATCTTCCAAATCTTAATTTATTTAAATCATTACAACCTCTATATAAAATATGATTTAAATACTTAACCATGTTTATTTTAATAAATCAAACTCCATTATTTAACTTATTGCATTAAACAGAATTATACATAGCTTAAATACATGAATTTAACTATATATAAAAGATCTTTATATAATGTCAAAAGGAGTTAATATTTATTTAAACCGTATAATTCTATCCAAAACCATAGAAATCATTTTCAAAATATTTATATATATAGACCGACGGTGTTTTTATATAATTTTCTATCCTATGGTCAAGTGGTACGGATATTTATCATTTCAATCTGCAATTTAAAATAAATATATGGTTATATATCATCTTAAACCGCAATACCGAATGAAATAAAGTACATAACAATTTGCAGTTTATAACGATATAAAATACAACATTCATTTATCCAATATCAATCATCAACCATTAATCACAATCATCATCCAATTCAATCAATAACATCAATATATAACGGATAATAAACAACAAGTATCAACTAGCAGTTTATATTCAATAATAAATTAAATGAAAATTTAACTGGCAGTTTATATGCAATAAATAAATTGAATACCAATTTAATTCAATAAAAAATCAATTTTAACTGGGCTAATGATAAAAATATACCAATAGGAATAAATAAATTTCTAATCACATCAGAAATAAATTTGACACACATAAGAAATTTTAGAAATTGTGAATGGGTTAAAACACTCATCTTTTGAATTTAAATTGGATTTAAATCCAATTTAAACCCAAAAATCCAATACGAACCTAGCGGAGAAAACCGCGCGTGAATTGGACCTCGTATGTGAAAGTTATTGCGATTAGAACGCATTGAAATTTAAATTAAAATAAAAATAAACAAAACAAAAACAACATGACGTACCCACCTTCACATGACCGCGCGCAGCACTCCCAGGGCAACGGACCCTAACAGATCACGAGCGAACGAATTCACTGAAGCAGCCGCCACTCCTTGCCCTTCCTTGTGACCCTAACAGATCACGAGCGAACGAAATCACTGAAGCAGCCGCCACTCCTTGCCCTTCCTTGTGCACTAATACCTCAATCATACGATGCTAAACTCCTCCACGCCCCAGGCCGACCCACCCGACTCCGCGCCGTGAATTATGGTCACTCATAACACGACCACCTTCATGTTCAAACGCCAAATTTGGTGATTTCATTGACTATCTCGACAAACGAACCCTAGATCCGTGACCTACTCTCTACCCTCTTCCCAATGCCACCTCCTGATCGTCGATCGGGCAAAGATCCACCGTTGTATCGTCCAAAACCTAGAATGAACGGCTGAGGTTCCTTCTCGATTTCTGAAAAAACGGTTAATCCAATTGAAAAATGAATCACACTAGAAGATTACACTCTTCAAGAGCTTCGATATATAATTCTTTTGAATTTTTTTGAGGAGTTTGAATTTTCAATTTGATTTTTGAATTGCAATTGGATTTGGGATTGTCTGCCATTGAGATGAGGAGGCGAAGAGGAATTGTATACATAGAAAAATGAGAATGAGGGACAATTATGGTTTACAATAGGGTATTTATAGACAAGGTTGAAAAAGAATAGATGGTACACGCGTTGAACGATGAATGACCCGAAAAGCTCGTTCTAACTCCGGAACGAAATTGGGTCAAACCATATATCAAAATAGATGTTTTAAATATTTTAAACGCGATGGAACAAGTTTTAGGTCCAAATTCCATCATACGAAAAAGTTATGCAAAAATCAATATTTTTCAAATTGATTTCAATTGATTTCAATTAAATTTATTTCAAGGCGTTTCGAGTCCGCACGATCAAACGACAAGTCTGATTGCTACGAAACTTGAAATCCGAAAATAATTCACCGTTACGGATCCAACGAAACTGGTTTCATCGAAATCCAAGTCAGTGTCCAAAATGGCTATTTTTACATTAATTAAATAAATCAAAATAAATTAATTAAATCAAAATTTTCAATTTCAATGACAATCCTCATCATTTTAAATTTCTCAATCATTTTCAATGATTTAAACTAATTTAAATGTCAAATTAGAGTTGATCAATTTATCAATTCCAGTATTAATCTCAATTTCAAAAATTCAAAAGTTATAAACTTAATTTCCAACAATTCAATTAAATTGACTTTTCCTTCTGTTATTCAATTCATTTTTGCCAACTAATGAAATAAATATTGGATTCAAAATCTATCACATTAATATTCTTCCATTCCATCATCATTTCGATTAACGTAATATTTAGATATTTCAATTTCATTTAATTGCATTTAATCCAATTATTATAGTTCAAATCCAATAAATAAATCAACATGAATTTCAATTTTTTTCATTCGATCAATTGCCATATTATGGATAGGGTTTACATTAGTTACTTATTGTTGAATTAACAATCTTCAATGACTAATCAAACCTACCATAACTGCTCTATATTAACTACCCTATTTCCATTTATTATATTTTGGTCAATTTCACACATTATTTATAATTAAAGTCTCAATTAAATTTATTTATCTTGATTTAATTCTTTTATTACATCTATTATTACTTTATAAAATAAACAAACATTTTTATGCATCATATTACATTCATATCTTGTAATTATTGTCTTAAATTCATAAATGTAATACCAAGTTTCATTTTAATTTTCAATTGATTCCCAATCAAAGTTTAATAACCTAAGTAAACTGGTAACAAATAATAACGGTCACTAATTGCCCTTAATCACATTTATAGGTTTATAGCCTACAAACAAATGTTGCAATGACTCATATGGTGTTGATTTTATCCAATTACCATTAAATTTGTGGTATTTCATAAATCTATTCCATACTTACATTTTGTTTCGTATATTTCATTTATAACCAAGTATAACATTTAGATTTATTTTCATTAATTGGTATTCCATTCAATTCATAAATTTACTAACTTGCATTAACATATTTCCTTAAATTTACATCCAATTACTATTAACCGTGTGTGATTACATTAATTAATTCAATACTTACCTTTATTCTCTCATATTCAATTTACCCAGGCATAACACTTTCACTACTTCATTTATTAGAATTTTATTCAAATTACTAATAATTAATTTTAATTCCCATTCCTATATATCATTCTTAATATTTACTTCAATATAAATTATAATTTTTTTATTTCTTCCTAAATTTAATTACAAAAATCTAATTAAATCAACCAATTTATTTATCAAAATTTACGGGTCGTTACAATATCGATTTAAACGATATAATTTCAAAACTGAACAATTCGCTTTCAAATTTAATTCTGTAGCTTCCATTATCTTCAGGATTGTCAACATAAATTTTCTAACCCTTTGAAATATTTTTAATTAGCTTAAAATTGGAGATTCAAATTTTTATCCAACTTCAATAAATTAAATTCAAAAATTTAATTGCCAAATTCATTCTAATATTTGAAATCCAGGTTAAATCAACTTCCAAATAGTTAAAATCAATTAAATATCTCAATTTCAAATGTTCAAAATTCTTGGATGTCACATATTTCCCCCTTAAAAGAATTTCATCCCGAAAATACTAGTTAAGAAGAATGATCCTTAACCCGTTAACTATTTTTCCAAACTAAACAGTTTCAACTTTCCAAAACAAATCTTTTTATTAAAGACTCATTATCATCTCAACTAATTTTCCACATCAACCCTAAGTTCCAAACAATATTGTTTTCTTAATGATTCAAATTTAAATTCAAGTTTTAAATTTCAAAATTTTCTCAAATTTTCCGACTTCCTAAATTTTCGAAAAATTTCGCCAGCGTCTCCTTTGCGCGGCTAGCTCGGTACGGCTACAAGATGGCACAACGGGCCCAGATTCAAAAAGAAAATAAAAAGCTAAGCTGCTGGACATCAAATTTCATACTGGAACTCAAATACATACCTTTTGTCGAGCAATTTAATTTTATCTTCGAAATCAAAATCCCAATTTCATTTCCTTTAAAATATATGTATGCTATTTAACAACCATATCCAGTTTCTATATTTAAAAATCATTTTGCACATTCCATTACAAAGGTTTGAATACTTACTTCTAATACCATTTTTGCTTCACTATTGAAGTTATGTATCCATTTTCATTCAATCTTACATTTTCAATTTCATTTAGATTCAATTTACACTTTCAATTCTACTTGGAGTCAATTTAACTTTTGAATATTGAATTTTACCAACTATCGTTCATTCACAACTGATTCATCTCACAATTTTAAATTATTTTCATTTACTAATTTATTGCAAATTCCAATTCATTTTATCTCACTATTTTATTTTTTTATTCCCGCCTTTATTATCTTTAGTTCACTTCGAACTAATTCTACAACTTTATTTTATTTCATACATTTCAAATTGGTTTTCAATATTCAGTTTCAATTCCAGTTTTATTCTTTTGTTCATTTCCAAACACAATTCAATTCCAATTCACCATTTTGGTTTATAACCACTTATATTTAAACTGGATTTCAAATTCCATATGAATTAATTTACCTTTTATTTATAAATATTGAATTCAATTCATTTCAAACCATATTAAATTTGGTCATTCCTTTGATTAGTTTTAGTTACTAATTTTATTTCAATACTTCGCTTTGTTTATCACAAACCAAATTTAATTCCAATTCCAGTTCTATTTGCTTACAAATTCAAAATGAATTTCAACATTCAATTTCACTTTCATTTACTTGCAATTGTAAATTTATTTATTCATTCACAATTTTATTTTCCACCTTAATAAATTTTATTCCAATCATTTAGTCTATAAGACTTCTTAAATTCACCTTTATTCAAATTAACTCAAGTTAATTTCAGTTTAAATCTGAATTTTCTAAGTTTTCAAACTTATTTATTATTCCATAACTATTTTTATCAGTTTCCAGAGTCTTTTCAACCTTTCAAAAACATCTTTGAATCAATTCAACTTATCCTTCGAATTCCCAAAACCACACCCTGTTTGCAAACAACCTCCATTTAAAACAATTTGGCAGCAATTCTTCTCTTTGAGACTCGAAAATGAACACCGATGATGTCGCGATCATCATCGGAATTATTTTCCAGCAACCGAAAAGAATTTAGTGCTTTTATCCCTTTAAAACATTTTCCAAAACCTTTGAAAACCATTTTTAACTTAAAAGGGATTTAAATTTCTCAAATCTCCAAATTTCAAATCTTTTCAATCTACTTTCAAATAACTCTCTAGAATTTCATTTCAAATTACAAATCACATTTACGATCTACATCTTCAAATCTCATTCGTATATGAATCTACTTCTTAACTTTTGAATTATGATTTCAATTTATTATTCAATAATCAATGATAATAATTTAATATCATCACTTCCTAACATCCAAGCAACCATATACTACTATTATAATTTGCGGAAAATTATTTCTTTTATATACGAAAATAATTTGGGTAAAATTATTTCATTTACCCTACTTTTAAAACAATATCATGTCGAATTGTTCTATTCAAGTGTTTAGAGATCCCTATCAATAACGTTAATTACTCATATTGACCAGAATCCATATACCACTCAACAAACCAATCAACGCACTATAAAACAATTTTATATCAACTAACAAATACGCGCTCATATCTATTAATACACTCAAACTCATTTTAGAGTACTACTAACTCTATCTTTAATGAGTATTCCCCACCAGTTCCAAGGTTGTCGCTTAACCAAATGCTCTGATACTAAAATGTAACAGTCTAATTTTTCGACTTTCGAAAGTCGACAATAATACGTTCACTGTATCAAATGACGCACAATCAAACGCCGAAAAACCAAACCGTTAGGGTTAAAGAAGAAGAATATAGGAGAAGAAACAGAAACAATAACAGAATCTCATATTTCGCAGCGGAACAACATATAATAGATAAATGAATATCTTTAAAACAAAGAATGATATCAATTTTACATACATCACATTACCGGAGTTTACAACAACACAATACATCACTGGCAGTCATTATAACTTGACTACATGAAAATTTACTTTTCAGCAACCCAAACGCAATGGATACTACATAGTATAAGTAATACGTCTTGCTATCCAGCTTGAACTCCAGATCTTCACAGCAACTTCTTGACTTCGCTCTCGAATAATTGATAACCTAACTCTAGGCTGCCCATGTGGAAATTTATAGGCACCTAGAGTTTAGAAAGGAAACAGTAAACTCCAGGTCAGTCGTGGGACTGGTGTAAGATTTTAAAAAAAGTTATTTTTCACAAAGGAAATAAAAGAAATCCGCTATGCTTTTGGAAAATGAAACTACCATAAGGCCTCCCCGTACACACACAATGCAAGTGCACAATTGGAGGAGATTTCTCCTTATGATAGTCAAACATGCTTGATATGCAAAATTCTTTTTAATATCATCATTAGTGCATAGTGGAAAACATTTCCAAGTATAATATTAATCTTAGCCAGCATACGTACCATTATAGTATGCTTAATATAGCTACCGTGTTAAATGGCAGGTTCTACAACTAAAACCGTACAAGGCGCGTATTGATGATTGGATTTCCAACAAATGGTCAGGCTAAGGAACTTCCTATGCCACATGGGTACGCCTCTGGAGGGACCCCCCGAGAACTTAACCAGCTCTCCGCCAACACAAGGCCGGGTTACCTCTGTACCTAGGTAACTACTACACGAGTATGCCATCCCCGGTCATTTGCAACCTTTATCCGAGGGTCCTCAACCATAAAGAAACAACCACAAAGTATAATAAATTTGCAGCATCAACATAGACAAAATATCTGGCTCCATACTATGATACTACCCTTTTCCAGAAAGAAATGACATACCCTCAGGGGGCGCTACCCCCAAATAACCTTGCCGCATCTTTCTTGTTTCGACCATTTTCGGGGTGTGAGGTCCGACGAGGTCTCGTCCACGAAGCTGCACTTTTCACAAAGTCATACTTTGATCAACAAATGATCAACAACACTTCATATGCCACATTACCAATTTGGGAATATATCACTAGTAACCATCAACTACATAATCTCTAAGCTCGTACGTCTCAGAGAAGGGTGTTAAGCTAAGAGAATAAATTCTCTGCCACCAATAGAATGTATTTGATAGAAACCAGCTTTACATCTCAAAGTGTAACGTCAAACACACATCCATACAAGTCCATTCCGGGATCGAACGAAACCGAAGGCACTTCAAAAGAAGCCCTTGCAATCCGGATATTGACTAATCACGTCCGGAATCCCCATCACAAATGGTGATAAAATCTCTATACCGGAGCAATCCGGTGCAGAGACATTCGTCAGGTAATCCTTTTGCTTTCAAAAATACCCGGCCTTTAACACCATCTTCAAATGCAATCTCATTTCATCGTATCATTATTCGGAATGGGTTTTATGACACAAGGTCCTCTCCCGGCTAATCCGAATAATGAGCGCTTATTTTGAAAATAAGTGTTACATTCAAATTTTCAAACAAATCACAACAATTTCCATTTTGATCTTTTAAAAAAAAAGATCCATCACAATCACAAAGGTTCGATGTGGTATTCGAATATCCATTTAGAGTCCGACCCTCGGTTGCATTGAAATTCAAATGTCATTTAATGGCCAATATTGATAGTCGGTTATTTAACTATCGATCAATACTTACAACAACCGGTTATTTAACTATTAATCAATACTCACAACAATCAGTTATTTAATCAATACTCACAACAATCACTGGTTTTCAAATAATTTTCCCCTAATTATTATTTTCAAAGTATCTTTCCAAGATATAATTTTAACACTTCAACCATTCGAAAATAAATTTCAAATCACTTTTCACCGTACGATCTTTCGAAAACAAATTTCAAATCACCTTCCTCACATGGAATAAATTTCCAAATATTTATTTAATTCCACTAAAAATTTGCCGAGTTCAAATACTTTTAAAATTAATTTAAAATATTTATCTAAAATATACTTGAAACATTCAAAATAAAATTATTTTAAAACACTTTCTTAAATATTAGTTATGAGAATATTATACTAATATCTCATATAAAAATTCAAGTCCAAACTAATTTCAAAATAAAATTAGTAGATAGGATATAACTACTTAAATATCCAATTTCTAAAACAAATATCAATTAAAACTTTAAATAATCACTTCTATAATAGTTTATAATATATTTTTACTTTAAAGATTTTCAAAATAACCTAAGTAAATAATTTTTCTAAAATATTCTTTCCGTAAAACCATCTTTACAACTTCAATTTATATTTATAAACTATATTGAAGACATTCTCAGCTTTCAGGGAAAGTACACATTCCATTCTAAAATGGTTCATTCAAATCAATTTATAAATCTTTTTGGATTTATTTTAAATTTACGTTCCAAATCTGTAAATTCCAATCCATACTTTTAAAAATAAAACAATATTTACTTTTAAAACAAATTTTCCTTTCTTCTGCAAAATTCCCATTTTGGATTTAAATTTTTGAATATCCACTAATTTACGATTTTCAAATCGATTCCCAAGTATTCACTTTCAACACCAAATCAATTTTCAAATTGATTTCTAAATTTATTTCAATTACCAAATCCAATTCCCAATTGGTTCCTAAATTTATTTCAGTCAAAAAATCAATTTTCATATCAATTTCCCAAAGGTTTATTTTTAAACACCAAATTAATTTTCAAATTGATTTCTAAAAACTTTTCAAACACTAAATTAAATTCCTAATTTAATTTCTAAATTTTATTTCCCTTTATCTATACCAAATATTTAAAATCCATATTTTAAATAAATTCTTGAACCTTCGAATAATATTACCCGAAATCCATTGATTAAGCATTTTTCCCATATTTTGGAATTTATGCAATAGGATTCAAAAATTAAATTTTATTCCTTTTAAAATTCCTTCTTTTAAATTTATCTAATTTTCAATAATAATTTTTTACTATAACTTTTCGACTTGAATTTCAAAAATCCATTTTTTTTATTTCCAGTATCCTACGATACCAAAAATAAATTCGGCTACAGTATAGACTTCAATGATTTCAATCACAATACATTCGCACACAGATTATAAATAATCAACACATAACACCGAAACAAATTCAAATGTTTTGAGGAATCCAGTTGGATCCCTCCAACCTGTTTCCCTACATCCACATATGTTAGCACAACAATTAAATACCAATTCCACTTCGAGGTAGAATATCGCGGTATATGGGATTTCTAAAATATCATCCACTATTATGCGGTGCATAGGGTCTCATCTGCTATATAATACGGGAAATCAATTACTCCAAATACATATATACTACCAATTCCACTTCGGGGTGGAATATCATAGTATATTGGTTTAATATATAATATCACCCGCTATTATGCGGCGCATAACTGATAATAAATTAATCATCCAAGCACACAATCAATAATTTTAAAATTTAACTATTTAAATTTAATCTGGAAATTCCAAATTTGAGTGAGAAGATCTCACCTTTGATTTTAATTTGCAGTCCATTCCAACACATTTCCATTCCAATTCCATTCTAGCTTGTTTTCACGATTTTAACCTTGTATAATATTATACAGTTGATTAATATTTGAAACAATTGGATAAAATAATTTCCATCTAACTAATTTTTATTTTATCTAATTAATTTAATTTCAAAAAAAATTCTTTTGACAAAATACTTGAACTAATTTAATAATCACTTACCATTAAATAATTTAATTAACTAATATTTTATTTTTAAACTAATTAATTTTCTTTCAAATAAAATATTTTAGCAACCAAAATAAATACATAAGTTAACTAAATAAATTAATCACTAAAATAAATTAGTAAATTGCATTTTGTTTTTATCTTTTGGTAACTAAAATAATTAAAATATGTTAACTTAAAATAAACTAGTGAAACTAAAATGTATATATGTATCACCTTCTGTTTGTGTCCATATTCGTTAAACTAAAACAGATCTATATGTATGTTAATAATTATATTATGCTTTTTATAAATTTTAAATAAAAACAGAAATAACAATATCTTATTCCAACGTGACGAACTCGACGAACTCCTAGCATCGCCTATCAGAAACGACCACTGCCTTGCTCACCAAGATCGAATCAAATTGCTTGACGACAAGCTGCCATAGATTTTGCAGCGACCACCACGACAGTTTACCGACTGCTCCTTGCGCGAGTGTGTGTAGGCACATACACAAATCCATTTGCTACCGTTCCTCAAATGCCGCAGCGTTGGCCTTCCACCGTCCATATGCATCCTCTTCACTACTTTGAATAAAATTGAACGCAAGCTGCCCCAAAGCACTAGCCGCCAATTCCATGCATCACCCGAAACTCGAGCATGCGACCTGCCTTCGAACTCGCAAATGCAACTCCATCCATTCAAATCTGAACGACGCTCGGCCCAGCATCGATCGCGCCTTCAATGACCATGGCTTGGCTTCGATCCTATCGATCGAACGACCCCTTTTATTTGTTTCATACGAAAAGCTTCATCCATCGTCATTATTACAACGTCGATCTCGGTTATGATTCAATTACTCCTTTTTTTCTGAGAAGAAAGGGGCTTCGGCCATGATTGCTTTGAATTCTTAATCGCCTGTAGAATAATTTTTCGAGAGGAAGGGTTTTGATTTCTTTCCTCCAGGCTTCGGCCATATCTTTTTTCTTATGGTGGATTTGATTTTGGAATGCCGCTTTAATTTTATTTACAAAGGCTTAGGCCATTATAATTTCTTGAAGCTGCAATTTTAACTTTGGAATGAAATAAAGTTTTTCGTTGCTTTTCTTCTTTTAAACGAGATGTCCATCGCATATTTTTTTTTAAATGCGTGTTAAAAATTTTGACACGTGGTTTCAATCTCCTGCACGTGTTGAAGGCTTGCAATAACATTTGGATATATATTAATACCATTTATATTTAAAAAAAAATTAAATTCCAATTCAAATCGTCTTCGTTTTCGCAATTCAAAATCTCTATCTCCAATTGAGACGAGCCGCGAGGCGTTTATAATGTTATACGCCTATTCCGAATGCAATGGAAAAGTTTCGAGTCCAAATTTGATTGTATGGAGAAGATAGCTTTTTGGACTCGGCTATCAAATTAAATTTCGATATAACTTTTCAACGCGTTTGCTTATCATACGGCCAAACGATCACTCCAAACGCTATGAAAATTGAAATACGACTATAATACAATATTACAGATCCAATGGAACTGGTTTCGTTGAATTCCGAGACTGTGCCTCGGAAGGTTGTTTCTAAATATCAATTTAAACGATATAATTTAAAATCCGAACAATTTGCTTTCAAATTAAATTCTGAAGCTTCCACTATCTTCAGTATTGTCAACATAAATTTTCTAACCCTTTGAAATATTTTTAATCAGCTTAAAACTGGGGATTCAAACTTTTATCCAACTTCAATGAATTAAATTCAAAATTTTAATTGCCAAATTCATTCTAATATTTGAAATCCAAGTTAAATCAACTTCCAAATAGTTAAAATCAATTAAATATCTCAATTTCAAATGTTCAAAATTCTAGGAATTCTAGGTCAACACATCTCATCAGCCAACTAAACACTTTTTTTGGAAGCGGCGAACCCTATAATAGCTACTTAAGACCTCAAACCCAAAGCGGAATCTTCTCGACATTTTAATCTACCGTGCCTAAACGCTCTCCCCAATCATTTACTACTTCCTTATTAGGGAGTAGACAGACCCTACAATAGCCACTTGTACCCTCTATCCTCGAAGCAGATCCTACGTATTATGACCCATAACCTAAGTGTGACGTCTCATTTTAGTCCAACCATTTATAGGCATTGGTAGCCTGATTAATTGGGCAAAGTTACCCAACAGAATTGGGACTAACCTCGCATCCTCTATTAGTACTTATTATAGATGTCGTTTCACATTAGCCTCAAAGTCACACTATTGGTAGCCAAATTAGCTGGACAGACTTCCGTATGCTTTTGGCTGACCTTGCATCCGTATAACTTAGTCCTAATTTACACTCCCTAACCATATTGCCATATAAACAACCTCATTCTACTACGAGTATAAAGAAAGATCCTTTATCTCGGCACTAACTATCATCCTCTATATCTTCCATCATATGAGGTTTTAATGCTAATTTTAGACTATTTATTATGTGACTGATACGTTATTGTTATATGTTATTCATATGCTAATATATATTTATAAATACGTAACTAAATATTCGTAGGCGTGCATAGATTACACCCTATATTAATAGTTAACTGTCAAAATTTCCAATTTATAGAAGTCTAACTCCATACCATAACATACAAATTAGCTAATATCCTTAGCCCAACAATAGACATGTATAAGAAAATAGAATCAGTTACCAAACTTATTTTATATTACAATAGCAGAGTCAACATTAATAGAATTTACAAAATAATCTTTTTACACTCTATTCAACTTCTGCGTATAAAATGGAAAACGAGATTCATATTTAAATTATGGAAAAGAGCAGTGCAAACTACGAATAGAAGAATTCACATTTTACACACCATCTCCTAACTTTCAAAACCCTCAATCATATCAAAAGAGAAAAGTGAGAAGTGGAATAAAATGTAAAATATATAAAATTGCAATAACTACGCAAACTCTGCTATTTTAATACAGAATAATTGAGATTCCAAAACATATGAATTGACACTTCACTTTGGGTAGCTTTTGAGGTTTAGATTTGAAGTTTTCATGAACCAAAATTCCCCAAGGCATGTATCAAATCCAACCTATACGATGTAATTACTAAAATGAGAAAACTACTTTCCACTCATAGATAGTTCCCAACTTTCTCCTTTGGATTTGAATACGCTTGCTATTTAATTTCTTTTTTTATGAAATATACAATCATTGGATTGTATATTAATTAGATTTAGAATTTCAGGGATTGAAGGAGAATAGAAGTAAAAATCACACATACACACACACATACATATATATATATATATACGTATATAATCTCTTATTTGAGACCTTAAGGAATTTTTGAATCGTGTGGAAGGAAGAAACTGACAGAGCCTTGCTTATGTTTTCAAATAATTTGTGAGAAAAAGTGAAGGGGCTAGACTCTTATTTATAGTAGTTAGAAGCTGTGCAGTTAATACCCCGCTATTACGCCGCTATAACCCTGCTATATCTTGTAGCGGATTTCTACGGCTACGATTTTTCCATATAGCCTTTCCGCTTTAAACCCACTACTTTCGCTATATCTCGTTACTCCTGCTGTATTCTGCTACTTCCGCTATACCTTGTTTAAAAGAAAGTAATTGAAAAATGATATTTATACATTATAAAAATTAAGAAATTAATTTATTTAATTGAACTTTTAATATATTTTTAGAAATGAAAATACTCTAATATTGTACTAAATTCAATTATGTTATATAACAGTTTTATATTTATTTATAGTATATTCGCTCATATTTTTATTCAAAATTATTTATGTATTAAGTATAATTCAATTTAATGTTAATTTTTCATTTAATTACAATTTATATAGTTGTAAAAACATTAAGTACAAGTTGTATATGCTATTTTAGAGTCATCCGCTATATCCTGTTATATCCTCGCTGTATTCTCGCTATGACTTTTTGCACCTCCGCGATATTGAATTTGTCGAGTGCTTTAACTGCTTAGGTTAGAAGTCTCTAGACCTGTCAAAAAATCTTGGCCGTTCCTAGCCTAAATAACCCTAGCCTCGACAACACCAACCATCGGCCGCTCCTACCTATGTGGTCAACCAGTTTCATATATATGGGAACGTTTTTCTACCGTTTTAATTATTTTATTTAATTCCTTAATTAACTTTAACATTACCATTTATTTTTAACATTTAATTAAACACCAAGTATCTAATTACCGTTAATTTTTTAATTTCAAATTTTAATATTAGTTACATTTTGGATTTGAATTCTACTTAAATTATTATAAATTCAAAAACTTCAAATGTCAATACTTTTCCATTTAAGCTCCGATTTCAAAACTTTATTTATGGATATTGATCAGAAAATCGCCACGAATGCAAGGGCACAACTTTCTTGGCCCAATTCCAACATCTAGCAAAATTTTATTTTTAGCCTTATTATTAATTAAATTAATTTCTTATTAATTTTACGGGATGTTACATTCTCCCCCTTAAAAGGGATTTCATCCCCGAAATCCCTAAAGGAAAAACAACATAACACACACTAAGCATCCATGTTATACAATCAAGTTATCTACACAATCATCTACTCAACCAAAAGTGCAATGTGATTATGTATGCAGACATACTATAAGTGAGCTCAATCTTAGCATGTATGAAAGGTCGTGACATATTAGCATGTATTCAAGCATCCTAAACATATAAAAAGTTCTACATAAATATAAAATTACAATAAAATGTATGGGAACTATTCTCGACCATACAATCGAGTAACAACGATATAACCAAAACCTAACTTTAGAGAAAAAGGTTTAGCAGACAAAAGCTCATGATGAGAAGACCTCGTCTTCTCTTTAGTTTTCCATGTTCTTTTCGCCAGATTATCTGTAACGACCCGGAATTTTGGGCAATAACAATTTAATAATCTGTGTTAATAATTTAATTAGTTTGGTAATTTTCTTTTCAATTTTAGTTTAAATTTGGCTAATTTATTCTTTTTAAAAGTTAATAAATATTCAATCTGTTAATAGTAATCAATATCTTTCTGACAATTTAAATATTGATAAGAATTGTTTTTCAAAACTAATCAGATTTTATTCTGTTTATAATATATACAATTGATATATATTGTAAATAGAAGAGCTTTTGTTTTAAATTTAAGATTAATTTTCAAATTATAATATATATGTATGTATATGTTATAATTTGAGTTGTTTGAAATTTAATTCAATCTATTAATAATTGATATATGAATAAATATTGTAATTTAAAGCTTTGTTTTAATTTATATTTTCAAAAGTTAATTTAGAATTAATTCATTTGTTTTCAAAATGTAAGATAATTGTTTGATTTTAATATGATAGTTTATAAAAAGGATTTAAATAAAGTTTTGTTTTATTTCTTTAAAAGTGTTTAAATTAAATGGTTATAAATATATATAAAGTTATAAATAAACTTTCTTTTTAAATATCTCTTGAACTAAGAATTGTTTGTAAAACATAAGCTATTTATAAAATAAAAGTTTATAAAGATTTCACACTTGTATATTTATTTAAAATTCAAAAGCTTATTATCATAAAAATATTTCATATATATATATATATATATATATATATAATTTAAAATGATTTAATTAAAAGAAAGGAACACTTGTAAATTTAGAAAGGCATGCAAATGACATTTGTTCAATTTATGAACAAGTGGCAATTTATTCACTAAACATTTTAAGAAGAAAATTAGTTTTCTTTCTCATTTTCTTTTGCTTTCTTCTTTCAAACATTAATGGCAAGATCAGAAACCAAGTTCAAAAATCTTGAAGAAAAAAAAAACTAAAAGCAATTCTGCAAAGCAAAAGAATTATCAACCTGCAAATTCAACTTCAACTTCAAATCTGCATTTCTAAATTCATCTTCAACCTGTAATTACAACCTGTAACTTAAAAGGGGGAAGTTCAACATCAGTTCAACTTCAATTAGAAGCATGTAGATGGATTTTACATCAGCAATTAAAAGCTTTTCAATTTAAAGTATTCAGGACTGGAAATTAACCTGTTCTGTGCACTGCATATATTAAGGTGAGTAAATTATTTAAAAATAGTTTGAAAGTGGTTTAAACTTGAATGCATGTTAAATCTTTGAATTGATATTGGTATTGCATAAAATCACTCAGTTTTATTTATTGAATTTATTATTATATTTATATATGTAAATATATGACTGTATATATTGATGTTCTTCTCTGTTTGAAGAAAACTTTGACCTTTGTTTTCAAAGATCAAAATATCCCAAATAGATCCATATTAGCCTTGAATACATGAATGAAATTTGTTAATGAATGTGGAAGGAAGATCACAAAAATAGTTCTATGATTTTTAATATAACAGATAAGTGTAAATAAAAGATTAACAGTAAACTAAGATTTTTGATAAAAAACCAACTATCTTAAAATCCAATTTGAATTACATGAATGTAATAATGATGGAAAATTTTGATTTTAGATGATACTTCCATAAATTTTTAGTTTGATAATTTATGAGAATTTTGGGTTTGAAGGTTTTGGGGGTTTTCGGCAATTACCGTTGATCGGCATGGTGATTTGGGTTGAAACTTCGGTCGATGCTTCATTGTGAGTTGTAGATTTTAGGAAAAATGCAAGTGGATTTTTCTAATGTGAGAATTATTCGAATTGATTCAAAATAGGGTTTCGTCGCCTGTTGAATTGGTCGTGTATACGAGCAAACTGTAGCGAGGGTGACGCTTCAGGCTGAATCGCGAAGGGGGGAAAAGCATAGCCGGAGGTAGTGGCGTAGTTTCTGGGTAATGGCATGTGTGCTGGTGATCGATTGTGGCGGCTGGAGGTGGTCCTTCCGATCGTACTTTTGGTTGCTGTTGGGTTGAAGGGATCATATTTTGTTTCGCGAAGTTATTGTTTGACCTGGGTGCTCATTCGAGGCCGTGTGCATTCGAGTGGTCGACGACGATGATCGCAGTTGCCCACGGTGGCCAGAGGTAGTGGGAGACGTGCACGAGTGCACGTTCGTGTGCACTGGAGTTTCAAATTCGAGAAGACGAGTTTCACTCGAAGGAAAGCTCGCGTTTTCCTGCAGGTTGACTCGAAGATGATGGGGAGTTGTAGTTTCTCGGGGAAGACTTGTGTTGTTGCCATGCTTTTCTCGTGTTGGGTTGTTGTGTTTTTGTCAGGAAATGTATAAATTTTGGTTGCATTGAAAACTTGATTTTTGTGAGATTAAGCATTTATCTATAAACAAGTTTTATAAAGGAACCAGAATGCAAAGTTAAAACTTATTATTTAAAGAAATTGATAATTAAACTTTAAAAGTACAAATTGAATTTATTTTAAAATTTTAAATTTGTTTTAAACGATCTCTTTTTGAAGTAATTTAATTTAATTTAATTTTGAATGTTAAGTTTAAAGAAGAATGTTTTGAATTCAAATATGGAATCAAATTTTAAAGTAATGTTTTGAAAACTTAAGTTCTAAAAAAATTATTGGAAGTGAATAAGTTTGAATTTGATAATTTAAGTGTTTTAAATTTTAGAATTTGATTTCTAAATTCCTTATTTCCAAATAAGGTTATTGTTATAATTTTGAAATCAAGATAGAATAATTTATTTTTAAGTTGTTAAAATTTGATTAAATTCAAATAATTATTTATGGAAATAAATAAGGTTAAATTATTTAGGTAATTAACTTAAGAATACTTATTTAATGTGAATCATTAATAAGTAAAAGGATTAATTGAGATTAATGTTTTCTTAATAAAGGAAGTTATATTAGAAGTTAATTAATTAATTGTTTAATTAATTCTAAATAATTAATTATTTATTAAATATTAAATAATCACTTAATTATGAATTAATTAAGTGTAATTACTTAATAAAGTGATTAATTATTAATAATTAAATGTAATTAAGAAAGTTAATTACTTATGGAAGTAATTAATAGTAATTACTTATGGAGTAATTAGTTGAAGTGATTGTTGGTTAATCACTTAATGATATTAATTAAAGAATTAATTAATATAATTGTTTTAAAGATAATTAATTATGAAATAATTAATTAAAGAATTAAGAATTATTTAATAAGGAGATTAATTATTTGTTAAGTAATTAGTTAAGCAATTAATTAAGATTTATTAATGAAGTAATTAGAGATAATTACTTGTTAAGTAATTAAGAGTTAATTACTTAATAATTTTAGTTAATTAATTAATGAGGTTATTTAATTAATGAATGAGTTTAACTTAAGATTAATTACTAAGTGTAATTAATTAAATTGTAATAAATTAATAAAGTAATTAATTAAGAATTTATTATTTAATCTAATGGTTTAATAATTACTTAATGAAGTAATGAAGGATTAATTAATTGAATTAATTAATCAAGGATTAAAATAATTAAATTATAAGTTAATTAATTTAGTTAAGTAATTACAAATTGTTAATTACTGATTATGATTTATGAGTTGGTTAATTATAAGTTAATTAATTAAAGTATTATTAATTAATAAGGATCACTAATTAATTTGATTTAGGATATTAATCAAGGTTGATTAATATAAGTACTTAATTTAAATGTGATTAATTAATTGTAATTAATTAAGAATTAATGTAATTAATTATAGTTAATTAATTAATGAAGGATCATTAATTTTTGTAATTAATGATAGTAATTAAAGGGGTTAATTACTAAATATGGTTAAGGATAATTACTTGAATGTAATTAAAGGATAATTAATCAAGGAGGATTGATTAAGGAAAATCATTAGAGATGATTTATTTATTTGAAATAAATAAATGAAGAAGGATTTAAGTAATCCAATTGATTAGAGCTAATCAATTCTGTTATGGATGAATGATTAATATTGGATGATTGGTTGATATTGGATGTTGAATGATATTGGGTGTTTGGTTGATACTGGATGATGTGAATATCTATGATATTTGTAATATGCTGCTGTGTGAGATGAATGTTGATATGAATCATCTATTGTGATAATATGATTCATATATCTGTTTATATATCATCCTGAAATATAAGTTTAAAATTGTTTAAACCCTTAAGTATAACTTGGACATTAAAATGGAGTTTGGTTTCGGTGAGACCGGGATCGGGTTTTCATATTTGGAATCCGAAAACCACACCGATTCCAATTAAACGTTAGGTCGTGTATCCAAGTGGAGCAAGTGAAGACTCGAGGTGTAAGGGCTATACGTCAGTATAACTCTGTGGGTGATTCCGTAATGAGTTTGACGGAATAGTGCTTATAGACTCGAGATGGCGAATCAGAGTGCAAGGGCTATGTTCGTTAACTCTGAGGGTGATTCCAATAATGAGTGCAACGAGATAGTGCCTTCGGTTTCGTTCGAACCCGGAACGAACTTGTATGGATTGAATGCTTTCAAAACATCGTCAGGTGGACGATAAGCATTCTAAGATTTGATGTTCTATAAAGGTAATCGTAACCTCAAGCCTCATCAATCGGGAATGGCTAAAACAGGGGAGGTGCAGCAAGGCTTCGTGGGTAGCTCCCACTGGAGAGCAAGATTTTCCCCTGTCTAAAAGTCCCTTTTTATTCGGTTGTGTGGGCAGTTGGGTCGTGGCCAACTGCGGGGTTGTCTTGTTCGGGACTGTCCAGTAAGGGATGGTTTCGGCCTTGTGTTGCAGGGGAGTGGGAGTACTCGGTACGTTGATCTAGGCCACGTACTGTGACGGGCGGTACCCCAGTAGCCCTGCCATTGATGGAAACCAAAATCCAATAAGTGCCTGTACGGTTTTGATTGTGCCCAACTATGTTGGAACGTGAGATGTAAGCATTCCAGCTATTTCTGTATTTTATTTTGAAAATCCTAGACCCTATTATAATATCACTGGATTTCCTATCAAATGCTTTGGTTAGCGTAAGGTAAAAACTTTTCCATGTTTATGTGTGGGAAGTCTTACGTGATACTTTTTCTTTTCAAAGGTTTTCTAAAGTTAAGCAATTTTAACCCGTTTACTCACACCAGACCCCTGTCTGACCCGAGTGTTTATTTTCTGTTTTATTAAAATCTTGGGTACTCATATTATGTATGAGTAGTCAAGTGGATCAGGTTAGCTTGACGAATTCTGGAGGAGATATGGAGCAGGAGGCTTCGACGTATAATTATAGATTGATTCCGCTGTGTTTGTTTAGTACTTGTTTCTGTTGTACTTGTATTGTATAGTTAGACAAAAGTTTATAACTGTCTATTGTCTGTTGTTTAAGTTGTGTACTCTGATGTAATGAGATACTATGTAATATTTTATGTTAATTATTATATTTTATTCGTTCCGTTGTGAGTTCTCTGATGTTGTTTGCGTTCTTCTTTCTCATTCTTTTCTTCTTCTATCCCTTTCTTTCTTCAAGATGATGCGATTTTCTGGGTGTAGAAAGTCGGGTCGTCTCAGTTGGTATCAGAGCATTAGGCTGAGTGAATAACTAGGCTCTGAAGTGTATCTTTCTTTAGGGAGCGTTAGGTTGAGTGAATAGCTAAGCTCTGTAATGAGAGAGCGTACTTGTAATTTTTATATGTATATATATATATATATATATATATATATATCTACCTGATCTGCTGGGTTATCTGTACGGATTATCCAACATAAAGTTTTAGAGGTAGATGGAGTAGTTGGGTGTGTGTGTAACACGACTACCACTGATGGAAGAGGTCCATATGTTTGAGGTTGGAAGTATTTGTCGAGACTGTAGACCTAATACCGTCTTGAGTAAGATGTGTAGTTTGGAGTAAGGATTTCTCTGATATCCGAAGGAAATCTTTTTGAAGATTCGGAGTTTGTCTTTGGAGTGTAAGTTTGGATTTCACTCGGGTGAGCGAATTATTCTTGAGTTTGGATTTGTCGGAAGTGCAGGAGTAAGTGATGATATCCTGATAACTGCGTGATGAGATGCAGTATCCTTGAATATTTTCTGAAGGTGTTTTCTCTTGAAGCGGTTTTAGAAGTAGTTGAGGAGCAGTTTTACCTGCCACAGAGAAGATTCGTCAGCGTAGAAGTTGTTTGGATCTTCAGCAAGGAGATTAGCTGTTTTAGAATATGAGACTAAGGTCTATAGTTATTTGTTTTGACATGGTCTCATTTGTTATTCCCTAAGGTAAGGGAGTTGTGGATGTTTGGTTTGGAGCCCGAGTTTCTTTTGGAATGTCTGCCATCTCGGAGGTCCGTTGTGTGGTTTGTTGAAGGTTTTGGTTTTGGAGAAGCCTTTGGATTTGAAGTCTTTGGTTAGCTGAGGTAGAGTTTAGAAGCAGCAGTGTTGGTTGTTTCTCTAGTGGTTTAGAAATCTTTGTGGTACTCTTTCAGCAGTCCGGGCTGAAGGTGGTGATGTTTCCTTGAAAGGTTAACCTTGTTTGGAAAAGCTTTAAAGTTGTTCTAATTGGTAAAGAGAGGACAGTTTCTTTGGACTCCGAACTAGGTAGGATCGCAAAAGTGACTTGCGATTAGTTGGAAATTTTCTTAGGCTATCTTTTGTTTGAGACAGAGAATTCTCATGTGGAAGTAGGGGCTGCTGGAGTATTCTGAAGTTTGTCCTGCATCTGGAGTTGAGTTCCCTATTGTTTTGGTTCCAGAAGCGATGTTGGTAGTTAGCCTGGAAGTTGGATGGTTCTTGGAGAAAGGAGAGCTGGTATAGTAGCTCGGAATTATTTTTGGGAATTGGAATTGGACCGATCTAGCTTTTGGAATAGGATTCTGTTTTGAAGTTGTGTGACCAAGTTTGATGTGTCACTCAAATTTTTATGGATTTGATGAACAAATTTTTTCGGATATATTGGATAAGTTTGTACTCGTGTTCATCAACAGATACTCTTATCTATTTCGGAATCAGAGTTGTGCAGCGGAAGCGAGGAAGCTGCTGTACAAGGATGGAAGCAAGTTCTGTTTGTTTTTGCTTGAGTAGTAGAGCTTGAGTTCTGGATTTTGATGGGTTTTGGAAGACTTTTCCGTTGGATAGGATCCTGAAGCTTGTTTGTTTTGGTCTTGTTGTTTCTGGGAGTATCAGCATAGATTGAGCTGATCAGGAAAAGTTTGGCAGCCTTGGATTGTCTGTTGAGTTACAGATATGAAATATGAGATGAGTAGTTTGGTATTTGTAGTTGGAGACTTCATTGTTGTTAGAATTCTCTGGTTAAGAGAACAGATATTGGATAAGATTGGTTGGTTAGTGCTGTGGCATTTGAGATTTCTTATCTGCGTTTTGATAGGATAAGATTGAATTGCCGGTTTGGATAGCTGGAATTCATTGTATAACATGTGTCTCTGAGGGAGTATGTGTATGATTCATCATTGGTTGTTGAATCTGTAGTTCAGTTGGAGTTGGATGTTGAGCTGTATTTGAGAGTAATCTGATGTTCTGTTCAGATTGATTGATCTAGAGATGAGTGGAGCTCTGGATTTTGGTTGTGTAGTTAGTTTGTTGGCTTTTGTAGAGCGAGTCTCCCGGTGATTTATACTTGGGAAACTCGAGATAGTATTAGAGATTTATTCTGATTTGTGTCAGAATAATTGGTTAGGTTTGTTTGTTTATTTGATTGCTATGGATGTTAGTAACTGGTTGTTAGGAATGCTTTGCTAATTTAAATTGAAATCTTTGCTGGGTTATTAAATTAACTTTGCTTTTAAATTTCGGGGACGAAATTATTTTAAGGGGGGAGGATTGTAACGACCCGGAATTTTGGGCAATAACTATTTAATAATCTGTGTTAATAATTTAATTAGTTTGGTAATTTTCTTTATAATTTTAATTTAAATTTGGCTAATTTATTCTTTTTAAAAGTTAATAAATATTCAATCTGTTAATAGTAATCAATATCTTTCTGACAATTTAAATATTGATAAGAATTGTTTTTCAAAACTAATCAGATTTTATTATGTTTATAATATATATAATTGATATATATTGTAAATAGAAGAGCTTTTGTTTTAAATTTAAGATTAATTTTCAAATTGTAATATATATGTATGTATATGTTATAATTTGAGTTGTTTGAAATTTAATTCAATCTATTAATAATTGATATATGAATAAATATTGTAATTTAAAGCTTTGTTTTAATTTATATTTTCAAAAGTTAATTTAGAATTAATTCATTTGTTTTCAAAATGTAAGATAATTGTTTGATTTTAATACGATAGTTTACAAAAAGGATTTAAATAAAGTTTTTTTTATTTCTTTAAAAGTGTTTAATTTAAATGGTTATAAATATATATAAAGTTATAAATAAACTTTCTTTTTAAATATCTCTTGAACTAAGAATTATTTGTAAAACATAAGCTATTTATAAAATAAAAGTTTATAAAGATTTCACACTTGTATATTTATTTAAAATTCAAAAGCTTATTATCATAAAAACATTTCATATATATATATATATATATATATAATTTAAAATGATTTAATTAAAAGAAAGGAACACTTGTAAATTTAGAAAGGCATGCAAATGACATTTGTTCAATTTATGAACAAGTGGCAATTTATTCACTAAACATTTTAAGAAGAAAATTAGTTTTCTTTCTCATTTTCTTTTGCTTTCTTCTTTCAAACATTAATGGCAAGATCAGAAACCAAGTTCCAAAATCTTGAAGAAAAAAAAAACTAAAAGCAATTCTGCAAAGCAAAAGAATTATCAACCTGCAAATTCAACTTCAACTTCAAATCTGCATTTCTAAATTCATCTTCAACCTGTAATTACAACCTGTAACTTAAAAGGGGGAAGTTCAACATCAGTTCAACTTCAATTAGAAGCATGTAGATGGATTTTACATCAGCAATTAAAAGCTTTTCAATTTAAAGTATTCAGGACTGGAAATTAACCTGTTCTGTGCACTGCATATATTAAGGTGAGTAAATTATTTAAAAATAGTTTGAAAGTGGTTTAAACTTGAATGCATGTTAAATCTTTGAATTGATATTGGTATTGCATAAAATCACTCAGTTTTATTTATTGAATTTATTATTATATTTATATATGTAAATATATGACTGTATATATTGATGTTCTTCTCTGTTTGAAGAAAACTGTGACCTTTGTTTTCAAAGATCAAAATATCCCAAATAGATCCATATTAGCCTTGAATACATGAAAGAAATTTTTTAATGAATGTGGAAGGAAGATCACAAAAATAGTTCTATGATTTTTAATATAACAGATAAGTGTAAATAAAAGATTAACAGTAAACTAAGATTTTTGATAAAAAACCAACTATCTTAAAATCCAATTTGAATTACATGAATGTAATAATGATGGAAAATTTTGATTTTAGATGATACTTCCATAAATTTTTAGTTTGATAATTTATGAGAATTTTGGGTTTGAAGGTTTTGGGGGTTTTCGACAATTGCCGTTGATCGGCATGGTGATTGGGGTTGAAACTTCGGTCGAAGCTTGATTGTGAGTTGTAGATTTTAGGAAAAATGCAAGTGGATTTTTCTAATGTGAGAATTATTCGAATTGATTCAAAATAGGGTTTCGTCGCCTGTTGAATTGGTCGTGTATTCGAGCAAACTGTAGCGAGGGTGACGCTTCGGGCTGAATCGCAAAGGGGGGAAAAGCATAGCCGGAGGTAGTGGCGTAGTTTCTGGGTAATGGCATGTGTGCTGGTGATCGATTGTGGGGGTTGGAGGTGGTCCTTCCGATCGTACTTTTGGTTGCTGTTGGGTTGAAGGGATCATATTTTGTTTCGCGAAGTTGTTGTTCGACCTGGGTGCTCAGTCGAGGTCGCGTGCGTTCGAGTGGTCGACGGCGATGATCGCTGTTGCCCACGGTGGCCAGAGGTAGTGGGAGACGTGCACGAGTGCACGTTCGTGTGCACTGGAGTTTCGAATTCGAGAAGTCGAGTTTCACTCGAAGGAAAGCTCGCGTTTTCCTGCAGGTTGACTCGAAGAAGATGGGGAGTTGTAGTTTCTCGGGGAAGACTTGTGTTGTTGCCGTGCTTTTGTCATGTTGGGTTGTTGTGTTTTTGTCAGGAACTGTATAAATTTTGGTTGCATTGAAAACTTGATTTTTGTGAGATTAAGCATTTATCTATAAACAAGTTTTATAAAGGAACCAGAATGCAAAGTTAAAACTTGTTATTTAAAGAAATTGATAATTAAACTTTAAAAGTACAAATTGAATTTATTTTAAAATTTTAAATTTGTTTTAAACGATCTCTTTTTGAAGTAATTTAATTTAATTTAATTTTGAATGTTAAGTTTAAAGAAGAATGTTTTGAATTCAAATATGGAATCAAATTTTAAAGTAATGTTTTGAAAACTTAAGTTTTAAAAAATTTATTGGAAGTGAATAAGTTTGAATTTGATAATTTAAGTGTTTTAAATTTTAGAATTTGATTTCTAAATTCCTTATTTCCAAATAAGGTTATTGTTATAATTTTGAAATCAAGATAGAATAATTTATTTTTAAGTTGTTAAAATTTGATTAAATTCAAATAATTATTTATGGAAATAAATAAGGTTAAATTATTTAGGTAATTAACTTAAGAACACTTATTTAATGTGAATCATTAATAAGTAAAAGGATTAATTGAGATTAATGCTTTCTTAATAAAGGAAGTTATATTAGAAGTTAATTAATTAATTGTTTAATTAATTTTAAATAATTAATTATTTATTAAATATTAAATAATCACTTAATTATGAATTAATTAAGTGTAATTACTTAATAAAGTAATTAATGATTAATAATTAAATGTAATTAAGAAAGTTAATTACTTATGGAAGTAATTAATAGTAATTACTTATGGAGTAATTAGTTGAAGTGAATATTGTTAATCACTTAATGATATTAATTAAATAATTAATTAATATAATTGTTTTAAAGATAATTAATTATGAAATAATTAATTAAAGAATTAAGAATTATTTAATAAGGAGATTAATTATTTGTTAAGTAATTAGTTAAGCAATTAATTAAGATTTATTAATGAAGTAATTAGAGATAATTACTTGTTAAGTAATTAAGAGTTAATTACTTGTTAAGTAATTAAGAGTTAATTACTTAATTATTTTAGTTAACTAATTAATGAGGTTATTTAATTAATGAATGAGTTTAACTTAAGATTAATTACTAAGTGTAATTAATTAAATTGTAATTAATTAATAAAGTAATTAATTAAGAATTTATTATTTAATCTAATGGTTTAATAATTACTTAATGAAGTAATCAAGGATTAATTAATTGAATTAATTAATCAAGGATTAATTAATTGAATTAATTAATCAAGGATTAAAATAATTAAATTAGAAGTTAATTAATTTAGTTAAGTAATTACAAATTGTTAATTACTGATTATGATTTATGAGTTGGTTAATTATAAGTTAATTAATTAAAGTATTATTAAATAATAAGGATCACTAATTAATGTGATTTAGGATATTAATCAAGGTTGATTAATATAAGTAATTAATTTAAATGTGATTAATTAATTGTAATTAATTAAGAATTAATGTAATTAATTATAGTTAATTAATTAATGCAGGATCATTAATTTTTGTAATTAATGATAGTAATTAAAGGGGTTAATTACTGAATATGGTTAAGGATAATTACTTGAATGTAATTAAAGGATAATTAATCAAGGAGGATTTATTAAGGAAAATCATTAGAGATGATTTATTTATTTGAAATAAATAAATGAAGAATGATTTAAGTAATCCAATTGATTAGAGCTAATCAATTCTGTTATGGAGGAATGATTAATATTGGGTGATTGGTTGATATTGGATGTTGAATGATATTGGGTGTTTGGTTGATACTGGATGATGTGAATATCTATGATATTTGTAATATGCTGCTGTGTGAGATGAATGTTGATATGAATTATCTATTGTGATAATATGATTCAAATATCTGTATATATATCATCCTGAAATATAAGTTTAAAATTGTTTAAACCCTTAAGTATAACTTGGACATTAAAATGGCGTTTGGTTTCAGTGAGACCGGGATCGGGTTTTCATATTTGGAATCCGAAAACCACACCGATTCCAATTAAACGTTAGGTCGCGTATCCAAGTAGAGCAAGTGAAGACTCGAGGTGTAAGGGCTATACGTCAGTATAACTCTGTGGGTGATTCCGTAATGAGTTTGACGGAATAGTGCTTATAGATTCGAGATGGCGAATCAGAGTGCAAGGTCTATGGTCGTTGACTCTGAGGGTGATTCCAATAATGAGTGCAATGAGATAGTGCCTTCAGTTTCGTTCGAACCCGAAACGAACTTGTATGGATTGAATGCTTTCAAAACATCGTCAGGACGATGAGCATTCTAAGATTTGATGTTCTATAAGGTAATCGTAACCTCAAGCCTCATCAACCAGGAATGGCTAAAACAGGGGAGGTGCAGCAAGGCTTCGTGGGTAGCTCCCACTGGAGAGCAAGAATTTCTCCTGTCTAGAAGTCCTTTTTTATTCGGCTGTGTGGGCAGTTGGGTCGCGGCCAACTGCGGGGTTGTCTTGTTTGGGACTGTCCAGTAAGGGATGGTTCCGGTCTTGTGTTGCAGGGGAGTGGGAGTACTCGGTACGTTGATCTAGGCCACGTACTGTGACGGGCGGTACCCCAGTAGCCCTGCCATTGATGGAATCGAAAATCCAATAAGTGTCTGTACGGTTTTGATTGTGCCCAACTATGTTGGAACGTGAGATGTAAGCATTCCAGCTATTTCTGCATTTTATTTTGAAAACCCTAGACCTTATTATAATATCACTGGATTTCCTATCAAATGCTTTGGTTAGCGTAAGGTAAAAACTTTTCCATGTTTATGTGTGGGAAGTCTTACGTGATTCTTTTTCTTTTCAAAGGTTTTCTAAAGTTAAGCAATTTTAACCCGTTTACTCACACCAGACCCTTGTCTGACCCGAGTGTTTATTTTCTGTTTTATTAAACTCTTGGGTACTCATATTATGTATGAGTAGTCAAGTGGATCAGGTTAGCTTGACGAATTCTGGAGGAGATATGGAGCAGGAGGCTTCGACGTATAGATATAGATTGATTCCGCTGTGTTTGTTTAGTACTTGTTTCTGTTGTACTTGTATTGTATAGTTAGACAGAAGTTTATAACTGTCTATTGTCTATTGTTTAAGTTGTGTACTCTGATGTAATGAGATACTATGTAATATTTTATGTTAATTATTATATTTTGTTCGTTCCGCTGTGAGTTCTTTGATGTTGTTTGTGTTCTTCTTTCCCTTTCTTTTCTTCTTCTATCCCTTTCTTTCTTCATGATGATGCGATTTTCTGGGTGTAGAAAGTCGGGTCGTCTCATTATCTCCCCATTATATTCAAACTAGTAGAGCTTCCTAGTTCCATGTTCCCCTATGTTTGCCAATGTCTACCAACCGATCAGGCTCGACTGTAGCGGCGGTGCTATGAATGCATTTCCTTAAGTTTGAAATGTGAAACACATCATAGATTCATACCAACTTATCAGGTTGCTCTACTAGATATGAAAGTTTCTCTAATTCTTCCAAGGTCGGGAAGGGCGTAATAAACTTTGGTGCTAACTTTCTCAAATTACCAAATCTCAAAACCTTCCTAAGAGGGGAAACTTTAACGAACACCATGTCTCCTACCTCAAACTCCGATTCCTTTCACCGCTTGTCCACATAGGACTTTGGGCGATCTTATGCAGCCTTCATTCGCTACCTAATCAACTTTATATTTTTCAAGGTCCTACGAATCGAATCTGGTCTGAGTAAAATTTTGTCGATGGTTTCCCACCAATAATTAGGCAATTTGCGTGGTCTTTCATATAACGCTTCACAGGATGCCAATCATTGCTTGGTGACTATTATTGTATCGAATTCTTCTAAATGTAAGTGCAACTCCCATTGTCCTCCGAAATCTATGTTGTAAGCTCTCAACATGTCCTCCAAAATCCTATTCACCTAATTATATTTGACTATCGGTTTGTGGGTAGTAAGCAGTGCTAAGATTTAATGAGGTTCCTGAAGCTAACTGCAAACTCCTCCAAACTTCACTAATGAATAAGGGGTCTCTAACACTAAAAATGCTAACTGGGATTCCATGAAGTTGAACCACCTCCTTAATATAAATTTGCACTAAAGATGCTGCAGTCCTATTACCTCGAACGAGAATAGAATGGGTGCTTTTAACGAGTCTATCCACTATAACCCAAATAGCTTCATTTCCTTTTTGAATCCTAAGCAACCTATTTATAAATTCCATTGATATATGGTTCCATTTCCAAGTCGATACCTCTAATGACAATAAAAATCCTTCGAGCTTTCCTTGTTCTGCCTTTATCCTTTGGCAAGTCAAACATGTAGCGACAAATTCTGGTGCCTTCTTTTTCATCCCTAGCCAATATAAATTTTTCTTTATATCCTTATAAATCTTATCTCCTCCAGGGTGAATGATCATCCATGAATGGTGACACTCTACAATCACTTCCTCCAAAACACTATCAACAATTTGAACACAAACGCATCCATCTCCTCTTAAGCATCATCTTTCATCAATTGTAAAGCTATCGCCATGGACAAACTGTTCCCCTCTCCTTTAGTCATCCAAAATATCCACCACCACCTTATCCTTTTACTGCTCTAATCCAATACGATCCATTAATGCAAGCCTAACCTTCATTGTTGCCAAATAGCCTACAGTGGATTCTATTAGAGGTTGGAAATTTAAATTCTAAAGGAACTCCAATTTCCACCACTCATATATAGCACCTAGTGTAGCATGCGTCCGGCTAAGGGTGTCGGCAATGATATTCCTGTTTTTCCGAGGGTATAATGTATCTCAAAGTCACATGATACTACAAATTCCATCCACATCTGCTATCTAAGATTCATATCTTCTTGGAAAAATGATATTTGAGTGATTTGTGGTTGGTATACAGTTCAAATATTTCATCCAAAAGATAGTACCTCTACATCTTTATGGAAAAAAGGATGGGTACTATCTCTAAATTATGTGTTGGGTATCTCTTCTCGTGGTCCTTCAGTTGTTTAATAACGTAAGCTATCACCCTTCCTTCTTGCATAAGAACAACGTTTCATCATGTACTACACGCATTAGTGTAAACAATGAAAGGCTTCGTCCCACTGGGAACAATTTATAAAGGTGCACTCATTAATAACTAGTTCAACTTTTCAAATGCTTTCATCACTTCTCATCCGATGCATAATGTAGATTCTTCTTAGTTAAATGAGTTAGTGAGACTGCTATCTTTGCAAAGTCCTTGATGAATTTCCTATTATAACCTACCAATCCAAGAAAACTTCTAATGTCAAAGGCATTCATTGGAATCTTCCAATCTTGAATAGCTTCCACCTTAATAGGGTCTACAAACAATCGTTTCTCGAAAACAATGTGTCCAAGAAATCTCACCTTCTTCTTCCAAAAGTGACATTTTGAGAATTTGGCTTTAACTTGGCGCCTTCTCAAAGTCCGTATTACCTCCCTTATATGATTTTCAAATCTACAATGAATTTATTTAGTTTTCCTCTAGAAACTATACTCATTAAATCTACAAAGCATGTAGGGGCATTCGTCAATCCAAAGGGCGTCACTTCCCATTCAAAAATCCATCCAGAGTGAGAAATATGGTCTTCTACTTGCTATCCTCTGTTATCTTCATTTGGTGAAATCTAGTGGCTAAATCCAATTGGGAAAAGATTTGGACTCCAACAAGTTGATCAAACAAATCATCTATTCTAGGCAAAGGATACATATTCTTCTTCGTCAACTTGTTGAGTTTTCTATAATCAACACATAGCCTTTGTAACATCCCACACTGAGACCCACTGTAATAAATAGTATTACTAGTAGTACTGCATATTAGTGTAGAGAATAAGGCTGGTTAGGAGCGACCATCCATAAAATAAATTTCTTCTCGATTTACCCTTCAAAAATGTTTTTCCTTTCAAAGTAATATTTAACTCAATTAAAACTTTGTCTCGTTTTCAAATATTATTTATAACTTTTGTTAAACCTTTATTAAAACTCAAAGCATTGTGTTTGGCTGTCTCATCAAAGTATTTAGGAACCTCTATCGATAACGTTGAGCCGGCACATCAATCAGAATTTTTAAAGCAATCTACATGCAATTTAACACAAAACTAATTTCTAAATATTTCTTCATCAATTTATATATACATATCTTCATATAATTGAAAATCTATTAATATCAATTTAGGAATCCATCCATGCACACATCATGAAATCACATATAAATAAACACCTAACTACTGTGCTTAGCGGAAACAGTCTATCAACTTCCTCTACGCAACTCTGATCTCTAATGTATCGGTGCTCCACTACACAACACTATTTTTGAAACCATTTTTTAAAAATAACTTATAAAGCAATTTTAAATTTTCATAAATACATCCCAATGATTATTCCCAACTATCATTTATACTTCTATTCCAAATAGAAAATAAACCCTAAACTCACCCGACACACTCAAGGGATGGGAATATAAGACTATCTAGGCCACGATTCGTGTTTCTTATATCCTATATTGTTTAGAACCTTTGCTTTGATACCAAATGTAATGCCCCACTTGAGACCCACAACAGAGGGTGTTACTGGTAATATTGTCTGTTAGTGCAGAAAATAGGGCTGATTAAGAGCGACCATCTGTAAAATTATTTTGGGAAAGTATTAATACATTGAATAGTGTGATTATATTTTCCTTTTTTACAAGTGGTGATTCGACATATACAATCTAGGCACAAAATAATGATACAGAAGTTTACGATAAGTTAGAACAATATACAATATAATATATAACACATAGTCAATCATCGCAATGAAAATAATATACATCAATGACTGTCAAAATACGAGTCTACAAAAAGGAAATACTAGACTCACAATTATATATCTTTATAATGATAAGCCTCAGTTATACATGTCTACAACATTAACAGACATAGATCAAGCATGTAGTTAAACTCAAAAGGTACATCAAAATAATAACAACATCAGATAAAACTCCATATGCTAGCTCACATCCAAAGCCACTAAGTCCATGTTCCTATAAAGTTTCGATCTGACCCGAGCATTAAATTAACACCCGGGTCAGACTATCTCTAATTATCAAAAAGGTTAGACCATAGTAATAATAGACTACGTAAACATCAAGACTAAAATACCATAGGTTGTATTTCTCTAATATACTTAATACTTCACGTGAACTTCATGATTTAAGGTTAGGCTGTACTAATTCAGTACACAACATCAAAGTGATAGCAACCATTATTAAAAACATAATAGTTCTCGATCATGAATGGAAGCAAAAGACAAGCACTTAGTCAATAATTGTCGTTATGCACTTCGCACATAATAAATAAGTACTACACTAATTTATCATTCGATGTGCACATCGCATGTAAAATAAGCACTTCGCTAGTCGACTATTGGACAAGCGCATCGCAATTCAACACCAAATACGAGTACATCTCTCATCCTCATCAATAATTTTCCTAATAGACAAGTGCATCACATGTTAATACAAACACAAGTGCATCGCAAGTAACAGTTCATTAGTAAATGAGGAACACCAGATATAGGTCTTGAAAACGCACAAATTCTGGATAAAGCGGCCTACCTACAGATGAGTCTAAACTCGATGAAATAAGTGTTATATACTTTCTATAAGTAATCATTCAAGTAACGACTGCATGTCTTATAACCACTTGGGTTTACTTAAACGTTTACTATTATAGTAAACTCCATTCGATAAGTGTAATCTACTTTCAATTAGTAACTAGATAAGTATCATGCAATGTCCCATTACCACTTAATGTTACTTAATTATTTACTAAGTTATTATTAATCACACTTGTGCAAAATATATGTTCGTTTGAACAATCAAAGTATTAATCAGTAAAATAAATGCGAGCGTTTCGTACCACTTGTTTTATTAAACCATTTAAATCGATTCCTCAACCGATCAACATCATGCAATTCTACAAAAAAAATTGCTTTGAAATCCTTCACGAAGCTATCCTTATTATAAACTAAAATATATACATATACATACATAAATGCATACATACATACATACATACATACATATATATATATATATATATATATATATATATATATATATATTTGAAAGTATTTATAAATTTATACATCAGTATTTATAAACACACTATTAAAACCATCATTCTAATCCCATTTAAAATCATTGATATTATAATTAAACATCTTATATATATTTAAATATTCCAAACATTCTTTTGTAGAAAATATTCATACTTAAAATAATTTAGAAAACCTTTGGATTGGAAAACATTTCTTTCGAATAAACTAGTTGAAATAATGCAATAAACTTGTGTCCAATGTTATATGTAACTCCATATATCCATAGTAGCATCTCTATGAAATTATATCATCGAAATGAATTTATTTATCATAAATTTAAAACTTCATGATATGCATCTAAATCATCACAGCCGAGGTACTAGCACACAACATAAGACGTCAAGAATACATCAGGCATAACGAGAGTCGAACGGGTTATCGGGGAAGTCACATAGCATGGCTTGGAACACATTCCAGGCCACGACCGGTGCACTAGTCCAAGTGGACTGGTCCACTAGTTGTGCTACTTGGAACATGTTCCAAGCAATGACATGGCTTCGTCGATGGTCTATTTCCATCGGTTTTCAAACTACAACCTCTATAGACTATCTAGGTGAAGAATTTGGCAACATGCAATATTCAAACATCATGGAATTAATATAAGAAGAGGTTACATGTCTAAGGTTTTCAGCAAACATAAAATCTAGCAACTCGTTATGCAAACATCGCATCCAAACTTAAGATCATTCAGTGACAATTCATTCAATTAACAAAATCAGCAACTTGAATTCAAATAGAGATAGTTGTAAGGGTTAACTCACCTTAATTCCTTTGATTTGCTTAGTAAATTCACAGTCAAACCCAACTTGACTTCTAACTTGAATCAAACCCTACAACTCAATTTTGAAATAAATACAAAAGAGCTAAATCACTTGCTAAAAACTAAAATTGATAGAGCTAAAGGATAAATAAAGGTTCCAATAACATACCTTGATTTACTCCTAATTTATCTAAATTTTCTTCTATTTTAAAATCACCATTTTTGATTGAAAGAAGAAGGAGAATGAGACCCTAGCATGGTTTCTTTTTTCTATTTTTAGAAATTGAGTATGTACAGGATGTAGAATTATGAGAAAGATGAGAAGGCTACTTCTCATTTTTGCTTAAAAACGGATTTGGGTTTAGTTTAAGCGCATATAAAATAAATACAAATTTTTATTCTATTAAAATGAACATTGCCTCTAATGCTAATAACCAAATCCTAATTAATTCCTTATCCTAAACCAAGACCACATATCCAAATTTATAAATTATTCTCAATACTTTATTTCACCTAAATTTTAAGTTCTAAAATTATAAAATAATTAATTTCCTATTAATAACACTGAAATCCTTTAAAATATTTATTTACAAAATGACCTCTTTATTACATTATTTTTATAACAATTAGAAGATTTACCAAACAAAATAAAATCCCTATATTCTCTTCAAATAGATTATTTATTATTTATCAATGAACACCAATTTCAAACCAAACAAGTACCTTTATCCAAATTCTAGTTTACCTAATTTTAATAAATGAGAAATCAAATTTCTCATATAGATTTCCAGTATAAATCTTTATTTATTTTATTTAAACAACAATGAAAAAATTCAAGGTTGCTATAGACTTAATGAGCCATATGCCTTAGTGGCAAAGACAATCGGTGCTCCCCATTCAGAAGTACTTTGATAAAATAAATCCTTTCTCCAACAGCTCTGAAATATGCTTAGCAAACTCTACCTTTCTTTAGGGGCTATGTGACTTAATGGAAGAGAGATAGGTCTAATGTCCTTCTCCAAATCAATCCTAAAATCGATCTCCTTATTGGGTACGAGACCTAAGATTTCCTTAAAGATATCAGAAAGTTATCGAACTACGGGTATAGATAAGAGCACATCTTATGACAAGCTCAGTAAATATAAGTAGCTTAACTCGATCGAGTTTTATGGTGTATAACGAATATATACATCTTTCCCCTTATAACTCCTTAACCTTACAATTCTCCTATCACAATCTAAAACAGACCTATAGTATGATAACCCATCCATCCCCTGGATAAGTGCATACCCCTCAAAATTAAGAACATATGCGTTACATATAAAATCAACATTGCATATGTCCACAGCTAGGTCTTTGCAAATTAAGGAAAAATGTATCGATCGCCCAATAGGATTTGATACTACTATTGGGTTGTTGACAATGAGGGTTTAAAGACTCATTGAGTAAACTACATTTTAGCAGCAAATGAGTGTGATGCTCCTAAGTCAAATAAGGTACAGATAGAATTCCAGAAATAATAGTTGTACTTCCATTGCAACCTTTCCTTGATCCTAAAAGGAGATTTACTTGAGATAAGCACTGCTTCAATGACATAGGCTTTCCCACTATGCCCTTGCTTCACAAGCTTCAGACATTGCTTCTTAAAGTGCCTCTCTTCGTGGCAGTGATAGCACTTCCCCTTGAATTCTCCACCTCACAAAATTCACTGTATAATTCTTTGCGATATGTCCTTTCTTTTAGCATCTCCAACATATTATACCCTCCTTCTTAAACTCTTCTTTTGTCTTCTTAGTATACCAAAATCCAATCTTAGCTCCATCCTAGTTTTGCACTGTCCTAGTTTCTCCTTATCCTTCTCCTCCGAGCCAACCATCCGAAGTAAAGCCATCTAAACTAACTTCTCCTAAGTAGCGTCGGTAGGCACTTTTGTCAAAACAACACTATAAGTGGGGAATTTAGCCCTTTCAAAACTTCATGGCCTTCTTTATGGGGGTATCGATCAAAATCATTCCAAACTTAGCTAATTCTGTGAATCTTCTGATATATTCCTTTAATTTGGACACTCCTTGCCTAAGTTGTATAAATCTTTCCAAATGTAAATTCACCTCAACTCTAGACATAAATCGTGACTCAAAGCAGTTTTTGCACTCAGGCTAATGGAAAACTCTCTTGGAATTCTCCTTAATCATAACAGTCTACCAATATAAGGCCTCTCCTTTAAGATGACATGTTGCCACTCTCCTCTTAATCCGATTCTCCCGTCCAAGCTCTCAGAAGATATGCTCATAATCGTTAATCCAAGTCTTCATCTCCACAAAACCTTCTACTCTCATGTATACCATTCCACCCATATTACGGAATTCCTTGCATATCTTAGGAAAGTCTATAGGGCAGGGTGTTACTTCAGTAGGAAGGATAATGGTTGTCGCTGGTGTAGCTTATTGAGGAATAGGATCTTGCACTATATGCACTATATGTCTAAGGTATTACTTGAACCATTCAAGCATCCCTCAATAATGCGCATCTCTTGGCTGGAGAGGTTCCTACTCTTAGAAGAACGATTTTCAACAACTATCAACTATCCGTAGGTTTGAACCTTTAATTACAATTTCCTAAGATAGTGTTTTCCTAGAGTGTTTGTACATGTTCAAAATAGAGTGTGTATATAGTAGGGATTTTGAAAACTATTTTCAATAATTACAAGTACGTACTCATACGTATACTTATACCCATTGCTCAAGCAACTTATGCTTCGATACCAAGTGCAGTAACCTGTCTTAAGACAAGCCTAATTTTCAACCCAGAAAAGACCCATTGAGCATTAGACCCATTCCAAAGCTAGATGTTGGTTGGTAAAATCAATACACGGAGCTATCTACTAATGTAATCAGAATCTCATAATGAAAAGGATAAAATATAATATCATAAATAATACCCATTTTATAAAAAATCAAGATTCATAATAAAACACATCTAAACATCTGTAGCTAAATATCTCAAAATATAATAAAATCATGTCTGAAATGGGTACATCAAATTATATATAAAATTGCAAGTAGATAGATAACTTCCTCAAGACTCCATCTCTCTCTTCATCTCCTAAATTTGCGTCGTCTTCCCTAGGCTGTGGTGTAATGAGGAGGGAGTCCGAACAACAATGTCCGGTGAATAAAATTTCAAGTCTTTCTGTAATAATACTTGGGCATTACAATTTAGATAAGAATATGTCTTATGTATCCTAACTATATTTCTTATAAATACCTTCAACTATAAGCCTGATGGCTTTCCCAGTCCAATCCTATAACTTACACTTTTCTAACGAATCTCTATAACTTACTTTCAACTGGCACAAGGCCATTCCCAGTCTCACACATCTCTCGACAATCATGTCCTAACAATATGAGAGAAAGTACCTAAGATGCTTAATACAATTTCAATGGGAATTAGGCAGACTCTGATCTTTTGATACCTATCACTTAGGCAGGTCCACATTATTTAATAACAAACCCAAATAGAACATTGTTTGGCACAGTCTAGCTAACATCGCATAGAATCCATCATGCCACTTAATATTTCTTTCTGGAAGAGGTGGAGCCTCCAGTAGCCTAATTATACCTCAAAATCAAAGTGGACCCTTTTTGAGATTTCCATAACAGGCTTGAACACTACCTCAACTATTTAATTCTTCCTAATTAGTGTAATGGCCCGAAAGATTTTCGACCCCGAAAATCGACACTAATACGTTCACTTTATAGAGTGCCGAGCAATCGAGTGCCGGAAATGCCAGAATGTTAGGGTCAAGAAGAAAAAGAGCTAGAAGAAGAAACGGAAACAACAGCACAGAATCTCACAATCACAGCGGAACAGAGTATAATATAAAATAATAGTATTTATGCAAAGAAAAGCTGTACATAAAAGATATTAGAGTACAATAAAATCTGGACAGTTATAATAACTTGTCCCAATATACTGACTATACAATCTATAATACACAGTGGAATGTGATCAATACGTTTCTGCCATCCAGCACGTCTCCTGAGCTCCAGAGCGTCCTAACCTGAAAATCTGTAATACTCAGTCTGACTCGAGCATTACAATAAAGTAACACCCGAGTCAGGCTGAAAACCGGCGATGGTAAACCAACTTAAAGTAAAATACTTAAGTTATAATATGCGATAACCCAAATTTTGGGCATCTATTAAGTTATAATACTTATTTGTAAACTGAACAAATGAAATTCTGAGATATATCTGAATATACATACATACATACATACATATATATAAGAATCCGAATTATAATAATGCTGGGTTTTAAATATTGGATAGATATGTATTTGATAATCTCCTTTACAATTATTTAAAATTGGTAAAATTATTGTTTCCAAAACAATAATATTGTGTTATTTTATTTACATAAATGGATTTTAAATACAATTATTATTTACAAATTAAATTTGTGTTTTTTTTAAAATATATTCATTTATATGAGTGATTTTAAGTTGAATTTGAATTTGATTTTCGAATTCTAAAGACAACTATTTTTGAAGTAAATTAGAAATATATATATATATATATATATATATATATATATGATTTTATTAGTATAAAATTAGTTTTTGAAAGATTTGCTAAGTATAAATTAATAGTGGTATTAACTAAATAGAAATTAAATTCAAGGGTTTGTAAAACATTTAAAGATATATTTATACATACAAAATTCAAATATTGAAATATTAGCATATAAATTAACAAATGTAAGTTACTTAGCTTATGTAAATGATAAGTGTTAGGTTTGCAAATGAGTTTTAGCTCAGAAGAAGAACAAGTGGCAAAAACTTTATTTTTTTCTTTTAAATAACAAAGGCTTAAGAAAACCATGTTTCCATTTTTTCTTTCAAAAAAAAGTAGAAGTAATCCTGTAAACAGCAAAGATTTAATGCAGATTCAAAACATAACTTCAAGATTCAGCAACAAAGCAAAATGCAGATAAGCATCAAACAAAGCAATTAAATTTCCATTACAGATCAAAAAGCCTGTAACAGAGGGATGTTAGCAACTTTTAAAAAAAGGAATTCAAGCTTGGCTCTGTTATCTTCCATTTCAAACCGAAGAATCAAGCAAAAGAAATCAACAGAGGAAGATTAACAAAAGCAAGCAGTATGCTTTTCTCAAAACAACCTCTCTGCTCAAAAGAAAGGTGAGTGGCCTACCCTTCAACATCTCAAATCTATCTGGTTCTTGATGAATATACATTAATCATTGAAGTATATATGTACATGAAATTGATGTATGCATGTTTGGAAAAAAAAATTACTCTGTTTAAACCAAATACTGAGAAGTGATAAGGATGTAAATTTATATCTTACAGAAAATGTAAAAAGATGGGACCTTGAACTTCAAAAATCATTTTCTTTCCATATGATTTGAATTAATTTAAGTGACCTGAACAGAAATTGTTTGTTGACTTCTATAGTTTTTTTTAAAATAGAAGCGTAGTGTTTTGTCAAGAATCGACGAAGAATTCATTGATAACCTAAAGTGGTTGAAATAAGTTTTAAAACGTCAAAAAATCATATCTCTCAATTCGTTTCGAATTTCTGGATGCCGTCAGCGCCGTTGAGTTCGTATGGAGGAAGGCTATTTTTAGTATTATTTCGACGGAGTTTCGTGACGATGCTTGACGATATAGGAAAGCTAAGGTTGAGTTTCATCTTTGATTCAAGCATAGTTTGGAAAAATTAAGTTTGTTATCATGATAAGCTCGGAAAGGGCTTCAACGAGGAAAAATTTAAGGGGTTTCTGGAAGATTTTTGGTCATGCTTTTTTTCCCTATAGTCGTGTTCATTCGACTGGGTGTTTTTCTGAGAAGATGATCGGAGGCATCGGCGGTAGGTGTAAAGGAATAGGGTTGTGGATTGAAGGGTATTGGCAATCTTGGATTGAAGATTTGTGGAAGGACTTGCTTGTGCACGTACACATGACCCATGATAATGGGTTCAAGATACACGAAAAGGGAGGTGTTTATTTGGGAATAATAGGAAAAGGAAGAAGGAGTAGTGGGCTGATGAATTCTTAGGCCGAGATAATAGGATTTAATTTCTTTGAAAATAAATTAAGATTTTGGGCCGGGCTATATCAAGGTAGGAAGTAGTGTATAATGCAAGATGAAGCATCGGAACTTAATTCATTTGGATCTGCTCATTTTAAATTAAGTTAATGAAATAAGCAAGTTCAAAGTAAAGGTAATTTTTCAAGAATTCAAACAAGTTTTCAAATTTAAGGTATGGATCAAGTTTATAAACAAGTAAAAGTATTCACCTATTTATTCAAAATGGTTTTGGTTTGGCATAATTATTAGATTTAATTATTTAACTTGAATCTCTAAGGGATTTCAAATGTAATTCATTTACTCATCAAGTAGGTGAATAAGGTAACTCAGGTGATTTTGAATAAATTTCAATCCTTTAATTTTAATAAAAAAAATTAATCGATTTCATTTAGTATAATTAAGATAATGGTTTATTTTTGATTAATTTAGGGTTTTTAAAATTAAGGTTAAATTGTTACTGAAAGTAATTAAAGGTTAATTACATTTTGTTATTCAAATTGTTTTATATGTTTAGAGATGATAAATTCGTTATTTAAAACTAAATTAAAGTTATTACGAAAAAAATTATGAATGACTAGAGATTAATAATTTGGAAGGTTAATTTAAAAGGTTAATCATTAAATGAAATTTATAAGATTATTTGATTAATGTTATTAATTAAATTAGTGAATTATAATGGATTTTAATTAATTAATCAATTAAGAATATTTAGTTGGGGTAATTAATTTAAAATTTAATTTTTACTTAATTAAAAATAAATCTCTTATGTTATGAATTAGGTATTGATTACTTAATTAAGTGGATACTTAGTATAAGAGATTAAATGAATAATTATGGAATATAATTAAAGAGGACAAACTACATTATAGAAGAATTAATGAAGTAATTAAGGATTAATTACTCGGTGTAAGTAATCTAAAGGATTAATTAATGTAAGTAATTGAAAGATAGTTAATTACTGTATGTGATTAATTATTGTTGATTTATGGAAGTAATCAATCAAGAATTTTCAATGAATGTCATTAATTAATTAAAGGTTAATTTATGTGAATGGTTAAGGATAATTAATCTATGTGATTAATTAAAGGTTTATTACATAATACAATTAAAGAATAATTAATCAAGTAGGGTTAATTAAGATGGATAATTATTGTATGATAAATTAATTGGTTTGTAATTAATTAATAAGCAGGATTTAAAGGTAATTGATTTAATTCAATTATGGTTAATTAGATTAATTTGAGATGGGGTGATTGATTTATCTTGCTTATGAATAATTGAATGATATGTTTGAGTAGACAGTTATAGTATGTTTATATATATCGTTGATGAATTGTTGTGTATAAAAGTGACATCCTGTATTTAAAATTTAATTGTGTTTCACTTGAATAACATGGGTTCTGATGGTTTTGAATTCGAAGAGACCGGAGTCGAGTATTAGTAAATACCCGAAAATACTTCGATCCTTTATAGATTGATATATGAAATCAATAGGCTGGTATGGATTGATTTAAGTGAGTTTGTAACGACCCGCCTTTTTGGATAGTTTAAACCGACGATCAAATACACATGCCGATTCCAAACCATTCAAAAGGGCAAATGGTTATTGGGGTAATAAGAAAAGAAGAGAAAAGAAATAAAGGAAATGAAATAACACAGAATCTCGCAGCGGAACGATAAAATATAATAGTCAAATAAACAGTTCATGAAGCTGTCTACTATACTTTGACAATTATTTATACAACATTTATCAGAGTTTATACATATACAATAGAACAATTAAATAATGCAGCAGATAACATGATGCAAGGGTAATAATAGTAATAGTATACCAAATCTTCGTCTTCGTCCTCCAGAATAGATCCTCAAAAATCTGAAAACTCAGGACTGACTCGGGCGTAATGAAAAGACAAAATACCCGAGTCAGGACTAAAATATCCTTATGAAAGTGAAATCAATCGTAAATAAATATGAGTGTAACGGCGTCAGAGATGTTTACGGGGTTTGACATCTCCTATCCGGTGTCAACGTGCGAGCAATAACTCAAGAGATGTTACGGGATTTTCCATCTCTCAAGGATCCGTGAAACTATCTACTATGTAGTAATATACGCTAAGTAGATAATGCCTATCAGTAATATAAAGTATCAAAATAGCGTTAAGGCGTTACCATAATCCCCCTTAACACATTTTATATTCCCAAAAGCATATACAAGACCGTAGTTTTCCCAAAACCGGAAGTCACCAGAGGGCAATCCATATACTCAAGGTACAAATCAAAACGTAGTGGTCGCGAATAGGATAATTAGTATGACAAGGTACATGAGGCGAAACCAACTAGGATACTAGTAGTTGCGTGATCCGGACTGATGTTGAGGATAGCCAGCAGCTACCCCAACACCGCGAAACAACACTCCGAAATCAAGGGGTGCACCCAAATCGAATCACAAATGTAATAGATATGGTATCGAAGAAGTGTGTCCGCTAGAGGTAGCGAACCTCAATGGCCCGGCGCGGCTCCTGTTTTAGTCATGTCAGGGGTCATCCAATATCGTTTTATTTCTTCAGTCAACGCGTTCACCAAACCATCCACTTCATTCTGGATCACCACTCCGCGTATAATAGTTATTAAAGTGGTTTTCGGTATCGACAGAGAGTATGTCCATATCCGATCCCGGTCTCTTTAATAACTACGTATTATTACACCGTTGGCTCTTTACATTTCAAATTGATCATAATTGATATCAAAATATCATATTCGTTTCAAAAATCAAATCCATTTCAAATATCACCGTATCTATCAAAATGTCATATTCCGTTTCAAAAAAAATCAATTCTCGCATCAATATCTCATTTCGATTTCAAAATCATTTTGAATTTCAATTTAGGTTGCAACTTCATCTAACTCAATTCGTATTTAGATTCAAGATGTAAATATAAACATTTCACCTTATTAGCCATCTTGAAATTTCTTAGAAAATAGTTTTAAATAGTTTAAAAGTAGTTTAAATAATTAAAATAGTTAAAAATACTTAAAATCTTTAAAATGGATTTAAAATAGATAAATTAGTTTAAAATAATTTAAATTGGGTTAAGTAGATTTAAAAATAGATTAAAATAGTTTAAGTATTCAAATGGTTTATATAACAGAGTAATTTGGAAAATAAATTAAAGCAGCTTCAAAACCAATCCATTTCAATTATAACTTCCCGATTCAAATAAATTTCAGTTCCCAATTTACCGATTCAATTTCGATTTCAATTCAAATCAATGTCAATTTTTACTTCGAATTAATTCAATTTTTCATTCACCCATAATTTATTCAATTTCAATTATATATTCACTTTCGATTTAATCCAATTTCAATTTTATATTCACCTTCGATTAATTCAATTTCAATTTTTATATTCACTTTCAATTAATTCAATTTCAATTTATATCGATTTGGAGCTTGATTTTCAAAATATCAATTTATAACACTTAACAAAATTATCCTTCAATATTCAAATTTAAATCCAAATCTCAAATATGATTCAATTCCAAGCTCATTTCAAAATATCATTTTTATGTCACTTTTACTTAGTAATATTCAAAGCTCAAATTTAACGTTCAATCTTTAAATCCAATAGATTTTCGAAATTCAATCATATCCCAAATTTTATTCTCAAAGTCTCAACTTAAATTTATTCAACAATTTCTTTTAACCAAAATTTTTATTTCAACATTCCAAACTCAATTTTTTCTCGATGAATTCAATTTCTATAAATCGATTTCTATTTATAACTTTTAAATCAAAACATTTAAATAAATTTCAAATCGACGATTTCAAAAATTATTAGTTTAGCCAATTCGGTGTCCGTATATAATTTTCTATCCTATGGCCAAGTAATTATTTATTTCAATTAAATGTCAGGGATGAGTATATATTACTTAAATTAATCACAGTATCATATGTATGCATAACAGGATCTATATAAGCAAATAAACATCCAAACATTCAATTATCAACCAATAGCATCCATCAAAATACATCATCCAATAAACAATATAATTCATGGCAGTTTCATAGTTATCAATGTCAGGTAATTTATTCGCAATTCAATTTTAATTTCAATTTAACCGTCAATTTAATTTTTCAACGGTTAATTCAAATAACAAGCTATATGACAATTAAATTTATATCAAACAACGACAAATAAAATTCATAACACTTCATGATGTCAAATTAACTAGCATAAAGATATTTAGTATGGTGTGAGCGTTATAACACTCACCTTGATTTTACGATTTTAAATCAAATCGAACGACGTTCGATTTAATCCAAAATTTTCTCCAGCTCCAAACGATTCCAATCCATCTCCATCGTTGAACTCGTAGAACTCAATACGCTCTTCAATGTTGCAGTTGGAAATTTGTTGAATCGCTTTACGGATTTGAAGAAACGGAGGGGAGAAAATCTGACAATTTCGGCCATTGATCCATGGAGTGGCGGCCACGAACCCTAAACCCCTCTCTTTTTTTTTTTAAGAATAAAAGGCTATTTATAGGAAACGACGAACACTATTTCAACCCGGGTTTTCCAAACTCCGATTTACGCATGGTAACCGGCGTCCCTAGGGTTTATCCCGCGTTCCGGACACAATGGAACAGGTTTCGGAAGCTAATTCGATCATATGTAAGAGTTACAGCGATAAACGATCAATTTAAATTAAATCGATTTAAACTAATTTCTGCGCGTTTTAGCTCGCCCCGGACAAACGATAAACCCGATTGACTTGAAATTTGAAATCTTGCAATAATATCACATTACGGATCCGATGAAACTGGTTTCGTTGAAATCCGAGACCGTTGAAAAATGACTATTTTAACTCGCCAAATTAATATTAAAACAATTTCAACGCGTTTCGAGCTGCCACGGTCAAACGACAACTCCGATTGCTACGAAAATTGAAATCCGATAATAACTAACTATTATGGATCCAATGGAACTAGTTTCGCCCAATTCCGAGACTTTTCAAAAATTGGCTATTTTCCATTCGATAATTAAATATTAAAATATTCAACTTTTACAAATTTACTTTTAATTCGATTCTAAAAGTTCTATAACCTCATTCTAACTTTAATATGATAAAATAAAACTTTACAAATCGTTCTTAATCATATTAAACCCGGTATTCAATTATCCAATATATTCCAATTTTAAAATCTTATTAACTCTATTATAATCCCAATATAACCTATATTCTCTTTGGAAACCAATTTGAATCATATTAAATCGAATTTCAATTGTTCACTCTATTTCCATATATTAAATTTCAATATCAAATTAACCATATCAAATTCGGAATTTAATTATTCAACATTTGTAATATTAAATTTAAACAAATTTGATTATCCTTAAATCACTATCTTTGGAAATATTCATAACGAACTGATAAAATTTAAATTTTGAAATGAATTAAAATTATGGAACAACCATTTCCATTATACGGTTATTCAATTCCCATTATTAAATATTTCAATAAATTCCAAATATTAAATTTAAACAATTTCGCTTATCTAATAATTCATTATCTTTTGCAATATTGAAATTGAACTTATAAGACTCAACTTTTAAAACCAATTCACAATTTAGAACACTATTTTCATTTTATAGTTATTCAATTATTCAATAAGTCTTAAATATTTAATTTAAACAATTTACCTGTTCAATATTCAATATTCGATTTTAAATAGATTTTACTTATCAACCAATTACTCTATTATACCCAATGAATTCAACATTTATCATTATTTCAAACGACTTACAAATTTTTTTCTAACACCAAATCATGAAATCTTATTAATTTTGCTATTTTAATTATCGAAAATTTACGGGTCGTTACAGAGTTAGACCATTTAATCTTAGTTTTGGTATTTAGAAATTGATGTGTGATGTAAGTGATGTCTATAATAATTTGTGAATTTGTAATTGATACAAGTTACCCGGGTTATATATATATAAGTGGTATGCTTTTGTAATTCTTGTTGGATGGGTTTACTCACACTAGTTTCCAGCCTGACCCGGCTGTTACTTTGATGTAATGCTCGGGTCAGACCGAGTATTACAGATTTTCAGGTAAGGACGTTCTGGAACTCAGGAGGCGAGCTGGAGGCAGGAACATGTGGAGTGTCTTCCACTGTGATTTGTTATTGTATAACTAGGACATGTTGTTTTAAACTGTCCAGTGATTGTGTAAAGGTTGTAACTATGATGTATAATAATATAAGTGTACTGATACAGTTCTTCTTTGTAAAACTTTTATTTATGTGATATCATATTTTGATCCGCTGCGAATGTGAGGTTTCTGTGTTTTGGTGTTTTCTGTTTCTTCTTTTCTTCTATCTCTTCTTCTTTTTCCCTAACAATCTGGGATTTTCGCGTTCGAAATTTTCAGGTCGTTACATAATATTCCTTTGAAAACCCAGGTAACTCGTATATCACTACGAGTTTTTATCTTGTTAGAGCCAACCATTTATTACATAAATCCATTGATATTTACATTAACATCTAAGTATCGTTACTTTATTTTAATGGTCAGATTTACTAAATTTTATTCATTTCCAGCCTATAAGACTCTATAATAAATTCCATAGAGATTTTATAGTAGTTCAAAAGTCGAAGTGGTTCCGAATAACGCTGACATCCGATCCCGGTCTATTCAAATCCAAACGCCATCTTTTAAGACCAAATTGTTCTTAACAAAAAAATTCAATTTTCAGATTGTCACATTCACATAGAAATTTCATCACAAACATCTATTTAAATAAAACATCTCATGTTTTTATTATCTGTTCAATTCAGGGTACTTTATATCACAGAATAACGGGAATTACATACTAGTGAAAAAAGGCCATCCAATGCACTTAACCATTTTCAAACTATTCATAGGCTAGATTAACCAGTCACACAATCATCTCATTAATTTAAAAGAATTAATTATTTCCAAATCCTGTTTAATTATTATTAAACTAATTCAAAACCATTTATTTTACTTTAAATAAATATTTGGAATTAATCTATAATTAACATGTATAATTAACCTAAGACTTTTAACTAAAGTTTTTAAACCACTTTATTTTACCTTAACCATTAACTAATTAAAACTATTTATGTTAACTTAATAAACTTAAGTAATTAATGAATGATTAACATACATATAATTATCCTAAGCTTAATTAATTTAAGTTTAATCATTTTATTTATACTAGCCATTATTTAAACTAAGGTTTTTGAGTTAATTTAAGTTTTAAATTACTTTATTTATATTAACCATAAACTAATTTGAAAATGATTTTCAAATTTTTTAGTAAATAATTGTATTAGCAAGTGTTAAATAATTAATCAACCTGGTTCCTTTTTACTCCATGCTTTTTTCTTTCCTATTTTCTTCCCCTTTCTTTTATTTTCCATTCCCTTATTCCTTTTACTTTTCCTTTCCTTTTTCTTTTCTTTTCCTTCTTATTTTTTTTCTTTTCTTCTTACTTTTATTTCCTTTTTCCTTTTTTCCTTACCATTCTCTAATTTCTAACCCACCCGGCCCATTCCCCTTTCTGCCTCCCCTTCTTTCTTTTCACAGTTCTTTACTCTTCTTCATTCACCTGGGATCACACAAGCGTGCACACGCATGCACGTTCACCTGCACACAACTCCGATGGCCTGAATTCTGATGCTGACCTTTCCCTCACATCTCCTATGACTAGGGCAACCCTCTACCATGAGGAAACACTACAAAATACTCTCGCCAAAATTTCGAGCATCTCACCGAAAAACTAGAACTAGGCCATACCACCAAATCGCCTCACCTCACCACCTACGATGACCATCTATCACCAGACTTGACCAAAACCTCACCAAGTCCCTCTCCTTCTCATTCCCCCACGACCGCACGCCGCCCTTCCTTCTACGACGTCGCCATTCACTCAAAGCCGATGATACATAACAATGACCTAACCCTACAATTGCTTCGACGCACCACCACAAACCCCAGAAAAATGTCACGACATTTTTCTTAGTTGCGCATCCACCTGAACCTCCTCTAGGCCAAAATCCCCATCACGAAATCGAGCATATCAATGGAATTCCATCTTAGGCCCAATTCTGTTCAACAAGATACCCATCCTCCTATCCAACACTAAAAATCACTAGACAAGGTTGAAAATTCATGATCTACAATGACAATAACATACAGAAAATCCATTTGTTAAATCATAATAACCCAAACTCAGTAATAACTTAGTAACTTACTGTAAAAATGTGCTTCTTCCTTCCATACATCATGATAAATAACGAAGTCATTTTTAAAATAAACTACATCTGAAAATGAGCAAATTTCCCTTTTTGAATCAGAGCCTAAAACAAATTGGAGTTGGAGACATGGATCTTTCAAGTCAAATATAGCAAAAAGAAAATTAAAATATGCAGAGCAATGCTAAAGAAATGGTGCCTGGTCTGGGTTCCTCTGTTTTATAACCTATCATATATTTACATACAAACATATATATATATATATATATATATATTACTATACAAGTATATATTTCAGCAGCACCTCATTCTCCATGACCCGGAATATACATATACTTCCAGTACTAATAATTTAGTTTACTTACAGATTTGAAAAACACTGCTTGCTTGATTATACTTCTGCTCAAGCCTTTGATCTCCTTTTGTTTGCTTAATGGACCGATTTTCTTATTTTTATTTTTACTAGAGAACAAGGTGAACAAGAACGCTCTGGGTGTGTACATATATATAGAAGAGAAAGTATGCAGTAGAAGCTAACCAATATACAGGCTAAGATGTTGTTTCGGGCTTTTACATATTTTTTTTTTGATTTGAAAACATAGGTTGACCTGTTTTAAACAAAAGGTGATTTGATATAATATAGGCTTGATGTTATGTTTTGTATGCTAGGCTTTAAATGCTTTTCTCCTTATGTGTATACAAGTATTTTTATATGAATTTGATGTATGAGTGTGTGTATATATATATATATATCCTTTTGTATGTATATCTATATATATACGTAGTTATGTATTTGATCCTATAATACTTGCATTTTCACCATATATATACATTTACTTGTATATTGTCATCATATTACATACATTTATACTTATACATATTCTCATATATACATTGCTTTATTATATATATATTCACATTCATGCAAACTTTCTTATATTTTATTTCACATAGGCATACATATATTGTTGTATACTTGTATATGCATATACTTATATATGTATATATCTTCAACATCATAAAGTTGTATACATATATTTATGGGTATTTTATCTTAATTTAAATAGTGGAGTTTATATATATATATATAATTTATTTTTCTATACGGTTCATCATACCTAGAAATTTTTATAATTTAATATCTATCATAGTTTTTAAGCCAATTTACAGATAAAAATATCTTTACCTTCCATACGTATATGTATATATTTTCAACATTATAAAGTTGTGTGTATATATACATTTATGAGTATTTATCTCAATTTAAATAGTGGAGTTTCTATATATATATATATATATATATATAATTTATTTTTCTACACGGTTCATCATACCCAGAGATTTTTATAATTCATTGTCTATCATAGTTTTTAAGCCAATTTATAAATACAAATATTTTTATATTCCAGAAAATTCTTTTATTTGACTAATCAAAATTAATATTCCAATGATTTAAATCAGTTAATTTCCCAACTAACAGAGGTTAAAAATCCTGGTCATCACAATTAGAGAGGAGGGGAACCGTACAACAACCACTTACTCTCCTCGATCCTCGAAGCAAGTCCTATATACTATGACCCATGACCCAGATGTGACGTCTCACATTAGTCCGACCATTAAAAGGAATTGGTAGCCCGATTAACAAGGCATGCTTATAATACAAAATTGAGACTAACCTTGCGTCCTCTATGGGTACTCATTATAGGCAGTGTCTAACAACGGCTACAAAGTCACGCCGCTTGTAGCCAAATTAGTTAGGCATATTTTCGTGTGCTTTTGAGAGACCTAGCATCCCTATAACTTGGTTACAACTTACACTCCCTAACCATATTACTACATCCCTTACATGTGATGCCTCACCTTGAGACCTACATTGGTAAAGAGAATTACTAAGTAATCTTGTCTACTAATGTAGAGAATAAGGCTGATTAAGGGCAACCCTCATGATAATGCATTAGCTAAGAGCTAAGTATGTCGATATTTTTTTACATTACCTAATATATAGTCGACACACCTAGTCCTTAACTAATACGATACTATGGTGGTTTAGGACCATTTCAGAGTAAATGCAATATACAAATATATATATATATACACAGTCATAGAATAGCAATCCCAGATCAGAGTATACATACATCTCCATACATCATACATAATACAACATACATAGGTAGCATGAATTAAAAAGTATACATACACAACCTTCGCACAAAATAATAGGTAAAATGTCCAAGTCCGAACGAAGTGGTCCAAATAAAAGAAAGATAAAAGATCCAAGAAGGAGTGAGCTAAATCCATACATAACTTGCAACTCAGTTTGACCCAAGTAATAAATACACAGGTCAGGCTGGCTAGAAATTATCATTAGTAAAGATAACGGTAATAGGAGAAAAAAGAGAACCATTCCGTTGTTGCCAACGGAACGATATTAGTATCATCAATATCATCTCTAAGGTGAGACAACTATGGGTTCATCATGATTTCATAAGGGAATTCAATTGGTTATCTAACTGTGGTTCATCTTCTATAGTTATATAAGTGAAATAGGCAAGGATTTGAATCAGATAAATAATCATCATAAAACAGTCTAAAACCTCATAAATCCATCATAATAGAACTCAATGAGGGTTCAAAACATCATTTAGAAATCATCATAAAACCATAAATACATTTAAGCCTTCTTCTTACTCAAGGCTATAATAACATCTTCATAAAGAGGTGAAATCAAAACATCTAAAACTTCATGGAAAACTGCACGTGCTTACATCGTGGCTAGTACTAATATTTGGTATCATAAACATCATGATGACTGGAGTCAAGTAACATCATAACATCATGAATGTGTTGATGACTATAGTCTATAATATCATATTGACTCCCAGTCATAAAGACCAAAGTTAATAACATCGTGATGATCGGAGTCGCAACTACATCGTGATGACTCCAATTGAGTACTTGTGGTCTATAGTACTAGTAACATCATGAATGTGTCTCAACTTCTCGGATAAGAACCCAATAGGTGTTAATGTAAGTCACATACCATACGTTCACACCTAACTGTTTACTAGCTACTGGCTGGTGCCACACTAATAAAACATCATAAAAATATATACTCTGCCTCATCTCATCGGCGAGTAAATACAATACCCCACTCGTCTCATCTCATTAACGAGTACTAGTGGCATTGTGACTTGTCTCATCTCATCAACAAGTAAATCCATCATAATACATACATACATCAGAAAATCATCATAAAGTAGTTTGTCTCATCTCATCGGCAAGTAAAAATAACATCTAGATGGTCATTTATAACCATAATTCAAAATAGGAATTTCTAGCTCTTAATTCGCCTCAATTTTAACCCAGATAACATCTAAATTTTAGGAAGCTCAAAATATGAAACTCGTAGCTTTATGTCTAAGCTTTCCATAACATCCAAAATTATTTAATTTGGTTAAGAAACGAAAAGGTTATGGGAAAAAAATTATCAGGCCTGTGATTGTTGTTGCTATCGATTTGCTCTTGGGACAGCAACAAACAAGCATGATTTTGATCAAGCAATCTTCAAAATTACAGAAAGCTTAAAATTAGAAACTTGTAGCCTTTTGACTATGCATTCTTGAACATCTATAATTATGAAATTTAGTTAAGAAATGAATGAGTTATGGCCAAAACAAATTCTCAGACTTGTGATTATTGTTGTTGTCATTTGCTTTCGGGACAGCAACAAACAAGCATGATTTTGATCAAGCAAACATCAAAATTACAGAAAACTTAAAATATAAAACTAGTAGCTTTTTGTCCAGCTTTCTAGAACATCCAAAATTATGAAATTTGGTTAAGAAATGAATGAGTTATGGCCAAATCAAATTCTTATACTTGTGATTGTTGTTGCTATCATTTTCTCTCGGGACAGCAACAAACAAGCATGATTTTGATTAAGCAAACATCAAAATTACAGAAAAATAAAACCTAAAACTTGTAGCTTTTTGTCTAAGCTTTCCAGAACATCCAAAATTATGAAATTTGGTAAAGAAATGAATGAGTTATGGCCAAAACAATGTGGCGACATAAAATAGAAAAAACAAAGAGGAAATGTAACCTTATTTATGCAAGATTTCAACTCAAAACTTTGTTTTTGGCTAGCATTGGTAAGCTTTTACACTTACCTGTAGATTTGCAGCAAATTTTAGCAAGATGTGATCTTTTGAGGCGATTTGAGGCTCTAAACACATGTAATTGCTGAAACAAGAACATGGAGAGAAAAAGGAAATAAAAGTTACAAACAATTGATATTTCAATTAAAGAATTTGATGAAATCTCTTTTGAATTGGATAGAGATTACCTTGCTATTCTTAATTTATAAGATTCTCTTTATAGTTAGCAGCAAAAATTGAGTAGAAATAGATTTCTTTTAAATGAAGATGGCCATGAAATTTTCTTTCTTTTTACTGTAGGTTTATTTTGAGAAGATGAAGCCAAAAGAAAGTAAGGTCTCATCAGAAGATTCTAGATAGTAGGCTAATGGTCCTCCTAACTACCCAATTGAGCCCAAGAGAAAAATTACTTAGCGAAAATCAAAACTATGTATATATGTTACTTATTTTAACATTATACACATATATTTTCAACCTTTAAAGTCATATAAAATGCATGCATCTTATTGTATTGAAATAAAGTATCCATTGTAACAAAATAAAATTCCTTTTAACAATTAAAAGTTATTTTTTACAATAAAACCTCATTTTTAACAATATTTAACACAATATTAGTGTAAAAACACTATTTTTAAAGTATAACTTGATCAAAATTTATTGTCTTAGTCAAATAAATTGCAATAAATCATTCTTACACTTTTAAAACAACAAAATAATATTTTCACACAATATTTCATCTTTTATTTTAATAAAAGACATGTTTTATTTATATTTTCCCTTTTATATTCAATAAAAGGATAATATTGGCAGTATTTATCAATATTATCACATTAACTTAATTAAAATACAATAAACGATTAATTTTACTCCAAAACCTCAAAATAAAGTTTTTAAAATGTTATTTCCATCAATTTGGATTTATTTAAACAATTAAATGTTGAAATAATCACTTGGTAATTTATTAACTGAAATTTACTTAAATTCCAATATTTTCCATTTTATTTAACCAAAACTCCAAACAATGAATTTTAAACCCAAAATTTAACTCCAAACATATTGTTTATCTAAAAATAAATAATTTAAACCAAATTTATTTCTCCATGACATTTATTCACCATATTAAATTATAACTAAGCAATCCCCAAACCAGGGTTGTTACATTACCGCATTATGCTAAGGCTATAAAGAAAGATCCTTTATTTTCCACTAATTATAATCATCCATATCTTCCATTCTATGGGGTTTTAATGCTAGTTACTAACCTCTTTATTACATGATTGATATGTTATTCATATGTTAATATATATTTATGAATATGTAACTTAAATATTCCTAGGTGTGCAAACTAATAGTTAAATGTCAACACTTCCTATTTATACAAGTTTAACTCCATACCACAACATACAAATGAGCTAATATCCTTAGCCCAACAATAGACTTGTATAAGAAAATAAAATTAATTACCAGACATATTTTATGATAGAATCAACATCAATAGAGTTACAGTTCAACCTTTTTACGCTCTATTTAACTTCCACATATAAAATGGAAAAAGAGATTCATATTTAAATTATGAAAATAGCTATGCAAACTATGAATAGGGGAATCTGTATTTTGCACACAGCCTCCTAGCTTTTAGAACCCTAATCATATCAAAAGAGAAAAGTGAGAAGTGGAATATAATGTAAAATATCAAAAATTGCACTAACTACATGACCTCTGCTATTTTAATGTAAAATTATTGAGATTCCAAAAAATTAGGATTAAGATTTCGCTTTGGGGGAATATTATGGGTTTAGATTTAAAGTTTTCGTGAACCAAAATTTCCTAAGGCGTATTACAAATCCATCCTATATTGTACAATTACTAAAATGATAAAACATTAGATTTCCACTCACAAACAATTCCCAATTTTCTTCTTTGGATTTGAACATGCATGCTCTCTTTCCAAATCTCTTCCATTTTTAAATATATAATGATTGGATTGTATATTAATTAGATCCAGAACTACAGGAATTAGAGGAGAATAAAATTCAAAAATCCATATAAATATCTAAAATCTATTACCTAAAGACCTTAAGAAATTTCTGAATCGTGCGGAAGAAAGAAACTAACAGGCTTCGCTTACATTCCTAAACAATTTGTGAATAAATATGAGTGGGCCAGGCTCTTATTTATAGTGGCTGGAAGTCATCAAAACCATTAGATTTAAATTAGCTGAAATCCAGGCCATTCCTAGCCTAAATAACCTTAGCCAACATAACACGAATCGGTCGATCGCTCTTATTTAGGCGGTCGACCGGTCGCCTATATATGGAAACGTTTTTTTTTGCCACTTTTATTGTTTTATTTGATTCTTCATTATCTTTAACGTTATTGTTTATTTTGACATTTAGTTAAATGCCATGTATAATTATTGAATTCCAAGTTTTAGTATTAATTACATTTCGAATTTGAATTTCATTTGAATTTTTTAAATTCGAGAACTTTAAACGTCAATAGCTTTTCCATTTGAGCTCCGATTTCAAAACATTATATATGGAAATTGATCAGAAAATCACTACGAATGCAACGGTATGACTTTCATTACTAAAGTACAACATCTACAACGTTTCCATTTTTAGCCTTATTTTTTATTTATCAACTAATTAGTTTCTTATTAATTTTTACAGGGTGTTAAAGAGGAGATAAGAAAAATAATTTTTGGGTTTTTGGCGAGCTTTGGGATAAAATAGATTATTTGAATTTGAATGGACATTTCCCTCTATATATAATAGCCTAAATATTTGAACATTACTTCATAAAATCATTTTTTATTCATCTTCATTATTTAACTACTCCTCTTCCCTCTTCTTTCAAAGCCTTCAAACATCGATATCTCCCCGAATTAGTAGAATTCGATGAAACCAAGGACAAATCGAAGGGGACGACGAATACTATGGCCTGGAATCAATTCGGTGGTGAAAATATGAAGCTTGTGCATACAAAACATCGAACAGTGAGCATTTTAAGATTTGGGTCTTAGGTTTTGGTGATTGGACTTCTCTATCAATCAAACGCAAATTGAATGATAGAATATTGTTAGGAGTCTGATTTAGGATCTAATAATGTATCAAAATTGACTATTTAAGCTTGTTGATAATAGTTTATTTGAATTTACAATAAGTATTATTTAGCTAAATTAATGATAACCCAATCTATATCAAATTTAATAAGCATGACGTGATGAATTTGTGTTAGGAATCGGTATAATAGACTACAAACTACATATAAATCAGTTATAACAAAGTATAATCAAAACATAGCGAAGTACGATCAACTATAATAAAATAGACGAACGAAAAAGCACAGAAGTAGTGAAGAAACATAATAGATGGGTGCACGGCGGGTACTGCTGATCTGACCAATTGATCGGTGATTTTCCACCAGTGGTCGATTTCTAAGCTAGGGTGAACCTAGACCCAGATGGGTCGTTACAAATCGAAGATGTTTGTGGAACCAGGACATCGAGAGACAGTTTGCGCTATTTTGAAGGAGGCACAGCGGTATAATGGTGACATTGGAAAACAAATATATGTCGTTCAATATGCATGAGTCCAATGTGTGTGAAAATGGGTTGTTTGGTTCGTTATTAATGCTTGGATATCGCATTGATTTAGTACGACAGGATATTGGATATTAGGCATGCTTGATATGTAATTGATTATTAAGTGATTTCATATGAGGTAAGTACAGTGCGGGGAATAGTTTTGCTAGAAAAATAGTTGTTCCCTTACTATTCTAAAGAGAACTAGATGTACCTAGGAAATGGTTGTTCCCTCGATATCGGTGTTAGAGTTACAGGAAATGGTTTTTCCCTCAATAATACCATATTAGTCATCTGGGAAATTGACGTTCCCTTGGTAATAAGGATTTGATAGACTTTATTGGCTGAGTGTATATCGTAAGATGAAATGGTACATGACCTTAATCGAGTAATCAACCTAGGTATGGTGTTGATACTACTCCTCGGGTGCAAATAGGCATGTTAAGGTAAGTATATATGGATTAGGCTATATTGACCATGTTTTACCTATAGTTTTATAGTAAATATAAAACAGACTTGTTTCATTCACTCGGGCATATTGTGATGACTATCGTCCACCATCGACACACAATATACCTATATAGTGCACTGTAACGTTGCCCGGCTGGTGCAAGATGATCAAGCAGGTTATAATGAAGTAGATCAATCACAGTACCTATCATATATCTAACAGCACATCATATAAAATATAAAGAAATCACAGACAAAAAAATAGGCGAGATAATAATAACTGGTGAACTATAGAAATTAGAGTATATAGATCCATATAAGTGATAGAGTTCATACAACATATAATAAACTCAAATAAGTAACTGTCTCTAAATAAATAATAGCACTAATCAGCTCCATAGTGTTGCACAACTGAATAATAAGCAATAATAGCTAAATATAATAATATGTCAGAACATAGCCTCCAGCCCTCCATCTCTGCAGCTCCACATGCTCACCAGACCTAATATCCCTAATGTACTCATTCAAGAGTACCCAAAATAATAGGAATCAAAGCATAAAATTCCAAGTTAGACAACAGTCTAGTGTGAATGGTCGAAATTCCCAAACACTGTAAAGTCAATGTACCAAGACAAACGGCATGGAAAATCATACATGGACTGTCCCTACATCCACACAGTTAGCACATAACATAGAATATATGTTACTTTGCATCATAATTATTATGGTGTACTATACGCCAAAGTACTAATGGGTGTTCAGATATCTACATCAATGTATCCACGTCATGTGACATCTCTAGGGTGGTAAGCAGCCAAAGCAAACATAGCATTCATTATCGAACCTCCCATTCACTCATATAGTGTGTTGGATATAATCTAACTTGTGCGACCATCAGGGTTAAAGACTACTCAATGTCCCAGTTCCTTAGTACTCGAATCCATGCCACTTAATAGGCTAGGAACTAGACAGCCCATCATGGATGATCAAAGGTAAAGATCACCCATCGTGGAGATCAAATCGCCTGTCATGGAGATTAGCACCCGTTATGGTCCAAGTGGGCGCCCTCACATTACCCTTGGTTTACGAGTACCCTACGAACCTTAAAGTTTCAACGATCCCTTTGCTTGCATCATCCATAACAGAGCATATCCTGTGATTGTTCATACAACTCCCACTTAAAGTCATTGTGGTTTAGAATAATTCTTGATAATCATCATCGGCCGTGGAATATCATCACTTGTCCCATAATCTTCCTCTAATAGTTCCTTTAATCTGACTCATAGTCCCTTAATCTACGTCTCTAAGTACATCCATCCCATCGTCAAAGCTATCACTTCCTATTACGGCTGAATTTTTTACAATCTTTAAACGGACTTAAATTATTGAATTGGATGAGAAAATGATGAATAAATAACCCAAGGACTTGGGAAACATCTTAAAAAGTCAAATAATTAAATATCAAGAAACAAGTGAAAAAAACCGACTTGGGTTATTCAACTCGACCCTAAGGGTAAGCACCGAGCTGACTCTGGCTGGATACATAGAATTCCCAAGTCTGACTTGAATCAAGCAAAGGAAGACATGAAGCACAACAACCTCAAAAATTCTCAAGTCAAGCCCGTAGAAAATGGGAAATTTCTTAGGTCGGACTTGAAGCAACGTTGTTTTCCATTACTTTCGATCCAAAGCCTATCTGTATCCAACACTTCACCGACCCATGACCTAACCCAATCCAACACTTCGCTGATCCAAGCAATGATGAACCAAGTCTACTACCGATCCAATACTTAACCTACAAAATGCCTTGTCAAACTATACAAACTCCAATTAAAACACACTGGCATCCATCTATCGCCGATCTAAGGCCCTCCTAACCAAGCTACTTGGATCAATACCGATCCAACACTTATCCTACTTTAGGTCTCTAAGTGATCTCTATGCAAACACGAAAGAGACTCGATACACCCCTCTACATGACTCGAAGCAAGCATGCCTAGAACTTGAAGCAATCACCATCGATCCAAGGCTTTCATACCACCATCGATCTATACTTCTTTGAGCCATATCTTGAGAAAAAGACTTCCAAATGACTTGAAACTTGAAGCGCGGCTTTGTGAGGCCTTTCTTGTTTCCCCACACAATTCGCATCAGATTTAGGCAAAATTGAATACTTGGATCATCGCCGATCCACAAATCTGTCCCTAAATCTATATCTTTATTCAATCGACATTTTCAAACAAACAAACATTATACACTCAAGAAATCAACTTATAAGCTATATTCAAGCAAGGAAACATTCATACACGTCCAGTTATAGCCTAAATCTATGGGTAGAAACTAGAGAAGAACTACAAGAACAAGTGAGATTCAAAAGAACATGAATTCACTAAACTTTGTAAAATCATTTCAAATTAACATATATGATTGGTTAAGGTATAAAACATGTTTTACAATCCAAAAATCATTTTAAAACATTATTTTAAGGTGTATATTGACTAATTAGCAAGTACCAGGTCCTAACCACTCACCTAAAACCCAAGCAATCCAAAGAAGTCCAAAAGAGCATGGAATCAAAGGATTAATAGTAGCTCCTAGGTATCTCCAATAGCAAATCCCCAAATCCAAGTGCTAATCTTGATATTCTCCTTCTAGTGACATGTTTTGGTTAATTAAAGTAAGGCTTGGAGTGATTTAAGGCTAGAGAATGTTAATGGTTATTTTTCTAACTATTTTGGAAATAATGTAATGACAAAAAGAAATCCCATCACCCCCCTTTGGGTGTTAATCCCGAAATGGGCCTTGGGCTTAGCTACTAATCTTCTTAATTATTCACCGAGCTGTCCAAAATCGAGTGAAAATTCAGACAACGCTATCTTTCAAACGGTAAGTCCGTTTTCCTACTATGAATGCTCTACGGAAAGAGAAATAATCATCCAAATCTGATAGAAGTGGTTTCAGACCCCAATTAGGCCCCTATAACAACTTATAGGCCATACAAGATATTTAGGGTCAAAATTGCCTGATGAAAATTCTAAGAACGGAAATGGTCTTTAGTAGTCATTTCCCAAAGTTATAGAACATTACAACCTTAAAGAGAAATAATATTTAAATATTTACTATCTTTCGATATGTAAAATATGGGTTATTACACATATGTCTGACCACTCCATCCTTTTTCTTTACATCACTATGTTGATAGACCCTTATGGCGTGGTGGACACGGTGACGAAGACTTTGTCTTGTAAATATTATATAAATTGTAAACATAACTTATGATAGCATATTTATGTGTGTTGTGGATTGGATTGGGGTTCATTATACAAATCTAACTATGTACTTGGACCTATATTGGATATAAAATGTTTTATATTATATGTTTTATCCTTCCGCTATAAGTTCAAAAAGTTTTTCATTAGATTATGTTTTTTTCTTGCTATCAAATCATAACGACTTGTCCTTTCTGATCAAGATGTAAATGTCGGTTCGAGCATTGAATCTAAGGTTCCAAATGGCGGGTTGTTACACTATCTATATAGCAAAATGAAGCAACATCATATATCAAATTTGCAGTAGGAGTATGAGTATCAGTAAGAACTCTTTGGTTTCTCTCAAACCATATGTACCAATTAGTAATAGTATAGAAAGTATTTAATAAGATTCTATGACCACTAATGTATTCAAATCTATAACTACTCAGCTAAATTTCATAACTAAGATCCTAATTGGATCTTTAAAAATTAATTTTTTGTAGGAACGTTTAAAATAATAGATTTAGTGAGTTGAAAATCATAGTATAAGCATGAATTTTTTTAGCTTGGTTAAATTCTTGTAATAATATGTTGGTAGTAAGGGTTGAACTCTCGATATCTCATATGAGCATCACATATCGTAACCAATTGCACAACCCCTGTGGCCATACAAGCACAACGACTTCCTATTCTAAATTTAAAAAAAAAAAATTTATCAATGAAAACAGTTTTTTCTTTAAAAATTTGAACATATTCTTATTCTTATGTGAAATCGACCACATATGCAATTTGACCTTGGGTGGTGCATTTACTTTCCAAATACAGTTGAATAAATTTGATTTAGCCCCTAAAAAGTATAGAACTTTATAGAAAGAAAAAGGAATAAATGCATTTGCTGCTATGTTAACAAAAAGAAATTGATATCATTAATGTTATGAATATCATATAGCTTCCACGTTTCATAGAGTAAAATAAACCAAGTTAAACTAAAATCATACAGTACATGATTGAAGTTAAAGTCCCAAAATAAAATATTTTTATAGTCTAAAATCAGACATTCTTAAAATTACTAATTTCAGACAGATGTTTAAATTCCACTTTAAGAGGAATAATAGAAATCCAGTAATCAAGGTAGAAAAATGTGTTATTCTCCGAATAGACAAAACTATTTAAATTCTTTAATATTAGTTTCCACAAGTATGGCATATTATTAGTGTTATTAGTCATTGATTAACATAAGTTAAGTGTTCCATCAAAAAGCTGGTTAGATAACATTTATTTCCAAATAATTTTTTCATTATCATTACTAAATTTCAGTAACCATTTTCTTAAAATGAAATAGTAGAATTATGAAGATCAATAAACCCTAAGCGACCTTTTTATTTTGATTTACAAACTATTTTCCAACTAACTAGAGAATTTATACTATTACAAAAGTTTTCTCTACTGCATAAATAAAATCTTCTAATTTTGATCTATTTTTCCAATTAAACATTCTGGTAATAGGTAGAAGGACATTCAATAAATAGGTAAGGATGATAAAACACAATTAATTAAATTGACCCTACCTGCCCTAAATAGAATCTACTATTCCAACTAGATAATTATTTTTTATTAATTTTAGAAATTATAATTTTCCAATCATCACGCTTAAGATTCCGGTATAATCAACATAACCTAAATAATCTATAGGAAATTTCATAGCTTTATAATTAAGTGTTTTAGCAACATGATTCTCGACACATTCAAAATTGTTCAAAACTAGATATAACTTTTATCAAAATTAATATTTAATCTTGAAAGAAGCTCAAAGCTACATAAGATAAACTTAAAGGCAGTAACACTGTGAGGTAAATGAGAGCTAAATAATATGATGTCATCTACAAACTGAAGAATCAAAAATCCATTACTCATGATATTACTACTTACACTATTTAGAATCACACTATTAGTAGATAGTTTAATAATCCTAGAAAATACATTAGCAGCTAAAATAGATAATAATAGTTATAAGGGATCTCAAAGGATCTACTTGTCTTAACCTTCTTTTGGATTGAATTTTATTACCTAAAGTTCCATTTACCATAATACTTGAATTTCGTATTTCAAGCATAACATATGTCCGTCTAACCCACCTAGTGCAAAATCTCCTAGCTATTAACAAATCATTAAGGAAACCCAATCAATCGATTCAAATGCCTTAACACATCAAGTTTAAATAAAGCACAAGTAACATTATTTTTACAATGGTAATTAATTATTCATTGGCTAAACTACCCCAGCTGTAATATTTCTACCCTAGATAACTTCAATTTTGAGATGTGGGTTAGTTAGTTCATTTTAGTATTTGAACTAATAGCCAAAGCCAGCAAAATAATTTTAAAAGAGCGTTTCAATAACAATATAAGCCTAAAATATTAAAGTTCATTTACCCTCACTTTTTTGTGAAGCAAGTAACATTATCCAAATCAAACTTGATTAACTGTAAATCGACGAATATAGAATCATTACACATTTTGATTAGATCATATTTTAAAAAATTCCAATTTTTTTACAAAACAACATTGGGAAATCATCTAGACCAGGTGATTTATCACTAAGCATATCATTTATAGCCTTCAAAATTCATCCTCCAATAAAAGATAATCCAACTAGGTCCATCCCAACATCTTCAGGGTATAAATCATTTCATCTTGCTTTGACCTTATGGTTTTTATTTGTTCTAAAAATTTCTTTATAATAATTAGTGAAAGATTATAAATTTATTTTGCTCATCAATTTCATTGTTGTAAATTAGAGTAGAGTTAATTATGTTATTAATCTTTCTTCTATTGGCTACCATATGAAGAAAAAAATTCATATTTTTGTCCCTTTCTTCCAAACTTTGAATCCTAGATCTTTGTTCTCATGTAACTTCCTCCTGCGTAATTACTTAGTTTTATTCTTCCTTAAGATTTGAAAATATATTTTTCTCAAAAACACTCAAATTTCTAGATTCTTCTAATTTATTTATGCTTAAATTTTCGAAAGTAATTTACCTTGTTTAAATCTAATTTTACCAGAAAATCTGTATTGCATTTTTGAAGTAATACTCTTTGGTCTCTTAATATACTTAAGAAATCTTTTGCAATACTACCTGAATATTTATAGTTATTATCACTCATTGAAAGCCATTTATCACTATTAAATCTATAAAATTATTTTCTAAAATTCACGTTTTTCAATTCAATTTTTTTAATGTATTATTTGTTAATTATTATAATATAGTATAATAGTACAATGATCTAAAGAAATATTCGGAAGCCCACTAGCTGTATTAACAAGGTACATATCCTCGAGTTCTTCACTGATGGAAAATCTATTTAAGAGCACCATTAAAGGGTCTTCTCTTAAATTTGGCCAAGAAAATTTCCTATTACTCATTGGTAGTTCAATCAAATCACTATTAGTGATGAACTTATCAGACTTTCTATAGTAGGAAATCACCTTCTCTGGGAGAGCTCTCCTTTAAATATCTAGTCACATTAAATCCCTTCCCCACACCACCCACGGGATACAAGCCAGTGCTTTAAGCTCTATACACTCACTCCAAAGAGCCCTTCTATCGATCTAAGAGTTGGGTCCATAAACATTGGTAACATTAAGCATCGATTCATCACTCAAGTCCTTGAAATAATGTGCATAAAATGTGTGTTTATAACCGATTTCAAATGTATAATAATCCTCTCTCCAACCTAACAATAAGCCCATCGAGCGACCTTTAGCCGAAAGACATATCTAATGCCTTAAATAATACTCTCCTGAACTTCTATAATATTGATTATGGGGATATCTGATTTTTATTTCCTGTAATAACACTATATTAATATATTAGTATGTTTGGAAAAAAGTCCATATTTTAATGCATTTTTCTAAGTTATTTAAGCCTATAACATTCCAACTAATAAATCTAGTGTACTAAATGTTCTAACATTTCTAGTTCTTTATTCCTAGTGTTTTATATCAGATTGATCTACATTGTAAAAAAAGGCATTTCGCTAACGGGATCATACATAGCATCAATAAATAGCTTATTCTATACACTAGAACAATACATACTACCTAGAAAATCAAACAAGCCTGTGCGAAAGCCATCAAATGCATTAGTTGAAGCTCAAGATTTTTTTTTGAGAAGCTTAACATTTCTCCTCACTAAATCTACAAAACTTAATTGAGTCGTAATCAAGCACTGTACCCAGTTCCAAACCCGAGTCGATAGATCTCCATAATCAAAAGAAATATTATCCTCACCTATTATTACCTCTGAGTTCCTTTTCAAAGCCACCAAGTCTAAATCTACTGTAACGATCCCGAATTTTAATTGATAATTAATTTCATTTTTTAATAAAAATTGTGAAATTAATTGGTAGATTGATTTGAGTTTCTTCAAATTCAAGTAAAATACATATTTAATCTCAAAACATTGTCTTTTAAATATTATGTATTTGATACAAACAAATTGCATGTGCAAAATAAAGTATAAAAATATGTATGTGTAGATATACAAGACAATTAGTATGTGAGGTAAATAAATGTTAAATTTAAGCAACAAATAAATTAAATACACATAGATAAAATTTAAAAAACATGTAAAATAGGAATGCATTCATATTACAAAGCATATGACAGAAGAAATTAAAGAAAAATATATAACCATGTACACTTAAACAAAATAGGAGACGGTAATGAAAACAAATAAAATACATTCACTTATGTACAAAATTGGATAAGTACGAACAAATAAAATATGTATGCAAAGTAATATGCAGGCAAGTAAATGTACAAAGTAAAATAAAAAAATCTTTAGTATGTAAATGAACTTGCAAAAGAAAGAAAACAAAATTTATCACAACTTTACATAAACAAAACAATGCAAGGACATCAAATATAATTAAGTAGAAACCTAAAGTACTTAACAATAAATACCATTATCTTTAGTACACAATATAATACATCTCAGCCGAAATGCAAGGCAAGCAAGAAAAAAAAAATGCAAGGAATTAGAAAAATCTATGTACATGCAAATAAAAGAAGATAAGCACAAAAAAAAAATTAAAAATCAACAAAGCAAAATCTGTGTACAAACAAAAAATCAAATGAGTCTGTAAACTTAAAAAAAGAAACAAAATATACTAACTGATATCATCTTGATTCATGTCAACTGAAATAGAAACATTTATACTCACTGATATCATATCAGCCACAAAATAAAAGCAAATTATCCGAAAATTTTGCTTAGTCAAGTAGAAAGAGATCTGCATAGTCAACAAACAAGAAAATATCTCTGATTAATATTTGTACAAAAACCATATTTTATTACACTATTGTACAAATAAAAAATAATAACCCTGTAAGCTTTGTTTTATATATACCAACTTCTTCATCTCAGTTTTTGTTAAGCAAAAGCTAGGTACATCTGAAGTAATACTATCTTAAACTTAAACAAGAAGATTCACTCAAGAACAATTCAAACAATACAAACCAGAGAAGCAAAGAAGAAGGATTCAGTTTGCAAGTTTCAAGCTCTGTCCACCTTCTCAACAACAACTGTGAGTAACATCACTAATAACAATTTAATCATATAATTCTGATGCATACATATGTGAATAAGTGTGTTTATATCCTTTTACAAGAATGTGCCATGAATGATAATATTTAAGTGCAAGCAAGTTATCATATAAACTCTCTGTTTGAATTTTCCCAATGCCATGCTTTGATTTAAAAATCATTTCTTCAAAACCTATGCAATGTTAGGACTTAGGATTAAAACGAATAATGTTTGTTTGATCCTAAACTAAGTTCTAAAAATAAATTTAAGTTAAAAACAATATATAAATATCACTGAAAATTAAAGAACTGACCAAAGTTTGATTTTATGAAAATTTCGAATGTCTTAAATCATAGATTCAGTTATGCAAATTGAATTCTCTTGCTTTAACTTGAATTTTAAGGCAAGAATCATGATTTTTTGATGAGGGAGTCGAGAGATGTAAGGACCCGATTCTTCGTCTTTCGAAAATTCAACATCGATACTCACTTTATCGACTGCCGAGCAATCGAACGCCGGAAAATCGAACACTTAGGGTTTTAAGAAAAAGAAAAAGGATAGAAGAAGAGAGAAAAAATAGAAAATAGAGAGGAAAGAACATAGGAAAAAAACGGAAAGAAAACAACAGAACAACATCAGAATCTCATAATCGCAGCGGAACAACATATAATAATAAATGAATAATCTTTAAACAAAGAACTATATCAGTTATTACATTTTATACATTACATTACATGACATCATCATCAGAGTGTACAACAACAAACAACAACAAAAACAGCGGAAAAGAAATACTATATACTAGTAATACGCCATGCCATCCAGCTTGCCTCCAGCAACTCCAGAATATCCAGAATATCCCGATAAACCTTAACTCTTGACTGCCCGTGTGGAAATTGGTGGGCACCCAGAGTTTAGGAAGGAAAACAATAAACTCCGAGTCAGTCATGTGACTGGTGTGAGAACTCAAAACAGTTTATTTAACTTTAAAATCAAAATAGAGGAATATTTTTAAAGTCAATTCGCAATGCTTTTAAGAATGAGACTACCATAAGGCCTCCCGCACACACACACAATGCAAACGCAGAATCGGAGGAGATTTCTCCTTATGATAGTCAATGATGTTTGATACGCATTAAAAAGACATTTGATATTATTACTAGTGCATAGTGTAGGAAAAATTCATTTTCGAAAGTAGAATATAAATCTTAGCCAACATACGACCATTATCGTATGCCTACTATAGCTAACTATGTTCAATAGCAGGTTACCGCCACATTCCATAGCAGGTTATACAACTAAAACCGTACAAGTCTAGTATTGTTTCTTTGGATTTCCGATGAATGATCAGGCCAAGGAACTTCCCATTGCCACATGAGAATGCCTCTGGATGGACATCCCCAAGAACCAAATCATATCTCTACCAACACAAGGCCGGGTTACCCCTAACTGAGTAACAACTGACCGAATATGCCATCCCCCGGTCCTTTGGGACCTTTCAACCGAGCGCTCGCAATCAATTCGCACAATCATAAAGTGTTTTCAACATGAGTAAGTATCTGGGCTCCATACCATGATACCACCCTTTTCCAGAAGGAAATGCACATATCATAAAGGGCGCTTCCCCTCATAACCTTGCTGCATCTTTCCTGTTTTGACCATTCCCGAGGTGTGAGGCTCGACGAAGTCACGTCTACAAAAACATACTTTATACAAAAGCCATGCTTTGGGTCAACAAATGATCATAGAAATGATCACCAGGATAGACGATCAAATAAATGATCCTATCACAAATAATCAACACAATGATCATTTCATAGCAACACTCAGCATGTCACATTACCAAATTAGGAATATATCGCTGATAACATTCAACTACATAACCTCTGAGCTTGTACGTCTCAGAGAAGGGTGTTAAGCTAAAAGAATAAATTCTCCGCCACCAACAGAAATATATTTGAAAGAAATCTGCTTTATATCTCAATTTGTAACGTCAGACATACAATCCATACAAGTCTGTTCCGGGCTCGAACAAAACCGAAGGCACTTACAAAGAAGTCCTTGCAATCCGGATATCCACAATCCTGATCGGATTTCCCATCACATATGGAGAACTCAATACCGGAGCAACTCGGTGCAGAGTCAATCGACATGTCATCCTATCGCTCTCGCAAATACCGGGTCTTCAACACCGATCTTCAATGCTATCCATAACGACGTATCACATATTCGGAATGGGTTATACGACCCCATGGTCCTTTCCCGGTTAACCCGAATACTGAGCGCTTATTCAAAAATAAGTGTGGCATTCAAATTCAAACAAATCACATCAAATACCCATTCAAAGGTAAATATTGATAGTCGGTTATTGAACTATCAATGGATATGCACACATCACCAGATTCCAAATAATTTTCTAAATTATTTATTTCCCAAAAATATCTTTACAAGATATATAATTTCAATATGTCAAAAATAAATCAATATTTATCTTTAAACAACTTCCCTTTTCATTCATAAATTCTATAATGAATTTATATTTCACAATATTTATGAATAAACGATTTCAATTATTCATTTCAATTTATCTTCAAAAAGATAAATTCTCTAATATTCACTTTATATTGGAAAACATTTCCATACTTACTTAATAAGTAATTCACAAATCTTTTATTTTCAACACTTGGAAAATATTCAATATACTTCAATCGAAATTAAGTATATATTTCATTCTTTAAGGAAATCATTCACTTAAACGTATTTATTTGGGCCAAAACGAATGTTGCGTAAAACATCGTTACGACAACCCAAAATCACTAGTATAGGGATTCGAAATTAAAATAGATATATAAATCCCAATACTATACAAAACATTTCCTTTCGGAAATCATTTACTATAACAACAGTGTTATAGTCCACCATTTCCTTCTATTTCTCGAAAACATCTATTTCAACAATAAATGTTGAAATCTATGGTTTCGAATCTCAACATGTTTAAAACATCGTTAGATCGTTTTAGTTCTGTTTAAAACATCACATTCAAAACAATTTCTTTAACATATTATTCACTATTCAAAAACGTGAATATACTACGTTAACCAATTTCATCCTTTCTATACAATTTATTTCAAAGGATTATTCACAGTCAAAAACGTGAATATAACTCCATTAATAGGTTTCAACAATTTACTTATCAAAATAAGTCGTTTACGAATTTATAAAACAACGTTTATAAATTCTATTTCTATTTGTTTTATAACATCTTTCTTTATAAATTCCTTATTAACCTATCCAAATTATAACTCAATTATGTACTAAAATTCATATTATAAGTTAAACACTTATAATTTATTTGTTTGCAAAAATCGTTCTTTTAAACAAATAAATTTATAAATCTTATAATTTATAAGATTCATTTATTTATCAAAAATCCATTCTTCAAATAACTTTTCAAATTTTATAAACCTACTGCTTATAAAATTCCATTTATAACTTTACCGTTTAAAATTCTATAAATTTCATTTCTATTTATGAAATTCCATTCACAGTTCATTGTAACACTTATAAAAACTTGTTTTATAATTCAAATGTTTTTAATTTATAAATATCAATTTATAAATCCTTTTATATAAATCAATTTATATTATTCTTTTAAAACGTCTTTAATCTCCTTTATAATTTCATCATTTTGATTCATAAAATAATTGAATTTTATAAATCCTATATTTTCAACTCTTTATAATAGATTCAAAAATCCCGATTAAACTATTTTATAAAATTAAAATTTATACGTTTATTTATTTAATATGAATCAATTCCAAAATATTTATAACGTATACTTTCAAAAATCACTTTAAAATCATTTTAAAATTCCAAATTTTGGTCCAATGATGCTACACACCAAATAGTCAATCACGACAACAACGATATCATATATCGATATGATAATCCATCAAATATCAAAATATCTGAAATCAAATAAATACTGTTGAGGAATCCAGTTGGATCCCTCCAACCTGTTTTCCTGCATCCAAAAACATTAGCACAATACCAATTCCGTTCCAGTACGAAATTATCGCGGTATATGGGATTTAAAATATTATCCGCTTCATAGACGGCGCAATAGGGTCTCATCCGCTATACAAATGCGGGAAATCAATAACTCCAATATATACATATGCCAATATATATATATATATATATATATATATATATATATATATATTGCTATTATATATAATACCAATTTCACTGTTTATGAAATATTCGCGGTATATGTTTTTAATAAATAACATCCGCTTACTAACGGCGCATAATGTCTATTTTAACAATCAATATCTAACAATCATCATTCAAACATGCATTCAAATATTTTAAATCTAACTATTTAAAACAAAATCGAAACCGATTCGATTGAGTGAGAAGTTCTCACCTTGATTTCAATTTCGTTTTAGCGATTTATTTCTAATTTTACCCGAAATTCTCACTAACTCCAAACGACTCCAATCCAATTCCATAGCATAGTGCTCGTCCATACGATTCCAACGCAACTGGTTTCGCGCGTTTTCGACCTCGTATGAAAAAGATATGATTTTTATAAGATTACACGAATTTATATAAACAATTTACAACATAAATTTTTATTTTCTTAACCTAAATCAAACATGGGCCGTTAGATCCCCATCCCCTTCATCACAGCCGCACCCTCCTTCTCGCTCTCTCTCACGTTTAACAGCCGAACCAAAGAACCCATCATCATATAATTAGGGTTTTATATTGCAACCACATCGCTCGATAAAAATTTGATCAGGCACCTCCACGTCGAAGGCCGACCCCACCACCATGCTCGGCCAGAGCATAGGCCAACTCGGCCTCACCTAGATCATTGAAACGCGTGCGCAACTACAGGCGTCGGCCCTCCCTTTGCTCCCTCCACGCGACACTAAACCCCATCATATCCGTATGGATCTAAAGTACTCAAGACGCTTAACAACTTTCATGTTAAACACTTCTTCTAATTATCTACATATTTAGAGAAATTGAGGGGAGAAAATCAAAAAATTCTGGCCTTTGATAAAGGAGGTGGCGGCTAGGGTTAGGTTTAGTTTATTTTTTTTTAATTTATGAAGGGGTAAGGGTCTATTTATAGGAAAACGAACGAAACACTATTCATTCCAGAATTTCCGAACTCCGATTCATGCGCCGTAACCAGTATTTCTAGGGTTACCCCGCGTTCCGGACACAATGGAACAGGTTTCGAAAGCTAATTCGGACATCTGTGCGAGTTATGGCAATAAACGTTCAGTTTAAATTAAACCGATTTAAACGATTTTCTAGGCGTTTTAATTTGTACCGGACAAACGGTAAATCCAATTGACACGAAATTTGAAACCTTACAACAATATCACATTATGGATCCGATGAAACTGGTTTCGTCGAAATCCGAGACTTTTTGAAAAATGGCTATTTTAACTCGCCAAATTAATAAAACAAAATAATTCAATGCGTTTCGAGCTGTCACGATCAAACGATAACTCCGATTGCTACGAAAATTGAAATCCGGTAATAACTAACTATTACGGATCCAATGGAACTGGTCTCGTTCAATTCTGAGACTGTTCAAAAATTGACTATTTTCACTAGTCGATTTAATATTAAAATATTCAATTTTCACAAATTAACTTTTAATTCGATTTTAAAGGTTCTAAAATATCATTCTAACTCCAATATGATAAAATAAAATTTTACAAATCATTTTCAATCATATTTAACCCAATTTTCAATTATTTCCATAATTTAACATATTAAATTATCGATTTAATTATTCAATTAAATCCAATTATTCGAAATAAAATTTATTCGACTTATAAATTCACTTATTAATATTTAAAATTAATTAAATATTCAAATTTTAATTACTAAAAATCCTGGGTCGTTACAATCTTCCCCCCTTAAAAAGAATTTCGTCCTCGAAATTATCAAGTAAGAAAAGTTACAGAATCTATTAATTTTCCAAAATTCATAGTTAAACTTCTTACAATAACTTTACTAAGTTTTCAAATCACACTTAGTTATCTTTTCAAAAACAACTACTATGGTTTAACTTTCAATTCTAAATCAAAGTTAAAGTTTTCAAAAAATTTCAATTTTCTCAAATTTTTTCTAACGCCTTAAATTTTTGGAAAAATTCGCCATAGTCTCCTTTGCGCGGCTCGATCCGAAAAAAAAATGACAGTATATATATCACAAATATACATCTCATCAAGTAATGAGGCATCCCGAAGGGAAAAAGGTATAAAAGTACGGTATGTAATCCGAGATATGTACCTTATATTTTATTAGCGAGCATATACGGCTAATATAGCGCGAAAGCGAGCTCCAAATGCGAAGCAAACGCGATCCGCACCTACTAAACACTCAACAAACAACATGAGAACCATGTATATAGACAATAGTATCGATATACAACATATAGCAACATAATAACTATATATGCCAACATAGCAAATGCCAACAAACAACAAATGCAAACATCAACCAACTATCATCCAACTAACATCCATAACCAATAAATATTCATTCATATTCTCATTAATATTCAATGAATTGGGTTTTCAATTTAATCACATTTGATTCATTAACAGTGGATGTTCTTACTAACATTCATTTTCAATTAGTTCATATTCACTAATTCATATTCAAGTTGGCACACTTCCAAATCAAATTCAATTCTATTTAAGATTCACTTAACTTCCAATTGAATTCCAATTACTTTAGCTTCCAATTCCATTAACTTAATGAATTATATACAATCAACTAACAACCATATAACAATCAATGTATATCAATTACAACCAAATTCCTTTGCTTTCAATTGGTTTAATTAATTGATTTTCATTCAACTATTCAACTTTCAATAACATTAGATTTTAATGAATTAACACTTATATTCATTATTCCATATCAACTTTATTCACATTTCTTAAGTTATACTCCATTTTACAAACATCACTTGGTTTTACATAACTTACATTTCCACTTATAAATCAATTCAGATTCCAAATTCTAAAGTAAATTTCCATTTAACTTTAAATTCATTTTTATTACAACTCATATTTAACCCAAATTTCATATAGTTTCACTTCTTATATATATAAGTTTATTTCACAATTGTTAATCACATTAATTATAATTCAACTCTTATAATTCTTTTGCTTATACAATAATTCTTTTATTTAGATTATTCAAACATCTAAACAATCAATTTACATACACTTTAATAATTCTGAAAAATTATTCCTTTATATATAAAATATAATCAAGGTAAAATTATTTCATTTACCCATTTTTAAAACAATATCGTGTCGAATTGTTCTATTCAAGTGTTTAGAAACCCCTTCGGCATAGTTGTCGAGACCACGCTGACGAAGGTTCATATGCCACTCAACAAACCAATCATCACAATATAAAACAATTTTATATACACTAACAAATACGCTCTCATAGCTATTATTACACTCAAACTCATTCTAGAGTACTACTGACTCTATCTCTAATGAGTAATACCCAACAGAACCATGGTTGTCGCTTAACCATATGCTCTGATACCACATTGTAAGGACCCGATTCTTCGTCTTTCGAAAATTCAACATCGATACTCACTTTATCGACTGCCGAGCAATCGAACACCGGAAAACCGAACACATAGGGTTTTAAGAAAAAGAAAAAGGATATAAGAAGAGAGAAAAAATAGAAAATAGAGAGGAAAGAACACATGAAAAAAACGGAAAGAAAACAACAGAACAACATCAGAATCTCACAATCGCAGCGGAACAACATATAATAATAAATGAATAATCTTTAAACAAAGAACTATATCAGTTATTACATTTTATACATTACATTACATGACATCATCATCAGAGTGTACAACAACAAACAACAACAACAAACAGCGGAAAAGAAATACTATATACTAGTAATACGCCATGCCATCCAGCTTGCCTCCAGCAACTCCAGAATATCCAGAATATCCTGATAAACCTTAACTCTTGACTGCCCATGTGGAAATTGGTGGGCACCCAGAGTTTAGAAAGGAAAACAATAAACTCCGAGTCAGTCATGTGACTGGTGTGAGAACTCAAAACAGTTTATTTATCTTTAAAATCAAAATAGAGGAATATTTTTAAAGTCAATTCGCAATGCTTTTAAGAATGAGACTACCATAAGGCCTCCCGCACACAATGCAAACGCAGAATCGGAGGATATTTCTCCTTATGATAGTCAAAGATGCTTGATACGCATTAAAAAGACATTTGATATTATTACTAGTGCATAGTGTAGGAAAAATCCATTTTCGAAAGTAGAATATAAATCTTAGCCAACATACGACCATTATCGTATGCCTACTATAGCTAACTATGTTCAATAGCAGGTTACCGCCGCATTCCATAGCAGGTTATACAACTAAAACCGTACAAGTCTCGTATTGTTTCTTTGGATTTCCAACGAATGATCAGGCCAAGGAACTTCCCATTGCCACATGAGAATGCCTCTGGATGGACATCCCCGAGAACCAAACCGGATCTCTACCAACACAAGGCCGGGTTACCCGTAACTGAGTAACAACTGACCGAATATGCCATCCCCCGGTCCTTTGGGACCTTTCAACCGAGCGCTCGCAATCAATTCACACAATCATAAAGTGTTTTCAACATGAGTAAGTATCTGGGCTCCATACCATGATACCACCCTTTTCCAGAAGGAAATGCACATATCCTAAAGGGCGCTGCCCCTCATAACCTTGCTGCATCTTTCCTGTTTTGACCATTCCCGAGGTGTGAGGCTCGACGAAGTCACGTCCACAAAAACATACTTTATACAAAAGCCATGCTTTGGGTCAACAAATGATCATAGATATGATCACAAGGACAGACGATCAAACAAATGATCCTATCACAAATAATCAACACAATGATCATTTCATAGCAACACTCAGCATGTCACATTACCAAATTGGGAATATATCGCTGATAACATTCAACTACATAACCTCTGAGCTCGTACGTCTCAGAGAAGGGTGTTAAGCTAAAATAATAAATTCTCCGCCACCAACAGAAATATATTTGAAAGAAATCTGCTTTATATCTCAATTTGTAACGTCAGACATACAATCCATACAAGTCTGTTCCGGGCTCGAACAAAACCGAAGGCACTTACAAAGAAGTCCTTGCAATCCGGATATCCACAATCCTGATCGGATTTCCCATTACATATGGAGAACTCAATACCGGAGCAACTCGGTGCAGAGTCAATCGACAGGTCATCCTATCGCTCTCGCAAATACCGGGTCTTCAACACCGATCTTCAATGCTATCCATAACGACGTATCACATATTCGGAATGGGTTATACCACCCCATGGTCCTTTCCCGGTTAACCCGAATAGTGAGCGCTTATTCAAAAATAAGTGTGGCATTCAAATTCAAACAAATCACATCAAATACCCATTCAAAGGTAAATATTGATAGTCGGTTATTGAACTATCAATGGATATGCACACATCACCAGATTCCAAATAATTTTCCAAATTATTTATTTCCCAAAAATATCTTTACAAGATATATAATTTCAATATGTCAAAAATAAATCAATATTTATCTTTAAACAATTTCCCTTTTCATTCATAAATTCTATAATGAATTTATATTTCACAATATTTATGAATAAACGATTTCAATTATTCATTTCAATTTATCTTCGAAAAGATAAATTCTCTAATATTCACTTTATATTGGAAAACATTTCCATACTTACTTAATAAGTAATTCACAAATCTTTTATTTTCAACACTTGGAAAATATTCAATATACTTCAATCGAAATTAAGTATATATTTCATTCTTTAAGGAAATCATTCACTTAAACGTATTTATTTGGGCCAAAACGAATGTTGCGTAAAACATCGTTACGACAACCCAAAATCACTAGTATAGGGATTCGAAATTAAAATAGATATATAAATCCCAATACTATACAAAACATTTCCTTTCGGAAATCATTTACTATAACAACAGTGTTATAGTCCACCATTTCCTTCTATTTCTCGAAAACATCTATTTCAACAATAAATGTTGAAATCTATGGTTTCGAATCTCAACATGTTTAAAACATCGTTAGATCGTTTTAGTTCTGTTTAAAACATCACATTCAAAACAATTTCTTTAACATATTATTCACTATTCAAAAACGTGAATATACTACGTTAACCAATTTCATCCTTTCTATACAATTTATTTCAAAGGATTATTCACAGTCAAAAACGTGAATATAACTCCATTAATAGGTTTCAACAATTTACTTATCAAAATAAGTCGTTTACGAATTTATAAAACAACGTTTATAAATTCTATTTCTATTTGTTTTATAACATCTTTCTTTATAAATTCCTTATTAACCTATCCAAATTATAACTCAATTATGTACTAAAATTCATATTATAAGTTAAACACTTATAATTTATTTGTTTGCAAAAATCGTTCTTTTAAACAAATAAATTTATAAATCTTATAATTTATAAGATTCATTTATTTATCAAAAATCCATTCTTCAAATAACTTTTCAAATTTTATAAACCTACTGCTTATAAAATTCCATTTATAACTTTACCGTTTAAAATTCTATAAATTTCATTTCTATTTATGAAATTCGATTCACAGTTCATTCTAACACTTATAAAAACTTGTTTTATAATTCAAATGTTTTTAATTTATAAATATCAATTTATAAATCCTTTTATATAAATCAATTTATATTATTCTTTTAAAACGTCTTTAATCTCCTTTATAATTTCATCATTTTGATTCATAAAATAATTGAATTTTATAAATCCTATATTTTCAACTCTTTATAATAGATTCAAAAATCCGATTAAACTATTTTATAAAATTAAAATTTATACGTTTATTTATTTAATATGAATCAATTCCAAAATATTTATAATGTATACTTTCAAAAATCACTTTAAAATCATTTTAAAATTCCAAATTTTGGTCCAATGATGCTACACACCAAATAGTCAATCACGACAACAACGATATCATATATCGATATGATAATCCATCAAATATCAAAATATCTGAAATCAAATAAATATTGTTGAGGAATCCAGTTGGATCCCTCCAACCTGTTTTCCTGCATCCAAAAACATTAGCACAATACCAATTCCGTTCCAGTACGAAATTATCGCGGTATATGGGATTTAAAATATTATCCCCTTAATAGACGGCGCAATAGGGTCTCATCCGCTATACAAATGCGGGAAATCAATAACTCCAATATATACATATGCCAATATATATATTGCTATTATATATAATACCAATTTCACTGTTTATGAAATATTCGCGGTATATGTTTTTAATAAATAACATCTGCTTACTAACGGCGCATAATGTCTATTTTAACAATCAATATCTAACAATCATCATTCAAACATGCATTCAAATATTTTAAATCTAACTATTTAAAATAAAATCGAAACCGATTCGATTGAGTGAGAAGTTCTCACCTTGATTTCAATTTCGTTTTAGTGATTTATTTCGAATAAAATTAAACGGACGTTTAATTTTACCCGAAATTCTCACTAACTCAAAACGACTCCAATCTAATTCCATAGCATAGTGCTCGTCCATACGATTCCAACGCAACTGGTTTCGCGCGTTTTGGACCTCGTATGAAAAAGATATGATTTTTATAAGATTACACGAATTTATATAAACAATTTACAACATAAATTTTTATTTTCTTAACCTAAATCAAACATGGGCCGTTAGATCCCCATCCCCTTCATCACAGCCGCACCCTCCTTCTCCCTCTCTCTCACGTTCAACAGCCGAACCAAAGAACCCATCATCATATAATTAGGGTTTTATATTGCAACCACATCGCTCGATAAAAATTTGATCAGGCACCTCCACGTCGAAGGCCGACCCCACCACCATGCTCGGCCAGAGCATAGGCGAACTCGGCCTCACCTAGATCATTGAAACACGTGCGCAATTGCAGGCGTCGGCCCCCCCTTTTCTCCCTCCACGCGACACTAAACCCCATCATATCCGTATGGATCTAAAGTACTCAAGACGCTTAACAACTTTCATGTTAAACACTTCTTCTAATTATCTACAGATTTAGAGAAATTGAGGGGAGAAAATCGAAAAATTCTGGCCTTTGATAAAGGAGGTGGCGGCTAGGGTTAGGTTTAGTTTATTATTTTTTTATTTATTTATGAAGGGGTAAGGGTCTATTTATAGCAAAACGAACGAAACACTATTCATTCCGGAATTTCCGAACTCCGATTCACGCGCCGTAACCAGCGTTTCTAGGGTTTACCCCGCGTTCCGGACACAATGGAACAGGTTTGGAAAGCTAATTCGGACATATGTGCGAGTTATGGCAATAAACGTTCAATTTAAATTAAACCGATTTAAACGATTTTCTAGGCGTTTTAATTTGTACCGGACAAACGGTAAATCCAATTGACACGAAATTTGAAACCTTACAATAATATCACATTAAGGATCTGATGAAACTGGTTTCGTCGAAATCCGAGACTTTTTGAAAAATGGCTATTTTAACTCGCCAAATTAAATATAAAAAAATAATTCAATGCGTTTCGAGCTGCCACGATCAAACGATAACTCCGATTGCTACGAAAATTGAAATCCGGTAATAACTAACTATTACGGATCCAATGGAACTGGTCTCGTTCAATTCTGAGACTGTTCAAAAATTGACTATTTTCACTAGTCGGTTTAATATTAAAATATTCAATTTTCACAAATTAACTTTTAATTCGATTTTAAAGGTTCTAAAATATCATTCTAACTCCAATATGATAAAATAAAATTTTACAAATCATTTTCAATCATATTTAACCCAATTTTCAATTATTTCCATAATTTAACATATTAAATTATCGATTTAATTATTCAATTAAATCCAATTATTCGAAATAAAATTTATTCGACTTATAAATTCACTTATTAATATTTAAAATTAATTAAATATTCAAATTTTAATTACTAAAAATCCTGGGTCGTTACAAGAGAGATCCTTGGTTGAATGGAAATGGATTTTTGACCAAATTTCGGTGACCTCGGTGAAGGGGGAGGTCGTGGCTCTCTAGGATGGTAGAGGAGTGGGCGTAGTGTCTAGGAAAAATAGCGGGGAGGTGGTTAGACCTCGGTGGTGGCAGCGGCAAGCTTGGTAAGTTTCTAAACCTAGTTTGGAGTGGTCGGAAAATTTTGTCTCGTTCGTCGCCATCAGGCGATCGAGTGCCGTAGGGTTTCGTAAGGAGGTAGTTCGATCGTAGTTGAGTTCATGGCCGGAGCTATCGACCCTCAGGTGGTCGAGGTTGCGAGAATCCGGTGATGACAGTTTGGGTAGTGGTGGACTTGTGTTTTCCAGGTTTGAGAGAGTACTCGAATTTGAGGGGTGCGGCGCCACTGTGCACGTGCACGGTGCACTGCCCCTTTCTTGTTTTTGTTTGGTTGACAGGGTGGCCTATTAGTCTCGGGTAACTCGAGAATTTTCTCGGGGATTCAAAGTGTTTGGGCCGATGTTTTCTTGTTGCTAGCTCGGTGTAACGACCCGTTAAATTAATAATATTAAATGAATTGAATTAATATAATTTCTAATCTAATTGAGAATAAATGTAGAAATTTGGTATAGTAGTTGTAATTTAGTGTAACAATAAAATTTTATGACAATAGATTTGGATAATGTAGATTGTCACAATTTGATTTAAAGTTAAATATAAGAAACTGATATAAGGGTTGAATTAGTGAATATCAATAAAAAGATTAAGTAGAATGGAATTCATTTAATATAAAATAAATAGTGGAAGACTTACATTGGATTGTAAAATGGATAGTAACTAAATAAAAGGTGACCGCTGAATAAATCAATGCAATAACTGTTGATAAGGAAATTTAATGAATGTTGTCAATAATAAATGGACTTAAGATAGTAATAAAATTTGTTTTGCCTATGTAAATTTTATGTATTGATAAGCCATAATTAAATTTGAAATTTGGTAGTAAATAGGGGATAAGTTGACTAAGGCAATTAGTAATTTAATAAATGAATGCATAGTAAGCAAGTGGAAATGTATGCATAAAAATATTTTCATATATGGGATAATTACAAAAGTTTACCCATTTATCTAATGTATATAATTGAATCTAAATTTAGGGCAACATTTTATTATTGATGGTATAAGTGAATTTGAATAAAAGGGTAAAAATTTATGTAGATTTAACATGTATTGAGTATATAGCTAAGAAGGGCATTCGATGTAAATAAATCTAAATTAATGTGTCTAGTCAATAAAGGAGAACTTTAAGGGAATAAATATAAATGAATGTATTTGGGGAATGGAGTCCTTTTATATGTTGAATAATATAACGTTGTTATTAAGAATGAACGTTACTTTAGTAATTATTAATATGGTAACGGAAGAGTGTATAAATTTTATAGTAACGTAAAAACGTATTGTAAGATAATAATTAAGTGTAGACTTATAAAATATATTTATGACAACAAATTTTGTAAGTTATTTATTCTATTAGTTGTTAAGTTTTATTTATGTGTAAGTTAACAATATTACAATTCAATTGAATACAGTAATTTATGCAAACAAAGGATGAACATTTGGAAGTATTACTGTAGTGATATATATATAAGAAACGGTAACTTTGTAGTTGGGAAATAATTGATTTATTTGTGAGTTGTAATCAAATAGAGTCAAATTTATTAGAATTTATTGCAATTTATGGGATTAATTGCAGTAACCTTTGAAGATTTATTCACTAAAATAATTGACGATGGAAATTATATGTAAATTTGCTTTTAGTTAATTTAAAATATCCAGAGGGCTAGAAATGACACAAATCTACTAGTTTAGAAATTTACAATAAAAAGTGGTAAGTAATTTTTCTAAATATTTAGATAGTAGGAAGATGTAGATTTAGATGGAATTTATTATTTAACTATTTCATAAGTTGAGATCTAAGTTTAGAATTGAGATTTTTAATGTATAGATATTGAGCCAGTGTTAGTTTCATTAAATTGACATCAATAACTTTGAATAATAGAAAGAAAGTGAATTTAATAAATTTAATCAAACGTATAATGTTGAATTTATTAAAAATTGGAATTTAACCTTTAAGTAAGGATTAACATCTAAATTGATGAATAGAACAACTATGTATTGACACTTGAATTGTTTAGAATTGGAGTAAATAATTAAGAAAATTTAAAGGGAGAAATTTGGTCAATTTTTGAATTTAGATGTAAAAATTGGATTTTTATAATTTATTTAATTTATTTAATGAATATTGAAAATAGCCATTTTGGTCACGGACTCGGATTTCGATGAAACCAGTTTCATCGGATCCGTATCGGTGAATTGTTATAGGGTTTCAAGTTTCGTATCGATCGGACCTGTCGTTTGATCGTACGGACGCGAAACGCCTTGAAAATCAATTTTATTAAAATCAATTTGAAATCAATTTGGAAATCTTGTTTTCAGCATAACTTCTTCATACGATCAAATTTGGACGTGAAACTTTTTCCATCGCGTTCAGAATATTTTAAAACACCTATCTGGATATATGGGTTTGACAAATTTCGTTCCGGGGTCAGAACGGGCTTTTTGGGCCTTAGTTTGTTTCGTACGTTCATCTATCTAGTCTATCTACTCTAGCCCAACCCTACCTATAAATATACAGTTATAAACCCTAGCTCCATTCTATTGTCTATTTGCTGTATGTTCATATTCTTCAAGCTTCTCTTCTTCTTCAATGGGGGCTAACCCTAGATCCAGTCAGTTCAAAAAAAAAAATTTCAAAGTTAAAAAAAAAAAAAAATCGGATCTGCAGCAGCTTCTGGTCGCGCTTCGGGTTTCAGGGGAGCAAACCCTAGAGCAACTTCGGGTCAGGAAGAAAATGACTCTGGTCGATCCGGGTCGTTTTGGCGAAAACTCCAAGCAAGCACCGGGGAATTGAGGCGGCGCGCTGAAGTCGAACCCGAAGTTGACCTAGGACCAGAATTTTCCATTTTTCAAATTTTCATAACTTTTGCATATGAGCTCGGATTCACGCACGGTTTGTTTTGCTGGGATCGTATCGGAATTTCTGACGTTTTGACACTGGTTTGGACGAATTCCGAGAAGGGCGAATTTTTGGGTTTAAATCGAATTTAAATTCGATTTAAATTCAAAAGGTGGGTGTTTTAACCCACTCACAACTACTAGAAGCTTTTATGTTTGTTTAAATTAATTTTATAAACGAAAAATTTATTTATGAGTATTTGGCATGTTTATTTTATTCATATCTGTTGAATTGCATTTATTTAATTTAACTGTTAATTTAATTAATTTATTGCGTATAAATTTACAGTTAAAATTTATTTGTTTGTATATGAAATGCTAGTTAACAGTTATATAATTTATTACTGAATATAGACTGTAGATTAATAGCTGTTAAATTTAATCTGAATAAAATTGCCAGTTATTACCTGTTATATATTATCAAATATAAATTGTTATTGATTGATATTGCTTGATGATTGTGATTGGATGATGGGTGATGTTGATGGATGTTTTATTGTATATCATTAAATTTCAAATTA